>OX375876.1:75005497-75658934 GCA_947359465.1 Metellina segmentata
CATTTATTGCTCATTTTCAGCAACTCCCAGAAAGTAAAAAATTTTGGAAACTTAAATTTTAAACTGAAACTAGTCATGCATAAAATTGAGAAATTTGACTGAAAATGCTTAAATCAAACTTCAGAATATAATTTGCAGCACACGTTCAATTTATCTAGTTAGAGATTTAAAATATAATTATGTAAATGCAATGAATTATATAATTGTATCCAGATATTCATGTAATTCAATGTTAAAATGTATTCTTTGTCATTGAATGTAAATTTCATGTAATGTTTTCTGAAGTTTCCCTTAAATTAATTTTCTTTATTAAAAACTTGGAATTTTTGAATATTTATAAACTTAATAAACCTTTGTTTGCAGATGAAAACACTGATTTTAAAGCTTTGGGAGAATACTCAATCTCTGCTGTTCTTCAAGAGGTATACATTTAGAATGCATGGAGATCTTACAAGTATCTCTTGAAATTGTAAAGTTTTGAATAATCTCTGTACTGAGTTATGCTAATTGTCAATGTTAATTTCCCAAACATTGTAAATATTTCGATTTACCTTGACTTAAAAATGAAAGACTTATTATTTAAATGTAATACAGCGATTTTTTTTATTAATTATTTCTATCAATCTTAAACAAAAAACTTGATTTTGTGTGTTGGTATGATTTCAATCAAGTTCAAATTTGCATAAAAGTCAGATTAACGTGGCAAAAGGTTTTATCTTTTCTTTCCTTTGGCATGGAAAACTCTTTGCTCATGGAAAACTGTCTATATCCTGTGTTTTTCTTTTTTTAAAATTATCTTGTGTTTTTAAAAATCTTAGAGAAAATTGACCTATTAATGAGTATTTTGACTTCTAGAAAAGCAAGATATAAGGTACATTGTATTCTTTGAAAAAGCTATAAATATAATTAATTGGAGGATTTATCAATTATGTATTGGTCTTTTAGAATGTCAGAGCATCATTAGTTGATGTTGATGCATCGGAAGAAGAGCAAAAAAAATTAAGTGGTGGTTGGGTGTAAGTAAATTTTTTGAATACTTAATTTGAAATTGAAATAAATATAGTTTTTAGTTTATATTTTAGAGTTACAAACTTATTCTTGAGAAAAATATAAACAATAAAGAAAAAAGTTAACTTGATTATTAATAAAAAAATATATATAAATTCCAATACTATTAATTTAGAAAATATTAACCAAGACTTCTAAAATATTTCTTGCAAACTTTTCCATTGAAATTTCAATATTTTTAAGTGCAATGAATTTTTAAAATTTCAATATTTTTAAGTGCAATGAATTTTTAAAATTTCAATATTTTTAAGTTCAATGAATTTTTAAAATTTCTGTTCCAAATTTTAAAACAAGAAATATTTGTCTGAAAACTGTCATACCATAATGATTCAAAATGCATTTTTAAAAATCATTATACAAACTTTTAAGAGCTGCAATGTTTAATTAAAAGCACATCTCAGATTTAGATCTGTCATATCGTCAGCTAATCTGTGATACCTCGTAAGTGCCAATTTCTTGAAAAGATGGTTTTTGAACTCATGAGTTTTGCAAAATATAGGTGCATTAGTGAAGTAAGACCTTGTATTCAACAGATCAACAAGATGGGAAAATGTACATTCGTGATACCTAGTATTCAATTTTATACACAGTTTTTTGCTCTTCCTGTTATTTTTCACTTACAAGGTATCACGTCTTAACTGACAATATGCTACATTAATGACTCATACTGAACTTAATTGAAACCAAGAATAATATCCACATATTTGCAGAAAACAAATGGCCTGTAGAGATTATTTTTAATACTAGGGGGCTCCGCCCCCTGCTCGCTTACGCTCGCCAACCCCCGGGGATTGCTGCGCAATCCCATTTGGTTTGCTTCGCAAACCAACACTCCTTTCACAGATGTCATTTGGTTTGCTTCGCAAACCAACATTCCTTTCACAGAGTGAAACTATCTGAATAATTCGTATTATGCTGATTTCACTTTCCGGTACATGACGTCACAGCGAGGGCTTCGCGCCCTGCTCGCTTACGCTCGCCGACCCCGGGGATTGCTACGCAATCCCGTTTGGTTTGCTTTCTCAAACCAATACTTCTTTCGCAATTGATTTCACTTTTTTTTGCTTTAACACTTAATGCACCCTAAACTAATAGCCGCATCAGTAAAAAATCTTCTGTATCTTGTTCCCTGTACAATTTTAAGTAAACAGTGTTAATATCAATACATTGTACTTTGTCGGTAAACTGTCTTGAGAACAGAGGGAAAAAAGCGAGCCTTTTTCCTCGCCAAATAAAAAGAAATCGTTTTTATGGCAATTGTTGCTACGATAAATTTGATATCTGGCAAACCCGATAGTAGAAAATGCAACCCACTGCTGTTTGCCGAACCAGCTATGCGAACTGAAAAATACGAAATTTGTGTCACCAACTTTTGATTGCATCGAATTTATTTATGAACCGATTTTAAAAATAATTGTACCGTAAGAAAGAGTACATTGTGAGGTATACTGCAATATTTTTAAAATTAAAAACTAACAGTAATACTATATAGATATGACCATTTTAGTTTTGTATCGGAAGTTACGATCTGAAAGTTCCGAAAATTGTATGACCTACTTTTAATTGCATCGATTTTGTTTATTAACCAATTTGAAAAATAATTGTACCATAAGAAAGAGTGTAATGTAGTGTATTCAGTGATGTTCTCAAATTTAAAAAATAATGGTTTTTGCCGTAGACATAACGGTTTTAACAAAACGTAGCGAAAATATCCGAAGATTCCGAATTTTGTATCACGAACTTTTGATCGCATCCAATTTAATTATTAACCGATTTCAAAAATAATAGTACTGTAAGAAAGAGTATATTCTGAGGTATACTGCGATATTTTAAAAATTAAAAACTAATAGTAATTAGATATAGATACGGCAGTTTTAAAAAAAAGTAACAAAAATGTCCCGATTTTTCCCGAATTTCAAAAAAATATTATCAAGAACCAAATTGAAATTTCAAAAAAAACTCGACGAGCTGCAAAAATTTACGTTGAGAGGTACTCTTAAAAAAAAACTCACGACTAAAGACTGAAATTTTGAATGTGTTTTGCTCACTCGCGGAAGAAATTTCACTTCTTCAACTTTAACACTTAATAAAACCTAAACTAATAGCCGCATCGGAAAAAAATCTTAATAATTATCCAGGGAATACGATGAAGAACAAAGCATGTTAATTTCATATTTTTCCGATCAGTACTTTCTCGGGAAACCGTCTAAGAATGGAGCTAAACAACAAAAATTTCAATTCTTCGGCGGCGGCGGCGGCGGTAACTTTTTTTTAATATAGAGAGATAATTGGCTTTTTTAATGTTTTCAATAAAAGAAATTATATATTTTTTAAAATTTTGAATTCATAGCTATAATAAATTTAATGCATTTTCCAGGTTCAAAGAAGTGATTAAAAATATTGCTATATTTAAGAAAACTACGTCTTTAGATTCTTGTGTCTTTATGAGGTAAAATAATTTTTTTTAAAGTGTGTGTTGCTTTGATTTATTATTTTTTCTTCCAATGGACTATAGTGTTAATAGTAGAATTAAAATTTTTTATTTTTTAAATCTAAATGTAATCAGCAATTATTTCTATAAAACGATTAAAAAATTCTTTAAAATACCTTCAAGAAGTTATTAGTATTGAATGCATGTATTGTGAAGACATTATATAGGATTTATTTTTACCTAAAATTTATATTCTGTAATATTTTTTCAGTTTATTAAATTTATAACTCTTGGTTTTCAGAACTTTGAAATATTCAAGCTATTTAGAAAATGATGATTTTGAAACCGTAGTCTTATGTGGATTGCAAATTAAAAATTTGATGGGGGTACAATAAAACTATTGTTTATCAAAAGTATGATGATATACTTTTAATGTAACTTAATATATTTATTCCTTGTAGCTACTTATGCAGAGGTGTTATTCCATCCCCCCTCAATACTGTTTGGAAAACTCTCTGCAACCCCTTGACTCGTTTTATGTATGATGATACCGTGAAAGTAAGCAAAATTCAAATTTAAGATTTCATAAATATCTGTTTCCTTACAGCTTTAAAAATTTGAGATTTTTTTAAATACTAGGGGGCTCCGCCCCCTGCTCGCTTACGCTCGCCAACCCCCGGGGATTGCTGCACAATCCCATTTGGTTTGCTTCGCAAACCAACACTCCTGTCACAGATGCCATTTGGTTTGCTTTGCAAACCAACATTACTTTCACAGAGTGAAACTATCTGAATAATTCGTATTATGCTGATTTCACTTTCCGGTTCATGACGTCACAGCGAGGGCTTCGCTGCGTCTCGCTTACGCTCGCCGACCCCAGGGATTGCTACGCAATCCGTTTAGTTTGCTTTCTCAAACCAATACTTCTTTTGCAAGTGATTTAACTTTTTTTTTGCTTTAACACTTAATGCACCCTAAACTAATGGCCGCATCAGTAAAAAATCTTCTGCATCTTGTTCCCTGTACAATTTTAAGTAAACATTGTTAATATCCAAACTTTACGATCTGTACTTTGTCGGTAAACTGTCTTGAGAACAGAGGGGAAAAAAGCGAGCCTTTTTCCTCGCCAAATAAAAAGAAATCGTTTTTATGGCAATTGTTGCTACGATAAATTTGATATCTGGCAAACCCGATAGTCAAAAGTGCAACCCACTACTGCTTTCGAAAGCAGCTATGCGAACTGAAAAATACGAAATTTGTGACACCAACTTTTGATTGCATCGAATTTATTTATGAACCAATTTTAAAAATAATTGTACCGTAAGAAAGAATATATTCTGAGGTATACTGCAATATTTTTAAAATTAAAAACTAACAGTAATACTATACAGATATGACCATTTTAGTTTTGTATCGGAAGTTACGATCTGAAAGTTCCGAAAATTGTATGACCAACTTTTAATTGCATCGATTTTATTTATTAACCAATTTGAAAAATAACTGTACCATAAGAAAGAGTGTAATGTAATGTATTCAGTGATGTTTTCAAATTAATAATGGCTTTCGCCGTAGACAAAACGGTTTTAACAATAAGTAGCGAAAATATCCAAAGATTCCGAATTTTGTATGACGAACTTTTGATCGCATCCAATTTAATTATTAACCGATTTCAAAAATAATAGTACTGTAAGAAAGAGTATATTCTGAGGTATACTGCAATATTTTAAAAATTAAAAACTAATAGTAATTAGATATAGATACGGCAGTTTTAAAAAAAGTAATAAAAATGTCCCGATTTTTCCTGAATTAAAAAAAAAATATTATCAAGAACCAAATTTAAATTTCTAAAAAAACTCGACGAGCTGCAAAAATTTACGTTGAGAGGTACTATTAAAAAAAAACTCACGACTGAAGACTGAAAATTTGAATGTGTTTTGCTCACTCGCGGAAGAAATTTCACTTCTTCAACTTTAACACTTAATAAAACCTAAACTAATAGCAGCATCGGAAAAAAATCTTAATAATTATCCAGGGAATACGATGAAGAACAAAGCATGTTAATTTCATTTTTTTCCGATCAGTACTTTCTCGGGAAACTGTCTAAGAATCGAGCTAATACACACAGTTTTCAATCCTGCGGCGGCGGTAACATTTTTTTAATATAGAGAAACATGTTTGTAAGTTTTTCTGTCCTATGCAATCTTAGTTATGTCAATTTTATATAATTGTCCTGTTTGTTGTATTACCTTTACTAACAGTAATACTACATTATTGCTTGCATTTTACAACCTTCTTTTAAATAAGTAGTATTTATAAAAGTGACTAAGAAGTCTTTGAGGTGCAAATTATGTATAAAAGTTATTTCCAAACCTGGTGTAGCATAAAAATTTGTAAATTTGTAACACTGTACAAGGTTATGTTGTAATTTGATTATCAAAATATGACAAAGTTTCTTATTTGAAATCTTGTAACTTTCGTTTTATCATTTTATTTTCGCTTTTAGAAAGATAATGAATAATACTTAAGTCTAGTTAAATTTATGTTTTTTTACTTATATTCATTTCTTTTTATCTGGTCTGTTATTTATTTGGAAAGCAATATATGTATAGCTTAACTTAAATGGGAAATCTGGATAATGTATTAGTATCTAGTGATGCTAAAAAATATTCCTTATATTGTATAACTGGTGTTGCTGTTTAAGAAATTCATAACAAATTTGAGGTATTAATCAATATTATGTTGATTTCCTTATTGTTTATTTAGAAACCTTAATTCACCTTAATTTCACTTCAAATAATTTTTTTTACACTAGCACCCAAATTAAAATATAGCATTCTTCTAGCTTATGTTTAGAGATACATTTTTAAGATTTTAAAAAGAAATTTTCGAGGTCACCTATAACTTTAATAAAAGATCCATTCAACTTATTCCTAAAAAGTCGGGTAAAACAATTTGAAAATACTTTGATTCTCTCAAAGGGATCAAGATTCGAATGAGGGTCAAACACCATGTGAATAGCGTTCCTTTGAAATGGTTTGCGTTATTACAGAACAAACTGTCTGAATTACAAAATTCAGATATTTCATTGTAAACGATATTTATGAAAAGCATAAATTGGATGGTCAACAAACATGACCTCATTCTGATGTGATACTGATATTAAATTTTCTTATTCATTGTTATTCAGCTTGTTTGCTGAATGACAATGAATGCTGAAAACAATCTGGCCTTTTTTGTTGGTGTATGATATTAGTTTATTTATGTTTGTTATAAACACGTTTTTTAGTCTAAGGTTATCAAAACATTATTTCTGCTGCTTTTAGCTGAATATCTTTAATATTTACTGACCAGTAACATAATTTAGCTTCATCACTGAATAATTTGTATTTATCAATTATGCTTAAAAATTCCTGCACTTTTTCCATTGGAAATTAATATACCTGAAAAAAATATGCCTGAGTACAATTAAAGATCTATCTGTACTCAGTTTAACTGCATCAAAATATTTACTTATCTAAATATTAAATTTTTTATTGAGTTCAATGGTGTAAAATGTTTAAATGTGGTTTGTTTGGTACTTGCGAAATGCATTACGAAAGTAATATTTCTAATGTTTTACACAATAAAATTATTTGTAAAGTAGAACTGCTTTTTTGGCTTTTAAGGTTGTTAATTATTTTTTTCTTATGGGGCTTTAGAAGATAACAGTGCTGAATGAATATCCTGGAGGACAAAAACTGAGTATGTATTTTTTGTGTTTAAATCTTAAGATTTTAAAGTATTTCTAGAGTATACTCATTTTTATTAAAAACATCTGTGAAGTAATCATGCACTTATAAAGTGAAAATACATTGTACAAAATTTTATATAAGATTTACCTAAGACTCAGTGTATGAAACATTCATATCTGAGAAATCAAAAGATTCAAGTTAGTTCTATCATGGTGCAGTTTACTAAAATGTTGGTACTTGGTCTTCTTTATAACATTGTTTTCATAAATTAAGGTTTTCAATTTGATGTATTGATATTATATTGTTTTAGTAAGATTCAGTCACATTTAAAGGTTTAAATTACTTATTTGAGAAATATGTATGCAATTAATTGTTTTGAACATGCTCAACTATTTAATTTCAATCTATACTTACCTACATGAAAAATGCATGTTGTATAAAACAACATTCATCCCTTCTCAAATATTTTACCCAATTTTCCAATTGATAATAAAGATATTGTTCGTTGTTTTACCCAATGTTTTGTATTTTCCTGTTAATTTAAAGAATAATCTAAAAGGACTTTCTTGCTGTGTTTATTTTAAGTTTGTCTTGTAGCTGTTTTATTATGACATTTGAATTAAATTTATTTTTTTAGTTCACATGTACAATGAATCAGTTACCCTTTTGCACAAAGAGGTTCAAGATTTTTGTATTCTTCAAACTGAAAAAATTCAGGGATCTCAGTTTATTCTGGGTTTTCATTCAGTTAGAGATATTGTATGTCCTCCTGTAAAAGATATTGTTCGTGGAACTGTAAGTAAAGATTTATTGATTTAATGAGTTTTTAAATTATTTGTTTTGATTTAATACTTATTAACTAAATACATCCATAATTAAAATAAACAATAGATTTTTGCCTTTTGGTTTGCTTAATTTACAGAGCATGGAGCTCAATAATTTAAATATACACTACCCTACAATAATGGACCAGACAGCAAGATGTGATGGTATAAGGGAAAGATTACATGCTTTAATAGTTGGATGGTCCCCACGTGCTGCAATTACACTAGAAACCCTTCTGGCCATACTTTCAACAAGGTTTTGATACGCAGCCTATGGGTATTTGTGTCCTTTCCTGCTACAAGAATGTCGCCAGCTCAGCTGTAGATTTTGGACGGGGTTCCCTGGTCCATTAAGCGTCGCTCTAACTCGCCCCACAAATGTTCTATGGGGTTTAAGTCGGGACTCGGAGCAAGTCAGGGAAGACGTTTTACATCCATATCTTAATACCGCTGCTTGACATAGGCTGCAACATATCATGGAGCGCTGTTGTTCTGGAAGTAACATTTGTCCATTTCATAAAATTGCCAGAGCATAGGAAGAACCTGATTGTTCAAAATGTTCATGTAGGCGTCAGCGTTCAAGTTACAAGGAACAACATGCAAAGGTTCCAGACCATACGACGAAAAACACCCCCAAAGTAGTCGGATTTCATGCAAATCCGCTAGCGTTCGGTCCATTATTATTGTAGGATAGTGTATCTTTAGATTGGATTATAAAATATCTTATCATGTTTCCTTGATTTTTTTTTTATTATATATATTTTAAAAGATGTGATTAATTTTTGTATTTGTATGCTAATTCCGATAAATCAATTGAATGTGACACATAATTTTGCAAATAATTGTTTTCCTCAATCAACTTAAAGTTTAAATGGGTCTGCTTTAAGATTTTTCTTATCAAAGCCATAAGCTTAAAGTTCTTTATAATTTTGATAAATATTCTTACATGCTTATTATTATTTTGAAATGTTTGACCATAGATTTCAACTTCCAATTGCACACATTATTAAAGCTAAAAATCCACTTAATTAATACACAATTAAAGTCTTTATTTATCATAAGTACTCAGATATTACTATATCGCTTTACTTTGTATATAGCACTCTTTTTCTTGTCTCCTAAGAAGTCTGATTTATCAAAAAATTACTGTAGAAGCTTAATTTCAAAAATTTCTGACTGAAAAAGTAAACTACCTCACAAATTGTTTTTCTTTACTTTTATCTGTATTTACTTCAAAGTAATAAGCTCATGATTTTGTATTCTAGGTTGTTGCTAGTGGTTGGGTGGTAGTACCCATTCCATGTGATGCCAGCTCTTGCCAAGTTTCCTATTTAGTTCAGGTATAAATATTGTTTTGATCATTATTTAAGTTTAGAAACAAAAATTTTAAAATTTTTTTGTTATAAAATTTCTGTATTAGAATTCACCTTAACTAGACATTGTGGCTTCCATCATACATTTTACAAATTGTAATGCCTTCAAAAGTATCAAAACATAACTTTTATTGTTTTGTAGTAAGCAATTTCTGAAAGCCTTAAATTCAAGACAGATTTACAAAATTAAAAATTTGATAGATGCTAGGTTTTTTAAAAATTATCTATATATATAATTCTCTTACGTGGCACGCAAAAAAGACGTTATTAGCTATCGCGTTTTGGCAACATTGTACGATTATTTGTTTTTCACGAAGCCTCGCGCTTGAATTGAATTTATAGCGTTTTTGGATAAAATTTTATTTAAAAAAAAAAGAATTTTCATCGAGCTGTTGCAGTTAATAATAGAAATCAAAGAAAGCGGAGGATCTTTTCAGGGCCATTTAAAAAAGGTTCTTTTCAGGGCCAACAATTATAGTTCAACAAGACGCTTGCACTACAACTTTCGACAGTAAACTCAATGAAAATGCGTGGGTGGCTCGAGTGCAGGGGTAAATATACACTCAAACAACATGCTGGGTATTCAATTTCCGGTGGAGTGGTCGTTCACGGTAAGACGTTTGTCGCCAAATCAAGATGGCGGCCGAATTCCGTAACAGCAGATAGGGTTGCCATAACAAAAACGGCAGATGTGAAGAAAATCCTCAAAAGGCGTAGGTTACCATATTTGGCGACAAATCGCCTTCTTACCGTGAACGACCACTCCACCCAATTTCCAAATCCGCCCTCACATTTCGAGTCAAAATTTTCTCAAAGTTTACACTTGAATTCAGATTTTATCGGTACTGTATATATCTTTTCTGAAAAATAGCAAAAAAAATTTAGGTTTGAAAAATGTTTTTTTGGAATATCATATTTTGTAAACAATTCCTTCTGCTAGGACACATGTCTTCATTGATGCGAGCGAAGCGAGCATAGGTTCGCGCAGAAATCCTCCGGGGGTTGGCGAGCGTTTGCGAGCAGGGGGCGAGCCCCCTAGATGCATAAAATTTTACCATATGGTTGAATTTCTGTATTACTCCTTTTTTGGCATTTGTTTGTGTAAAATGAAAAGAAAATTTCATGAATCGTATTTTATCTCTGTTGTAAGGTTGTTCTCTTTGTAAATATTATCGTTTGGATAAAAAAAAATGAGAGATTAACAGTTGATATAACACCAGATTTGGGGGGGGGGGAAAGAAGAAGAAGCTGAAAGCTGATAAGTTTTAAAACAACAATTTAAGTAATAAAACTGTCGTTGCAATATTTACTTACAACATTATCCTTTCAAAATAAATTAGTGCCTTTTGAAACATTACAATTAAAAATTTGTAGTTAGAAAGACTTATTTAGAAAAAGTCTAGACTGATATGTTTGGTTGGTAGATAGGGCTTATGCATCATTATTGTCAACCAATCGATGAAAAAATCTTTCCAAATAAATTAATCTTAAGAGCAATATCTATTGGTTTAGCAACTAAGGATGAACTTCATTTTTTTATTTTATTATTTTTAAACACCATGAACTGATATGGCAATGGCACCTGACTAATTTCAAAAATGTAGTCAAACATTAATTTACTTTTCAATTACTGTTCCTCATGTCTTCATTTCAGCTTAAGTTAATTTTTTAATATAGTTTTTGAAATTTAAATTTGTAAAAAAATTAAAAACCTTTTAAAAACTTGTATTTTTAATGAAATTAATTCTATATAAATTATGTTGCAGATGATTGTGAGTGGTCCAGAAGCAAACGCTACCATGGAAGAAATCAGCAACATGCAGTCACAGTGCATTCATAACTTGAGCATTTATTTGTCAGCAAAGCCACCCAGTTATCTACCTGTTCATCGTTAGTTAAAACATTTCTCTAAGTGCTTAATTGTTTGACGTTTCTCGAGACACAAATGCTGTTTTCTACGTGCTGTGTGTGTGAACAAATATTTTAATATATCTTCTTTTATTGTAAGTATTGTTGAAATGGAACTTAATTTTTATAAGCATAGTTCTGCTCTCTGTCTAATTACTTTTTTATGTTGTAAGAACTGGTTAGTAGCCGATAGCTTTTATACTGTTATGTATCGGCTATCAGGGCAAATTTTCTAACTGTTTGTTTTAAGGTAACTCATAGTTTAATGAATTTTCTGATTTTACTATATAGTGATTAAAAATAGATTTTCTGTCAAAATGTTCTTCCAAGTAAATGAATTTTCAGGGACAGTTCCTTATTTTTTTATTCGTCCTAACCAAATTGTAACTTATTTTGTTTGTTATTGAACCAAATCCTAAAACCACAAATACTGTACTTTCACAAATAAAATCGAACTCTTGATGTTTTATTTTGTAGTATTAGTTATCTTAGAATACACATGTATTTTATTAGAAACCTGAGAAATGTATTCTTAGTTTTTATTTAATTACAGAATTGAGTATTTTTTATCAAAATAAGTGTAAGTACGTGAGAAACTTCGAGTTACCTTAAAACTTGAATTTTAAACCAGGTCTCATGAACAAGATGTAAAATCACAGGATTGGTAGTTGTTGAAAGTACTTTAAGCATATGCTTTCTGCTATTGAAAGTTGTTAGCTTGCATGACAATTTAGCAGTTAATCTTAGTATGTTAATAAGCATGCTAGATTACTTAATTGTATAATAATTAAATCAGAATGACGTACTAGAAGTAAAGTAAATCACTCTTTGCCATTACACTGAAAGCAGGAAGATGTTTTTGAAAAGTTTGAATGTACTTAATGCTCTTCATGATTGGTTGTGCAACAACAATATGCATCTACAGTGAAGCATCGATTAACTGTCAGTGTCGGGACGGTTAATTGAGTAGACGGATAACAGATAAATCTTAAACAACAACCCATCCTCATTCATTGCACATGATTGAATGATAAAAAATGCATGTTTACAAATTGGAAATACACTGTACATACGTGTATTTTATTTTGCAAAACTATACTGTTACATGAGCTTATGTTAATTATGAACACATCACCACTGTAAAGTAAAGAAAAAATGATTTTTCTTGACAATCTGGTTAAACTATTCATAGAGTACGGTATGCATGCATGTATGTGTATCTGTACTAATTACTTTTAATATTTGATTAATTAACTTTTAATAACGAACTTTGGGTTGGTGTAGAAGTTTGGAGAGTGGGGTGCCAGCTCAGGTGTTGCTTCGTCATCTGACCGTGGTTCAAAATTACGAGGTGTTGTCCTCGGATCTTTCCCTTAAGGGACTGATCCCGGACCGTCGTCAATAGCCCGTTGTGTCGCTCTAGTACGACGTTAACTAAAATTACCTACCTTACCTTAATAACGAACTGACGGTAGAAAGAATGACGGTTAATCAAAGTTTCACTGTAAATTATTTATTGCATCTCTTGTATTATCATTCCTCATGTTGTTTTAATAATGTTTTAAGTCCCCATTTTTGTGTTTTAATGAATCTTCAGTTTGTATGTTGCCTCAAATTTAAGTAGAACATAGTTCAAATTATTCAAGAAAAATGCTTTTGATTGAAAAATAAACACCTATTTGGTGTTTTGTTAATTAGTTTAATGAATTATAATTGCAATAGAGTTTGAACCAATTAGTTTAATGAATTACAATTGCAATAGAGTTCAATTGAAACTTCTGTACTTTATTTAGAAATTGATGTGTTAACTTTATTATTTGGTAATGATTATAATTTTCTAAGAATGCTAGCTTTGTAATAAAATCAATTTAAAAATTCAAAATGCTATTGCAACTTTTTTTGTATATCAAAGTATCATTTCAATATTCTTCAAATGAGAGTTTTAGATGGAGGATTTTTATTTATATATCGAATTTTCTATCTTTCTCTATTTGTAAGAATGCTGATTCATTACTTCATAACCTCATCCTTTCTTACCTTTCATGATTTTAAAGTTGATGATATAACATTCGTGGGCATCATGAGAAATTGAACGTCATATCATGAAACATTAAACTTATATATTGTTACATTAGATTAGTGTTGCACTGACAGTAATTTTAACCTTTAGCACTTGTAGAAAAACATTGTATTCCCTTGCTTAGCCTATACATTTTTTCAACCCTATTATTTAACTAGAAATTGCATATAGTCACTTGAATGCTAGAACTAGGCAACTCACATTATAAAAGTTATATGATATGATAGCAGCTATTGCTAAAACTTGAGAATTTGATAAATTATTAGTGACAATGGCCAATGCAAAAAGTAAACATCTTTCATTTGTTTTAATGATCTAACTTGGCATATTATAGAAAAGAGTTCTGCACTGTATAGATTGGCCAAACCAAGGGCTTATAATGAAAATTGAGTTAATGCATTACAATTTATTTTACAAAAATAAATATACATTTAAAACTGTTTTTCTCACTCTATCATCTTAAACTTAAGTTATCTAGTTCTTGAATTCCTGTGACAGTATTACAATTGAAGTAATGTTGTACAAGAGCTATTTAAGTCAATTTAGATACTCGTATAGTAGATAAATTATTTTATAAACACTTATAGAATTACCCAATTTCTAACCAGAATTTTTTTAAATTGGATTATTGTTTAAACTCCCCTTCCTCTGTAAACCGAACTCTTCTCAAATGACCTAATGTCAGTTTAATGGCCAATGAAATTAAATTTTTGAACAGCCATATGAGAAAGAGAATTAGTCTGCTTGCTATACGTATTTCAGCTGTCTCAATATGAGACGTATACAAAATATCGAGTAATATTCCAGAGAATTAGTCAGGGCTTTGCACCTGTTAACATATTATTAAGGTATAGATATAGGGATAATTAAAGGCTGTATTTAAATATACTTCTACTATCTTTTGGAATACCCTTCCTTTATCTGTTTGCAAGCCATCCTATTTTATTTCTGATTTGCTGGTCTAATAGAGGTTACCAAATATGTCTAAGTTATCTGCTTCTAAAGTGCACAGGTTTACAAAACAAAGAACAAACTCGAATAGCTTCCTTCCAATATACAATAGGATGTAAATAGCCTATATGAAATAGTAGTATGGAATAATAGTTTGTTTATGAATTTTAAAAATTTGCTTCTTAAAGTGCTGATATGTGAACTGATCTGACTGCAGTGAATTTCCTTCCTGAAAAACAATTGCTGTGCACTCGGGAAGGTAAGCAAGAAATTTACTAAGAATGCTTTTTTGTCATAGTGGATAATACTTTAAATATAATATTCACTGACTAAAAGGTTAGACAAACGGAACCCACAGAATCGTATTGAGTCAGACAGCTCCTTGAACATTTTAACTCATCACAACTACAAAAGTCCTTTTCCTGTAGGTAGGTATGGAAGCTAAGAATAATTAGTCCTCTGAAGAAAATAAAAGGAAAATTAATATTTTATTAAGACCATTTTTACATTAAACTATCAGGCCATAGGGTCACAATCTGTTAGGCCCTTGCTTGATTATGCCACTGGATCAACTTTAAGACAAAGAAATTGTGATGTAATCATCTTTAAAAAAAATATGAAGTATATTGTTGTATGCATGCTTTGTTTGATGTCTAATGAGGTTTGCATATATTTGCATTTGTCGGATGACAGAAAGAAATATAAATAGGCTTTTTAATTATTTTCTTGACGCTTATTATAATTTGTGAAGTATCTATGGGTTTTGTTCATCAAATTATAACTGTGATTGCATTGTAAGGAAGAGGGTTTGATGGACATTTACACTTTTTATTTACTATCTTGAGAATATTTTTATAATTATTTTAGACTGTGGTTATGACTAAAATAACAAGACTGCTGTGAGTTGAACTATTCAAAATGGTTTGGATTGTTTATCCTAAAAGCATACATTGACTTCTCTTGTGATAATTTTGTTATGCAATCTGTAATAAAAGCTAGAGTGAATTTGCCATAGTATATATAGTAGAAATGTAGTTTAAATGAAACAGTAATGGCTCCTACAGCCAGGAATCATTAGTGCCAACATTTCATTTAACAAGATTTGTATTATTTCAGTCATTTCTAGTTTAATCATTTTCTGAAACATTCCTATTGATAACAAGTCTCACATTGACTAGTAAATTATTTTGCTTATCAATTCGACCTCATACAATATTAAATAGATTACTTCCATTTCATGTGTTGAATAGTAATATTTCCAATTGATTTCTGAAAAAAAATTGATAAAAGATTTAAAATATATCTTGAGTTATATATGTTTGTATCAGAATTCATCTTTGTATAAGCTGTCTTATTTTGGTATGTAATCAGTACATAGAAGAGTTACTGATATGCAGTAGCTTTTTAATGCATTGTTTTCAGCTGAAAGTTATCGATTTCAATTTTTTAAATGATCAATACAGCTTGTAAGTAATTGTTATCCATTTTATGTAAATTTAAAAATGAATAAAATATATTAGTCAGAATTCTGGGTTTCATTATTTACTTGAAGGTTTAAATTTATGTGAGAAAAAACTAACATATTTTAACATAATTAATCTTGAATCGCACTATCTTTAAAATCGTGTCTTAAACATAAATGTCACACAAGGGAGGGATCTGAATTTAAGGTCATTTTTAGGCAGGTAGGTTTTTACCCTATTGGACATACTGCAAAAATTGTAGGAGGTTTTGGAGTTTATATTGTGGTGAAATGCAAGTGTGGACTATAATCCTTATTTAAAAATTAATCCAGATTTCTTTTCCCATTGGTAATTGGGTAATTTCTTAATTAACGTCGTACTAGAGCAACACAACGGGCTATTGACGACGGTCGGGGATCAATCCCCCTAAGGGAAATTGGTAATTGGTAATTTTTAGTTAACGTCGTACTAGAGCAACACACGGGCTATTGACGACGGTCCGGGATCAGTCCCTTAAGGGAAAGATCCGAGGACAATACCTCGTAATTTTGAACCACGGTCAGATGACGAAGCAACACCTGAGCTGGCACCCCACTCTCCAAACTTCCACGCCAACCCAACGTGAGGACTTTCGACCACGACAGATTTAAGGTGCACCAGCCGCCTCTACACCATACGTTTACAAACATCCATGCCCGGATTCGAACCAGGAACCTTCCGATCTAGAGGCTAACACCTTAACCACAATACCGGTTGGTCGGCCCCCTTAAGGGAAAGATATGACAACAAAACCACGTAATTTTGAACCACGGTCAGATGACGACTTTTCCCACTGCATAGGGTTCAATTAACACTACAATCCCGGCAAATGCCATCAGTATACGATATAAACTAAGTATCAGACTTGAGGTTCAACATCTAATTTCCTCACAAGTAGTCCCCGTATACATTGCCCAGCGTTCCCTTCATTGTTAAAAAACTAAAAATCTTCGTGGAACTAAAGCAGATTTTTTTGTAATACTCAAACTTATTTATATGAGTTGAAATTATATGTGAACACGTTCAAAACTAAAAATCGTTGACACAAGGTATGAATAAATATTTCAACCTCTTCTCTATTCGTTAGATGGATTGGTTCCGTGGCACACCGTTTGAACATCTCTTGAAGAAATAGTTACTTCCACTTTCATCATAAATCCTATATCCCTGCAATCGTTGACAAACTTTTCATTCGGATGAGATTAGGATTCAGTAACATGTAATTTGCTCAAAGGCAATATAATCCTTACTGAGCTTCAGCATTTGACAAAAAGTACCGAGATAGTCGACGGTCTAGCCTTTTTGATTGCAATCTTGAACTCGTGAAATTGCTATTTAAATGGACTAACTGGAAATAAACATCTCTGGAAACAAAAACATTACTCTCACTATTACATTTTAACATTTTACACTGTTCACTAATTCGGCATACCCCCAATAGCGATTATCTATTCCGTTTGGTACTACTTTACGGAAAATGGTGAAAATTTACTCCACCACAAGTGGAAGTTGACTTGTTCCTTTACGAGATTTATTTCTTCCACTACAGATAATCGTAGAATTTTTAGCAAATTAACTTAACAATACATGGTACATGCATTGAAGTGGATAACGCACCCAAGTGTGTGTGATTCCGAAACTTATGTTTAGGCATTTCACGACCCACACTACTGCTTATTTGTATCTCCTGTTTGAGGAACTGAGCCCCATTATAAAAATGTTTGGGAGGGACTTGAGATCCGAGCTTCTAGGAATAGACGCCCCCACCCTAAGGCCCGGTGCACACATCCGGTTTTTCAACGTGCGGCACCGAAGCACAACTATGCACACATAACCGTGAAATGACGCAAATACTCATTTCGCGCCATTTGCTATAAGTATTCTATCGAAGAAAACGTGTTTATTTCGCTTACTTGGTGTAAAAAAAGTATATGTTGAAACAAAATAGACGCTACTATTGTTATAACCAACCATTAATTATTATTTATATTCCATCTATTTATGAAAACAGGGTACTTCAGAACGGAGACGCGTCTGCGGCGCCGTGGGGAACTGATACAAATTGCACTCTAGTTGGACGTAGTGCGTCGCCGGAGGCATGTGTGCACTACTCCATTGGATCTAATGTATCTCAGACCGCACTTGCGTTGCCGCACGTTGAAAAACCGGATGTGTGCACCGGGCGTAATCTAACGGTTTTCCCGGCATCTCATCTGAAGAGGTCCCTCAAGCTAGCATCTCTAATCAGCTGGTAAAAGAGGTGGCTGAAGTCCACTAAAGATCGAACATTCGGGTTTTCCCCCGAGGTATGTACGAAGCGCCTCATCTCCACCCCAGAGTTCACGTAATTTTACACGTGCCACGGCCCGATCATGTAGTATTTATTTCGTATTAGCTGAAGAACCCATCGTTGCTCGGGTTTCAAATATGACCTCGACATTTCCTTGTGTTAACTCAAATACTCTAACCCTGTAGAACGTGTTTCCTTGTCCATGTCCATTTATTGCAGAAAAACAAACTTTAGATTTTAAAATGGGGCTTCGAGGGCACTATTAGGACTACCTGAGTGCCAATTTTCATGGCTACAGATTGGCCTGAAGACTGGAAAGAAATAGCCTATGTTTTCTGCAATGTTCTAAAGTATAGGTATAAGTGTACCAAATTTGGTGTGGATTGGTCAAACTGTGTAGATTTGTATAGAGAACACAAACACACACATCCTTTTTGTATATATAGATGAATATCCATTGCAGTGACCAGCATCTGTGGTATTTAAAGAGACCCGGGCCACTATGTTACTACCTGCCCCACTACAACTTCTAAACATCAAGGAACCAGCAACACAGCACTATGACGCCTGGTGTAAACGCCTGGCTATTCACCCCACACTACAAAGAAAAATCATTCAAATCGCTCGATTTGTGGCCTCTAGGGAGTTCGAACTGAAGCAAGCGTTTTAAATTCAGTCGACTTTGACGTGCAAAATATTCCTTGGACCTAACATATTTTCACCTAAAATTAACGACACTTAAATTCGGTCTCTTGCCTCCCTAACGCTCACAGAAAAAAATATTCAGAGCTGCACCTGCGTGTGCATTTCATAGCTCAAAATTTCTCTCTGCTTTGCATTAAAAAAATTATTCCTCATTTTCATCTAGTCCTTTTTCAGAATGGAATTTTTTTTTTATGATGAGATGAGTTGATATCAACTCATAATCATAAAATCGATTTTAATATCTCCAAGTACGCCCTTATCTAAAGTCCACTTGTGATACAATCCGTTGAAAAGCATTGTCGCCATTCCACAACATACTTGATTGCTGGTCGAATACACCACGCAATGGATGTTACCGCTACTCTCGTGATCGCATCTTTCGTTATTATCGTCCTTTACTTCCTCTCGCGAAGTAAAAGTAGAAGAACACCACCCGGTCCTGTAGGACTACCGATTGTAGGATACATTCCTTTTATGAGTAGTGCGCCCTACATTGATCTCCAGAAGCTAGCCAAAGTATATGGACCAGTTTACAGGTACTATATGCATTTCAAACTGATTTAGTTTTTGATTCAGTTCCCACACCCACACAGGGTTGAAGGCCGCTAAGACCATAGTACTGGGCTAAATATAGAACTTTTTTTTTTGTAATGTGCAGTCTTTTCTTAGTTTAAAATATCGCATTGATCTAGGACCGTCGCGAATAGCACGTTATGCTTAACGTGGGCATAAATATTTTCCCTCAAAACGGGACATTTTCTAATTTTTAGGTAATAGTATGAGTATTCAAGAAAACTCAATTCTTTATAGTTTTTATTTATTAATAAAGAGAACAGGAATGAACACGTGAAAATAAGTAATTTATGTGGTCTTATATTTTTTTGAGAACAAATTTGCTTAAGTATATTTGGTGTTGAACTTAAATAAAAATGAAATTATTTGCAGGATTTTTCTTAAAATTTAATTTTGTGTTTTACAGTAGGGTACTTAGGTTATAAGTGCACTTACGTTTTTAGGCATTGTTGAAATGAAGGTTTCACGTACAGGAAATTAAAATTGACTCTAATAACACACGTCGATAAAAAAAAAAATCAATCGTCAAGAAAGATGCACGAGCTGTCCTCGTGTAATCGCAATCGAGGAGCAAGATAGCAAACTTCTGACTAGGGATGGGGAAAAAATAACATGTTCTTCTACAGTGTGAATTTCAAAATTCTAAACGCCTTAAGTGATCACAAGTACTAAATTTAAATATTCAGTCAATAACATTTGAATAAATGCACCAGCACACTCGTTTGTTGACAAAACCCGGCCTGTTTGTTGTAGACATTACCAATTTGTTGACTTGAATAAGGCTACGTTCGCATGAGGCGTTTCAACGCTCGTATGGCGAGGCTAGCAAGGTCCCGCCATTAAATTATGTTAATTTATTCCTCTAATTCAAGTATCTATCTTTTTGACCTGGAAGAGCGGGACCCTGATAGCCTCGCCAAACTAGCGTTTCACGCGCCTCATGTGAACGGGGCCTAAAAGTACGTCTAATCTTGATTGGCCCAGGCACCTGTGATTGACAGTTCGTCTTTTGAAAGCGCATAACATTGAGAGAGTAAGCAGTATCATCTCGTTTTCTTCTGTCAAAAAAAAAAAAAAAAAAAAGAGAAAAAAAGTCTTATCGATTTTTCCCAATAAAAAATCGTCGATCGCGAAAACGAAAGCAATAATTTTTTGTGCTTGCTATTTTCAGAAATTATCAATAAGTCCTCATATAAAGATGAGGTGTCTACAGAATCTGGGCCCTATGTGTCTACCACGAAAACTCACGCCATACAAGGTGGCGGTTGCTATAAACAAGGCTCGTATGTCTTAAGTTGAATGTGAGTACAGTAGTGAGGAAGAACAATTTAAAGAACTGGAACGGAAAATAACTATTCTAAAAGAAAAGTATTTTCAATCCCTACTTCTGACTGACGAACATATTTGTGAAATGTATTGCCGTCATCGACTTACATATTTGTGAAATGTATTGCCGTCATCACCGCACTTCCTTCTGATTTTTAAAAAATTTTCGCGCCTCTTTTTGAAATTGTTACCGTGGGTTGATCACTTTCTGAAAACGGGACATTCCTTCGTCCCTTGGGGACAGCCTACCTAAAAACGGAACGGTCCCGTTCAAAACGGGACGTATGGTCACAGTTATGCTGCTCCAGAGCGGTACATATTAAACTACCTACCTACACTGACGAGCCAAAACTTTATGACCATCCCCACATTTTTCAATGAACTCGTCTGGATGACGTGGAGGGCACATGATTAAGTGAGAATGGTATTTAACTGCTGCTGGAGAAGGTAAGTAATCATTTTTGCACTTACTTTTGCGAGTGATGGGAAAGGCTGCTTGTTGGGTTAATTTTTAAGGAATTAATTTTTCTATGCTTTTGATTATTTTTGTGCATATGTGTAGTTACAATTTGTTCTATACTGCCTTTACGCCAACTGTGAGCGCTTGAAAATGTTCTCACGATAGCCGTGAGAAAAGAAAACCCATTTAAGGTTATCAGCGGAAACCCGTGGACGAGGAATGTGGCTTGGGGGAAAAGCACTCAACAGTACTGGCGTAGTTGGCAGTATGGTATAGTATTCCAGCCCAGGTGTGGGTTTTCCCCCCGGATGTATTGTCCACTTGCGAGACGGGGGTTTTGGTGGCTTACTACTTGGAATGGATCGGCTGCTTTTTTGAAGCGGTTACCTTGGATGGGAGTTGAATGATTTGGCGGGTTCTTTTAAGTGAGAATCACGAGAGAAGTAATGAGACTCACAGACAGGGAGGACACTTTTTACCTTGGAAGGAAAACGAACAGACAGGAGGCGGATAACTGGGCCTGAGAAAATTTACCGGCGACCTCGCGAAGGATATGTTTTAAAAAATTTTGCTAGCGACATCGTGGGCCACTTGGAAGGAAAAGAATACTGCTGGATCCGGCAGCTACACTCCTCCATGGGTCGTGTCTACCAACAGTCTGGATGTACTGCGAAAAACTCCTGAACAACTGAACCCCATGCCTGACACCTGTTGTATGGAAATCTTAGAGTGTTTTCCCGAGACCTTTTTGCCGAGGGTGAGTTAGTCCGTTCCGTTCTTCGGGTTTTGCCACCGGTCCCCATCTCCTTTCATCTTGACTATTGTGTTTTTTCTTTACTTATGAATAGTGATTTTTCTGTATCTTGTTGGGGGCCCCTTTTATTAATCTGTTAATTTGCTTGTTAAACCACTTAATAAATTATCTTTAATATTTAAAAGAACTGCGTTCAGTGCTTTAATGTTCACACGGAGGCAAGTCATTATGTAAGGATTTTTTTCACTATACGAGCTTTACTTACTTCAACACAACATGCTGATTGAAGCGAATTTGATAGAGGACAGATCGTAATGGACCGAAGACTCGGAACGAGTATCACCGAAACTGCACGACTAGTAGGTTGTTCACGATCTGCCCTTGTTAGTATTCATGCAAAGTGGATAAATGACGGTGACACCAGCAGCAGACGCCAAGGTGTTGGTAGTTCACGGGTCAACAAAGAAAAAGGACGTCTGAGACTGTCCTTCTTGGTAAAGCAAAATCGGCGCGAGCTGAGTGGCTCAGCTGACAACCCTATACAATTCAGGTCCAAGTGCAAGTGTTTCGGAAAACACAGTTCAGCGGACACTGTTGGATATGGGACTGTGCAGCAGACGTCCCACTCGTGTGCCTCTATTGTCAAAGCGTCATCGTCAACTACGCCTACAGTGGGCCCGGGAACATCGAGACTGGACCATGGATGAGTGGAAGAGAGTTGCCTGGTCAGATGAATCCCGATGTCTCATTCATCACGTCGATGGTCGTGTCAGGGTACGCCGTCTGACAGGCGAACAGTTGCTCCCCTCTTGTACAACAGTTCATGCACAGGCTGGTGGTGGCGGTATTATGCTTTGGGGGACGTTCTCATGGGTGACTCTGGGACCCGTAGCTGTGGTAGAACAGACCATGAACGCTGCGAACTATCTGAACATCATTGCGGATCAGTTGCACCCTTACATGGCGTCTGTCTTCCCAACTGGAAATGGAATCTTCCAGCAGGACAACGCCCCATGTCACAATTCTCGGTATGTGTTGGAGTGGTTCGAGGAGCATACTGATGAATCCCACTTAATGTCCTGGCCAGATAACTCACCGGATCTTAATCCGATAGAGCACATTTGGGGTGTCATGGAGCGGCAGCTCAGAGCTCAAACACAACCATGTCCGAATGTCTCGACTTTGCGTGACCGCTGCTTAGACATTTGGTACAACCTGTTTCCAGTCATGTACCAAGAACTTGCGGCATCTATTCCCAGACGAGTTGCAGCTGTTTTACAGGCCAAAGGAGGCATAACGCGTTATTGAGTAGGTGTTCATTATGTTTTGGCTCTTCAGTGTAAGTCAAAAATGTTATGAATCTTTTCGTTTTTAAAATAAATGCGTAATAAAGATATGGTAAGTCCATATGACTTAAATTTCACGGTGTGATCGAGACGCCAAAACTTAGAGACATCCCCCTTTCCCCCCAAAAAAAACGGCTCATAAGATAATAGTTATTGCCTGAACAATCGTACAATGTAATTTAATAGGCTTAAAACTTGCATATTTTCGGATAAATTTCAGAAGTAGAAGTTATCCTTACCTAAAAAAAATTTAGACATATCGCACCTCGGCTAGAAAAGTGACACAGGTCAAAAAAAAAAAAAAAAAAAATATTGAGGTTATGTCATTGAAAAATATGTATGTGGTGCTCCAGCGCGTGTTATATTACTATTCTATAGAATATAATAGAAGTTACCACCATAAATACTTATCTAAAATTTCAAAGAAACTTTTACTATTTCAATATAAGTTTTATAGTATCCTTTAAGTTGATGTGTGTGCCTCAAATTCTGAAATTTTGAGCTGTGTCACTTTTCTAGCCGGGGTACGATATAATGGTTTCGCAAAGTTGTATAGCATAGACATCTTAGATGTTTTTTTCTTAATTAGCATTTTTCATGTTTTAAACAGTCCGTAGGTGATTGTAGAAATATGAATGATATTAGTAATAACGAAAATCAGTGTTTTCAGTTTTAATTTTATTGCAATTTATGAATTATGCGAAGGGACGCTCTGGAATACCCCGAAAAGGGAACCAGTTGTAGAATCGCTTTGGTTGCATAACCACCAGTCTCCTGCCGACCAAACGGTTTGGTGGTTAAGATGTTAGCCTCTAGATCGGAAGGTTCCTGGTTCGAATCCAGGTCAGTGCATGGATGGTTGTAAGAGTATGGCGTAGAGGCGGCTGGTATACCTTAAATCTGTCGTGGCTGAAAGTCCGAACGTTGGATTGGTGTGGAAGTTTAGAGAGTGGGGTGCCAGCTCAGGTCTTGCCTCGTAATCTGACCGTGGTTCAAAAGTACGTGGTGGTGTTCTCGGATCTTTCCCTTCAGGGACTGATCCCGGACCGTCGTCAATAGCCCGTTGTGTTGCTCGAGTACAAAGTTAATAAAAAAAATACCAAACTGCCACCCGTTTCCTACAAAAATAATTTTACAAATTGACTCAGCCGACCAACCGGTATAGTGGTTAAAGTGTTAGCCTCTGGATCGGAAGGTTCCTGGTTAGAATCCGGGTCCGGGCATGGATGTTTGTAAGCGTATGGTGTAGAGGCGGCTGGTGCACCTTAAATCTGTCATGGCCAAAAGTCCTCACGTTGGGTTGGTGTGGAAGTTTGGAGAGTGGGGTGCCAGCTCAGGTGTTGCTTCGTCATCTGACCGTGGTTCAAAATTACGAGGTGTTGTCCTCGGATCTTTCCCTTAAGGGACTGATCCCGGACCGTCGTCAATTGCCCGTTATGCTGTTCTAATACAACGTTAACTAAAATTTATCAATTACCATTACCAAATTGACTCGTTTAATACCTCGTGGTAATGGTAATTTTAGTTAATATCGAACAAGAACAACACAACGGGCTATTGACGACGGTAAAGGATCAGTCCCTTAAGGGAAAGATCCGCGGACAACACCTCGTAAATTTGAACCACGGTCAGATGACGAAGCAACACCTGAGCTGGCACCCCACTTTCCGAACCTCCACACCAACTCAACGTGATTCAAAAACCTCGTGACTTGAGATGAAGTTAAACAAATTTTGGTTGGTAGGTAATTAATTACCGTCGCACTTTCTGGGCAACACAAGGGGCTATTGGCGAATTTTAGTTTTGAACGTGTTGTTCACGTGTTCACATATAATTTCAACCCATATAAATAAGTTGAGTATAACAAAAAAAAACTGCTTTAGTTCCACGAAAATTTTTTTTTTTAAATAATGAAGGGTAATGGTAATTTTAGTTAACGTCGTATTAGAGCAACACAGCGAGCTATTGACGACGGTCCGGGATCATTCCCGAAGGGAAAGATCCAAGAACAACGCATCGTAATTTTGAATCACTGTCAGAGGACGAACAAATTTTGGATATCCCAAGGGGTGAACCAGGAAAGTACCCAAACAACGAAATTGATGGAAGAAACGAGGATCAAACCCGCAAAAGGCTGCTGTGGTCTCGATCTGTTACCACCGGTGCTCTTAATCATTTCCCGCTGATCTGGCAGTGAAGATGGCACACGAAAACAAGACTGAGACCAAAAGAAAAATTTTCCAGAATCAATTAGTTTTTTCGTATTGAAGCAAATGCCCGGAGTGATGTGAACCAACGCCGGTTGAAGTCGATATTGCGTAAACTCAACTGAAATTAGCTAAGAAGATATTTCTTACAAAAGGGGCAATTGTATAACATCAAAGCTTTAAATCTAAACTCTTGATACCTCATTAGCGAAATTTTTCCTACCTCCTCATCTGTTTGGTAAATGACCTCCACTGTTGAGAAAAGAACTTCCTCTCTGAGGAATTGTGTTATTGAATTCTACCTCATTTTCGATTCTCCTCGTAGTGTTTATATTATTTCTTAAATGTTTTGATAAAGGACGATAGTTTCCATAATATTTTGAAATGTATTCCTATTGTTAGTTATAAATATGTTTGTTCAGTAGGGCTTTTGGTTATTGATAATAAGATAAAATTGAATGGTGCTTTAAAAACAATTTTAAGTTTTTATCGTAGGGCCGGGTGTCCTGGTCGGTAGGGCATCGAGCTCGTGACTGACTGATCATGAGTTCGAGCCCAGATGACCGAAAACTCCCGTGTACGCTAAAGATGACTGGTGCACGAAAATTCTGTCGTGGTCACAAAGTCCTCCATGTTCCCATAATAAATCAATACCTCTGGGGGTGCCGAACCAGGGATAAGTTGGTCTCTGGTTTGGATCAAAATTACAACCGTGTGCCTGAGGATGATTGAATGTCGTGAAAATGTGACCTCTCCGTAAAAACGAAACGTGTCGATGTGCTGCCATCTGTGGGCTAAAAAGATTCGAGCTAAGTCGGACTTCCTCCCAATGGGGCTCACTTGCATGGAAGCCGCATCCCCCTCGCCTCTTGTCGTCTTCGAGGGCCTGGCACTCCTTTGGTTTGCCAGTGTAGGCATAAGAAACAACAACAAGTTTTTCCGTCATAAGAAAAAATAACTAAGTTTGACTTTTATCTATGATTATATAAATGAATGACAGCTGTTATCTTTTTATTTCAAGGCAGGACAACTTATCTTTTTCTGATAACATTGTTTATACGAGGAATGAATGGACAATTTTAGTCTATTTCTATCGCTTAACAATATATTAATAAGAAGTAAGCACGTGCAAAATTTTTTCCACTGTAACTGTACTCCGGGTTCTAACATCAAGTTGAGTAAAAAGTCTCGGTATTAGGTTCTAAGCGGTTTTTCAGGAAATATATATGAATTACAAATATTCCATGTTTAACTTGCAAAAGTGCACTAATTCCTCTATTAACCCAGTTGGAAGAATAACGCATCAGCAACCGGAGGTATACGAGTTCGAAACTAGGTTCAGTCAAAGACCGTCGTGTACACTGACGATAATTCGTGCTCTCTTGAAAAACTGTTCTTAGCCACATGTAATTCTTAATAACACGGTAATTCTTAGAAAACTTTCCGTATCATTTGACAAGACTTCCCGGTCAGTATGCCAACGTCCCACACGACGCCGATATCTATACATCGATTTAGATCATTGTTTACAAAAAAATGAATCATATACGCGAAAAGGGTTTGGTCTTAGTGTGGACACAAAGCAAAGAAGGTTGCACGGCCACTTGTTCATAAATGGAAGATGATGCAGAGCTTCTGGTGGGATCGTTTGATTTACTATCGAATATTTCTATGCAACAAAACAGTTGATGAAGATTCGTACATTTAGCAGATGGACGGTCTCCATGCTTTACCGCAAGAAGTTACTCGAGGTTACCAGCAAAACCCAGATGAGTTGGAACAGGAAATATTGCTATTGAGATTGATGCTGTTTGATTGACTATAGACGCTTAACATGTAACCAAACATAAGTCGCAGATTCGTACACTCAACAGTCGGATCATTTACATGCTGAACCACAAGAAATGAATCGACATGGAGTTGACCGTATGTCGCTTTAGGACCTAGAAATATTTGCATGAGTTTGAACGGGAAGTATTGCCAAACTCACCTTTTTCCACGGAACTTCCCCATCTGTCTTTCGTTCGTCATTGCCTGATTCTCTTGCTAAACAATCTCTGCTAACGAAAATGGCATGAAATTTTGCGTGGATATGACTTCGCCACACTTTTAGAGCAATAGAATATTTAAACTTGTAGATTGGTAAAACAAAGTTATAAGTTCCAGTATGCACTACCTGAACAATTATAGCTACTCGCTACTGTGACGTTTTTTTATTAATCTTCAGACATGTTTCTATATTTTTAATTGACCTTCCTAACAACCTGATTCTTTAATTATTGGTACTGGTCGCTTTGATTTTTAGTGTTCAGTTGGGAAGTCAAAATGCAATTGTCTTGAGTGACTTTCAAACAACTAGGGATGCTTTCGCTCAAGATGCCTTCATGGGAAGACCTCCAGAAGGGCCGTTTCAACTCAGAAAAGCAACCTTAGGTAAGTTAATTCATTTTTCATATAAAAAACAAAGAACTTGAAGATATAACGATATTAAAACTTGTAGCTCCCTCTTCAACAGTTATATTTAGTAAACTCACTGCAGTTCCATCCGTTAAAGAAAATAACACATCACTTTTCAGTGAAACTTAAGCTATATATAAGATCATATTATGTTCTCATAACTCTTATGAAGCTTTTAATCAATGATTATTAGTTATAAATATGACAACTTACCCAAAACATTATTTTGCGATTTAATTTTTTTAATCCCTATTTACCTCATATAATTAAGAAATTAAGTGAATGGTATAAAAGAAACGCTACTTATAAACTGTTAGTGTGTAATAATGGGCAGTTATCTTCAAAGATAACTGCCCACAATCCTAATGAATAACAGCATAAATTTTAAAAACCCTGTAGGTCAGTGATTGGAATACTATATTACGCTGTTTAATAGAGAAGTAATTATGCGAGAAATTAATAGCTCATAAATTTATTTTTCCAAAAACTTACAATTACTTTTGTATAAAATTTCAAATTCAGTTAAAATGCGAAAAATCACACATTTTAAAAAGAATTATTCGATTTATTTTTATTTTCATAGAGACTGGAGCTTTCAATGGACTTGCGTGGAAAGATCAGCGAAGGTTTTCCTTGCATTTGCTCAAAGACTTAGGTTTTGGAAAATCTCGCTTGGAAGACATGGTTAAAGTACGTTTACCTGTGTTGGAAAGCTTTCACAGTTCAGTTACCTTTTAATGAATGATGAATTAGAAAGATTTCATATAGGAAGTTATTTTTTCTGAAGTATATGAGTAATTTACTGACTTTATCTCAATAAGATTAATAAGAGTAAAAACGTTTTAAATTTACTAGCAGCAAAAAAATCTGAGAACATCATAAGAACGCAAATACGTTAAATTGTAAAATAAGAAATGTCTAAGACCATCGGTGAATTTGCCAAAATTCCAGTATAAAATATTGCATTCATTTTCTCTTATAACTACCTTTTAACTTTGTTTTACATTATTTTCAAGTTATATACTTGCTCAAACTAAGCAATCGCATTTGTTTTCAAATTCAGTGAGAATAATTTTCAAGCAATTTTTATTTTGAAGTTTGATAACGATACGTTTTTTGTATGAATGGTGAAAAAATTGTTAGTCTTTTGAAAATGTATTTTAGTTATACTTCCTCAGTATTAAGCAGAAGAAATTATTGAAATAGATACGAATTTGTTTAGTTCTGCCTTTTTGTTTATCCTTCGACTCTGTTGTTTATAACTCATTCTCGACCTCGGGTTTTCTGATCATTCTTCTGCTTATCATTTATTCTACTGATAAACACGAATACACACTATAAAACGGAACTATCATGATTCTATCTACTCTAGAAAACTCGACTAAAAATACGGAAGAAAAAATGCATTTCAGAATCATGGAAAAGTTCTTTGTGGGTTAAAAATATATTGAATGTATTTCAGTTAATTATCCACAATGTGTAGACAGCATAAATTGAACTATAACATTTATATCATAGACTAGCAAAATACCCGACCTTACTCGGTTTGAATTGGTTTACTCTATATTGAAGAGATAATCAAAATATATAATGACTTACGTTTTTTGTAGAGTAAAAATTTATTTCAACATCTTTCGCCATCTTTATATTTTCTACAACTTACTTTGGACACAAATCCTACACATGCATATCCATTCATGTAATATATTTCACATACATCGCACAATTGCTGTATGACAAAGCTACAAAATGACGAAAGGTGATACTAAGGTTACTACTATAAAAGACGATTTATAGGAAGATTTGGAATTCCCTTTCTTAAGTTATTTTCATGTTCAACTCAATTAATTAAAATTACGATTTACAGCGAGTGCTCTCGCACTCATAGTCAACAAAACAATATTTTTTTACTTGTGGCACTCTTGCCTCCGGTATGCGACATTGTGAAATTTTGCAATCTTCCCCTGTCATTATTACAACGAATTTTTTAATGTTGGAAAAAGTTCCAGCTTGGATTAATAAACATTATTATTCTTTCAATGACGGCATTATTCTTTAAATAACGGCATTATTCTTTAAATAACACCATTATTCTTTAAATAACGGCATTATTCTTTAAATAACGGCATTATTCTTTCAATAATGGCATAACTACACTTAAAATTTACTGAACATTTATACTGACTTACCTAACATTTTTAAGTCTAATACTTTGTGGTGCTGTTGTGTGTGATGAGAAGGAAAACACATTTATTAAAATAATAAATATTTAAAACAGGAAACAGCGAAGTAAAACAAAATAAAAGATGTATGGTAGATATCGCAAAAAAATTGTTCTAAAGATATTAATTTGTGATTCAATTTTATCTCTTGATCTCGCACAGTTGCCACAACTTACAACTAAAAGTGTACAAAATTTAGAAATGTGAAATTAATTCAGAGCGAAAGAACCAGAAAAAATATCACTGCTCGCGCGATCTTGTTCATTCTCGTTTCATTGAAAAATATCGTCTGTCCCAAATATTCTTAAATCGTTTTATTGCGCAAAGAATAAAAATAAGACTCGAAATAAATGAAGTATCAGAAATGAAATTCCATAAAAAAAAAAAAAAAAAAAAAAATTTCGAAGAATAATTACTTTTTCAGCAGTACTGGTAAAGCAATCGAAGTAATCGTAATATTCAATAGACATTCCAATTTTTTCAAAACTACCAAATTATGGTTGATTTAAGTATACTTACTCTGGTGTTTTAGCATGAAACTCAACTAAATATAACAATAAAGAAATGTTTAATATTGCATTCACTAAACTAATAGATAATGTATAAAATAAAATACAATGCAATCAAATATCTGGAATACAATTCATGTGATGTCTACACAAACACACAAACACAAAATCGAGCATAGAACAGAAAGACGGACAGACAGACTTTCGCAACCAATGCCACTCACTAAATGAAGATAAGTACTCACTGTATGCAAATTTTCATGAAAATATCTTAAAACGCGTGGACGTGTATAGGGCACAACATACAGACAGACAGACAGACGGACAGACAGACAGACAGACACCAAACGAGAAAAAGGCGGATTCGGCATCAGAAGGGTCCAAAACGGATAGAAAACTTGAAATGGGTCGAAAATATTGAATGTACAAACAAACACTCCATTCTTATTTATATAGATTATCCACTTAAGAAATTTTGAAATAGATTACGATTTAATTTTAGGAAAATAGAACTTATTCACACTGGCTTGAATTTTATAAAAATGACAAAACTAAGCTTGGAAGTGTTTCATTTTCGTGATTTCATATAGTTGTGTGATAATGAAGCATTAGTCAGCTGTTTTCGAATCTTGAAATGTCGGATGGTATCTTATCGCATTTGAACAAATATTCTCTCTGAGATATATCAATATTTAATAGAAATCATGACAACATAAATAGTCAAGCTTTTCAATAACTTAATCAAAGACCTAAACCATGATTTTATAACTTAAAATACCAGTACACCTTGCCTTGGTAAATGTACATTCACTCGAAATGAGGTGATTGGTACATTTACCAAGTGCGTGTCTTACACTTATCATAACTTGAAAATTACTAGAGAACGTTAGAATCTATAGCAATTTTTTAAATTTATGCCAGAGAACTTTTTTAATTATATTTTGATCGATGATTTGATAGTTCATATCACATTTCCAATATGAATTAGTTCATTCATCGTACCTGTGCATTCGCAGTTTCCCGAAACGTACGAAATTGATAAAATTTGTCACAAGGTTCTCAAGTACAGTAGAATCCCGATTATCCGAGTTAATGTGGACCAAGACTAACTCGAATAACCGAAAATTGTAAATAAAATGAATCGTGTATGTTTGAATGTATATTTTAACAAATACAAAAGTCATACAGATACACCACATGTAATTCATATTGTTACAATAATTAAAGAGTTCTTACTTAAAAATGTCATTAATTGTTTTTTTACACGTTACTTTGGCGTTTTTCTGCAGCAATGTTTCGCCATTTTTTTAAGGACAACAGGATTGCTGGTGTCGCTTCTTGTTGTTCTATATATTCAATAGCACTTTCGATAGCTTTTAGTCCATCTGTATGTGAGATTTTCATACGCCGATTTTCATCGTCACTCTCTTCTCATCATCATTGCTAAATTCATTTTCCTTATAGACGATCATTTTATCTGTAATCTCTTGTTCGTCAGCGTTTATCCAGCCACTTATTTAGTTTTCCTTAGTGTCTGTGAGATCAAGTTCAGATTTTTTTTTTCGGTAGTTTTAAAAATGGAAAATGTAGAACCCCCCAAAAAATTCTAGTAATAATTGATAGCTCGGTTAAAGCGGCAACTCGGATAATCGAGGTTTTACTGTAATTTCATGCCTAACCCGTCTGGTGGTTGTCTAGTCGGTCATTAGAGAACATCTTGATGAAGAGATATCTCAAAACTTGCAGAATTGGTCAGATTTTTATGGGCGAGATATCTTATCTAATCCACTTGTAGGGTTAAACTGAAAAACAGCTTCATTGTATACATAAATTGATTCTAAGTTTCCCGAAATACAGATGGTAATGGTTAAAAGCATTTACGTATCGTTTATTATTTCAGGAAGAAATCAGCGACTTGTTGGAACATTTCGAGGAATCAAAGGGTCGTCCCATGGCTATCAAGGACCTCTTAACCCCGAGTATGTCGAACAATATAGCTTCCCTTGTGTATGGCAAGAGGCGAAAGTTCGACGACCCTGTTCGCATCAGGATGGACAAGACGCTGTCCGAATCAGCAGCTGAAGCGGGGCAGGTGGCTTGGCAGATCTTCTTTCCGTGGGCTGCGAGACTTTTGAAGATTTTTCGCCTAGGCAGAGAATCAAAGTTCGATAAGATTATTCAGGAATCCAGAAATATAGCGCTGTAAGCTTTATTCTCAAGATCATTCAGTTGTGTTTCATGTTGTTTTACTTACCTTACTTGGCATAAAAAGTTAGCTCGTCACCAATGAGAGGCTCCCAAGAACCAACCCCTCAGGGACACCTTTTTTAGCTGTGTCACGATCCCGAGGTAGCCTGGTAATCTATTATTTTCCCATGGAGCTGCAGGACCCCTATGGTTCCCAAGCGATCCTTCTGTACTTCTCTATATATTTTCTTTTCACAATCTCCTCATATTGTCCTATTTGGTGCATCTTGGCCGAGCCCGAATATGATCTTTGAGCCAAAACCCCCAAACCATCCCAAGAACATAGTAGGATGAATAAGCTGGCCTGACAGATAGACAGACGAGACAGGAATAAAGTGTTCAGGTGAAGCCTGAGCTGAGTTGTGTTTAGAGCACAGGATAGTGCTTACGGCCCAATTCGATCTTCATTGGCTTCAAGTGTCTACTATTTGTGTTTTGTACCACAGTACAGTTATTCTCAGTCAGTAGTTGTTATGATCATTCATAAAAGGATACAGTGTTACCAGGAGGGGGAGATTAACCCATGTAGGTGGTGTTGGTGGGGGTCCTCGATACTGTGTTTCTTGCCAGTTTCATGGATTCTATCTTCATCTTTCCTAAGATTCTTTCAGCTAATGTATGTGGTTATTTGTTGTGGGTTAAAAGCAATTATTCTCTACTCAGGTTCGTTATCTAATCTGGTAATGGGTCCCGAAGTGAAGATATGGGAACTAGGATGGTACAAGGGGGCTTCTTTTTATTTTAACAGTGTGGTGTATTTACCAGTCTTTCTACACTATTAGACTTACCGCAATTGAGGTTTCATGTACAAGTAACAAAAATGTACCGCATGCAATTAAATAGATATTTTTTTGGCGATGCCATAATTTGGTATTATGGGATAAATAAAAGTTGAGGAGGTCCCTGTACATCTAAGCCCGTATTTGTAATTTTTTGGATGGTGACTGAAAATTTATTTCTCTGAATTATATAAATGGTTCGATATCTCGTTAAAATACATAGAACTTTATTTACGAATAGATGGAATCTCAGTGTTTAATCTCGGATATATCCCACAACGAGGCTTTGTTCTAACAAGTAAATTAAATGGAACATTCAAAGTGTTCTTCAAATGAAGAGCTATATTTAATTTTGATTTGACCACCCTAAGGAATAGGGTCCCTGGAGATTTAGACCTGACTCTTGTAGAAGTTGGTAATCAAGAAAACTTCTCTCAAGAGAGTATAGTGATGTGAATATATTGTGAGCACGATTGGTGGGGAAGTTTAGTATTTGTTCCCCTTTTCATAAATATATACAGTTTAAAAATACTGATATAAAACAGAGAATATCAACAGGATAATATAACAGAAATACAATACAGATTATTAAATACAATGAAATGCAGAACAACAAAACAAAATCGTGACAGCACTAAACAGTGCAATCTATCAAAATATCCTTGGCACCTAAACGGTTATGGGCATTTCCATAATTCTGAGTAAAGCAACGTAGTGATATTTTCAGAAATTGACCGAATAATTTGATAGCTCTCAACAGGGAGTAAAATAACAGTCTGGTTAATTGTTTCTGTTCAAATATTTGATTCTAAGGGATTTCATATTTAAAGCATTACAAATATTTCAATTAAAAAGTATGAGTTTTCTATTTAAACTTTTACGTGAAATTTGCTTGCTTTAAATTGGTGTTTTGAATTTCAATTACTTATTTTTTTATCAAGCCAAGATTCTGTGATTGTCTTTTTGAGGAAAATAAAACACTGTTATTAAAATTAGTAGCTTTGTTACCATTTTTAAAAATAAATAGTATTATGTGTTAAGAATGTTTTGTTTGAACAAGAATAATATATACATTCTATATTCATTGAGGTCAAGACGATTTACATATATTTTGTTCTTAGGGCTGAGATCGAAGAACATGAAAAAACATTAGATGAGAATAATATCAGAGATTACATTGATGGTTATTTAGTAGAGATTCGGAAAAGAAAGGAACCTGCTTTTTGTAGTAAGCTACTTACTACTATTATTGTAATTTGTATATTATAACAACTTTTTTCATATTTATGGAAATGCAAAAAATGTGCACTTAATACTAGATTATTACATTAAAAAGAAATTTATGCGTAATATATATAATTTATTTATGAACAAAAGAAATATTTTTTCCATAACAGTATTGATCTTTAGGGTGATTTAAACCCTTGAACTAACTATTAATAATATCTAACAATAATTATTGTTACTACGGGGCCTGCCCCCTGCTCGCTAACGCTCGCCAACCCCCGGAGGATTGCTTCGCAAGCCTCATTGGTTCGCTGCGTGAACCTATGCTCGCTTCGCTCGCCTCAATGAAGACATGTGTCCTAGCAGAAGGGATTGTTTAGAAAATATGTTACAAAAAAAAATGTTTTTCAAATCGAAATTTGCTGTATTACAGAATAAATATATACAGTACCTCTAAAATCAGAATTCAAATGAAAACTTTGTGCAAATTTTGACTCGAAATGTGAGCGTTGCTTTGGAAATTGAATACCCAGCATGTTGTTTGTGTGTACATTTTCCCAGCACTCAAACGACCCACACTTTTTCATTGAGTTTGTTGTCGAAAGTTGTAGTGCAAGCGTCTTGTTGAACTATAATTGTTGGCCCTGAAAAGACCGTTTTTTAAATGGCCCTGAAAAGATCCTCCGCTTTCTTTGATTTCTATTATAAACTAACTGCAACAGCTCATTCAAATTTCCTTTTTTTTTCAATAAAATTTCATCCGATAACGCTTTAAATTCAATCGATGCGCGAGACTTCGCGATAAACAAACAATCGTACAGTGTTGCCAAAACGCGATTACAAATAACGTCTTTTTTGCGTGCCACGTAAGAGAATTATATATATAGACTAGGGGGCCTGCCCCCTGCTCGCTAACGCTCGCCAACCCCCGGAGGATTTCTTCGCAATCCTCATTGGTTCGCTGCTCGAACCTATGCTCGCTTCGCTCGCCTCAATGAAGACATGTGTCCTAGCAGAAGGGATTGTTTACAAAATATGTTACCAAAAAAATGTTTTTCAAATCTAAATTTGCTGTATTACAGAAAAAATATATACGGTATATCTAAGTTCAGAATTCAAATGAAAACTTTGTGCAAATTTTGACTCGAAATGTGAGCGTTGCTTTGGAAATTGAATACCCAGCATGCTGTTTGTGTATACATTTTCCCAGCACTCAAACGACCCACACTTTTTCATTGAGTTTGTTGCCGAAAGTTGTAGTGCAAGCGTCTTGTTGAACTATAATTGTTGGCCCTGAAAAGGACCGTTTTTTAAATGGCCCTGAAAAGATCATCCGCTTTGTTTGATTTCTAATTATAAACACCAACAGCTCGACTAAAATTCTTTTTTTTTTTCAATAAAATTTGATCCGATAACGCTATAAATTCAATCGATGCGCGAGACTTCGCGATTAACAAACAATCGTACAGTATTGCCAAAACGCGATTACAAATAACGTCTTTTTTGCGTGCCACGTAAGAATTATATATTATACAGGAGAATTATATATATAGATGTACTTACAAAATTATACTGATAGTAAGTAGTACCTACGTATGTCAAATTGCTGTAAATGTTATTTTATTTTATAGTATTAAATTTGAAGATAAAATATTTTTTAATTGTTCTTATTAATTTTTTTGACTTTGTTTTGACAGCTAAAAAATGTTTTAGCTATAAATTCATAAACGCGGCAAATGACAAATTAAATCCCCCCCACCTCCGACGAACATATAACTAGGACTCATCCGTAAATAATGCGAGCCCCCCTTCATCTTTACTTCAGTTTATATGCAATCGTGTCAAATTTAAACGAGCCCTCTTATGACTCTGTTGAGACAACAAGCACAGATAGCAAGTGTGTTGGGGTAGGTACTGTTCCTTGGTACAGATAAGCGCACATAACGATCATGGGAAGTTGTTCTCTTGGAATTGGTTCCACGCCCTGTGAGGTAGGTCTTTTTAAAAAACAACGTCGCACTGAAGCAACGCTACGGGCTATTGGAGACGGTCCGGGATCAATCATCAAGGGAAAGTTCGAGGACAACACCGCGTAATTTTTAACAATGGTCAGATGACGAGATAATACCTCAGCTGGCACCCTATTTTCCAAATGCCAACCAGACAAATTTTCATACGTAGTTTGAAGCCAATCGCATATTTCTATTTGCGAAGTCACAGCGATTTTTAAATCTGTTCCTTAATTTCTAAAAACCAGTATATTTAGGCTTTAAATAGCACAGTAAGATTAGGTCACAGCAATCAAATTTTATTTCCTGGAGAAACATCTTGTTAAAAATCATTGTTTATGGTCCAGAGAAATTTTTCAAAGTTTTTCTGCCCCTTCCTAAAATACATAATTCATTTACTCTAATACTTGCTTACAAATTACATTTCATTGTAATCTTCACTTCATTACCTTCAACAGAGGAAGTACTTGAAGACATGATTGGAACATTTTTCGGAGCTGGAAGCGAAACTGTCAAGCTTACCACGGATTGGCTGATGTTGACCATGGGCGCTTACACTGATGTGCAGAAGAGGGTACAGGATGAAATCGAGAATGTCGTAGGTCAGAGTCGTATGCCATCTTGGACAGATCAAACCAAAATGCCATATACTCAAGCCACTATCATGGAATTGATGAGATGGAGGACAATCATACCAATTAATATCCTGAGATAGTAAGAATAAAATTATGTTCGTATTTTTACCACCTTAATGACTTATTAGTTTGAGCACTTGTTTGAAGAGCAGGTGTATGAAGCACCTGGTTGTAAGCTCGATTTTCGCATGTTTTTATGTTAGCCTAAATACTTGACAACGCAGGTGGTCTATGGTGTATCCTAGAGTGTGCTAATCAAAACAAAATGTCCGTCTGCGGATTTCCATTTTTACTATGCACGCTGTGGGCGTAGTAGAGCTGTTTTGTAGTGCTCTAAAGGCTATTATTGTTTTGTCTTATAAAAAGTGACCGGATTTTAATTGATCTATTAAGGGAGATATTTAAAACCATGTACAGGTATAGATAGTTTAAGATTTGGTGAAACTGAATTGGGGGTTGTAGTTTAATCTAGGAGTGAAGGATTAAGAATGATACGCAAAAAAAAGGCTGATCTGCATTATGAGGAAGACGTTATGAATACTTTGCATTTCGCATATAGTATCAATTTTACTGTAAAGATGCAATTTGTGTGGTTAACACAATAACATTCCCGTAGTTCCTCCTATGACCGAGTTTTACTGATGTTAGATTTCAAGCAATAATCGTATTTATATTCGCGTAAATCTTTAGCGTCTTATACAAAGAGAAGAAAATCTGTTTCTGTGATGCAGCGAAAACTCTTGAACGCTAAAATCTGGCATCATGAAATTCACCCAGCTTATTATGTCAGAAATTTTTAGTTCAACGCAACTGTTTTTAGATCGCTGTGATGTTCCTTTAGAACCATAGAAATGATACACAATGTAATAGAACAATAGAAGATAGACCATTTTTTAGTTTTTCTCAATTCAACACAATACGCCAAAAACTGTCACAAGCAGAGCAATCGGAGGAGGAAAGGAGACAGGCACGTGACAAGGACGCAGCTCAAAAAGCTGTTATACGACGCAATGAAACTGCCGAGTAAATAGTGACGACCTGGTTTGTCTAAAGTCTAAAAAAATCTCGGGCTTAGCTGGGTAGTAAAGCTAGTTTTATAAATTGAAATTAAATTTGAAATCTTTTTGATAATGTCCTTCAATACAAGTAAGTTTTTCGTTTTATCTTATAGCACACTTTGGGACGCAGAACTGAATGGCTATTTAATCCCCAAGCATACTTACATTTTAGCCAATTTGTGGGCCATTCACCATGATCCCAAATACTGGGGGGAGGATGTTGATGTTTTCCGTCCAGAGAGATTTCTGACTGAAGATAAGAAAGATGTGATCAAGCCCGAATACTTCATACCATTCTCCATCGGTGAGTAGTTCTCTATTTAATGTCTCAAGCGCTGAAAAACGGAATTTAAGCTAGTGCTGTCTCAATTACTTTAACCTAAAAATTAGATAATTTTTATGGATCGACAATCTTAAAATGTTGTTCTCTTAAAAAATCAGCTTATATAAACTCTCTATCTCTCGGCACTTCATATTACCTAAAAAATTACCTAAATACTTTAATTATAGTTTTTGTTTGTTAACTATTTAAAACCACAAACAATATTCACAATCTCGCAACGTGAATTTACGTATTTTGATACATCAGACAGTTAAGATTTTATAAATTTCCTCTTATATTTAAGAATATTTAATATATTTAGTTTTCAGGACAATAGTCTTTGACTACACACCATGGAACGTTTTATAAACTATTTATTTGACAATAGCTTGAGTTTTTTTTATACATTTCGGTAACTCTCTTCATGTGAGGTAGTTAAAAGTTATATCTTCGATTAGTAGAGTTACCTGCCTCTTGTTAAATGTTTTCTTATTCCAGGTAAGAGAGCTTGTCCTGGTGAATCATATGCTAGAATGGAAGTTTTCTTGTACTTCACTTCTATCTTGCAAAAATTTGATCTAAGTCTTCCAGAAGGTGCAGTGCCGAATTTCGATGGTGAACTCGGAATCGGTCTGTCGCCCAAATCCTACGAACTGTGTATACATAAAAGATCTTGAAGTCTTTTTAAGATTGTCTCAATATTCTCACATGTAACATTTGCTGTGTTCCATTTTCTTTTCATTTCATGACAGTGTTCGGTAAAACAAATTATAAAACGAATCACCTTTAACTCAAATATGTTTCTTGATTTTGTTCCTTCTCTTGATTATGTTAAATTATGTTTAGCATCATACTTAAGTCTTTTTTATTCATAGATATGTATTTACTAAATTATGTTTCAAATCTTATGCAAAAAAGATAATTATGTAGCACGCACACATTGATTATAAAATAAAGTTTTTGAGTTTCGAAGAAAATATCTGTAATTTTTATTGGCTACTGAAATGAAACGCGAAAAACAAGAAAATGACATCCTATCCGGAATAAGTTTAGAAACACATTCAACATGAAAAAGTTTACCACCGTCTCTAATTTAGCATGACATGAAAAACATTTCATAATCTAAAAAGAGGAAAAACTATGCTAATTTAAATAAAGTAATATTCTTCTTAATATTAAGTCCCTTAGAGGGATCTAAGTAATTTTCTCCCTTTAATTAAAAATAATGCAAAACTTGTAGACATTTTAGATATTTGCATTGTGTAAAATTTGCAAGTATGGACTATAAACCATTAAAAAAAGCATATCTTATATTTTTTCCTCCGTTTCCCCGTAGAAATCAATTAACACTACAATCACGGCTAATGCCATCAGTATAAAGTGTACAAGGGTTTCATCGAGTAACAGACTTAAGGTTACAGAAAATAAACCTTTGGTTTCCAGCAATTAATTTCCTTTCAAGTAGCCCCAATGCACATTCCCCATAGGCTCTTCCATTGCTAAAAAAGTTTGTGGAAGCCTAGGTAAGACTAAAATTTTTTAAGGTCCAAATAATTTAAGCTGGAGAATACCATACATGTTCCCAAAAGGTGATACAGATATGATCGCGAGTTAAAATTATGCCAAAGGTATTTTTTTTGTATCAATTTATTACATTTATTTAAAATACTTGCTTGCTTTTGATGCGAGTTATGTGTCTCATTTTACTTCTTAAGGAAGTAGTCACCTCAATCCCATAATCATAAATCCCATACGCCATTCCGGCAACCGTCAGCAATCCTTCCATTGGGATAATATTAGTTTCCACTAAAGTTATTGCACAATCTACTGTCCAAATCCAGCACTGTAATCCTTATTGAGCTCGCTTCAGTTATTAATAAAAAACACCGAGAGCTAGTTCTAAGTCATCCAAGAACGTTCTAACCTTTTTAAATGTTGAAATCTTGAACTCTTTGAAATCACCACTGCTTCAAATGGGTTAGGTCTGGCTATCTCCGGCGGTAAACGGAAAGCTAATTACTTTCGGCAACACATCCCCTATCCCATTATTCGTTTTGGTGATACGTTACGGAAAAGGGTACGATTTTACGCCTCTAGAAGTGGAGGTTGACTTGTCTTCTCATGAAATAAAGAAACCGCTTGACTGAAACTAATGTAGCATAACTTAAGTTAACTTTACTCGTGAATTCAAGCTTTCCTGATAGAGATTAGTGTATGAATTTTCAGTAAATCTATTAAAGAATGGATGACATTAAATGAAGGGGGATAGTACACACAAGGGGTGGTTTGTGTGTGGGTTTTCGAAACAATTTAGTTTTTTGATATTTTTCACGACCCACACTACTGTTAATGTGTATCTCATGTTTGGGGTACTGGGCCCCAATTATAAAAAATACTGATAGGGCCAGGGATTCGATATCCGCTAGCCACTTACACCCCAGATTTGGGTTTCATTGTAGAATTTAAGGAGTTGCCTAAGCATTATCTTAAAATTGATTTTAATATCTCCAGTTACGCTCTTATCTACAGTTCACAGGTGATATCCGTTGAAAAGTATTGTCGTCTTTCCACTACTGTTTCGACTGCTGGCCGAATACATCACGCAATGGATGTTACCGCTACTCTCGTGATCGCGACTTTCGTTATTATCGTCCTTTTCTTCTTCTCCCAAAATAAAAGCGGAAGAACACCTCCCGGTCCTGTAGGACTACCGATTGTAGGATACATTCCTTTTATGACCAGTGCGCCTTACATTGAGCTCCAGAAGCTAGCCAAAGTCTATGGACCATTGTACAGGTACTATATGCATTTCAAATTGATAATTAGTTTTTGCTTCTTTTCCCACTCCCAAACATGGGAGGTCACCTGTATCACAGTGCCGGGGTAAACGTGGAACGTTGTTTGCTCTGTAAAGTGTAGTCACTTGATCTAGGACTGTTGCCAATAGCCAGTTATGTTGCCTCAGTGCGAATCAGCTTACATGTACAATATGCATTTCAAGTTGATAATTATTTAGTTTTTGATTCAGCCCACACACTGGGGATCATCTTTATCATCATACTGGGATAAAAGTGGTTGGTTGGGGTTTAATACCCAAGAGTCATATTTGGATAAGCTGTTCCAAATACAAGGCATACATCGTAAATGCGAAAATGACAATTGTTATCTTTTATTTTAAGGTTAGACACCTTATCTACTATATCTGATAACATTGCTTATGCAAAAAATAATAAGTAAAAAGTCTTTTCTATTCATATCGCATAACAATATATTTATGAGAAGAAAGGGGCGACACACGTGTAAAACTATCATCATATCTGCCCTCGGATCCTCAATATGAAGTTTAGGTACCAGGATATCAACTGGAAATTCAGAAAATGTAAACATACAATATTTAACTGTTAAATGCTTAAAAACACTTTTATTTTTATTCTTCTCACTTTACAACTTAATTCAGAAAAATAATTAAGGTTCTTGTAGCTTAATTATCATTTTAGACTCATCAAATAGACTATAAACCTAAGTCAAATTTTTTTTTACCGGTTTCTGGTACCATGGTACAATTATTCCTTGTGTGTCTGATGGTAATGGTAAAGACAACATACTGAAAAGGTTAAGGCATATTAATTACTACTGTCTAGAAGTACTGCCTTTAGTCATTTAAGGTAATTCTTAGAACTCATTCAGTAATGGGGTGACAAGACTTCCGGGTTTGAATGTCAACGTCTCCTGACATATTCATCAGGTTCATAAAAATATATATCTTAGGAATAAATAGCCATATTCCTTAGAAAAACCATCCTAATCAAAGTAACTTTCCACATCAAATTTTCATGTCTTCCGTCACTGTTAAATTTTCTTATTGATAGAAACTCTTCAAATGACGATTATATGAAGTTTGCCTGGATGACGTCTCGCCAGACTTTTATTGTAATGATATATTTGAGATTGTTGATAAATGGAAAAAACAAAGTCACAAGTTCCGATATGAATTACCTAGGCAATTCCTATCCAATGTCATAGAAAAAGCTCATTTTACTCCAGGTACCTTCCTCCATCAGATTTTCATCTCTTCGGTCTCCGTCAAATTAGTACAGAGGTTTTTTCCAATGCCCAGCCAATTAAGCATTACTCATCATGGCATTACAGAACCGGAATCGCGGACCACTTGGTGTTACCCTGGTGCACCTAGGAACCAGCACCCAGACTACCAAAACGATTTGGTTGGCATTGGTACGGTAATGCTATGACTTTTTAGCTTCAAATAGGTGTTTCTATACTTTTTTCATAAACCATCCTAACAACTCGATACTTTAGTTGCTATTTCTGTCATTTTTACTTTTAGTGTTCAGTTGGGAAGTCAAAACGTAATTGTCTTGAGCGACTTTCAAACAACTAAGGATGCTTTCGCTCAAGATGCCTTCATGGGAAGACCACCAGAATCACCGTTTCAACTCAGTAAAGAAACCCTTGGTGAGTTAAATATAGTTTTAGATAAAAAAAAAAGAAGTTGCCAAACATGTAACGATATCAAAACTTTTGTCATTTTTTTTTCATCATAGCAATTATATCCGCTAAAGTAAAAGTCAATAAAGCATCACTTCAGTGAAACTTTACTGTATAAATGTAACACGCATATCATATTGCATTATTACAATTATGAAGATTTTGAACTATGCATATTAGATATAAATACGACTTATTTCAAGCAGTCAAGTACCTGCCAAGAAACGATGTTTTATGGCTTAATTAGGTTTTTATCAATCAATACCTTATAATATGCTACTTAGGGAACTAAGTGAATAATGTATAAGTAGGACTAATAAACTGTTTTTAATAGGTGATAATGTTCATAAACTAAATGACACCATAAACTAAATGACACACAACAGAGTAACGAATGAAATAAGCTGACACAACCTCAACAGTGAGGTAACTTCTGAAATACCCGTTAGATCATTTATTAGAATACTGGGTTCTGTTCACTGGAGAATGAAATTGTTTTATAACTAGAGTATTTGTATGAAATTATTCACGTGATTAAAAATCAAAATGTTTTTCATATCGATATAGGAAAAATATAAAGTTACTGATTCTCTAATTACGATAAACATAGTTCAAAAATTAAAAGGCGTAACACCCTCAAATTTCAAGTATGTAATCGTATTCAAACTTATTATTCAGATTAAGTTAAAATCAGAACAATCATAATTTGTTTTTGGAATTAATCGATTTATTCTCATTCTCGTAGAGACTGGAGCTTTCAATGGACTTGCATGGAAAGATCAGCGACGGTTTTCTTTGCATTTACTCAAAGACTTAGGTTTTGGAAAATCTCACTTGGAAGATATGGTTAAAGTAAGTTTACCTTTGTCGGGATAGCTTTTATAATCTATTTACCTGTTAATACAATGATTATTTAGAAAGGGTTCTTATAAGAAGCATCTTTACTGAATTATAAGAGGGTTTATTAAATGATTAGCTTTTCACTCAATTAGATTGAAATGAGTAAAAACTATTTTGTAGTACCAGCAGCAAAAATATCTGATAACATTATAAGAAAGCAAATACATCAAATTGTGGAATAATAAATGTCTAAGCAAATCTTGGTGAGTTTATGTATCTGTCACCGTTAAAGTGTATGATTCCGTTATTTCATAGAATACCTAGTTATTTCATTAAATAACTGATCGAGTCAGTTAAAGAGTGTTATAAATTAATAATTCCACACTTTGACTAGTTTTTCTATGAAATAACTTGTTATCCCATGAAATAACTAGTTGTTCTATGAAATTCTATTAATTAACTAATGAAAGACAGTTTAAGTGTAAAAGAAACAATTTGACTGAATTATACAGCATACAAAATGTTATTTATGCATCATAAAAAATGTTATTTATACGGCATACAAAATGTTATTTATACAAATACTCAATAAAAGCATTTGTTACATTACTAAAATAGCCTTTGGAATTGCATAGAACATTATTTCTAAAACAAATGCATTTTTTATTGACACATTTCGTTTTACATGAACATTTTTTAAATACCTGACAGGTACCTAAACTTTCAGCTGTGAAATAATAAGTTAATGAGGATGAAAACGAGTTTTACACTATAACTGACTTGACCAATTATTGCCTGAAATAACTAGGTATTATATGAAATAATACATTTCATACTTAATGATAGCATATCCATCGTTGCTCAGTATTAAAAATTGTGAGCAGGGAAACTCGAATTCATATAAGGAATGCTTTCTTTTAAAGTTCTTTTTCTATTCATATTTTATCTAATATTCTTATGAAGAGTACAAACAGAGAGGTGTTAAAACTATTCTGTGTTCTTACAAAGCTTTAGTTCTAAAGTTTTCAAAGGCGGACAAATTTTAGGGAATTAAAAAAGTAGTTCCAACAATAAAGTTTTATTCAGATAAGAGATAAATTTAAATCATTTAAAAAAAAGTAGCTTTGCAGCTATTTTGCTATGTTTTTAAAGTTTAACCAACGCAAACATTTCTTCAATTATTGTTTATGCGTATGCATATAGATTTCTATTTAATTTAATCAGAATTCCAGAATAAACAAATTGTATTCAATTATATTGATAACTACTTTTTAACTTTATCTTATACTAGCCACTGCGTGGCTAGCACGGAGTTGCCCGTGTTGTACTTTGTGGGGTTAGGTGTGTCCATTGTGAATGTTTGCCAACCACCGGTGTTTGCCACGCATTACCATTTGGTTTGCTTCGCAAATCAACACTACGGACAACGCCGTGATGACCTCGTCATTGTTAAATGCAACGAAATTGGAATTACGAAGAGATCCAATCGGTGTGACGTCACAATCTAATGGAGGGTGGGGTGCCAGGTTAGGTGTTATCTTATCATATCTTTGTCTTATCATATATTGTCCACGTATCTTTTGCTTATTGGATTTAACACCGACCTTAGTTATTAGGTAGTTGTGTTGCTTGAGAACGTTAATTAAAAATTACCCAATTTTCTCGGATACTTTCCTTAGGGATTGATCCTGAACCGTAGTCAATAGCCCGTTGAGTTGCTATAGTACGACGTTAATTAAAAATTGCCTTGGATCTTTTCCTTAGAGTATTGATTCCGGACAGTCGTCAATAGCACGTTGAGTAGCTACAGTACGACGATAGTTTAAAAGTACCTCTGATCTCTCAATTAGGGAATTCATCCCAGACCCTCGTCAATAGCCCATTGTGTTGCTCTTGTGTGATGTTAATTAAAATTACAAATTTCCTCAGATTTAAAAATTTTAGTAAAAACTTGTAGAATTTCTGTTGATTGTTGTATTATTTTTATAATCCATCTTATATACACATTTTACTGCAATGCCAAAAATTGTATTTTCTTAGAACTATTTGTTTTAAGTTTTTGAAAAAGGCAGTTGAGAAAATTGAATGGTAAAAGGAGTGAAAAAACATGCTTTTTTACTCAAAACAGAAAAAAATGAGTCCCTTATTTTTAAAATTTTACAACTTAAATGTCTATTTTTTTTAACACAACAATGAAATGTGTTGGTTTGGGCAACCCAAATTACTCAGATAATAGCGTGACAGAAAAATTAGAAATATTTTTGTAAGTTGAGGTAATTTTGAATTTTAAATAAAATAGATTAATAGACCAAAAAGGTATTTTTAAAAATTTTGTTGAGTACAAAGTAAATTATTTTACTGCCTATCTGAATTTTTTAAATTAGCAATGTTTGTAGATGTGAAATGTAACTTTAGAAGCAATTAAATTCAATGAAATAAGTCTGTCCCATGTGCGAGAGTAAAACAAATTTAAAACATGAGCATTTTATACTTGATTATTTTTTCCCGAGAGAGTATACCTATACACTTATTAAAATAACCATACCTGGCAAGAAATTTAAGTGATATCTATTTATAAAAAGTAAAAAGGTATCCAATTCTCTCGAACACTTGACCGTGGGAGAAACACGGTTTAATGAGACGGAGTCCTACGACTTTCAGCGATTGTGATTGTGCCTTGTTGATGCTAACAGTGAAACTTAAACGAACTGGGAGCTGAAGTTTTTAAAATTGGAATGGGATATCAGAAGCGATGATTGATATTCTAGGAATGAATACGTTTTCGCTTGCGGCATGTCTACTCACGATGGTGGCTTCAATAATATTTGGCATGAGTTTCTTGACACAGTCTCGTGCCATTGCACAGTGTAAGGTGGATTCAGAATTGTGAGAAGCATAATTGGTGCTCCAATATGCGAGAGTACTACAGATGGTTGCAAACTGTGTCGTGTGTTTTAAGGCCTCATCTGTATTACGCGTAATGTGTATAGATTTGTAAATTTGAAAGCTACGGGGCAATTCTTGAGTTTGAGCAAATCTTGAAAGAGTTGCTTTTTGATAACTTTGACATATTTATTTCTATACACATATTTATTTTACATACATATCTATTTTGGAACAGCAATATATCGATCAACCGCAGGGGTCGTAACCTTTGGGCAGCAGGCCACATGTCTTTGGACAACTGTTTGGCTTGTTTGTAGTGTCATGAAATGACGGAATGAACGCCAAAGAAAAGAGCAACATCAGTGATTGATTGCCCTTCTTTAAAGCATCCCACAGAACGGCAGGGCCCACTATTTGCTATTCGTGTTGTAGAAGTCACAGAAACATGTCCGTTTTGAAAACTAATCCTACGAAAGTTCTAAACACTTTTTACAGCACTTACATGCAACTTCTCTAACCCTTCACAATGCTGGCTTGTTATACAACTGCTTTTTTAAAAATTTCGACACGAAACCGTGATTGACTGTTACATAACACAGTTGCATATTTCCATCTAACTCTGCAGCAAATTGCAGCCTCTCAAATTTAGATTAGCATCCAGAAATTAACATTTTCCACACCGTGCTTAACTTTTAGCAGCGAGTGTAGACTATTGTAAAATGAAGTACTTGTGTTGTCTGTTCGGCGTGTTCTGACGAATCTATGGTACTAACAATAATGAAATTTGGCATATAGGTAGTCTGAATATCTAACAATTTTATAGTCCACCCTGAATTTTAAAATTTAATCTAGAAAATTTTAAAAGTAATGAAATGAGATATTTAATTTTTATTGTTTTCCTCCGAATGGCAAGTCTTCAATCAGTGTTGACTAAATCCGTAATTACTGTGCGTATGTAGCCGGCCGATTGCTGGATATACTTTATAAACATTTATTCCTTTTTTAAAAAAGCATATTAACTTTTAGTTAACGTTAACTTTTAGTTTGGATTATGATAATATATAATATAAGTATCTTTTTATTGTGCTTCCTCCATTTTTGGAACTGGATCACAGTTTTGCAATATGTTGTTTGTTATTGTTTCTGTTTTAGAGTACGATAGTTTAAATTATCATTTTTAAAGCTTATTAACTTTTAGTTTGGATTATTTGGATATCTTTTTAAAAAGCAAAAACCTGTTTCATCAATTTATTGTCGAATTGTATTCCAAGATTGAATCGGAAAGGGTGTTGTAAATAAGACTGAATGAGAGGACTCTTTACGAGTGGAACAATATGCACATTTGAGAGATGCGTTGATGAACGGTGGAAATGCTGCGATACAAAAACAGAAGTACACAAAAATCGCTAAACTTCCAAAAAGATATCAAAACCAAAAGTTAAAGTTTATGCTTTTGTAAATTTTTACGTTGCATAAATTATCAAAATTAATTATTGCAATGCTTTCCAAAAGACACCCAAACACAGAAACAAACAAAAAATAGCATAAAAGATCAACAAAATAACATCATTTCGTAATAACAGTATTTTTTAAATTTCAGTCCTCAATATGCAAAAAAGGCAGTCGTATAAGAAGCCAGCATTGTGATGGGTCAGAGCATTGGTGTCATTAACAAAATAATGTATAAATCCAAGACTGCATTTTTAGCATATTTCTCAAAACGAAACCGAGATTGGCCGTTACCTAACACATTTACATACTTCCTTCTTTCTGTGCAGCACATTGCAGCCTCTCAAATTCAGATTGGCTTCTGGAAATTGACATTTTACTCTCCGTGTTTAACTTTGGGTAATGTGAAAAAGTTACTAATGTTTAACTACACCTATTAGTCTGAACTCACTTCAGTTCGTTTCGTAGCGAGTAAAAGTAGCCTCGCAATAGGATTTTGAGTTGTTACGTTACGTGGGCTTTGTATAAAGTCGGTGTTGGTCTAACAACACTAAAGCGACAACGCAGTAAAATAATGACAATGCTGTGCAAACATTCCTCATATTTCCGTGACGCAAAATGTCGCCTAAAGGGAGAAGCTGATACTAAACAAAAGCATAAAAACAGCATTTGTTTTGGTCGTATAACAAAACATTGTGGGGCGTACATGAAAAGAGGCCGTTATAGCGAAATGCCATAATTTTGTTATTCTTTCATGCAATTTTGTTTGTTTCTGTGTTTGAGTGTCTTTTGGAAAGAATAGCAATATTTAATTTTGATAATTTATGCAACATAAAAATTTACAAAAGCATCACCTGTAACTTTTGGTTTTGATATCTTTTTGGAAGTTTAGCGATTTCTGGGTACTTCAGTTTTGGTACAGCAACATTTCCATCGTTCATCAACGCATCTCAATCAGATGCGTCAAATGTGCATACTGTTCCACTCTTTAGTCAACTGATTTAGTCGTATGTACAACACCTTCTCCGATTCAATCTCAGAATACATGGCGACAATAAATTGATGGAACATGTCTTTGCTTCTCAGTAAAACGTTGAAATTCGAAGAGCACATCATCATCCTGTGAGCGTTGAAGTACTTACAAGAAATATTCTTAGTTTGCATAAATCCTCCAAATCCAAGATTGGCCTGAGTGCAGTAAAGACCCTTTCAATTCTGTGGACATTTTTAGGAAACTAAATAAACAAAATTATAATAATAAATTAATTTTAAAATGTTATACATTAAATTTAAAATTGGGATTAAATATCGCTTTTCTTTCCATAAGACATCGAAACAAAAATGATAAAAATTAACTATACGAAAACCGAAGTACTATACAGAAACAAACAAAAGATTGCATAAATGAAACAAACCAGAAATTGCACAAAAGATCAAAAGTAAATATCGCTAAACTTGAAAAAAATATCCAAATATTCCAAACTAAAAGTTAATATGCTTTAAAAATCAAAATCCAAACTATCGTAGTCTAAAAAAGAAACAATAAGAAACGTATTGCACAACCGTTATCCAGTTCCAAAAATGAAGTAAGCACAATAAAAAGATACTTATATAAAATATTAAAAGTTAACGCTAAGTAAAACTTAATATGCTTTTAAAAAGGCAATAAATTTTTGAAAGGATATCCAGTAATCGGGCGGCTACACGGGAACGGATACACACACGCAGTAAATACGGATTCATTCAATACCGATTCATGACTGGTACCATTCGGAGGAAAGAAAATAATAATTAAACATCGCATTAAATTAATTTAAAAAATTTCAAGATTAAATTTTAAAAATCGTGCTGGTCTATAAAATAGCAAAAAAATCGGGACTACATGTGTCCTAAATTTTATTATTGTAAATGCCATAAATTCGTCAGTACACTGCGTACACGCACACACAGAAACTTCATTTTATAATAGTAGAGATTTTATTCAAATAATTATTTTATCAAATTCTTCTTTTAGGAAGAAATAAACGACTTGTTGGAACATTTTGAAGAATCTAAGGGCCGCCCCATGGCCATCAAGTCGCTCTTAACCCCGAGTATGTCGAACAACATAGCTTCCCTGGTGTATGGAAAGAGGCGAAAGTACGACGATCCTATCCGTATAAGGCTGGACAAGACACAGTCTGAATTAGCAGCTGAAGCGGGACAGGTGTCTTGGCAGCTGTTCTTTCCGTGGGTTGCGAAGCTTATGAGGATTTTTCGCCTAGGCAGAGAATCGCAGCTCAGTAAAAATGCTCAAGAATCCAAAAATATAACGCTGTAAGCTTTCACTATCATTCAGTTAAGTTTGTGTTGGATGTTGTTTTACTTATCCATTTGGAATAACAAATTACACTCAGTCCCTTATTAGCCCATGAGACTTGAGGCTCACCGAACCATCGAATTTGTTTTCTGTATCATAGAACAGTTATTCTCAGTGAGTAGTTATTCTCACCATTGATAGAAGAATATGGTGGTATCAGGATCACCAGATTGGAGAGAGAGGTCACCTATAAAATAGTACCGTGAACCAAGGTAAAGAGGGTGCCCGAGAAAAGTGCACCGTATTTATATCTAGGTTTAACCCTCTGAGCTTAGAGAGACTTTCGAAGTGTAGTGTTGCTTTTTCCTCATAACACACTTAATGACTAAGTACAAAGTATGAAAGCATCAAAAAGTGCTGTTTACCATGATTTCTTTGGTAAAAAAAAGCTATGAGCTTTCCCGTAAATCTGAGCAAAGCTAATGCAAGATTCGATTCAGTGTGAATGAACTTTTTGGTTTGATGCAACCTAGTGGTATTTTCTGAAATTGGTAGAATACTTTAAAAGTTCTCACCGCGCGTGGTAAAAGCGCGATTTTTTAAAATTTCTGGTTTAATTCAGATACCGTATAGAATCTGGAAAGTTTAAAAAAATCAACTTTAAATCATTTCAACTATTTCAATTAAAGAATATGTGAAGTTTGCTATTTAAGCTCTTTGCTGACATAAAATTGGATTTATGAATTTCAAGTACTACTTACTTTTTATGACGCCAAGATTCTCCGAACGTCTTGTTAAGGAACACAAGGCATATAAATAAAATTAGAAGCTTTGTTATAATTTAAAAAGTCAATAAGATTATGCTTTAAAAATGTTTCTTTTGAGGTACGGATGGTTTATACGTATTTTGTTCTTAGGGCAGAGATAGAAGAACACGAAAGAACTTTAGATGAGAATAATATCAGAGATTACATTGATGGTTATTTAGTAGAGATTCGTAAAAGGAAGGAACCTGCTTTTTGTAGTAAGTAGCCATCAAAAAAGTTTGTATATTTTGACAGCTTTCATATATTGCTCTGCAATTTACAGTAGATACTCATAGTATCATATTAAAAAGAAATACTTACTTAAAGAATATGTTACAAGCTAAAAATGTCGTTCAACGTAAAAAATTATTATAGTGGTTATTGATTAAAAAATATTCATATATATTTAGTCTTCAAAGTATCTTAAGGGGGTCGGCACCCAAAATTCTAAAATCTTTAATTTTTAAGGAATTGTCTTGAAATTTTTTTTGTTGATCAACGTTATATTGTGTAATTGAACTAACTAATTAATAGTAAATTTTTTTTAAAATAAAAATTTAAAAAGTGCACAATTTTGACTATGTTAAAAATTGATATATCTTAAAATTTTGTGAGTCAAATTACATAGTTTTTGTTTTAAATAACTTATAACAAAACAAATTAAAAATTGTCTTTTTAGAATTTTTAAAAATTGAATTCAATTTTATTTTTAATATTTAACCCCCAAAAGTACGAAAAAATACAACATAAAACATTTTAAAAATTATAGAAATATAAACAATATACATATACATAATTGCCGAAGACAAATAAAAGATTTGGTAAACATGTGCAGAAAATTTCATATAATTATGACTAATAGTTTTTCATTTATATCAATTTAAAGTAAGAAAATTGAGAAAAAAGCACCTCTCAGAAAAACGTCGTTAACGTTTTAAATTGGTAAAAAACACTTTTACGTACTTGAAATTTATTTAAAATCCTCCTGGAAGGTATTGATCCTTGCTTCCTACATTTAATGCTTCATTTAATTTAATTTTGGAAAGTTAACCTTTTTTTCTGTAGGTTTTGTAGGCAATAGTTGATTTAATAGTAGCTTTCCTGAATCGTCTGCAGTCCTTTCGTTTGGACAGCATTAGAGAAGTTTTCGCAGTTACAGGACACGAGCACGAGCACATTCCAGCACATATTTTATGCTAGACGTTAGTACCTTGTTGAAGTCCATAATGGCTCTGGCTGCAGCAATCTGGACTGAAACTTTCAAAGGATTTAAGTTTTTTGGACAACGGCGCTCCAAACCATGTTAGGAAGTGATTCGTTTCGATTTTGAGTTTCCCCTTTCCTACATCTTTACAACTAAGAATCTGAAGCTAGTCTTTGAAATATTGGCATCATTTTAACAATGATGGCAGATGTCAAAAGGGTTTTAAAACCCACTTTGTGCGATTCTGGCTGTTTTGTTAAAAATGGCGCGATTGTAAAAACACCACGAATCATTTCTGTATGGGCTCGTCCGATGCGCAGATGTCAAATTACTAAATTCCAAATTTCGCAGTCTCTTTAAAAGACAGAAATAAAATTGTGCTGTCATTTTATTCAGAAGTATCTGTAGCATTTTTTAATGTGTGGCATTTATTTATTCGTCATTTCTCTTTAAACGCTTATTGAGTTTTGCTATTGCGCTCATAGTAGTATTTAAATATATTCTTTATCCCCTGATCTTAATGTGAATAAACTCTTAGAATTCACAACAGTATAAGCTTTTTTATTTTTAACTAATGAGTAGATAAAGGATTTATAAAATCGTAAAAAAAATTTCAGTTTTTATTGAATAACAGTATGATTTGTAGGATGATTCAAACCTTGTATCTACAACGAAAGAATATGCACAGGTTTGCATTAAAATAAATTTTTGAAAACAAAAATGTACTGATATTATCGGGAAGTATGTGTTCTAGTGAAACGATGAGGACTTTTCAGAATATAATGCAATAATTCTACAAGATTTTAATTGGACTTTGGGATTCTCACCATATTAACTTAGATTAACCATAATAAATAGAACAATAAGATTAGGAAAAATGATCAAATCTTGTTTTCTGGAGAAACATCTTGTTTGAAGCAATTGTTTATGGTCTATAGAATATATTTTTAAAAGTTTATCTTCACTTCCTGTAAGGCATAATTCAGTTATTTTTATCGTTGCTTACAAATGCATTTCACAGAAACATTCACTTAGTTATCTCCAACAGAGGGAGTTCTTGAAGACATGATTGGAGCATTTTTCGGAGCAGGAAGCGAAACTGTCCGTCTTACCACGGATTGGCTGATGTTGACCATGGGCGCTTATACTGATGTGCAGAAGAGGGTGCAGGAGGAAATCGACAATGTCGTTGGTCAGAGTCGTATGCCATCATTTACTGACCAAACCAATATGCCCTACACTCAAGCCACTATCATGGAATTGATGAGATGGAGGACAATTATACCAATTAATATCCTGAGATAGTAAGTTTATAATTCTTTGTTTGGGATTTGAGTTGACAGCGAGATGTTGCGGTCATATTTGAGGATTCGTTTTGCATATAAATCAGTATTGTTTTTATCAATATTGTTCTTCTTTTGTCGAATTGTTCTATTTTTGAATATATTCAGGAAGTCAACATTTAACTCGTTAGAACAGAATTTTTTTCTTCAGAATTCTGCTTTTTTTAAAGGATAGTAATTTTGTTTCTGTTTGAATTTATATGTTCCGGTATATTACCTATTGCAGAAATATTATTCAGGTGTTAGATCTTAATGATTTATTTATTTCCTGCAAAATATCATTAGACATTAATAATTCCTATGTGTATATTTCGACAACTTTCTTTAAATCTCTGGTTTAATACGAAATGGTGTGTAGATTGCTGTATCATAAAATAAATAAAATGTAAACAGCAAAATATTTTTAAAGCGTACAATTTCTTATTTTAAATTAACAAGTAAATTAAAAAAAACTTTAAATTAGATTAAATATATTTCAAAATTTTGATATAGCTTTTCATTGAAAGACAATTAAAATCAATTAAATGTCATTTGTTTTTCGTGTTTCATTGGGTGTTCTTGAAAGCTGTACTTCATAGTCAAGTAACTACATCTATCGTTCTAAATAGGTCCGTGCTTTTCATTTAGAAACCGAATTTCTGTGAATTAAAAAACAAATAGCATAAAAGTTTATTTTAAAACTGTATGTCTGTTGGAAAAAAGGAATTTTAAACAAGACTTTGTTGATATTGGAATAATATCACAGTTAGAAATATTGAAATCTTTTGTCTTAAATGACAGAAAATCGAAGTTGCTTTTTCTACATATTGAAGCTGTTCTTACCCAAATTAGATACATGTGAATCATTCGTTGAATATAGTAATTTTCGTTTAGTACAAGAGCTGTAAAATTAACCTTCTGTTCATTAAAAAATTGTTATAGATTGGGTTTAATTTCTCTACACTGATGAGATTTATTTCTATCACAAGCTCCGTTATTCCACTTGACGCTGAATTGAATTTTCAGGAATAAGTGCGTTTGCTTCAAACTAAATAAATCACGAATGCCGTAAATTTTCAGCCCCCTTGGGCAAATAGAACGCGGCCGAATATGTAGCCTATCATACCCACAGGGTTCTAAAATATAAGTCTACCAAGTGTGGTGTAGATTGGTCAAAAGTTGGATTAGTATAGAAAACAGACAAACGTCAATTCTTCTGAATATATTTAATAGAAATTCAATTATTCCACCTGCCGCTGAATGGAATTTTCAAGAAAAATTTGCGTCCGCTTAAACTAAATTAGCCACGAATGAAACAATTTAATTTACCATCCTCTCATATTGATGATGAAATTTGAAAATATCGCATACTAGGTGCAAGAAGGGCACAATTAAAATATATTCATAGGATAATTAAGTTCAAGATTATCTGCCAAACATTCGCTATTTTTACTGAAAATGAATGGACGAGAATATTCGAATTGACTCGAAAATTCAAAATAAACTTATGCAGTATTCACTTTAGAAAAAACTTTCAGCACAAGTGCGACGAATATGAAATGGATTATATGGATGGATACAACATGCATGTGTATTTGCTTCCGAAGCAAATTGTAGAAGCGATGTATAAGTTCAAATTGATATTAATTTTTTTCCGTACACTTAAATGATGCTAATATTCTTTTATGAAAAATAATTGATGATGACTTTTCAATCAAGGTATTATTAATTCAACCCGAGCAAAGTCTGATATTTCTGCTAGTTTGAGTATAAAATCTCCAGACAGTAATAGATTAGGCTGGTGTAATTTAAGGATTTGGATCTGGGATAGAGGGTTATATTTATAGGTTAACTACTTTTAGTTTCAGGTGTCGCAACGTCTGGTGAAACAGGTGGGGGAGGTGCAGCGATTTGTAGGCTTCGATTCCTGTGAATCCCTAAGTGTATTCCTCTCTTCGGTGTTGAAGCTTTTCTTGTGTGTTACTTAATGTTTCCTGTCGTGATTGGTGCAGCTTGGCTCCAAATATGACCTCTTTGCGCTATAAATTCCAACAAACCAAACTGTTGAAATGCGTATATCCCATTTGGAATCAAGTTCCGTGGCGTTTTCTGACTGACGAATTTTTTTTTGTCCGGTATCTCTTTAGATACAGAACTGGTTGTTTTTTGTTACTTAAATAAATTTATTTCATGAGTGCAAACATTACGTTCTGGTAGTTTCTATTGTAAAAGTTTCATTGGTTAGAATTTGCGTGAAAATCGCATTTAACGTGCGTTACAGTATATCATTCTACTAGAAATTTAAGATAGTTTTGCCAGAGTTTCAAACATTTTAGAGTACTGTTATAATTTACTAGAAAAGCTCATACTGTAAAAAAAAATTATATTTTTACTTCGTATAACTTTAATGGATGATTAATTTCTTGAAAAATAGAAATTAATAACCACTCATCTTCGTCTATATTTTTGTTACTCTCTCTTTACAGGTCTCTAAGTTTTTTAGTTACCTGTGTGGTATATTTCATTAAATACTCTTGAATCTAAGTAAGTTTTCGTTTTATTTTACAGTACACTTTGGGACACAGAGCTGAATGAATATTTTATCCCCAAGCATAGTTATATTTTATCCAATTTGTGGGCAATTCACCATGACCCTAAGTACTGGGGGGAAGACGTCGAGATTTTTCGCCCAGAGAGATTTCTGACTAAAGATGAGAAAGATGTGATCAAGCCCGAATACTTCATACCATTCTCCGTTGGTGAGTAATTTTCTATTTACCGTCCCAAACGTTATAAAATCCTAAATTTTAAACGCATGTGATCTTAAATAGCAAAAGATGTTTTAGATCGCTATTCTGGTGACATTTTAGGATACATTAGAGCGAAGTGGTTGTAATGATTAGCATAACAAGTATTTAAAGCTAATAATTCTAAATAAAATTTAATTTAAATTAAAAAACGTTAAATTTTGTACGTCTTTGATCTACTCTGATTTAATTTGAAATATGCTTAATTCGTCTTACTCTGTATGCTGTATGCATATAATTTATTCGTTTGATTGATAACGTCAATAGAAAAGTAACTAGATATAAAAAAGCTGTTAATATATCATATAATTGGGTGTGCCATAACAGTATTAAAATTCATTATCAAGAGATAAAGTTACAGATTGGATCAATACTCACAATACACACCATTCTATAAAAATACTTTTAGTGAGTAAATATAAGAAATTTCTAAGTTTGTAAATGAATCGAAGTATTTTGTCTGACTATGTCTGCTTGACAATTATATTTTTCATTACATTTTTGAGAGAATGAGAGTGTTTCTGAGTTTATACAATCATTGCTTGCATTTTTATTAATTTCACATATTAGACAAAATCAGATTTAATTTATTTCCATTTATATGCTGCTAAGGTCAAAAGAAATGTAACTAGATATAAAAAAGCTGTTAATATTATATAATTGGGTGGACCATAACAGTATTAAAATTTATTTTCAAGAGATAAAGTTACAGATTGGATCAATACTCAAAACACAACACATTCTACAAAAAAAAATGCTTTTATTGAGTAAATATAAGACATTTCTTGGTTTGTAAATGAATCGAAGTATTTTGTCTGACTATGTCTGCTTGACAAATATTTTTTTATGTTTAAAGTATTCATTTAAGATAATTTTGAAAATAATTTGGTAGTTATTCAAAACCAATAGTAATATGCTAGTTAATTGCAATCGTTTTAGTTTTGTCACATGGATGATACAGAACGGAAAGTATTTTGTATTACTGTACAAACTTTAGAACATCATAATGCATATTCATGAATTCTCAATATTTCCTTGCACAGAAATATAGACCTTTACGTATGCAAATATTGACAAATATGTTTAAATAAAAATAACGTTATCATTCTTATTCACCTTGCCATCTTTCAATGTTGTCTTTAAATCAGATTTTATAAATTCGGCACATCGTATTATCTAAAAATTTAACTCTTATTACTTTTTTATAATTTTAATTTTAGCTTATTAAAGTATTTTCAATTCAATATTTGATGATAATTTTATAAAGTACTTATATATTGAGAATGTTTCTAAGTTTATGTAATCTCTACTTGAATTTTTATTAATTTCACATATCCGACCAAATCAGACTCAATTTATTTCTATTTACAATAGGAATATTTTGAGTGTTTAATTTTCCGGTGTTTTATTTTGTGAACAAATAACTAAATAATCATTGGAGTTGTTGATAAGATCTTTCGGTAGATAATTTCATATGGAGTAGTTAAAAGTTAAATCGTAGACATTAGCTGAGTTATGTGCCTAGTGTGCTAAATGCTTTTTAATTCCAGGTAAGAGAGCTTGTCCAGGTGAATCTTACGCTAGGATGGAAGTTTTCTTGTACTTCACTTCCATCTTGCAAAAATTTAATGTAAGTCTTCCAGAAGGTGCAGTGCCGAATTTCGACGGTGAACTCGGAATCGGTCTTTCTCCTAAACCCTACGAACTATGCATGCATAAAAGATCTTGAAGGCTTTTTTTAAGTATATCTGTGATTTGAATATTAAAATGTTACGTTTACCATGTCTTAGTTTCCTTCATGCCTTCAGGACACAGTGTTCCATAAAACAAATTAGGAAATGTATCACCTTAAACTCAAATATATTTCTGGATCATGTTTCCTCTCTTGATTAAAGTATGTTATAATTCACATCCTCATTGCTTCTATTCTTGAATCATAGATATGTACACGCTATAACAAAAAAAAAATCGACGCACAAAGAAGTTGTCCGATTATGATAAAAATTGGATAAATATCTACCGACCTACCCTGCAGTCCAAAATAGAATCGTCCAGGAGCATGCGTTGGCTCTGATCCCATTCGGAGCCAGTTCAGGAAAGATACGCTAGTCTGGCACTGGCACATCAGTCCGAATACATCAACTATCGACTTCTTTTGTTAACACAGACATCAACATTTCTTTTTTCCACAGAAATTAATATTGTGATGAGTTATTTCGCGACACTGAAATTAGTCTTATTACATACTAGCAAAATACCCGACCTTACTCTGTTTTAATTGGTTTACTCTAAATTGAAGAGATAATCAAAATATATAATGACTTACGTTTTTTGTAGAATAAAAATTTATTTGAATACCTTATGTCATCTTTATAATTTCTACAACTTACTTTAGACACAAATCCTTACACATGCATATCCATTCATGTAATACATTTCACATACATCGCACCCTTGCTGTATGACAAAGCTACAAAATGACGAAAGGTGACACTACAAAAGTTACTATTACAAACGAACGGACCAAAGGTTACTACTACAAAAGACGATTTTGAGGGAGATTTGGAATTCCCTTTCTTAAGTTCTTTTCATGTTCAACTCAATTAATAAAAATTACGATATACGGCGAGTGCTCTCGCACTCATAGTCAACAAAACAATATTTTTTTTACCTGTGGCACTCTTGCATCCGGTATGTGACATAGTGAAATGTTGTAATCTTCTCCTGTCATTATGACAACGAATTTTTTAATGTTTGAAAAGTTCCAGTTTGGATTTTTTAAACATTCTTCTTCTTTTAATAACGGCATATTCTTTCAATAACGGCATTATTCTTTAAATAACGGCATTATTCTTTCAATGACGGCATTATTCTTTCAATAACGGCATTATTCTTTCAATAATGGCATAACTACACTTCAAATTTACTGAAAATTTATTCTGACTTACCTGCGAATTTTAAATCGAATACTTTGTGGTGGTGTTGCGTGTGATGAGAAGGAAAACACATTTATTAAAATAATAAATATTTAAAACAGAAAACAGCAAAATAAAACAAAATAAAAGATGTCGGAAAGAATTGTTCTGAAGATACTAATTTGTGAATTTGTTTCATTTTTATCTCTTGATCTCGCACAGTTGCCACAACTTACAACTAAAAGTGCACAAAATTTAGAAATGTGAAATTAATTCAGAGCGAAAGAAACAGAAAATGTCACTGCTCGCACGAATCTTGTTCATTCCCGTTCGTTGAAAACTATCGTCTGTCCCAAATATTCGGAAATCGTTTTCATTGCGCAAAGAAAAAAATAAGACTAGAAATAAATGAAATATTATAGCTGAAATTCCATAAAAAAATAATTATTTGAAGAATAATTACTTTTTTAGCAGTACTGGTAAAGCAATCGAAGTAATCGTTATATTCAATATACCCATTCCAATTTTTCCAAAACTACCAAATTATGGTTGCTTTAAGTATACTTACTAAGGTGTTTTAGCATGAAACTCAACTAAATGTAACAATAAAGAATCGTTTAATATTGCATTCACTAAACTAATAAATAATGTATAATATAAAACACATTGAAATCAAATATCTGGAATAAAATTCATATGATGCTTGCACAAACACACACACACACAAAATCGAGCATGGAACAGAAAGACGGACAGACAGACTTTCGCAACCAATTCCTCTCACTAAATGAAGCTAAGTACTCACTGTATGCAAATTACCATGAAAATATATTAAACTGTGTGGACGTGTATAGGGTACAACATACAGACAGACAGACACCAAACGCGAAAATGGCGGATTTGGCATCAGAAGGGTCCAAAACGGATAGAAAACTTGAAATGGGTCGAAAATATTCAATGTACAAACAAACACTCCATTCTTATTTATATAGATTAAACAGCCTTCATTAATCTTACGCACTTAGGTTGTCTGTGTGTACACTTGATGGCGTTTTGCATTTAATCCAGTTGGAATTGACCAATAAAATATCATACATCAATTTGGAATTCATTCTTCGGAATTTTTATTGCGAAGTGCTGAAATCGTATTAAAAAAACCCAGCTGACGTTCACGTTTGGAAAACCTATAGAAACAGGCCACCTGCATTTAGCTTGACAGAAAAACCTCTCATACTCTGAAAAACTTTCTGCTAGTCATGATATTCCAATAGCGAGCAACGTTTGGCAGGATAAACCCATACACCATCCAATTTCTTATAACTATGGCAACTTTTTGCAACAATTACTTTTTATCACACGTTCTACGCTGTATGTAAAATACTAAAATCAAAATTCCGCCTACATGGGGTGTATTGTAAATAAGTTATAACCGCAACATAAATGCAACTTTCTGCATAAATGCAACTTTTTGCATAAATGAAACCACCTGCAACTTTTTAAAATTTAGCTTAAAATTTATAAATATGAAATTATTATTTCATTTTTTGCCCTCTGAACCAATCCTTCGATCATGTGTGTCTGATCTTGCGAACACCGAAGTATTGCGGATCAAAAACAAGAAGTTCATATAAAGTGAAATATCGAATAAAATAAAACGAAAGTGAAATAAATGGCAAGAAGTACTTTTAATACAATGGTTGGCACTCTTGAAAATGCAGAGGAAACTTACGTAATCGACTGCAGAGTTTGCGAGGTGAATGTCGATCATAAATATGTTGTTAGCCTTGTAGATATGACGTTTTAAAGCACTGAATGTTGAGCGAAAGGATTTTGCGCTTCTGCTTTCCAATACAGCACATTATATGAATGCGGCTGGCGCAGTTTTTCAATGTTAAAGAAATTACTGGCCAAGGATCGGCCATTCAATGTTCTTCTGTTTTTTAGAATGTATTATAATACTGTTATACAAGACTAAAATTGTCAATATATTCTGAATTTTTTCATTTTTTACGAATAATTTATTTTAGAATTTAGTGTATCAAAAATAAATGCAACTTTATTTCCATAAATGCAACTTTAGGGCATGATAAATGCAACTTTTCTCATTTTTACTGCAACAAAAAAGTTGCCCTACTTATAACTTTTCACAGGACAGACTGGCATCCTAACAAAAGATTTTATGAAAACTTCAAACATTAGAAGTCTTTCTATAATTTGTTCTAAAAAATCAAATTGACAGGGATCATTAAAACTCGTTTAAATTATCCGTACTCTAAGATCTACGAGTAGACTGGTCTTAGGTGCATTTGGTGAACGGCATTACGCATGAAAGCTAGTGAGAATGCTATGGTCTGAAACCACCTCATTACGAAGAACTGTGGAACAAAGGGCATTTTCCTTTGTACCCAAGTCGTTTGCGTTTAGATTGTTCCGCAAGCAATTAGAAACCAAATACTCATTTTCATCAGCATGGCGGCGTCAGTGAAGATGGTGGGAAGATTTTGTTTTTTCTGGTAGAAGACAGCTCTATTGCTATGTACTCAGATTTCCGTTAGCGTCATTAATCATAAAAAAACTGCGAGACAATATATACTGTTACAGCAGTTGAATCTATGATTAGTATTGATAGGATGACTAAACAATCTTTCATGCTTTTGTTCCCTTTATTCTTACGTAGAGGAAGTAATTAAAGTCACTGGATAAAGCATTCACCTCCGATTTCTATCAGGATATCGGATGATATTGAAATTGAGAGCTTGGAAGAGTGACTTTCCACTTCATTTAACAGTTCAATAGCTCGGATAAAGTTGTTAGGCTAATATATATTTAACGACTGTTGTTATGTGTACCTATTGGTGTGTATGTATTTTTTCTTAGATGGAAGTAACTCAGATGCGTCTTCAGTTTCAATTTTAAACAGCATTTGAAACCTTAATACAAACATTTCCATTCGCAATTAGATGGAAGTAGTGAAAGCGTATTAAGTTCGAGGTTAAAAATAGCTTAGTACCCTTGGACTATTTTGGAGACTTTAGACACATTACTGGAGACACATTTACAAGACTTGTTGAGTTTTTAATGTTTTATTAAGGAATTTCTTAAAGTTTATAAATCTGTATGTCCTGATTCAGTTAATAACATTACAAATGAAAAATTGCTATTTCTAAATATATCCTTATTTACAAATATAGTAAAAGCAACTGAAACAACAAAATATTAGCTCCTGTATTCACTCCACTGTACAAATTATTACAATTATGACATTAATACATTTTTTAGTGTTTGAAATTATTTCGTTACAGCTAAAATGTTGGAACTTAAAACACTTTAGCAAGACTTGTGAAAGGTAGTGTAACCACACACTTTGTATACTAAAATTTACTTCATGGTGGATATAGGTTACACTGCTATATATACTACTCACATACAACACTTTATAATCTGTATCTATATAAGAAATGGAACAACTAATATGTATTTCTAATGATGGTCAAATGATGGTGGGGAAAAAATGAAAGGTATTTCTGAAATTAAGAATCGTAACATATAGTCTAATGGTTTAATAGTTAGCTCAGGTTTGATATTGCTTCATGGTTTCAATTGTAGCCAACGTACTGTTGATTTAAATTTAAATACTCATAAATTTGCTGCTAATCTATTCTTAAGATTAATATAATCAACCTTCTGTTTAATAAAATATTGTAATCGATTCAGTTTAATTTGTCTACTCTGATGACGTGTATTTTTAACAAAAGATCTGTTATTCCACATGCCACAGAATGGAATTTTCTGGAAAAAGTGCGTTTGCTTCAAATTAAATTAGGCACGAATGCCGTAAACATTTAACCCCATTGGGGACAAATAGAACGCGGTTTAATATGTAGCCTATCATATCCACAGGGTTCCAAAATATAAGTGTATCAAATGTGTGGATTGGCCCAACTGTGTAGATTTGTATATAGAACAGAGAAAACTCCTACCCTGCTTTATATATCTAACAGAAGTTACGTTGTTCCACCTGCCGCTGAATGGAATTTTCAAGGAAAATTGCGTTTGCTTCAAACAAAATTAGTAACGAATGCTGTAACAATTTAACTTACCATCTTCTCATATTGGTGATTAAATTCGAAAATATCGCATACTAGATGCAAAAATGGCACAAGTAAAACATATTCATAGGAAAACTAAGTGTAAGACTATCCACCGAAAATTCGCCATTTTTATTGAAAATGAATGCACGGGTATATTCGTAGTAACTCGAAAACTAAAAATTAACTTCGGTAGTTAGTCACTTAAAAAAAAAGACCTTCAGCAGAAGTGCGACGAATATGAAATGGATTATATGGTTGGATACAACATTTATATGCATACTTGCGTCCGAAGTAAATTGTAGAAGCGATGGAGAAGTTAACTTGGTAATAAAAATTTTCCCCCGTACACTTAAATGACGCTAACATTCTTTTATGAAAAAGAATTGATGATGACTTTTCAATCAACATATTATTAATTCAACCCGAGAAAGTACGGTATTTCTGCTAGTATATTTATATACGTTTCATGCTAAAACACCTGAGTAAGTATACTTAAATCAACCATAATTTGGCAGCATTGGAAAAACTGGAATGTATATTGAATATTACGATTATATACTTGGATTATTTTCCCAGTGCCGCTGAAAAATCAATTATTTTTCCAGAACTATATTTTTATGGAATTCGAATTCTACTTTATTCATTTTGAATCTTTTTATCTTTAGGAATAAAAAAAAACTATGAATATTTGGGACAGACCATAAAGAGAATAAATTATGATTACTATAAATTACAAGACCTTTTAAAATAGGACTGGTAGATAATATATATTTCTGGATTTTCATTTCAACATTTTTCGCTCAAAAACTGTAATCAAGGTAATTGAGGGTTTACTTAGCTTCAAAAAGATTTGTAATGATAATTTGGGGAAACGCTTTGATTTTTAAATTACAAGCCATTTATATGCATACTCTGAACAATTCTATGCATCCTGGGTAACATTTGCACACTCTAGAGACTTTTATATCTTACTAAAAATTTAAATTCTACGAAAATGTAAAATGTTAAACATGACATTTATTTACATTTGCGAAATTTTGTATTTAACAATTGTGTAACTTTTTGTTGTTTTGTGTAGCCATTTATATGCATACTCTGAACAATTCTATGCATCCTGGGAAACATTTGCACACTCTAGAGACTTTTCTATCTTACTAAAAATTTAAATTCTACGAAAATGTAAAATGTTAAATATGACATTTATTTACATTTGCGAAATTTTGTATTTAACAATTGTGTAACTTTTGTTGAAGTGTAGTGTGTGTGAATAGAAATGACAATATATTAACGAAAGCGGAAGTTAGTAAACCAATTCAACCCGAGTAACACTGAGTAATTCTGCTAGTAAGAAGTAAAATGCACAATCATCAAAAGGATCCAACATTAAAATTAGTTCAACTGAATCAACTGACTGAACTATTAGACAAGCAACTAGATTCTACATGTCAATTCTACAAATTTTCAAAAAACTTGTGTTTAGAAAATATATATTCGTGAATGTTTCTGAACGCTTTAACCAAAAATGTTAGAAGCAGTTAACAGGTAAAAAGAAATACCAAGCAAACAAAAAAAACCTCATCAATTTTGATTACAGTCCCAATTAATAGATTAGAGATTTACATAAATATCAGTTGCAAAAGCAATTTATTAAAACACACTGCAAATAATCCTTCCTAAGCGTGAAAGAGCAGCAAATTATTTTTATTGTCATCAATGAAAAATCCATTAAGTGTTACTTCACATTTCTCATCATAGTTATCACGTCAAATAGCCTCAAAGAAAAAGAACCCTTTAATAATACGTTTGAAGACAAATAGATCCATTTTATCAGTTAAATGTGATAAATTACCCATAGCCCCAATCACTATTTCTGCTCATTTGCATTTTCTTAGCTCAAAAGGAGTGGTGGAGCGTGCTAAGAGGTTACCTATACGTTCTCCTTTCGAAGCAGTAATTACAGTCTATACTATACGTATAATTTGATTCTAGATTGGGTGATTTATTCTTTAAGTTTTCTCCTAAGTTCTATAGCAGCATTTGATGGATTGAAGAAACAAACATGGATGTGTCATGCAATTTTTAACTGGTGGTGATGATGATAGGACTCCTACTTAGAGGATAGGGTCACCTATAGTATGGTATAAAGGCTAAAGGGTCTCGAAAAATGTGTTGATCTGTTTCCTAAGTTGAAAAAATATTATATTTTTATAGTAAAGTGTATATGGGGCGTGGAAAGGAAAAGAAGAAAATATTACATTTGTGCAAGTTGCTGCTTTAAAATCGAATTTGTTGATCTGAGATTTCTATATTGCTTTGAAATCCATCAATTTGAAACGCACGTCTACCGTTTCAAATACCGTTATTTTCTGATGAATAAAACAAAGTTGTGTATAAAGTAGCACACAGATTTGGTCGTTATGCAAATTGTGCATGCATAAATTAAAACTGAAGACAGATATTCTACAACTGAGTGGATGTTCAAAACATCTTTCATTGTGCTTACGTTTGCCTATTTTAGTGCGCTAATTAATTCTGTTTGACCTCTTGTTTTTGAAGTACATTACGGAGATCAGACTTCTCCTTCAAATGGTGGGCACGTCCCTCCTGTATAATAAACCCTGCGAGCTTCACACGATTTCAGAATAGTAGTTTTACTTTTATCTTGCCGAGCACGCTTAATGACTAAATAACCACAATTATTAGATAAAAGAATTCATGGATTCTTCAACCTTTAGAAAGTTTCTATTGGTACTTTTCTTAGAATAGAATAGCTTGGAAAAATTATATTACGCCTTTTCTCGAAAATGAATCTTTTGGAATTATTCTATTTTTTTCCTTCCTCGAAAGTGAATCCTTTGGAAATATTCCAATGATCCTTTCTTTATAATAGAATTCTTCGATAATATTTTAGTGCTTCTTTCCTATAAGAATATTTTTCAATAAGATTCTCTCTCTATTGTAATTATTTTTCCTTACAATAGAATCCTTTGTAAATAGTACACTGCTTCTTTTCTTTGAATAGAATCTTTTGGAAAGAAGATCAAAACTGCTTGGAAGTTATGTAGGGAAGACTGCAGATTACAAAGTGGAATTATGCTTTTTGGACCTCTCGAAGTGTTAAAATCACTTCAGATATACTGGGTATTTACCAAAGAGTTCCCGCTGTTTGTCCCAACAAGTGGAAACATGAGATCACGTATTGTCACAGCAAGGTAAGGTCTACGAGCGGATTATTACGTTTGCATTTAAAACTGCTCAAGTGTTCAGTAACGTACTTTTAATGTATTGAGTATGTTGGGGTCTGGAACGGCAAAATTTAAGAATTTTTTCAGTGAAAAATTAATACTAATTATTTTAAAATATATTTCAACAATATAATGAAATTATGAATTATTTCATTGCTAGAACTTTTGATTAAAGCTTAAGACCCAACACTAGATGTAATGTAGCTGATCAGAGGTTTTAGGTTAGCCTTCAACCAGAAATAGGACAGCTCTGAAATAAAAGGACCGTAGAGCGACGTACCAAAATGTTTCATAAGCCGGTTATTCAATCTTTAGTTCACGTTTTCATTGACAAACTGTAACAAGTTAGGTAACTAGCTTCAGATGTCTGTGTTCCGTCGCAAACACCTCACGAGAAATGCTGTTTTAATGAGTGCTGCAGGGGCCGTTCCTGAGGTAGGAGTTGCCTACGTGCAGATGTCAGCAAACTACCCCTGTTCTAAAAAAAAAAGTTTGATTTGATAAAATAACGCTCTTTATCAAGGAAGCGATCAGAAAATATGGAAGAGTCTTTCTTCGTCGTGTTAAATGTCCGAAAATGTTGAAACCTTGTCCATACGCTTGCGTATTTCAGTTAATTTAGTGTCATATGAACCAGTGTGTGTCTTGTCTAAGGACGACCACATACTGCAGCAACTGCACAACTCCATTTCTGTGCAGAAAGCATGTCGGTACGCATGCGTATTTCAGCCAATTTAGTGTCGCAGAACTGATATGGGCTTGTAGACTTCGGTTGCAAATACACATTCGCCGTAAATTAGTTATCCCCTCAGATCAAGAACTGAAAGAAACAGTTTAAAAGTGGCTTCCTGACAACGCTTTATTTAAAAAAAATAAATTCATGCGTTGTGATGGAATAAAAGTACATTAGGAAGCTTCACGAGATACCACAAAATGCACTCAATGACTAAATAATCATCATCGATTGGTTCAAAGAATCATAGGAACGATTCGATTGATTAAGACGGTTGAAACTGGTTAGAACTCATGGAAGAACGACTGCAACTCGTGCTGAGCTGATAAATGAAGCATTCTTTCAACGCAAGTGTGTAAATCTCTTAATCTCTTAAAAGGTCTCTCTCTAAAAAATCTCTTCAATCTCTTAAAAGGTTAAAAAATCAAAGGACTAGGTTGAAAAAGGACATCACCCTAATTTTAAATTTATATTTAAATAAAGTTTATAACCGCATTTTGTGCAGATAACTATTGACTCACCCTAGCATAAAACAAATTAATTTTGTATTTTCGGTATAAGCTGAGTTCCATAGCTATTTCTCAATTTAAATCGGGCGATGTATATTCAGCAGTTCGATGACTATTCCCAGAAACATTCGGAAAGCCACTTATTTCTAAAACAAGTTTTGTGATTCATTTCGATGGTTAAATGCCATTTTCATGAAATAGTCACGGTAGAATTTAGAAACTTAAAACAACATAAAAATGACATAACAATATATAATTGATACAAAAACAACACTATTCATCACCTAAAACTTTTATTCGAAAAGCATATGACATGAAAATAAATCATCACAATATAAGTTATAATAAATATAAGCTATCACACCCGTGATACTTTATACCCTCGCACTAAGAATTCTCTTGTTAAATTAAAGAATAGATGACTCTTTCAAAACACCATCACTTATGTAAATATTTCAAAAGAATTTTTTAATTAGCCAAACAATTTTTTTTTGAATAAAAATGTGATTTTAAAAGTGGATGGGCAAAATATTTTCTCCTTATCGTGTATACAAAAAAATATATTTTTAAAATAAAAATCCTTAATAAAATGAATCGTTTTTAACATGATTTAAAATTAGAAGTGTTTTATAACCAAATTGAAGTTTTAAATGACTCTCAAATATAGCTCAATTTTAATCATGGATATAATCTTGGTTTATTGTATCAGTTAAAAAGAGAAACAAATGATCAAAGTCTGTTAATGATAGGAAGACCGTAGTTTCATCTATACTTATTTTATATAACAACGAAAATTCATTATTAGTGCTTTCAGTGAACTTTAAACCCGGAACTGACTGGCACAACAAACAATGGATCACGCTGTTATCTTACAGACATAAAAGATGAGACATGAAAATAAATAAACTGTCAATCAATGAATAAATAAATAAATAATGAAAAATAAATTAATAATGGCAGTCACATATACGATAAGCAAAGACAGAAGAAATATATTTGCAATTGTCTAATAAACACGAATAACACTTAATACCCCGAAAATTGCAACATCTCATAAATGGACGATAGTTAACCTATGTACAGTGAGGAACACCTATCGGAAATTCGTACAAAAATTTCTCCGATATGAAAGCAAAATAAAATATCTCTAAAAGCATTGAGAAATCCGATATAATTAATCATCAAAGCAAATAATTTTTGTTTAAGAGTAACAAAAATAAATCGGTACATATTCGATTGTTAAAGTACGGTTTATGAAATGATATTCACATCAACTTTGTTCCACAAAATACAAAGTTATGTTATGAAATTTTTAGTATCCTGGTTTTATTTAGGAACTAGAAAAATTATAAAAAAGCAGTCACTTAATTGGTGATAAAAAATTCGTGCCAACTCTGTGGTTATCGTATTTCTATCTTGCCGGCAGTGCTACTATTTTTCATACAGATTGGAAGATATTTACTCATTCAAAATAAAGTGAACACTATTAGAAATAGTTTTGATAATTATAAAATATATATGATAATCTATCTCAATAAATAAAGATGATTCTTTTATTAAAAATAATTTCGTAATATTGTAACTATTAAAAAATAATATACGATAGTAATAAACATTTTTTTACACTTCTTTGTTAATACAATATTCTTTAATTTATTTGTATTACTTATTAATTCGATTAAGTATTACTAATAATTTATTATTATTTTGTAAATATTCATCTTAAATAAACAAAGGTATGCATAACGGTAGATAAACCCCATTAGTTGACGCACCCACACCTATATTTATATAAGCTGTTTCCATAATATTGATTACTATAAAATTTGTTATCATAGATATTTCCATGTTTACTTTAAATCGTAGTTTAAAATACATAGAAATTTCTTACAAATCAGTACAGCACAGATTAGCAATCTTTCTTCGGTTTATTTTTCTGGTGTGTCTTTTATGTAAATTTATTTATGTAACACACTGGTAAAAAATAGGATTTGACCAGCAATTACATAAGGCACACGCAACTGTCTACCCAATCATGTCCAATTTCATAGGTTGACCCATTTTTACAAGCGGATTTAAAACCTACAAAAACCAGAGAGACGTTTAATATCAGTGCATATCACATCATCGTCTAAGTTTCTTTTCTGCTCTCTTCATGGCTAGGAAGTAGGCGACGGTGCAGACGTGAATGACGACAAGAAGAGCGATTGTCACCCCCAAAGCCATGATAGACGTTCTAGAAGCACATTCGTCGAACATCCCGACAGAAGGTTGGACGATAAAAGTTTCTGTGGAAAAAATGAAAAATATATGTATACTTCATATGAGGTTAACGTCAAGCAAGTTAATGCTAGTAAGACGTGTAAAAGACAGTGCAACTTTGTCAACTAAAAAGTACAGGTATTCCCCGATTAGAGACCCTACGACCGCTTGGACTCGACCAGTTCTCCAGCGTGTTGATCTTAGGCCGTTTTTACACAAACCTGCAAAACTGGGGTCAGTCCTGGATGCAACGGAATCAAATGAGAGTTTTCATATGTAATCGGGTTCGACCACCGAAATCAGTAAATGCATCCTGCGTTGAAATCGACAGATCGAATGTTTTCATAGCCTGTTCTATTTGTGATCGGTCCCTTGCTTACCAGCTCATGTCATTTTCAATATCATGACAACGCACCAAAGTTCCTGAAAGTCCTTTATAAGGCTCGGTGTTTACATCAGATTTTTCAACGCGCGGCGCCGCTGGTGCACCGAAGCCCAGCTACGCACACACATAACCGTGAAATGACGCAAATACTCATTTCGCGCCATTTGCGATACATATTCTATCGAAGAAAACGTGTTTACTTCGCCTACTTGGTGTAAAAAAAGTATATTTTTAAACAAAATAGACGTTAATGGATACAACCATTTATTAATTATTATTTATATTTCATTTATTTATGAAAACAAGGTACTTCAGACTAGGGATGCGACATCGATGTCAATGTTTTCAAAACATCGATGTTTTAAAAAAAAAATGTATTTATTTTAGATGTATTGGGGTCGATGTTTTTGTAACATAGATGTTTATACTTGTCGATGTTTTTACGTTGTCGATGTTTTATTTTTAAATGAAAATTTTTTTAAAATTGAATTTAAAAAAAAAGTACAGTTATAAAAATAACCAAGTAGCATAATTTTCATAATCAGCAAATTGAACATACTTTTAGACCACAGTGACCAAGGATGAAGGGTCGGAAGAGTAGAGATGCGACATCGATGTCGATGTTTTCTTAACATTTATGTTTCAGAAAAAAACATCGATCTATTGGAGCCGACGTCGCATCACTAGTTGCTAAACCAGTTTTAAGAAATGGGGAAATAAGTTTAAATACACTAAACTTTAAAAACATCGATGATTTCGATGTCGCATCAATAGTTGCTAAACCAGTTTTAAGAAATGGGGAAAAAAAGTTTATATACACTGAATTTTAAAAACATCGATGGTTTTGGGGCGATGTATTATCAACATCGATGTTTTAATTTTGAACATCAAAGTTTCTAAACATCGATGTTTTGCTGTTGATGTAGCATCACAAGTTGCTAAACCAGTTTTAAGAAATGAAAAAGTTGAAATACACTGAATTTTAAAAACATCGATGTTTTTGGGTCGATGTATTATCAACATCGATGTTTTAATTTTGAACATCGATGATTCAAAACATCGATGTTTTGCTATCAATGTCGCATCCCTACTTCAGACCGGCGAAGAGTGTTCGGCGAGCTGCGGCGCCGTGTGGAACTGTGGTACAAATTGTACGCAAGCTGGACGTGTGGCGCTGGAGGCATGTGTGCACTACTCCATTGGATCTAATGTATCTCAGACCGCACTTGCGTTGCGGCAGCGGTGCCACACGTTGAAACAAGGATGTGTGCACCGGGCCTATCTTGTTATCGACACCCTCGATGCCAGTGTGTGAAAATATTTCCTTTATTTAGAATAAATAAAAACGATTAAGTTCCTCTCTTATCAACTAATTCGTTTAATAACCTTGTCGTTAGAGCGGAACTAGGTTTTTAAAGAAGAAAGTCTGTACATGTGTGGAGGCGATAGGTTACACAGCTATTTATACAACTGTATTGTAAGTTAGTTTTTGTAGTGGTAACAAATATCCCTACAATAATCCTCCTACAAAGCGTAGGACTGGCTTAGCCAGTAATTTATCGTAACCTATAGTACCACGAATCAACGGTGGTTTGGGAACCATAGATAAACAATGTTCAGTTTAAGAGAGCAGATAGCAATTGTTGCAGATTTCTTTTCAGCGCAGTACACGTATGGAAATAGGAAAAATAATTATCTTTTATAAAGAAATTAATATAAGATAAGATATCTTTCCTATATATACTTACATGTGGACACGGCCATCAAAGAAGTTATTTTCCTTCTTTCAACAATAGGTTCAAAATTAATAGCGGCAAATTTCATGTAAAAATAAAAAGGTTTTCAAAAACACTCTCAGGTAATAGTTTAGTAAAGAATGGGTCAACTCACCATTTGCTGAATGAGGCGTGTGGTGTAAAGAGGTAGACACGCCTTCATCACCGAAGTCCAGAACAAATATTTCTTTGCTCAAAGTCATCTCGTCCTCTAGGGTGACTTGGGTTTTGGGAGATCGTTTCTTCCTTCCCCAAGACTCCTCTCGAGAAAGACTCAAGTAATCACCGCAAACAGTCTAGAAAAAAGGCCACATTTGAGTATAAGTATAATTTATTGATGCGTGTGTATGGCTGCTTCGTCGAAACAAAATGGTGCTATGCTGGTACATGTAGTACGGTAAAAAATGTTTTGTGCATTAAGGGTTAAGTTACCATTTAAGCTCTGAAATTGACAACTTGATCCATGCACAAAATATTAGGAGATATTTTCGAGTTTCAGAAAATGGTGATTTAGATATTCGTGACAGTCTTTGATATTGAAAGAGAATATTTATCAACTTCTATTTCAGTTGCCATGTGAGTTGAACGTTTTATCAACATGAAATGTTATGTACCACCATGAGATATATAACATTCAGAGTACGAGATATAATTAAAAATATTGAAGCAACCGTAATTAAAAACCTATGGAAATATCAAAATTTTAATAACGAAATATATTTCAACATAAAAAAAGTATTCAAACAAAAGAAGCATGGAAAATAGCGTGAATAAGGAGAGTCGAAGAAACTAAATAATTAATTAATTTTAATTACAATTTTTTAAAGCTTTAAAAACTAAAATTAAAATACATTTATTAAATATATATGTAAAGTAAAAAATAATAACTACTTACATTTATAAAACACATTAAAAAATTATAGAAAATAATCTATGAAACAAGGAAACAAAGCACTAACATTTCGAAAAAAAAAAAGATTAAGTATATTTTGTGTTAAATATTTTGACATTTCGAATAAATATCAAAATTGAGTCCACACACACAGTATATATTACAGCGATTTCGTATTACAGCAATTGAAAAGCAATTAAAATGCATGATATGTCATATCTCTTACCGGTTCACATTTTCCAACGCAGTATTTCACATTACACTGGAAGATGACTCCATAGGATTCTGTGAACCTGAAGGCCTCATAAGAGCTCTCGAGGGCTGGACCCACTTGTAGGAATCGAGGAAATATCGTTGCATCCACAGGACATCTGACATTTGGTTATACAAGATGATTGATTATTCCAACAGACCAATACTTCAAATATAAACACAGCACGTGCTTTCAACTGTCTTAATTTTTTATACTAACAAGTTATGCTTCTATTACCTTGAAATAAATCCATGGTGATTTATGAATTAAATTGTGCTACTACATAAGTCAGTAAGTTACACAAGGATTTTCCGCACTTTTGAGGAGTAAAATGATTCTATAAAATGGTTCAACAAAAATTCGTTATTAATGTAGAATGTAATGGTATTGAAGGATTATTATAGTAGAAGTGGAAGCAGACTTAATGGTGATTAATTTAGTAATGTATGATTTGTCCAGAGTAATATTTATGGTGCTTCAATAGTGCGATTAGGTTTTATTTTTCAAACCATTCATTAATTATGTGTCAACAAAAATTGATCTCTCTAAGTAATACTTATTTAAATCTCTGAATATATATATTTTAAAAACAAGAAAACTTTTATTTCACTTTAATATTACATAATATGTGAACATTTCATTTGTTGGCGTTAATAAAGGAATCACGTACATTCCGTTTTAAAACTCATTTAAAAGCACCTCTGAAGTGTTTTTCGTCATGATTTTAAGTATACTATTTCTCCACGAGGATTCAATATTTTAAACTACTATTATTTTAATATTTCAGTTTCTTTTTGAGATAAAGTACTCAGTTATTGCATTGCAAAAATAATAGTTTTAAGGATGGAAAGTTTACTTTATTGAAACATAATTAAATTTTACCCTCTTTCATCGATGATCTCGAAAGTACTCCTGCCGTCTTTAGCCATAGCAAAGCAACTCCTAGCAAATATCCCATAAGGAGCTGGGAAGACAAATAACAAAGCGTTTAGAATATTGTATATGGAAGCAAATATTTTTTTGAACGAAAATATTAATGAAATAACTCGAATTGAGAAAACAAGCTCTTACTTCCATCAGGTATCTCAATGTGGAAGGTGAGTCGATCGCCGATACGCACGGTGCTAGCTTCTCGACCATCCCGGCCTAGGATCACGATTTGAGGCAGAGGAGCTTCTGGAGAGCCGGACACTTCCAACGTTTGGGGGTCCCTGAAATGAAACGCAAAATTTGTTTCTATAAACTGGTTCTGGTCTTCTGATTTTCTAAACTTGGTTTAATAAAGTTTTAAATAACTTTGAATCGCTACATTTTATGGTGTCTTTATTACACCTTCCATTTTCCTTGCTAACTAAAAATATTACAGAATGATTAAACGAAGTGTTTCGGCCAACTATTAGTATCTCGTTAGTTAAAAACAAGTAACCTGATATTTTATTTAAATAATCAGAGAAGTAAAATGAAAAAGTTCTCATTTGAAGCTAAACGTTTGTTTAATAAAATTAAGTACTAAAATTTTAATTGTTTTTTGCTTCATTTTTTAAATTCTCTCCGTCCATCTTTTAAAAAGTAATACTTTTAAACGTCTATATTAAGCATACAATTGATTAAACTATGTACTATAAGGCCCGGTGCACACATCTGGTTTTTCAATGTGCGGCACCGAAGCCCAACTATGCACACATAACCGTGAAATGACGCAAGTACTCATTCCGCGCCATTTGTGATAAATATTGTTCTATCGATAAAGTGTTTATTTCGCTTCCTTCGCTTAAAAAAAGTATAGTTGAAACAAAATAGACGTTACTGGATACAACCATTTATTAATTGTTATTTATATTCCATTTATTTATGAAAATAAGGTACTTCAGACCGGAGAAGCGTGTGAGGAGACCTGGGGAACTGCGGTACAAGTTAAACGCAAGTTAAACGTGTATCGTAGGCATGTGTGCGCTACTCCATTGGATCTAATGTACCTCAGACTGCACTTGCGTTGCGGCAGCGGCGCCGCACGTTGAAAAACCGGATGTGTGCCACCGGGCCTAAATATTTACATTATTTATATTTAATAATCTTTTTTATATAGAGAACTCGAAACCTATAAGAAGGAACATAAGTGTGGTTTCTTCTTAAGAAGCCAACAAAGGTTCAATACTCACCTAACAGGAATCATTCCAAATGATATATTTCTGGATGTAGTTTCATAGGTACATCGAACGTTGTACAGTTTATCAGCCTTAGTCAAGACGACATTATGGTGCTGTATAACAATAGTGTTCGTATAAACTCCAGCCTGTATAAGAAAGAAAACAAATTACACTCGAATAAGAAAAGGACGCGAACGAGACAACGCAGAGACCTTAATTACAAACAATGGTATTGGTTTCAAGTTACTTTTCTATCTAAATTAATAACTAAATAATTCCTTCAGAAATTCTTCGATCTAAAGTAATGAAATGGTACTGAGTAACAAAACTTGCTATGGATAATTTGATAATATGTTTTGGAATTTTTTAAGTTATAAAATGTTTTCTATAATTGATAACAGATATTATAAAATACGAGTAATTGCGTAGCGATATGTTCGATATTAATTGTAGATTTAGTGATATCTTTTGAGTTATCACTTCGAAAATTGACGTTTTATTTACATATATTAGGGTGAACAGTTTAGTATTGTATTTTAGTTAGATTAGTGAATAGATTGTTTTTTGATATATCTACGTAGAATAGACAACTAATAAAATTTTAAGCATGTATTTTGAAACAAAGATTGGTTATTTACGATTTACTTCATAAAGGGAATTTGAATAAAATCTTTTCGGAAAAGAAACATATTTCATAGGAAAATTTTGTCTTTCAATTGAACTGTCTTTTGTGAGAGGTTTCGGTGTAGGAACTACGTGTGATTAATATGTTCTGGCGGAAGAAATTATTTGTACTTTCTCTCAAATTTTAAGTATACCTCTAAAAATGAGAGGCATTTTCTGTCAAGCGGCAGACGTTTCCCTATGTAGATACGTGTTTCCTGTACGCATTAAGAACGTGACGGTGGTTGATTTGTTTTTCAAAAACGATTTCAGCAATTCTCCAATAAAAATTATAAAGAATAAATTTCAAATTAATTATCTATCTACTGATCTATGATAGTTGAATTGGTCAAAGCGAATTAGATTAAATGCCAAACGATGCCCAAATTTCAGTCACTTTGAATATTAATAAAATCTCATTCAGAATGAACCAACATATATTTAAATCCACTTGAAGTTTTGAATATTAAAATGGAACTCTGATGCTTAAAATAAAATATATTAAACATCTCACAATGGGGTAAACAGTTTAAATAATCTCATTTTATTAAATAAGAAGGGGGAAATAAATAAATGCTCAATTTCATGACTTACAATGAGGATGGAAGTATACAATTATGAGGAATGTATAATAGGTTTAGTCGTGCTTTTCATACTATAGATAAGTTCAAAATATATCTCCGAGTTTCGGATAATAATACACATCGTGTCCAAAGTTTCAATATGTTTTGTTAGTCGCTTTATGGTTATTTTTTACTTCTTCAATCATGGTCCAGAAAAAACTCGTTACTTCTAAAGCACTGTTTTTAAACTCGGGCTTTGCAATATAAATGTGTTTTAAAGAAGTTTTTTGCTTTATAATCTTTATAATCAGTCTTGTCCAGAGTGCATTGTACGGAAATAAACTTGATTTCAAAGATTGTAAATTGGAGAAAAAGAGGAATAGTATTGAAATAATACATAACAACTGTAAAATCGGAAAGATTACCTACTATAAATCGTTTATTGATTAGTGGTAATTCAATTATATATACCTGCTCCGAAAAAACGTTTGAAGATAATGACAAATTTTAATTCGAATGCTTTTTCTAAAGAGCCGTAAAATCCATGACCTCGTGTGATTTGAACAGAAAGAGAAATAATCGATTCAATCTAGAATTGTTGGAATTTCAAAAAGAAAATAATACTAGGGACAAGTTTTAAACACTGACGAGTTTTTCAAGATTGAAATGCTTACCTTTGATTTTACTGTGTAGTTTATGATCATTTTTCTAACAAAATTGGGAATGAAACGAAGATGATGAATGAAACGAAGTTTTTAAACAATTTAATGAGGTACGCTATTAAAGAAACTGGAAGACAATTGCAATACTTTATTTTGCAATAAAAAATGCAGGAATTATAGCATGCATGACTAAATTCTTTAACTACCTTAGTGCAATGTGTATAAAATCAACATTAGTTGATTGTTTTGAACATTAGCATCTTTACAACATTGAACATTCGAACTAAGTACAACACAGTTGTATTTAGTTTTATTATTTTGAATGTGCAAAAATAACACATGCTTTTCAATTGTGTTTCATATCATATTTCATTTCAAAGAAAATTTACAGATCACCTGGGTAAGTATAATTATTTCTGCTGCATAACTTTTATGATATACACTATGCGCCAAAACAAATCCAAACATCCCGATGGAAATGAAGCTTTGCATGTGCGATTTACCCGAAGAGATTAATAAATTGTTTCAATTTCAAATCTTGAGGATTCTTTATTATTATAAAAAAGTATTTCAAAAAAGATCATATATGAATTAGCAGATTGTAATGCCCCTCTTTCTCGCGTGGCAACATCCAGCATGATAAATAATCTAACAAATATGCTACCCTTCAGAGATGTATTACATTTCTGAAATCCATCATTCATCTATGTAGTACTTACAGTGAACGGAGATGCGACGTGCTTTGTTATAATTCGCGCATATTTCGCTGCATTTCATTAACCCAAACCGTTTTCATACTGTACAGCGTATACAATAATAAGGGATTCAATTTCACAAGAGCATAATTCTGCACACGTGAACCGAGTTTTAATATGGAATTCATCAAATGAACTGAAAATATCCTAGTTTCCAAATATTAGTCAATTTACCATCCCATTTTCCATTTACTTCAGATTTTTTGTGAGATTCAGTAAATTTCAAACCGGTTCTCCCACAGAAACCCCCCCCCCCCTTCCAGCTGTTAATTCGAAAAACTTTTCTATTCCTTTCATAGAATAATTCAAAAGGCCCCTTATGCTTCGGTTTTGAAGTTCTCATCCCCATCTTAACTTGTTAGCAGACTGATTTGTGGTAGATTTTCCGTATCAAACGCTTCAGAAGTTATCTGAGCTAACGAAATTTCCTGGTTCAAGCGTTTGGATAGTTAGAGCTATTTGAAATCGGTTCTTTCGTTTTGAATATTGTCACATCGTCAGCTTATAAGTGAAACACACTGATTCAAAAATTCCAAGGTATTCGTGTTTTATAATTTCTAGACCAGAATGATCAAGGTGATCTTAAGACTGGATTGGATTTTTGAATTCTGTAGCGCAAGATTCGAACAAAGACAAATTTGAAGACTAGTCCATTAAGTTAAGTTTAAATTAAGAACTGGTCCATTAAGAAGTCCATTAAGTTAAGTTTAAATTAAGAACTGGTCCATTAAGAAGTCCATTAAGTTAAGTTTAAATTAAGAACTAGTCCATTAAGAAGTCCATTAAGTCAAGTTTAAATTAAGAACTGGTCCATTAAGTTATTCTTTCATCGCACGAGGGTCAGATTTGTGTAAAGCTAGGCAGTGGAATTTTCTCCCTGTCATTTTTTGACTTAACGAATTTCATTCGTATAAACCGACGATATAAGACTGAATACAGACTTAACCGTCCATGTGGTTTCGACGAGATGTCCATCAAGATATGATCAGTTTTTGCTAATGACGAGATATATCGTCATCAAAATGCTACCGATTTTTTGATGGATGATGACGAGATCGCGATAGTCCAGTTTTCTTCTAGCGACGAGATATTTCATCCATCAATATCAGACCAGATTTTGCTTACAGACACTTCATCGAGACAGCCAGAAGGATCAAATACTTAAATAACAATCTCAATTTTTGGACACCAATACAATCTCAAAATGTTACTCTGGAACAGAAAACAAGAATGAATTACGAGTGATTGCGTGTTGCACTCCTGTCCAGTGAGAGAAAGCTCCAGCTGGAAGTTCTGGCTGTTGTGGATGTGAGCATTGCAGGTTTCACTTCTGCCCAAGGCGTACACTCGTCCATGGAATGGTCTGGAGGTCTCGACGAAGACAACGATCTTCGTGTCGCTGCACTTAATGTTCACTGCAGGAAAACGTTAGAGAGATTAGGAGCCATAGTTTGAAATCGTGAAATGGTGTAATATACAATGAAGAAATATACAATACGGACATCTTTAGTAAACACCCAGATTTGTCTAGACCAACGATTTCCAACCGGTGTGCAGCGAGAATGTCACTGGTGAGCCTTGCGGATGGTGAGACGGCTTAAAATGTTTAATATTTATTTAATTTTTGCGATTTAGTGTTAAACTTTTGACAAGGGCGTACATCAATAACTTTCAAATAATATCAGTATGAATCATTTTGAATATTATTTTTTTAATACGATAAATAAATTGCTTCAAAAATATTTTTTAAAGCAGCTTTGAAGAAAAAGAGGGTTGGTAACTATTATTTTTTTTTGTAAATTGCAAACAAAATTGTTTTTATTTTGTTTTTGTCGGATGGGCAATAGGTATATATTTTTTGGTGTGCCGCAGAATTTTAGTGATTAGTTTATGTGTGGCATGAGCTGAAAAGAAAGTCGCTGGTGTTTAAAGGCGTCTCAAGTTTCAATCTAATCTTATACTGCGATTTATCGTACCTACTAAATCGCAAAATAGCATACTTCGCTAGAATGATTTATGTTAAAAAAGTAAATCAGTGAGTTTTCTTCGGAGATAAAGACATACACAATCAGAAATTTTTGAAACCTTTTTTATCTTAAATTGATTTGAAAGTTAATTATTTCAGCAAGATTTTAGTTCAAGGTTCAAAATATGAAAAATTTTGTCTGATTTTATTAGCTTTTTACACTTGCTTTTAATTACTGACATTAAATATTAATACTATTTCTGTGTCAAATAGTCCCGATATAAGAATATCATCTTTGTAACTAACGTACGTATAGGTACTTGTGCACAAACATATGAATAAGTCATTTTACTGATTAATACAAATGTACAACTCATTTACATACTCATAATGCAAAAACGGCTGGACCAAATAGCTGCAAATTTCGTAAAAGGTGCTAAATTGAAAGGTAGATTTCAAATTTAGATGTTTCTGTTGAAACTTAGGAAGTTTGCGCAATTTGATATGACATATCCTATTGTAAATTTTCTACTAAGAAATTTGTAGAAAATGCTATTCCCTATAAAGCGATGTTTTTGAATTCGCTCTACTACGAATTATATGTAAATGAAAAGGATGATTTGTTTTTCATTTCGCAGCTGTACCAGTCAGTACGTGACAGATTATTTAAACTTTGACTGAATAAAAAAATTAGCGCATATAAGTTAAAAATTTAAATTTACCGAATAAGGTACAGAAATCTAGATATATTGTAATAATTTGAATCAATAAAAAATCAAACCACTGAATGGTGTTGGTTGCAAATCGGGTTTAAAGGTGTCACCCTAAGTCTACATTTTTTTAAACCTTTTATTTTAAAAAATGCCACAAAACGTCTTTGATATTATGCAAAAAAAAAAAAAAAGATTTCCTTGCAAATAGAAAGTTTTTTACCGTTGTAGCATACTCCGTAGGCATCACATTTCGAATCGCTCTCATCTTCCATAACGGCTGCAGTTTTTGGAGTTGTTTCGTGAAGCAATTCAGGTCTCTGTTCTGGAACTTGGTTGAATGAATCGGATGGACCTATTTAAATAATGGCTCTTTTAATTCAAATATATTTCAATGATTTTTGCAAATGCTAAAACTTTACATGTAAGCTATAGTTAAATAAATTAATAAACGCAAAAATATTTGCATAACAATACGTACAGGGTTTCTGAAAATTCCAAACTTACAATACAGAATAAACGCTGACTGAAGCAACATTTTTTCTTAAAAATATGTAATCTTTCAACAAAAAAACTAATTTGCACGTAAGATCATAGCCTTAGGGCTACTATTGTAAACAATATACTTGGAGATACACTATCGGTGGAGACATGTAGATCTTTTATTTATTTTTTACCAGCAATGTGATGTTTAAGTGATGAATAAGAGTTATTGCCTCTGTAATTTAAATACTGAGTGATTTATACAGAATTTGAATTTAATAATATTTATTTTTAGAGCTATATATCTGCAGCACTGGATTAAAACTATCTAGTTATAGGAATCATTTGAAATGTGAAAATTTGTTTAGTTTATTTTTCATAAAATATATACGACTATAGCAGTGGGGGATATTTAGGACAATAATAATTGCTATTTTAGGGCAATATAAGGTTAATAGGACCTATAAAGAGACTAATAGACTAAGTCAGAAACATGCATTTTCAATTCGTAAACCTCCTGGTGGCAGTCTCTCTAATAGATATCTCGTCATTAACAAAACCATTAGCATATCTGAGTGGACGAGATATCTCGTCATTAAAACTGACCAGATCTTGATCCCGTTGTCATAAAAAAATCGGCTAGATGACGAGATATCTCGTCATTAGCAAATTAGGTCATATATTGATGACCGATGTATCTTGTCGAAACCACCCGGAGAATCAAATTCAGCCATTTCAATGAAGAGCTATTTTATAGAACATTTTTATTGCTTTTTAACTCCATGGACTATTTATATGCAACTGCAATTTATATTCAAATGATTTTGTTGAATCCATTTAGACAACTTTTGTTGAATCCATTTCGAAAACTACGTAGATATCCAAATCATGATTGCATATGTTTAGGTAAAAATGTGTCATTTTTAAAATGCGTTGATTCTAATGCACTTTTAGCAATTCGTTGTAGAAACTGCAGAAATTTCATGTATCATCATTTTAAGGAATTTTCAAAGAAACAGTTCTCATGATTGGTTGGTTGTTTTAAGGTTTTATGGTGCAAGGCCATATTTGCCCAAGCTGCGCCAATCACAAGACTGGCAACGCAATGTAAGAAGAAAATGGGTAGACGAAGGTAGAAAAGATTACTCGGGTACTTCGGTGTTACGATGACCGCACACATCTACTTATGCGTTTCTGAGGGTAACAGTTTTTATGGAAAGAAGTTGGAATGAAAGCGAAATATCTTTGAACATAAATTAATTTCTTACTGGATCCACAAACTGTCTCCAAATAGAATCTGGATCTTTCTCCTCCGATGATTGGTTGCGGGCTCGCTGTCGTAAGGTCATCCGGTCCACCTGGGAATGCTGTGTGGTCAAGGTGATAAAGAACGCATAGAGCTTTTCCGGGACGGGTGTCAGGCTTGAAGAGGATAGATCGGCACACAAAGTGTTCCTCGATGGAACATTGTTGTAGGCAATCTTGCCGACTGTTCACCTAAGGAAGAAAAAGTGCGATTTATGATTTTTTAATTAGAAAATATGAAGTTCGTAAAAGTAAATTTGATTCAAAATACAAGTTGAAACTTCTCAATAACTCAAATGGCTTTTTTCGGGAAAATAAAAAAAATTGTCAGTATCCATATTTAATCTATCAATTTGAGATTGGTAGAATGTTTGTAAAATTGAAGAGGGTGAAGGGAGAAACATTGACAATCTTTATTTACCACTAATTTGAGATTTTTGAATGGAATTGTCAAAAAACGATTGAAGATTTTCATACTAAATCCTTTAATTTGAGATTTTCAGAATTAAAAAACCAAAGAGATTCACAATCTTCATCAATCAACTCAATTAAGAGTGGTATAATGTTTGTAGAACGGAAGGGGTGAAAAAAATATTGTCAATCTTCATGTCTAACCCTCCAATCTGGGGTTAGTAGAATATCTGTAGAATGGAAGAGGCCAATAAATGTCAACACTTCATATTCAAACCTTTAATTAAAAATTTGTAGAATGTTTGTAAAATGAAAATCATAAAAAGATTGACATTCATCATACTTAATCCTTCAATATGAGCTCTGTAAGATGTGTCCCGGTCATCATTAACATTTGCAGAATATTTTCTGATTTTATTTTCCCGATTCGAATTCAATAAATTTTTTTTTGAATAAATCAGAATCTATTATGAGTTGTCACTTTTATCTCAACAAAATGTAACATTTCTGAGACATTTTTTTTGCCATCTCGCAGTTTTAGTAAACACAAATTGCTCAAATAAAGCGGCTTTACTTATTAAAAAGGAGTATGTATACTAAAGTTTCCACTGTCATTTTCATCTTTTGTGTGAATAATATATTATAGATTTGAGTTACGTTTTTAAAATTTCATCAGTTACGTACATTTGTTACGTGTACTTTTCATCAAAAAGATTTTAGAACTAAAAGTCTGTCATATAGAGATCCTGCTTATAGTTATATCAAGACTTTTTAAGAAACAAGGGATGAATCTAAATAGGCGACATTTCATACGTTTTAAAATCAACCAGGATTCGGCTTTAATTATTAAAAATATTATCCACATTATAATAATATCAAGTGGTTTAATGTACCAAAGACGTTTGCATCAAATTGATACTTACAACGAGCTGTTTGTCGGGATAATAATTATACTGCACATAGCTAGTGACCGCAGCCTGGGACAGTCCTACTTGAAGATAATTGTAATGCTTTGGACCTGGGCACACCATGGAAGCTAAAATGAAAGCATTCAACTTAAGTATGAAAACGAAGAGCATCAAGAACTCATATGAATCAATACATCTTAACAGCTAAAATTCTAAGATTAAATGAGAAGAAAGAATAGTTTTCAATAGCAAATGTCTTAAAATATTTAACTACTACGACGCATATTTTTCGACGAAGTCACCCACAGTAACACATAAGGTTACAGTCATTTTTAAAGCTCCTAAAAATTAAGGGTAAGGATTGAAATATAACTCAATAAATCAAAGATGAATTTTATTAAATCTCTCTTTCAAATCGTTCAAACTTCTGATACAGAATACCTTGAAATCGAATGTCTCATCTCGATGGAACTTGCATTTCACTAAAATCTATTCCAGGAGAAAAATAAAGAAAATAATATTCTTCACCTGATTAAATTTATTTAAGCTAACGTTTTGCTACATTTAATTTATGTGAATTTTCACACTCATTACCGGGATGAAGTCGCGATTAGAGGCAAAAAAAAAATATTCATATATTTATCATATTATTCAAATAAAAATCATAATATTTCTCGCTTAAAAATATACATAAAAATTACTTTATAAAGTTAATTTAAGTTGCTCTTTTATGCATTTAAACGGCAATGTTTTTCGACACTTCAACAATAAAATAAGTGATAAATGGTAGATCCCAAAGAAAATAGTGTCGTTACATTCGAACAATGATAACACTAATCATTCTCTCACCATATATATTGGAACTAGCCCTATCAGGTCAGGCTTTTAAATATAACGGTTTTTCCGAAAGAGAATTAGAGGGTTAACAGTATTAATCCATATAATGCATAGCACACTGATTACAACATCTTCTTATAGTCTAACCACTTATAATGCTTTCAAGTAAGTTTCTCTTTTACATTTAATATCTGAAAACTTACTGAAATAAAGTTGGTCAAAAATAGAAAATACATGTTGTGCAATTTTAGTGTTGTTCAATCCATGTTTTTATGAATTGTGACAAAATATACACAATTCTGTCATTGTATAATTATTATTTTTAATGTCCACCGTAATTGCCATCAATTGAGTACTTTGAATTGTTGAAGAGTATTCACTATTTGTTAACAATTTGAATTTAACGAATATTCACCTATATTATATGTTCAGAACCGATCTACCTTTTACTTTTTTAGAATTTTTCACTGCTATTCTCTCACTTGACCATTAAAGAATTTTATTAGAAAGAAGAGCGAGCCCTCTGCATTTTTAATAGTATATATATTTTGTTCTTCCATAACGCAAACCAAACCATATTCAAACAAAGCGGCAAGACTAACAAGGACGGATAGATTTTTATATGAGAGAGAATTTGTTTTTTATATAACTTTACTTTAAAAAAATAATTAGTGCTTTTATTGTACACATAGATTTTCACTTTCAAATTTCATACATAAGAATAGACACATATGATTGATTAGTAACCAGTAAAGTCAAACTTTACAAACGACAAAAGTTCCTGGTAATGAAATCATGATTTGGTAACTGAAATGAATGAACTTACACTGCAGGCAGAAATTCTCCAGGTAGTCGACTCCTTGGGAATCGACAATGTGTACATTGGCTCCAGGAGATCGACGATCAAATTCGCTCAGGTGGCATTCGTGGGTGACTACATTGAATTCGACGGATCGGCAGACAAATCTCGCTTCGGACAAGCAAGCGGATAAACAGGACTCTCTGTCTGATGTAAAGATGATGGCGTTGTCTAAACCTCGGAGGATCTTGTTGGGGATCCATTCGAACGTCCAAAGTCGGTCACACAAGTGATCTACAAGAATGTAAGATGCAAAGCTCAGAATTAAGGTATAAAGCGATTCCGCTGGCATGTAAAAATCTAGATCCAAAAACTTAAATGGAAGATATTTTTCACTTGGTTTTGATACCAAGTGCACAGGAGAATTTAGTATCTCTTGCAGGTGTTTGGGTGTTGAAAAATCCTAATTGTTTTATAAGTTACATTCAAATCTCGAGGCTATCACGATGTACTCAAATTTGACCTCGTCTATGAACGCTCGAGTCTGATAACGACGAATCATTATTACGATATGTCTTCAGGTAACGGGCAAATACCTACATAATACGTTCCACGTTCTCTTCAACTGGGAAGGTCTCTGTTCTGCTCTTTGACTCCATGGAGGTCAAGCAATGATTTACACACTACGAAGATGGACATCGAAGAGAAAGCAGATTGGTTTTGCGTTCAAATCCAGAAAGACTGCAGAAGCTTGGGTCATCATATCGTATGTGCTTTACTGAAAAAAGGATTTCTTACGTGCAGAGTTGTTTGCAGAAAATTATTGGATGCGAGAGAGTGGATGAGATGAGGGTACTTTTGGAAGCAAATGATGTCGCAGAGACGGATGTAGATATACGGATTACGAAGAAATATATCCGTGGGTATGTAAAAACTGGTATCCCCTTTTAGAGAGACTTCGGAATGAAATGAGTGAGTAAACGATCCATGAAGATTTTAACATGCTGCTTATTGCACTCAATAAAATGCATATATATTTTACACTGTCAGAAATCAAATGTGGATTCCATCAACCCCAACAGATATTATAGAAGAGACAGATAGATTACAGAAGACTGTAATAGAGAAATCTTTCTCAAAAGGAGTGCCTTGTCAATGCTACGAAAATAGAAGTATCAACCAGTCTTCAAATCTGTAACTGCAGATCACCTTGAATTGGGAATATATGTCGGCGAGACATTGGATTCCATTCCGGTGCATGTTTCTGCTTTCACGGGAAAGAAAGTGGATTCACTTATTGGGTAAGGAGGAATGTTACACTGCAAGCAGAAACATGCCTCTGTGTTGCATACATTACTAAGTATGCAACATGACTCCCTTGAAGGTCATGAGCTTACAAGAGAAAACGCTGCTCTCAAAGAAGGCTGATCTCTTTGATGACGTTACAAGTTTGAATCGTGGGGAATGGAAGGGCTGATCGTAGGGAGTAGTGATGAACTTTAAGAGGCTCGATAGTATGGCGCACTTAAATTTTACTCTTTGGAAAAACCACGTAGACAATCTGGATCTTTGCTGAAGAACAAATTAAATACCTGTGTCAAGTCTACCAATGGGTTTACGCTCATTTGGTATTATGCTACTAAGTATTCTCACTTGGAGATTCGGGATGGCTTTCGTGACGAGTGCTACGATACTTTTGATCCGATGATTGTAAAACACCAACCTGATGACTAGCTGGTAGCTTAAGTTTTAGATTTTGTTGACAAATACTTACGACCGGTTCGAAATAGCGACTATAGACTTCTGCAAGAACTTAAAAATAAATACACAAACACTGTGATGACCATTCTCAAGGCTCGGAATACTGCGAAAAGAAGTCTGTTGGCCGTTGCGATTTGAAATACCTTTTAAAAAAACTTAAGCAAATATTCGAAAATGAGGAGTAATGGATCTTTTAATTCGATCTCACTGTTGTTCTGGTGCAGATAATGGAAAATGACTTTATTTAGGACTGTTCTTGAATGAACGATTGAAACATTCTGCTAGGAGAGTTCAAGTTATATATGTACAAAAACAGTTATGCTGCTATGTCAACAACAAAAGTTCGACGAAGCGTTGAACGAATAGAATATATATATTTTAAGCGGAAGGGAAGCTATTGGAATTGGAATTAATTAGTTGACAACATGATGCCACATTGTTTTGATGTTATTTAACCAGGTAAGATTCAAAACTCTTTGATGTATGGAGAAGTACTTCGAAAGCAGCAGATCCGTGGAAGGAATGATAGTGATGTTTCCAAATTCAGATTCACATGATATTGGTTCTAGATTCACTGGATGGAGCTCTGTCATATATAATGCATCTCATATATAATGTCATATATAATGAACATCTTGGAATACTCAAGGTATCCCTAGATACGTTTTTCCTGTGTTACGTGAAGAACCTCAACAGTACCGCATCAGTACGAGGTACGCATTAGTGCTGCGACATCTAAAAAGGTACGACGATGTAATTAAAATATTTAGAGAAGTTTACGAGACCAAAGAACTTGTTTGAATTCCCGGCCAGACGAGACACCTTAAAGGAGCTGCATTGGCGCCATTCTTTACAAACAGGGAGAATACAACGAACCCTTGGCAACTAACAGAACAGCATCAGACAAGAAAATAACATTTCTGGGGCCTAATCACCTTGACCCATTGCACACTGAAAAACATGGAAGGTCTTTTTTTCCCTCGAGGTCACAAATTTAGAAGCATATAAAATATTTAAAGCTATTTACTGGACCTATATAATCAATTCTATATTCAGATCACCCGGAGGCAACGATTATCCATAGAAAATCGAGATAACAAAAGTTGACGGCAGCAGATGAGGAGAATATGGCAGATGTAAATAATTTCCCATTCAAATCAAATTCTTCTAATTTTTGCATTTTCTCGTTCCGTATGAGGTCATGCGTTGTTATGATAAAAACATGCCTTTCCTGTTGTATCGCTTTTTCATCTATAGCTAGCTTTAGCCACGTCAGTTGTTTGCAATACCTGGGAATAGTTTGATGTTCAGCCATTCGTAATATACACTACTCTACAATAATGGACCGTACAGCAAGATGCGATGGTATAAGGGAAAGAATACATGCTTTAATAGAGGGATGGTCACCCAAGTTCTGCAATTGCATTAGCAACCCTTTTGGGCAGTCTTTCATAAGGTTTTGATACAGTTATGGGTTGATACAGTGTCCATTCCTACTGCAAAAATGTCGCCAGCTCATCTGTAGATTTCGGACGCGGTTCTCTGGTCCATAAGCGGCGCTCTAACTCTCCCCACAAAAGTTCTATGGGGTTTAGGTCGGGACTCTGAGCAGGCCATGCAAGACGTTTTACATATCTTGATACCACTGCTTGCCAGAGGCTGCAGCATGATATGTAACATTGTCGTCCTGGAAGTAACATTCGTCCATTCCATAAAATTGCCATAGCGTAGGAAGAACCTGATTGCCCAAAATGTTCATGTAGACGTCGGCGTTCAATTGACCAGGAACAATATGCAAAGGTCCCAGGCCATACCACGAAAAACACCCCCAAACAAGTAGTCGGAGTAGTAAATCCGCTGGCGTCCGGTCCGTTACTGTAGGGTATTGTATCTAACCATAAAAACGTTTATTTTTCACTTTTAAATTTACAGGTGAAAAATTAAACACAATTACTTAACCCTCCTGGTGGTTCATTCGACAAGGTATCCTGATATTAACAAATTTGACCAGATCTTGATGGACGCGATATATTTTCCATTAAGATCTCGCCGTCTCTCGTCATTAGAGAAAAAGTGACCAGATCTTCATCTCGTCATCATAACAAAAAAGGCAACATCTTGATGACAAAATATATCGTAAGTAACAAAATTGCTCAGATCTTGATGGACAAGAACTCTTTTCCAAACAACGTGGAGGGTTAAAACACATTGAAAAGTCAAACGAAACACACATTGTACGATTAGGGTCGCTTCACGCCAAGAGAATCCGGGTCAATCTGAATCCAGTGGAATCTGACTAACGAAAATTCAGAAAAGTCGCTTCTGTATTAAATAGCCTGTTAGTCTTAAAACTTTTAAGACTGCGCCTGAATCCGGAGCGCTTAGCATATGTACACCTGAATCCACATGTCAGTTTCTACTGGATTTCTGATTGACACGAACGTAGATTCCATTGATGTGCAACGGCCTTTACGCAATAACCGTAAAACATGCCTCATTCGTTTTGACCCATAAATAAAAGAATGCATTTCTTATGGGATGACCCGATATTTCACAACAGTTTTGAATACCTGTAATAAATCCAATAGATAAGCGCTTAATAATATTTTTTTAAGAAAAAGGGGTGAAATTTCTTAAGTGTAGAAATATTATAAAACTTTTTTATTTATTTAGATATAACTTTAGAAATCTCTCACCTGATTTGATTTGCACTTTGGTGAGGTAGTACATGTGCTTCCCCCTCTTGGGTGCGACGTTCGTCTTCCCGGCCATCGTCTCATTCTGGAGCGTGCAAGTGGTTTCAGGCAGCCCGTCTTGTCTTACGGAGTAGTCGAAGGCGGCCGCTTCGCATTCGGTGTCGTCCCGGCACCACCTCTGGCACTCGTGCAAAGAGACGTTGCGAATCGTGAAGTAGGAATATCCACCGTAACTGAGGCCCGTGCTCTTTAAAAAGGTGACTCGACCTGGGAAATATGAAGAATCCATGTTAACGATAAAATATTACGCACAATAAAATAAGTAGGTAACTGAATTAACGTCGCAGTGGAGCGGCACAACGGGCTATTGGCGACGGTCCGCTAACACCCGAGTTTAACACCCCGTAATTTAAACAATGCCCACTATGACGTGCGTGGCCATACTTGAGTTGGCATCCCCATTCTCCAAACTTCCGCACCACTCCAACGTGAGGACTTTTGAGGCTATGACAGATTTAACGTGAACAAGCACACACATACACGACGGCCTTAGGTTGGATCAAGTTTCGAATTCGCAATCCTACTTTTCCAACCGAGTTACCACGGCCTCACATAATAGAATAAAGGTAAAAAACGTATCCAAAATGAAAGGTAATGGTAATTTTAGTTAACGTCATACTAGAGTAACACAACGGGCTATTGACGACGGTCCGGGATCAATCCCTTAAGGTAAAGATCCGAGGACAACACCTCGTAATTTTGAACCACGGTCAGATGAAGCAACACCTGAGCTGGCACCCCACTCTCCAAACTTCCACACCAACCCAACGTGATAAAAATGAAAGGAAAATCAGAAATGATTATCTGAGTGTCCGTCGTATCCAAGCTCCGATTAACAGAGAATCCATTTGATAGGAGACGAATTTGATTCCGAATGGATTTCAAAATTTTAAATAAAAGCGTCAAGGCTTGAATCTGCGCAAATGGGCGAAGAAGTGCTGTGAAACAGCAGACCGCTAAGGACTTTTCCCAAGAGTGTTTAAAAGGCATATAACTCATTTCCTGACTTAATCGTAAAATTATCTTCATAAATACATGCTGTAACACTCTAATACGAATATAGATTGTTCTTAATCTTTAGCTTTATGAATCTTTCATTAACAGAATCGTGGCGACATCCGTATGCAAATCAAGCACGTACGCATTTCGCTGTCTTCCTACAGTTCTGCGCGAATCAGATGAAGTCGCGCGTGATTCATTTAAATTTTAAATTCTCAGTTCAAATATCTTCATGAAAGTCCAAGTGCCGTGACGTGAAAACATTTGTTAACAGTTGATTTTTATTCTTCATCGTTGTTGATTGCTATGTTTGAATAAATTATATTTCCTTGTTAACTGATGTGCTTTTAACGCCGTTGAGAACATGCATAAACAACATCGCGCTATTTATTCCTGCTTGCCAGTATTTGAATAGGTACTTCAGAAAGCCAGAGACTGAAGGTCAAAGTATTTTAACAAGTTGAGCAGAATGTTTTTTTCTGTATTTCGTATGGGGTTTTGCGTTACTATGTTCATATCATCCAAGAGAGTTTCAGGTTATATGAAGTGATCTAGGTCCACATTATCTCAGATAAACAAGATTCTACTGTACCAAGAGATTTAAAATACGAATAAAGATACGAAAAACTAAATTAGTCAATGGTCATTCAGAGGTGGATCAACACGACCGCCATCACCAAAGACAATCTAGTCTTGACGATGTCGGATGTTATAGATCTGCCACAATAGCCATTGACAATTTTTGTTTTTAACCCCTTGGGTACAGATTTATTTGAAAAGTAGTTTGGATTATCGTTTGCACAATAGTTACTGTTATATTTTTGTATTATCGTCTGTACACTAATTTCTGTAAAATTTTCGTATTATCGTTAGCACACTAGTTACTGTTATATTTTCGTATAATTTCGTTTGATAAGAATGGCAACAGTATGAGAGAGATCGCACAGCTTTTGATCTCCGCGTTTATTCCAAAAAAGAATGTCTGATAACGCAGCCGTGTAAATATTTCTATGTATGGAGTCAGATTAATTAAAGAGTATTTTTTGAAGAGAACGATTGAATAATTTGATTCTAGGAGAGTCTCTGAACACCAATCACTCTTGCCATGAACAAGAATGTACATGTTTAATTTTATCCTTGTTTGAATGACGAATTAGACTCGTCATCCGTAACTTCGGCAAAACAAGTGCACGACGAGTTTCAGTCGTCAAATGTACCCAAGGGGTTAATACTTATCTGAAGTAATTTTATTACATATTTTGAAGTTTTATTTACTGTGATTCAAAAAATACCTTCGTTACGCAAGGCAAAAATGTGAAAGAATTTTACTCGCACCTGGCGAGGAAGTATTTTGACAATCTAGAATTTTTAAACTTCCAGGTTCTAATAATTACTACAAAAAATTACTGCTTATGTATATTCTTTAATCTTTTATTACCCCCCCCCAAAAAAAAAATATATATTATTTAATTAAAAATACCCAATTGTTTTTTATTACAATAAAACAACTTTCGTGCTGAAAAGACAACATTTAAAATGTAACTAAGGCGTAAAGAGAAAGAACTTCGAAAACTGAAAATGTTCGCTGTCACTATGAAATTAAATCCCATGAAAATTATAAAAATTGATGAATCTTTATGAATCTTTCATTAACAGAATTGTGTCAACATCCGTATGCAAATCAAGAACGTACGCATATCGCTGTCTTCATACAGTTTTGCGCGAGTCTTTAAAGTTATCATTTTAAAACATCCAGTGTTATTGACAATTAACATTGTTTAACAAATTTTAGAAATTTTTTCAAACTGTTCTGTTCTGTCAGAAATAATTCCTGTTTAATGGAAATATACAGATAAAAAGATATTTCATACAGAACACAAGTGAAAAGCAACGTAATGTTTTCAATTCCACTTCCTACGAAGCGATTGGAGCATAAGATGTTTGATTCGGCACGTCTAAAGACAAACCATTCTGCTACTCAAAAGTTCAAACAATGTTTCAGTGCAGAGACGTAAATAATGTATACTGCTTTAGCGTTAAGATGGTAGTCAATCAATCAGCTGAATCGGTAGTAAACCGTGTTCACGGATGCAAACCAGAGCCATGCTTGATATTCCGAAAGCAACAGACTATGACCCCAACGATCCATTAATTTTCCACAATGGATTCTGCCCAAATACAAAATTAATTTTAAGCGTTAGTTATTGCTCTATTGAATGTTGTGAGCAATTTGTAGATACTTTTCCCAGTTCTCTCGGTGATGTTAATATATGACCCAATAAAACCAATACTTATCCAATAACAAATTCTTACTTCAGTACGGGAAATGTCTGAACTTGTACCAAATCATTGAATACATGGATATCTAGAAATATGATGCGTACGAAATTAAATCAATCATACTGGAGGTTTTATAATTGAATTAGAATATACTATTTCATAGTAATGAACTGAATTTAATAAATTTCAAATCGGCAAGATCAGAAATACCATGCGTCAATCTTCCTTCTTTGCAACTCGTATGAATTTTTGTTGCATCATCGAAAATAATTTTCGGAATATCTGTGGGATCGTCGTGACTCAGTGGGTATGCCTGCTGCGCTAGCAGGCAGCGCAGATTTGATTCTTCCATGGGTGTATTTCTTTCTTCAGTGTCAGTAAAACTTTCATTGTGTGCAAGTCAAAATTTGACGGTTTTTGTATTGTGTTTGGCGCAGCATGGCCAAATATGGCCCTTGCGCCATAAAACCCAACCATCCAGAATATCAATATTGGTAGAGTATTCCCTGTTTACGAAATTCCGTCCTTACTCTAAAAGTGTAAGAATAATAATAAAAAAAAAACGGTATAAAAACACAAAGAAAGAATTTGAAGAAAAAGTAGCAAATTCAGAAATGTTACTCAATCCGACAATTACAGAAACATGCACGAGGCGAGGAAATTCCTCCCGGGAATTGCGTAACTCAAGCCTTCCCGAAGTTCAACCGTTTCTTTGCCATTAACTAATCAATCATCCTCCGTCGCACTTACTGTCACTAACGACTGCTGCAACAACCTGTTGAGTTCGACCGGAGCGGTCATAATTGTGATGGATTCACGCATCGGGGAACAGGCGAACAAAAGCCAATGAATCACTCAGATATTGATGTGACCATCGACTTGCCGCTCTGGACACGATCCGAACAATGAACAATTAAAAGTCGAATTTGCCATAGGGACGAGAGGATACGCTAATAACACGACGTAAAAGGAGAAGTAAACAACCGTTGATTAATCAAGCGCATATTTTCCCGTCGTCTTCAATCGGAAAGAAATGGAATAGCTTAATGTTGCGGTCATTGCAAAAGCAAGATGATTGTATGTCTCCAAAAGAGAAAAGCGATCCAAATTCCTGGATGATTATATCCGGATTTGATTTCATGGCTCAATTGCTGATGGTAAATCTACCGAACAACTTAAAGTTGAAGATTCGCTAATCGCTAACTATCCATCCACATTTTAACCCTCCTTGTTCGTTCATCGTGCTGAAAAATATTCTGCAATGACCGCCTATGATGCATAAATCGATTCCATTCTGTCATCAATTCTGGGTAAGAGGATTATTTGTTTTTCCTACTTGGATCTCCATTCCCCTAGAGAAAAAATATAATTTTGCCTCGACGAGAAATCTCGTCTTTTCAAAATTGACCAGACCTTGGAGTAAATATCTCGTCGAAACTCTTGGAGGGTTAAGGAAATAGACCGAGTACGTGCACACAGCTTCATGCTATTTCTTCCGGTCACGTAGTTGTAGGAAAAAACATGAATCCTAATGAGGGACAAAATATTGATTGGTTAAAGTCATCATCCAGCGTGATTAAAAAAACAGTAGTCCGCACTTAGATAGCCAATCGGCCGTAGACAATTTGTAAGCCCACGTGACGTATATACCCTTCTGAGATCTTTCGCCCATATACTCTGTCTAGTATATAACAAGGTCGGTGATTAAAAAAATTGAGCCGTCTTACGGCGAACCTGTTGGATGACTGATGGCATAAAAGATGATTGATTGGAAAATCTAAATGATCCGAATAATAAGTTTTTTTTTTACAAATCAAAAGACAGTTGATATTGATGCGCGTTTGTCTAATCTGCAAATAAAATATCGATTGCGTGTACTTCACTTGGTTTATTATTTAAATGACGTCAGACTTTTGGTCTGTGTTTGTTTTTCTCTCAATACCAAAACATGCCATATCCGAGAGCCATAAAAACACCGAGTTGAAATGAGGATTTATTTCCGATCAAAATAATGCATGAATAACAGTTATATACAAGCCTAGCCCGTTTTTAGAGCTTGACTAACAAGGAAACGATTCTCTCGAAGAGCCTTTCGGTATTGAAGTCGAGATTTCTTGATAATAAAAGGCAGAATCGATAAATCATTCTGAATTGATCAGTCAAATGATCAACTTTGTCATTCTAATATCGATATATATTTATTATGAAGTATTCTGGTGGAACAAAACCATCATGTTAGCAACCATTATATTTTTATAATTTAGCCCTCCGAAACTTGATTGATAATTACAGTTGCATAAATGATAGGCATTTTCAGTGTAAACAAACAAACCAGACAAGCTGCGAAGATTTTACTTCGGCTATCCAAATGTTGCGGCAAAATAAATATTGGGGTTACCTTAAAATGTTGTTTATTGCCGTTATGGCAATGTTGGATCTGATTGGCGTTGATCTTTCAACGATCATACCGCACTCAAAAGTGACACAACTCAAAAAATAAAAATTTTGATGTTATGTCATTGAAAAATACGTATGAGGTGCCCCAGCGCGTGTTATATCACTATTCTATAAAATATAATAGAAGTTACCACCCCATAAATACTTACCTAAAATTTAAAAGAATATTATACTATTTCAATATAAGTTTTATAGTATCCTTTAAGTTGGTGTTTCTCAAATTCTGCAATTTTGAGTTGCGTCACTTTTCTTGCCGGGGTGCGATATATCAATTCGAAATTCATTCGTTGCAACTTTGTAGAGGCGTTGAGCTGGCACTCCGCTCTCCAAACACACCACCCCAACATGAGGACATTTGAGGCCACCACAGATTTAACATGAACCAGCCCCCCCAAGTACACGAGTGCGGTTGGATCGAGCTCGCAACCCTCCGGTTGCTAATAAGCTACTCTTCCAATCAGTCCGAATGAAAAATAAATAACAACGATGTAGGAAGGAGACTGGTTGAATTTAAATACCCCTACATCCCAATGAAAATTCTACCGCTTATAAGGATAAGATCTGCTTTCACCGAGGATAAATCTGTGCCCGTCTGTTTCCTGTGAACTTCACCCACACTTTCAAACGCCTCCTGAATTTCATACCCACCAATTTATTTGCCGACTGATAGGGTGTCAAAGAATTAAAAAACAGGCCCTGAGAAAGTAACATTTCGAGCCCATTCCCTGCGCTGCTTTCCCCCCATGCATGATACGAAAACAAAAGGATGATACTTGTTTTTCGCGATAGCGCGTTAGATAAAGCGTCTCCTCTTCATTTCCGGTACCGAACGAACAATGCATATTTAACTGAAAATAAAGGAGCTCGAGTTTCCATGGGCTTGTGATTACCTCCACCAGACACATGTGGTGACGCCGTCTGCATTTTGCATGCCAATATACATTCTGGATGTTCACAGCTCGCTGAAATTGCATACTTAAACTTGTGATCTCTAAAACAGAAGCTGGTGTGATTTTCTCTGCGATTCTTAAAATATGCCGACTTGAAGAAAGTACTTCCGCATTCTTTTGATTTTAAATGAACGCTGAAATTAAACTATACACATGGAAATTTTACAAGACAATGAAATTGCCATGAGTTGTACACCTTCTTTCTCGGATTATATGTAAAAGTAGTGAGCAGAAGTTATATATACACCTTTAAATATATACTTATATACACTACACTCTCTAATGCTATTTATGTAATTCTGACTGTTTTGAATCCGCCATTTCGGCTTAGTATCTCAGTAATGATATGGCATTGTATTTATTAAATTCTTATCGGAATGCAAGTGAAGTCCCATACTTTTTTATTTTGGTACAACTTTAATCAACGTTTATTCCGGTGGCAATTGCATTGTCGTTTTTCTAGCGCACTTTTAGTAGCGAGTTATTGCAGGTTAAGAAAATTCATCTTGGTTATTTCGGTTTTTATGGCAACCTCGGCAAACGGATTTTACAGAAAATCCAACAGCGGCTTTTTCTAGAATGTTTTTCAAATATTTCCTTGGCGGCATTATAAGTGCCAAGGCCTTTACCACTGGGATAAACGTTGTCTGAAGCTCTACTTTTATTTTTAATGCATGCATATTGACCTCTGCTGCACTACAAGGGGCGAATTGATTATTTGTGAAGAAGCACCCAGTGATGAGCCATCGCTACTTCTATTAGGGATATTCACCACCATCCATGCGCTCAGAACCAGGACCTATTAAGTGACAGACAAACGCGATGGCTACTATGATGATTCTTTTCCTTCTCTACACTTTCTCGTACCTAAGGATGACGCTTCTACTGGTGTGCACTTGTTTTTGAAGCATTTATTTATCACTTCCTAATATGAATTTGCGATTTGTTATTTTTTCACAATCATTTCGTCTTTTGGTAAAGGTCCTCAGGGGTAAATTTTCTTTAGGTGCGTATGAGCATCACAAATACGAGGTACTCGAGTGACCTTCTGTTTTACCCAAGTCTATACTTCTCATTTTGGGGTTCTTTCTGCCTCGTTGTTGTCTTGTATTTGACGCAGCTTTGCCAAATATAGCCCTTTCGCCTTAATATCCAAAAACAATCAACCGTTGGGACATGACATTCCCTCGTTACGTCCTTCCATCCTCGAGGATTTTAAGACCTCCTTTTTACTCCAGTTCGAAATTCTTGTCCAGCCCTTTTAATCCCGAATGACACTCTTATGAACACCCCCATTTCTATTCAAAAGGAAGGAGCAACATTTCATCCGGAGAAACTCACAAACTCTATGCAAGTTTGGCGGTAGTCAAATACTTTGAGATTGAAGTAAGGCCTAGGTGTATTTTATTCCAGAAATTTAAAAATAATAGGAATACCTTTATACATCCAGAAATACCTCTAATTCTATCGACCTGGCAAAAGGAAGTGAACAGGTAATCATCTCTATATATAATTCTCTTACGTAACACGCAAAAAAGATGTTATTTGTTATCGCGTTATGGCAACACTGAGGTATTGTTTGTTTACCACGAAGCAACGCGCCTCAAATGAATTTATAGCGTTATCGGATAAAGTTTTTTTGAAAAAAAAAATGTATGTTAGTCGGATCTGTTGCAGCTTACAAACGAAATGTTGGATAATCGATTTCCAAAGCAGCGCTCACATTTCGAGTTAAAATTTGCTCAAAGTTTTCATTTGAATTCCAAATTGTGAGCAAGGTTCACGCAGTGAACCCATGAGGATTGCAAAGCAATCCTCCGGGGGTTGTACGGTATAAATTTCGAAGGAATTTCAAGATTTTTATCGTACCATGACAGGTTATATGACTAGTAATAAAATTAATGAAAAATATAACACTCTTTTAGATAAATATTCTAATGTAATCAATTACTATGCTATTTAAGACTTTTGTCTCCACTTAAGTGCTTGCGAGCGCTTATCGAATATATAATATAATTTAAACTGCATTCAATTCTATCACTCAATTAAAATTTTTAATTTATTTAGATCCTAATCTTAGGTTCCGTTCACATGAGAGGTTTGGCGAGGCTAGCAAGGTCCCGCCATTAAATTATGTTTCTTTATTCCTCTAATTCAAGTTTCTATTTTTGCCACCTTGAAGAGTGGGACCCTCAAAACCTAGCATAACGCGCGTTAAACGCGTCTCATGTGAACGGGGCCTTAGAATTTTTCTTATTACGAGAGTAACACTTTCGATGGTAGTATGTAAAGAAACGATGTTATATTCCTTAGAATACAGTTTTTTGTTACGGTAAAATTGTTAATTTAAAAATATATTTTAGAAGCTTACATATTCACAATCTTTAAATCTAAAAACATGTATCCGTGTCTTAAGAAGGGAAGTTTCTGAGTAAGATATTTATATTCAAAATTGTTTCTATCTTTTGAAATAGAGAGTTTCACTCGTAAGCAGACAAAAATAGTAGCTTATATCAGAAAGATAGCGTTTAATTCATGACCAAAAAATCAACATCTTCATCTTAATAAGAAATCTTAGTAAGAATCTTCATAAGAAAGTAGTTTAATATGTTCCTAACTATTGGTCCATCCAGAATTCGAAGAGTTTTTTTTTTAATATTTCAAAGAAATAATGGGGTAAAAAATACCCTTTTTAATTTTATTATGTTTTAAAATTCAACCAACTATGTTGTCCAAGTTAAAACTAGTTAAAAATCCACATAAGAAGAATTGAATTCTCGTTTCATATATTCTTTCAACGACCTCCAATGCTTCTTTCAACGATATATTAAAATATATTCTCTGTTTGTAGAGGATAGTTTTAAAATGTCCATTGATGATACGGGCAAGAATGCAGGAAGAAATAAACGCCAGGTGAAAAGTTCGCCTGTCTCAAAGCCTAGGCAATAACTCAGCAGCTTTAACTCTTCCATTTCATTTGTTGGTTCCGCTCATAAAACAACTAATCTTTCGCATTCCCGTTTGCGGAGCCGTTGCATCGAGCGAAGTTGAAAGCATTCCGCACGTTTTGAATTTAAAGCAGCCCGGCAATCTCTCGGGTGAAAGTTAATCAGAGCCGGCAGAGAGGAATTCCGGTTTTGCGTACCCCTGGTTGGTGTCAACCATCCTCAACTAACATTTCCATCCACACAAGGTACGACACTCATCTTCCATCTCCGGACGAAGCTTCTTACCTTGAGAATATCAATCAGCGTTAGGGTTTGACCTTCCCCTCACAATGCTATGTCTTCGGGGCAACATAAAGAGCCCAGCGTGTCCCAGTGTTTCACCAAAGACAGTCAGTCGGAAGGATTGCCCACAATCTTATCCTTTTGGCCGACGTTGCTCCACTTCCTCAAAGTTGTTACGATGCGGATCACAATTACGACCTTTGGACCCCAACGGTTTATAGATTGTTTATTATTTTCGTGACTGATCTCGGATTCTTTTAATATCTCCCGGGAGCCAGCTCGATGACGGCCATATTTCTTTGAGGGAATCGGACAATGGCTTATAATTGTGCACGCGTGACTGACCCACTTGGACCCAGATGTAGAGACTGAATCCAAAAACAACCGAGTCTGGGCTCTAATCCTTTGTTTAGGGTTCGATTGGAGACCGATAATTGTCCACGTGCGACTCTCTTGAAATGGCAGAACTTCGATTCGTGAAGTTGGACCCATAATCTATTGTTCGCAAAGAATGGTTCTGGAAATGATCCATGCGACTGGGGTACTAGGGAACAGACGTAATTTCCTTGTAAATATCTCACACAGACCTAAATAAAGAATCAAGAATATCGAACTCTGAATAATAATTTTTAGTTCAAGGTTATTGTCAAGAATCGATGGCGAAGGTGAGTAACAATCGGCAACCTCTTCCGCATGTGACAAGATTTTTGAACTTGATCGTGGAATACCATTTTGTTATAATTTAGAAATTTTAGAAGACGGAATTCTTTCAGATTAAATTTATAAGGAGGTACTTTTTTACCTGTATATAAAAGGTTTTTAGCATTTTTGGGTTACAAAGGGAAGAAATTATGATTTTGAGTTAAAAGGTCGTTGTAAGGCGTATAAATTTCAGATGTTGTTCCATATTTTATTTTAATTAATTCGTCCTTCTATTCTCTATTCTATTTCTTTATTCTATTCTCTATTCTATTTCTTTATTCTATTCTCTATTCTATTTCTTTATTCTATTCTCTATTCTATTTCTTTATTCTATTCTCCTTCCATATTTAAACTTATATCTGCATTTTCTAGCAAGTGTGCAATGATACGAATTTATGAATATGACCATTTTTAAATACCGATTTTTCAGAGCAACTACGAGCACTACGCTGAGATTGAAAACCGGAACCTGTAAAATTTAATTAAGTATTGGTAATTTTAATATTCAAATATCTAAGTAATTTCGAACTGTTATTTGCAAATATTATCTTATGAAGTTTTGAAAATTATCAAATATTTGTAGCGAAACCAAAAAGCAGCGGAATAAATGATATTTAAAAACATTTCTATTGTAGAGAGAGAGAGAGTTTTCGCTTTTATATACATTATCTGAAAGGGTCTTAACAAGTTTCTCCGTTTTAATCAGTTTTACTCCTACACTTTTAATGAAACTATTGTCTTCTCCACAGATAATATGCTTCTAGAAATCAGCTTTGATTCATACAATAAAAGAAAATCACAATTTTGCTTAACAGATGAATCTGCAAAGAAAGCAACACATTTTTTTTACTCTGAATGAAATAGTATTCAGGTATACATTACATGCAAAACGGCACATGGAAAGGGCGTGTTTTCTTGTATTCAAATCTTATGTAATGTGATGGCTGAGTTCTCTCTTTATTACTTCGGAAGTCGTTCTTCGCTTTCAGGAACGTCAACAAATTTTTTTTCATCATTTTGAAAGATGCGTGATACTTGAATTCATTCATTTCACCTTCTGTTCATGAGAAAAATCAAGGTCAAAATGCAATGCTCCAGTTGATCAAGAAATAATAAAGTAGACACACGGAAGTTTTCTTAACAAAGGTTCGCTGTTCAGCCCCTTTTCAAGAAATAAAAATCGTGTTCTAACGTCATCACGAAAGCAAAAATGGGAAAAAAAAGTTTGTAATCTAGCGGAACGAATGCTCTTTCGCGGAGTTTGAGATAGTGTAAGTGCATGTAAAAAATCGTCAACCATTACGATAGTACCATTTGTTGAGGAACTTTAAATGTGGTTATGGAGAAGAGATAATACTACTCGATTTGAATGGGATTATGTAGTAGATCAGAACATGGGTGTCATGAAGATTTACTTGAGTGTTTTTTCCAAACCTGAACAGTGTTTCATGTAATTGAAATGACGTGATATCCAAAGGATGTAATTATAATTTCAGAAATAGATTATAGAAAGAAAAAAATAGGATTGTTTAGGCATAGTTTCCCAATTGTTTTTGGCTAAAATCTCCCTTTTCAAATACAATTTATTAGCTCCCGCATCTGGAAAACTATCTCAGTAATAATAAATTGCTGTAGCTCGTGTTAAAAGTGTGGCTTTGCCTATAATTTTTAAACTTTATCAAAACTTTTTTTTGTGGCTGTATGTATGTAACTTAAGAATTTATAAAAACTAGTTTGTGAAAATAAATCAACTTGGAAGCAACTAACTTCGAAATTAATTCACTTATTAAAATGAAACTACAGGTAATCAATTACACATAGAACACTAGATTGCTTATTATTAATAGAAATTAGTGTCAAACAAATCAGTAGAATTAAGAGTAATCACTAATGAAATGGATGGGCTTGGTGCATTGGTAGCCAATTGGAAAAATAAGACAATTTTCTTCAGCAGCCTTCTTAAATCTCCAAGGCAACTATTTGTAATTGTTGCCTTGGAGATTTATTCTTTGAACCAACTGAACCAAACTGAAAGAATAGAAGTTATTTAAAGGCTTATTACCTCACGTTATTATCCATGTTTAACTAAATAGGATAACAGAAGTGCAATCAAAAACTTTCTTGCCACAGTCCACAGTCCAGGATGCAGTGTCTTTATCTGTATTTGCAACCCGAACTCTGGTACCCAATTTTGAATTTCTTTTAACTTTTCGTTGATGTATGAATTATGATAGATTGCCCCTTGACGCCCCCTTGTTTCCCTGGGACCAGCATTGCCCCCTCGAAGTTCCTTCAGAGAAAATTTCGGGAAACTATGGTTCAAGGATGCTCTATTATATGCGAAAATTATAATCTGTCAAAAATGTTTTAAAGTTATAAAATTTGTAAAACGACAACTGAACAGGTAGGTTGGTATTTAATTAATGTTACACAGGAAGTAACACTACAGGCTATTGGTGACGGTCTGGGATCAACTCCTAAATTAAAAGATCTCAGGACAACACCACTTAATTTTGCACCATGATCAGATGACGAGGTCAAACCTGAGCTGGCACCCCATCGTCCAAATTTTCACACTACGACAAGACAGCTAAACATATTTTTTGACGGGAATCCCAGGAATCTGCTTACGAATGCCCACGCATTTGCCACGACTGATGTTCTAAGATAGCCATTCCAATGAGCTGATTAAATTGATTTTGTAAATAAAAAGGGTTGAATCATATCCAGATTGTCAGTGGTAATGTATAAGTGAATTATTCAAATATGGAATGAAGAGTAACTAGACTGAGAAATGCATGTATAAAGCAGTGCTATTTTATATTTGGGTTTGAAATATGTGTAGCGAAGTACACTTATGTACTGAAAATGTGCTATTCTTTTTCAAATCTCGGAATAATTTTTTCCCATTTAACGACCTTGTAGCATTCGTGAAGCAGCATCCAATGTATAAGCCACCGTTGCAATTACTATGATCCACGCTATTTACAGGGACAATTACTATGATCCACTCTCTTACAAACCGAGATTCGAACCCGGAAGTACTCAGACATAGCACTATGATCGCTATGCCAGTTAGGTGGCTGCCCAACTTGTTTCTGTTACCTGTTTGTTTCTGTTTTTTACGAAATTTTTTTCTTCTTTTTTTGAACGAGCAAGTTATATTAATAAATGTATTTATCTTAATATTTTTTTACTTTTAAATAACGTCATTCCAATCATTAATTTTACTGTCCAAACATTCGGAAGCACAAGCTCCACATAGGTTTCCTTCTCCAAAAGCAATTACCACTTATGTAGTTCATTCCTACAAATAATTCTTAATCGATTCCATAATGCGGATAAAGCGTGCAACACTTTTAATATATTCAGAAACAGTTTCAACCTATCCCGCCACGATAGTGATCTATCAAAAGGTGAAGTGTCTGCGATGAAAACTGTTGATAATTTTAACTGATTTCGAAGCGCTTAGATCGAATCATAGATTAAGTCGATTGTGTGGACGTTTGGAAGAAATTGCAACTTTGTCTACCACAAAGTACATCTGTATTAGTGCCAAGCGGACGTCGTTATGAACGCACGCACTTTCAAAACCCACTGGGACAACGCATGGAAAAACAGTGAAATACCAGTCAAAGAAAACGTACTTTATGGAAAAGATCGGTAACAACTATACACACGCTCTACTGAAAATTAATTTGTGTATGGTTACCTAAGTTCCTCACAGTATAGACATTGTAAAGAGCCTTTTGCTCGTCTTTTATTTCTATATTATGACAGGACGAACCTTCACATAAGGGAGATCGCCGGTACCCGAGGCCTCATGAGGGCTCTGAGGAATGTGAAAAGTTAATATCAGCCTGTTACCAAGGTTCAAAAAGTTGCAAATATTTTGAATGGGTTATTAAAAAGTGTGTAACAATTGAAAGGCTTCGAGCCACAAAATGACTAGTCACTTCTCAAACGTTTCAGGCTACAATTTCCAATCATGGTCATGGTAACATGAACTTTCAAACATTACGCTCTCTCTCTCATTCAAGTAATCTGAAATTCTTTTGATCCTGTTGGATGTTTTCTCTTCGATACTTTTCGCTAGGTGAAATATTTGTATAGTTTATCACTAATTCCGAATTTTTAATTGATTGGTCAGCACCCTCCAAATACGTAAAATGTCAAACGACGATAAACTAAGGTAAACTTTCAAGATAACGCAGATATCTATTATGCTAGAACATTGTAGTGGGTAGCGGAAGTAAAATATCCGTTTTCTATCTGATTTGTCTGCTTACATTGGAAATACCTCCACTTGGTTCAGATTGTGTTGAAATCCCGATGTCAGATGCTCATAGTTGTTCCGGCTTTTAGTCTATTTAGCCCTCCGTAGCATAGAATGGCAGAGCGACAAAACAAAAAATTTATACAATTGTACAAGTTTAGCATTTAGTACTACGGATACGCATTTTTATTTCATGAGGGGCTCATCATCAATACCAGTACTGGTGTTTGTCATTCAAACCGGTGAATTCTGGTACCAGTATGAATTCACTAACAATGGTCTAAAAATTGACTTCAACTTCAAAAATCGTTTTTGTTACTGCACGATCCCAGATAATAGAAAATTGACTACAGTATATCTCGAAGACTCACGACGACAACAAAAAAAGTCACCGACGCATTTCAAAAATTCATAAACACTTCCGTGTTACTAATGGCACAAAACCGGAAATTTAAACACATGTTTATATTGAAAACTGAGCGCGAACTTACTGATATCAATCGGATATGTTTCTTGAAAGACTCCTCGAATCAAACGCTCCCTTTTTTTCTGAGACACGAACGAACCCGTTATAGGGGGAACGACTCTGACCTTTCGAATAAACGATGATGCGTGAAGGAAAGCGTTTTCTTCTGATCAAGTACAATGGATAGCGGTTAGCCATAACAGTGATCACGCCCTGGAAGCAATTTGCATATCCGTCCATCAGCTCCTTACAACAATATGAAAATATGTTTCCTCGAAAGCTGCGAAAGGGTGTTTGCAAGTAGGTGTGGTTCATGAATCGAAATAACGAATAGTTCCATCTGAGCTTATAAACAAGATGCTTAAGTTAGCATCTTAATTTCCAAAAAGAGATAATTGGACGATACTAATAGTTTAGGAGAGTAATTTGACCAATTAACCATGAACTGTTCCTGGTGGGTAATCAGTGGTTAGGATAACAATAGAGGACTATTATGGATATGAAAAGTCTCACATCCATCTAAATTATTTAAAAAGGATTTAAAGACATCTCAAAGAAACCACATATAAGCATTTTTGTCTTAATTTTGTAATTCTAATGGATCTTTTTAAGTACATAATTCTAATTTAAACGCACATGTTTGTTGGCATGACGTTGTTATAAACTAAGCACTCGCGATGGTGAATTATAATTTCAGTATTCACAACTGAGGTCTATTCGTAGAAAATTAGTTTCCCTCTTGTGACTTGAACTGTGTCTCTTGATCATGGCGAAACCGCTCTCTACATAAATACAACTGGTCCCGGATAACGATTTCCGGCACCCAGCCACGAAGCATACCGCATCTCACGTCAACTGAACCCTTAGTTTTCCTCCCTTCACAAGTGCTTCATGGCAGCGTCACTGGTTTCAATGCCAGCGATCCCAACTCAATTTTATTTTTAATTTTCTACCCCCAATTTAAATATCTTTATAAAAATTCAGTTAAATCAACTTAATTTCACACAATAAACCTATCACTTAAATGTAAATTTAATTTTTTTTCCTTCTGGCTGATGAGCATTTTTACTTTTTTAAGCCAGTAATTCATTTCCCCAAAGTTGAACTATTTTTCTCAATAATCTAATGCAGAGTAAAAGCGTCAACGATACTGTGGACTTCCTACGTGATTTAAAAAGAGCATGCAAGAATTTATGTATTTTCCCCCATACGCACGAGAAGCTCTTATCGATAATAATACAGCCTTCACCAAACAGTTTGTACCTTAACACTGCAGTTTAAAAGGTAACGAGGGGGGTGGGTTTCAATGTAAGCTAAGATACCAAGACCTTCCAAAACCATGGACTCCAATCATATTTCTAGCTGACGGTCTCCAAAGTACGCGTACAACGTCGTTTAAATCAGTTTCACCCGTCTGTTTTGCTTAAGTCATGGGAAACGTATTTTAAAAGTTCACCTAACTGCCATGAGAGGGCGTGACGCACCGTTTTACATCCTACAGGCTAACCTAAAATTTGGAATCGTCTATTCCCGATCTGATTGTAGGCTGTGTTATGCCAAACCACTCTTTGTTTTGGGGGTTCAATTTTTATTAAGTATCACGGAATAAATAAATTTTTTATTTTAGTACACATCTAAAATACTTTTTATTTAATGTATTTGCTGCACAAAATCCCAAATTAATCCAATCTAAGCTACACACAACTCAGTTCGACTTATTCATTCACCTTAATCGTTCCCGCAAATTTCCTTTTCACAAGTAGTTCAAGTAATAGTTTTCTGAGTTCCAAAACCATTTTTCCTTTAACCTTGTAGCAAAAAATATACATTAGTTTTTTTTATCCATTTTAAATAACGTTTAAAGATGCTTTGGATATGTTTTAATATTTGTATTCGAGGTCATAACACAATCTCGAGTCTCATAATATTCCTTGTTTCCGCTTTTAAATATACATCCAAACCTCTTTCAAGAATAATAAGGTCGTAAAATTCTTTCATTTAAAAACATTCAGTTGACCTTTCATCCTTTAATAACCATGAAAACGGAATCCCTTCACTCCAAGTAACGGAATTTGCCATCATCCTCTAAGCACGACATCACGCCAAATGAAGCCTTCTTCCTCATACTCAACCTCTTCATAATTTATTTACAAACATTCTTTTTATGTATTTGCGATGAATTATCACGACGAACCATCTTCGCTCGAACAAGCGCATCATCCACATTATCTCCGCAAACGAACTCGTTCGCGAAAACAAAACAACGAGGAATTTTCGAGGGGGAAAAAAAAAGAAGAAAAAAATGGTAGCGGGGGAATAAGTAAACGCAAAAGGATGAAAGTTCATGGTGGTGTGCAGATGGTTGCCCGTTGGGCTGCCTTTGGCCAGTTAACGGTGAAGGCATCAAATTAGAAAAGAAAAAAAAAATTGAAATGGCGAAAAAGAAGGGAAGTAACTTCTTTTTTTCTCGTGGCCTTGTACTTTCATGAAAAGATTCCTTGTTCCGAATCGGAGGTAAAGTGTGAGGTGATGGGATACTTGTTTTGTTACGCCACTTGATGAGACACAATGGCCACTCGGGGAGGTTTGTTTCCGTAATGGCCCCTTTACGGGTGAGTGTGACAGAACAGGACAATCCTAAGGAAGTGTGACGATTCGTTTTATTTCTTGTGCTTTGAAGAGGAAGAGTATTCTGGAACGAATTGCTCCTCTCCAGAATATTCGTTTTCGGAATCGTTAATAATAATTTGCAGTAATTTTGATCATGATAGGGTTTGAGAAAAAAAAAACAATGATATCAACGAGGTGTGTGGCATTTGAAAATTATGGTTACATTCAGGTGTCATATCGAATGTTGTCAAACAATGTCCATAGGATCAGTCAAGCGCAAACGAAAAGTGTAGCTTAGGCATTTAATTTATGAGTGAAGAAACGAGTCGTCGTCGTTCTTTAAAACATGTTTTGTTTGCTTTTTTGGCGTAAATGAGGTTTTAATTTAAAATTATAAATTCATAAGAAATTTTATTTTATTTTGCTATGGAAGTTTTACTTTCATTCTCAATTAAATTTAAAAATTAAATAATAATCTTGTCGAATTAACTGTGTCGTAAAATAATTACCTAAAATAAATTCAATAATTCCATAACGCTTTAAAATAATCAATTTATATTTAAATTAGCCGCTAATGTATAACCTTTTTGATAGAAGAGAACACATTTAAGTTTAAAATAACGTTGAGCTTATAACGAAGTTTGCACTTAAAATTTCAGAAATATCATTGTTATTATTCTATTATATTTCCATGTCAAGTGAATTCTTTTTTCCAGAATAGAATTGATAAAGAAATAATTTCTTACCCATTAAAGCGCTCAATATTCCAAATTTATTGTGACAACTATATAGCTCTTAGTTGAGTCATATAATATGGTTATGAAATGCAACTGATCATGACACAAACAAATTTCATCACACACATTCCTGAAAATTTCAGAATTTCTCACAGCTATGATTTACAAAAATATTCTATCTTGTTACGTTATTTGTACCAATAAACACACTTGAATAATGTTTTAATCGTAATACACACAGACACACACACACACACACACACACATATATATATATATATATATATATATATATAGATATAAATTTAATCACACAATGCTTCTGAAACACTTATTGTGTTTTAGTACTTTGAGAAACTGTTTCCACTAGTCTGAATCTTGTAAAAAATGAACAGTGTCCACTTTGCAAGAATTTGATAACACCTGAAGAAGCAATTAATATTATTTTTTAATTTTTGATACAGATTTCAAAACATACTTTTCATTGCATCGATTCCTTCATAGTATATTGATAGAAAGACATTGCCACCTTTTCAATAATAAATTTTATTACCTTTCTTACCTCTTTTCCACCACGATACAGAAATTGACTAAAGACTATTTTATCCATTGACATTGCTTATTTCTTTATTCGGACTAAAATTCACACATTTTATTTTGAAGAGTGTTTATTATTTTACCATTATTTCAGTTTAAATTTTGTCTTTTAGGTATGTTAAATTTTTTTTCTAAAACTTGACTATGGGGGAAGTTAAAGACGAACCTTATTTTTACAATTTTTTCTACTGTTACAACGTGTTTGTGTTTCTTGTTTAGACATTAGTCTCAATAGAACTACAGTACCAAGTCCCAAATCCGAATTTGTAACCGGCGTTTTTTTTTTTTTCTCACATTTTTCCATTTTCCGACAATTTTTGAAGAACAAGGAGTTAAACCTGGACCTAATTGATGAAACAACGCAAAATAACGAACATGTTCAGAGTAAATACCACACAGAAAAATAGGAAGATTTGCAAGTTAAAATTTGTTACATTGTATTAAAACGGTTTCCCTTTTTAAAAAATTATTCCTATTTATATACCTCCTATTTTACTAATGCAATCGCAAAATTCGGGTGATAGGGGGGTTAGATTAAGGTTTTTTAAAATAAAAAATGCAAATAATCCGAAAACCGGAATGGTCGAGGACCGGAGGATTCCCTATGTTGGACTTTGCACTGTATATCGAAACTCTGTTTTTTCTTCCATAGAGATTAATCAAATACGACTTTCGTGATTAAACATGAGTATCGAGTATCGTGATTTCCACACGTGAGTCAAAAATATGCACAACCGCCGCTGGGCTGATAAAAAAAACAACTAACTGCCATTTTATTGACGCATACTTCGTGACAGAGAACGAAGATTTAAATTCAGAGGCTTAAGATAATGCGAAAATAAAAGCTGATCATTCGCTGGAAGACTAAACGATAAAATGCAGTGAACTGAATAAATGACTATCATTTTAGAACAGAAAAGTATAGAGAAGGCTGAATTTTAAAAGAGAGAGAGAGAGAGAGCCCAGTGAAGGTTATTTAAATAATTTTATTCATAGTCTTACATTTACTAACTGGTTCAAATTCTGGGTACCATTTGGGTCATCATCAGCTCTTTAAGCTGTGATATGTACCTAGAGAACAAATAGTGAAGTTAAGTCACAATGCGACTAACTATTTGTTGTCCTAACTATGTTCAAGTTTTTTTATTCGGAAATATTTTTGTCCTGCAAAGCCTGCAGTTTCTAAATTATCAATTACCACACCTTTTCGAATGTATCAGAGGCCTTTTCTGTGAAGCTATATGTAGATGATGCTTGTGTTTTGTGGTAGAACATACTTCCTGTGCATATACCGGTATTGGATATCCGTAAGCAAAATCTTCGTCTTCTGGTGATTTGTATACTCACACTGAAAGGCCATCTCATACTCATCCCTTTCACACACTGTCATATACTTTCATTTTTGACGTATTTCTCATTGCTTATTTTTTTATTTTTCAACAACATAATATTATAATTTAATTTTTGCATTTTGCAATTCATGAACTTTTTTAAAGAAATTAGCATATTCATAAATCGATGGAGTATATAATGGTGTATCGTAATTTGAATTAAAATATAATTAGTATCCGCCTATCGGAATGTTTTAAACACAGTGTAGTGCTGCGAAACAAATCGCGCACGACGGTCAACCATCCGCTCTACTAAATCGCTATTTGCAAGTCGCACCACATCGCCTACCTACTGTTTTTTATTGTTGACACAAGAGGCGGTTTGAGCAGCGCGATTGGGTTCACTTTTCTTCCTGACAGGGAAGAAAAAGGTTGAACCGCTCGGAACACATCACCCAGTTCGCGAGCCAAATCGTGACGAAAAGAAGAGCGTTATTAGTCGTGCTTCACAAAACGTCCCGTGTGTCCTCACCCTTACTGTCTTTTATCAATTCGGAATTCATTCATTAGAATTTTTACTGGCGAAATGCTGAAAATCGCATTTGAAAAGCTAGCCAAGTGGCGTCACTTTCGGTATGAACGCATTCTACAACAAAAGCACTACCTCAACTTACATTCAGCGAAACAGAAAATAGCCTTTGGAAGAACAAAGAAGCAGGTAATGCTAATTATTGTTTTTTTGATTGCATTGTGGAACAAACACTTTAATTAATTTTTTATTTCTTCCAGGAGACGATTCTTGAATAGAATGTCAGATGACTGCTCCGAGTTGTCAAAAATGTTCTGTCGGCATTTTATTTTTTGATATGCTTATGGACAGCAATTACTAATTGAGATTAATACTAATATCCGGGAGATTGAAGAATGCGAACTGTCACACGCAAAGCTTTAATGATTATTGATGCAGCTATCTCGCAAACAGTGAATATAGTCATACAAAGTTCAATTTAAGCCCTATTATCAAAGAAAAAAAAATAAACAACTGGTTTTATGAATAACTGCTTGATAATTTTGACATTTTTCAGCTTCATGGTAGCATGTATCACAACTCGAAAAAAACGTGGTTAAGAAGTTCAAACAACTAAGCAAAAAGCAAAATTAGTAATTTAATTTGGATCAATAGTTGCTTTTAAGGAAAAGTGGAAAGAAATATATTAATAATTTGCTAGCACATAGTCTAGAATAAACTTTAAAATTTATTTAACTTTTGTAATTTATCAATTATAGGGTTTTATCTATTAAGATGTGTTAAGGAATCAACAAATAATAAACGAAAATCATGAACAAAAACAAGTTATTTAAAGGAGAGCGACAAATTATTATCCCCCCATCAGCATTTTTTAGATTCTTCACTTTCATAAGTATCCACTACACTATTGAGTATTTATTCTTCTTAGAACGCTCTTTGATTCTGCAAATCCAGGAATATAATATCAATTTTCAGTTTTCATATACATTTAAATTTTTATATGAAAAGTGTATTTAAAAAAATGTGACTTGGAGTTTCACGAAGAACTGATTGAATTTCCTTATTACTACCTTCGTCCTCTTACCGTGGTTCATAATTACGTGGTTGTCCTCGGATGTTCCACTCGGGATTGATTCCGGACCGTTGCCAATAACCTGTTGTGTTATTTTAGTGTGACGTTAATAAAATAGCCTACCTACCTATCTTATTACAACCTTTATACGAATGCATGAATAGACATAGAAAAATGTAATAATTACAAGCGTGAAACATATTAGAAATCACAAAATATGTTCTAAAAGTTCGAAGGTCCTGAAGAATTCAAATAATACTCAAAAACGAAAACTTTCAAGAAATCGGACGTATTATTAAATAAAAATTTTAATAACGTTTTGAAAAATGTAAAGTTTATTTATATCCATATAATGACTGTTCTGTTTGAAGATAGTCCGATCAACAGCAATCGAATGATCATTCAGTAATCACGCAAGTTCTGTTTTTTTATAACATGATAATCGCCAGAATAATCCGATTCCTGCTCCAAAACATCGACCTTGGGCATGCAATTATTCTTTTCCTGAATGTTTTTTTATTCCATCCATAAGTAGTCCATCTCGAATTCCAAGCCGGCCGTCACCTGAAAATCTTTAATGTCCTTATGCCGACTTTTTAAACGATGCCATCCCCAAACACTTGTGGACGAATTGAACTCGGCCCAAATAGATCTACTTTTCATGTTTTATTGTTTGCATCAGAACATTCTCTTTTTCGAATGGCCCAGTGGCGTAACACCTCCATTCCGGTCCAATGCACTTTAGTTGCCAGAAAAGTCTTACGATGTAACTCAAGAAGGCATTATTTTATTTATTTCATTTTTTTGGAAGTTAAAATGTCTAGAATCTGGTTACGGTTTCTGCTGCTTTGAACTTGCAGCGAGTTTTTCCTGTTTTTTTCCAGGTGTATTCTTTTATTTTATATTTGCATCTCAACATTTCTTTTCGATTCACGGTAACGCATAAATTACGGTAATTTCGTTCCGAGTTTGATTCGATTTCCTCACTTCCGCTAAAACCTGTCATTATTTCTGAAGTGTCGAAATGTTTTACATAGCGTTAGCATTTTTAAAATGCAAATTGCAATAATAAATTCTGGTCGATGAACATTCTCGAGTGCATTGTTATTCGTATATTATTACATGATACAGTTAGTGGTCTGTCTAACGCGAAGTTAACTGCAATCTTTACACGTTGTGACATGTGATATTTTCTTCCTATTGTATGTTCTGGTGCTTGTCATAAAACTTTAGTTAGCTTTCAGAATTTCGATTTCTTTAAAAATAGAAGTGAAAGCTCATGGACTCATTACATAGACCGAAAATAGGTTTGAATATAAATTGTATTTTGGAATCAAACCTTTCAATGAAGACTATAAATAACTATGGGTTATATAATATGCCCATAGTTATTTAAACAAATTTTGTGTTGTTATCCAAACTATTAGAAAATTGAAATTATCCAAGAGCTGGAATAGAAATTAACTGTCCATTAATGCCACTATTTGGATATAAATTGTTGGGTACAACATTCATCACAGAAAAAAAATATTTACGTGAAGGATTACCTTTACAGAATTAAATTATTAAATCTATATACGTCTAAGTAATGCAATTTTATTAATATGTATAATTTATTTACACAATAAAATTTATTATTTGCAGTAATGTTTGGGAGAGACGGATATTAAGCATTTTTAGATTGCCGTCAATATAATAATGACACTAAATGTGAAACTGTAGAATTTAACTAGAAAAAATTATAGTTAGGAAGTAATACTAATTTAAGGAAGCTTAAAATAAAAATTTCTCAACACAACTTACATTCTACTGCTACTGACATCACAAAGACAACTGCAAGTATCCTCCAATGCAGATCCATGTTGATTCAAATTCTTTTCTAAGGAATCCTTGAAGAAAAAAAGGAACGGGACGTATAAGTACCAATTTTTATTTCAGAAAATGTACTAAAAGTGCACAACATTAAAATTAAATAACAGAGAAAATAATAATACCAAAAATCGAAATCTTGATAAAAATCTGTGTTTCTCATTTAAAATTTATCAATCGACATTATAATCGTAGCGCTCATGGAATTTTACCATGTTCTATACTACTCTTGTAATGCCCCAAATAGCTGAAGACGAATCCTACTAAAACTTCCTCAACTTAAAATGAAAAGGGTGATAAATATGTGTTGATTAGACTTGAAGTTAAAAGAAAATTTGAAAGCAATGAATAACTGTCCTAGCCGATTTTTTTAGCACTTCTTCACAGCAGACGCGCACTCAAATAATTTCTTTTCGAGTGGTAATAGGGAAAAAAGTCATCGTCATGGTACTAATGAAGTTATTTTTGGAGGGTGGGAGATATAAACTAATTCCCCTAAACTTCACCATAGTTCTGATTCAAAATTCCTCCTCTTGTTTAGGAAAAAAAATGGGTGATCTGAAAGTTGATGAGCTTGACATTGCTTGGAGAAAATGACATTTTGGCCACCGTGGAGAAAGAAAGATATCTGGGGATTGATTAATTCCATGCTAAAGCATAGCCATGAAATGGCTGTAGTTGTTTAATCTAAGGAATATTGTGAGTAATACAGGGTGTCCCAAAAAGATGAGTACAACTTCAAAAATTTATATAAAAATAAGAATAGGCCTTCAGCAAAACTGGTTATAACAATAGATAGAATAACTCAAAAAGTTTTATTCTACAGTATATTTCTGATCATTCCCACAGCGTTGGATTGACAGGGATGGCCCCATAGCATGGCCGTCCCGGTCTCCTGACATTACTCCATTAGACTTTTTCTTTTGGGCTTATGTAAAAGATGCTGTGTACCGAACAAAAGTTAACAGTATCGTGGAAATGAAACAAAAACAAAAAATCCAAACAGCTGTAGCTGCTGTTTATGTTAGCATGCTGAAACGTTCGTGGAATGAATTAGAATATCCTCTTGATATTCTTCGTGCTGCGAAAGGATATCATGTGGAACTTTACTAAGGTAGTAGAAAAAACTTTTTGAGTTGTTATATCTATTGTTGTAACTAGTTTTGCTGTAGGCCTATTCTTTTTTTTAAATAAATTTTTGAAGTTGTACTGATTTTTTTGGGATACCCTGTAAAACTCATGGTTTGCATATAAGTAATATTATACGTTTTTTCTTTTGTTTAGTTACTCGTAAATGTTTTATGGAAAATTAGTTTCAGTGGACTATGCGAAAGGGGTTGCAATACCATAATGATAATTTTCCTCAGAAACTCCACTTTGTAATATTTTGCTTTTAATAAAATTCCCGGAGTGGACATCCAACTGATGTTCGTCAAAATTACTTACTTGGAGTGGAGGCACTTAAGGTGGTTATATACGAAAGTCAAAGGTAACACTTCGTTTTATGTCTGTGAAATTTCTTACAAAATGTATGAAAAAAATTTATTTGAACAAAACCAATTTTAGTATACAATTCCATAACCACAAAAATGTAAATTTAAAGTTACCAACTGGAAAATGTATTAGACATTATTCCTAAAAGTATCGTTATTAATGAGAATTTGATTTCCCTCATTGCTTTGAGGTGGATTAAATCATCAGCCACCCACCTGGGTATCCACTATCATTATGTGCCATTTTAAGATTCAAAAGCGCCCGGACATTCACATTAAAATCCAAAGCTGTATGGATCAAGTAGCAAAAAAAAATGAAATGACTTTAGTGAAAGGCCAATCAAACCAAAGCTGTGTGGTCCTTTAAGGCAAAGTCGTTGTCTCCAGATCAGTAGAACCAGTCATCACAAGACCTGATTCAATTGAGAAAAGATCGATTATCTGTTACATCTATTTACCCTCCCTAAAGCAATTACTGCACGCGCTGTTGAGATCATCCAGGGAAAAAAAAAATAAGTGTTAAAAATATAATTATTATCCCTAACTCTCCTGGCAGGGTAATATTCGGAACCACGGGAGCTAAATAATCGAGCGACTTGTGTCCGCTTTTGAGAAATGACGGCATGCCTTTTGGGAGATAGCCTCCGGTGCTACAACTTCCACGACTTGTGTACTGACGCCTTAATTCAATAGTTAGATTGATAAGTGAACGCAGTAATTGAAGGCCTCGCCTGCAGAACCGTTGATTAATGGGAACACATCAATTAGATGATCACGGAGTTTGCTAGAAGCACCTGTAAACGTGCTGATCTCGTTTCATGCTGGTTACGACGCATTGGGTAGAGAGTATTGACTTTAACCGTATTTTTTTACTTCTTCTTGTAGCTGTTCAATGCATGTCGTACGTTGAACGAACTTAATGAGCAATCAATCTAATTTCGAGAATAAATTCCTTCTCTGGACAAATAAACTACAGCCTTTCAACAGCTTTATTCAATACATTTTTTGCAGAACATTAAAAAGAAGCTAAATCAGGAAGTGGCGAACGTTGTAGAACTGCATCATTCGCTTTCATGGATTTTGATTCTCAGTATGCCTCATGCTGCAGACTGCGTTATGTTATATTATTCTTTCCCTACTTTTGCGTATGAGGGATTTTCAGAGAAAACCCAAGCCAGACGGAAAGCAAATATTTACTTCCGCTAACTAAACCCTCTCGCATGATATAAATCGGTGTTTTCATTTATGTTGCTTTCCGATATTTTGTCGACGTTTGAAGTTTAATCTCATTGGAATTGACAATCATCTGTCATATATCAACTTAAAATACGCACTGGAGCACGTTTCACCTCAGAAACACTATCGCCATCTGCATTTAACCTTAAAACATTGTTTCGCGTTTGATCTAATTAGCATTGACCAACCATCATATATCAATTCTAAATACTTAATTGAAACACGTTCTGCCGAAGAAATACTATCGCCACCTGCATACTGCTTGATAGAAAATGCCTCTAGTATCCTAAACACATATATACGCATACTTTTGTTTTCCTAAGTCCTAAAGTAATGACACTCTAGAAAAAAGTCACAGCAGAGCGCCAAAACAAACCAAAGTAATAAAACGACAGGATAATAATAAAGTGTACGATAAAGCTAATACAAACCCACGTATCTCTTTTAGAATAGCTTATCTATGATTTCAAATATTTATGCTTCTAGGCACTTTTTTCAACAAATCGTAGTATGAAATTGATGTTATCATGTCTTGTTAATTAAAAATGTTTCTATGGAAATACTGAAGAAATTTACGAAACCGAAAAGTAAAAATGTATTTACGAAACGCTGGAACATCCTAGGCATTAATTTCCCAAAAAAAACAAGAAACCTTAACGCATTCAGTAATTAGAGGACAGCATGCTGCGCAAGGACAAGTTATCCTTCATGATCAAGAGTTATTACCCAAGATTTTCCAGCGAGCGATGAACTTAAATACATTGCATTCCAATGCTTAGAATTCCAGAGCATTGAAAGAAAATATTAGTCATAAAAACTAGATTTGATTTACACTTGCAAATGAAACTGCTCTCTCTCTCTCTGTGGGTGATTAAATTAGTCAGGATCTCAAACTAAAGTTTACGAATTGAGCTTCAAGACAACAACTCACACTAGTCATTCACCTTATGCGAGTCTGACTAATCATATCTTCACGGTTAATTTTTTGCAACATAAGAGTTAATTCGATGAGGACATGCTTCTTAATGTGAATTCCGAACCTCTAAGATCCTATACCTTCATTCTGGAATTTGTACCCAGGGAATACTTTAACAAAGTACAGAGCGCTAACCAGAGGAGGAAGAGAGAGAGACGAAAGGGGACTTTTTAATCTCAGATAATACTAATGAAATACTAAATTAAAACAACAAATATAATAATATAAACACCGAATAAAAGTAAAAAAATTCGTGCAGAAAAAATATGATCTAATGTGTTTCTTATACGTATTCCGAATATGACATCGATAACGATCTCAGAAATTCGCCAATAAAAATTCCAAAGAATGAATTCCGAATTATCATATAATTGATTCGTCAATTCTAATTTTATAAAACGTCCAAGGTTGTCAAAATGGTTTTAAAATACATTTTAAGGAAACCCAGATATGTATCATTGAGATAATTTGTGTTGCGGAAGTAAAATTTTCTCATTCCGTGTTGCACTGAAAAGCCTTATGATAGAAAATAAATAAAACTGGCTCGTTCTCTTTGCCCTTTGCCATTTCTTTATACAACTTGTATCATACCAGTCTTACAAACATGAATGATTAAAATTAAAATGAATTCATTCTTGCACTTCAAAGCTGCTCGTTCGTGTTTTGTGATACACACATAAATCTCAACAGCGATTCGCTGAAGGATAAAAGTTGACTTTTTTTGTTCCAGTAACTAAATCTCCCGCGGAAGTCCTTAAAGGCTTTAACAAGCCGAATAGGTCACAAAGACAGGTCTGGATTATCCTCTTCAACAATTTCACCCTAACGAGCTGGTTCAGAATCGTGGCGAACGGATCGTCAAGAAGAAGTACTGCCTCTTACCAGACCAGGTCGGGGTGAACTTGCCTTTCTTATGGAAAACAAACTTGTTGCAAGTGAGGTAAAAGCCCAGGGAGGAAAATAAAAAAACCTAAGTGTCCAAGTTCACGGTACACACGATTACTTGGCAGATTTTTATGGTTCTTTATGATAAAGAACCTCGGCTTAGTCTGACGCCATTGTGTTAGGAAGTTGCAATTGCTTTTCCAAGTCGTTGCAATTTGAGGAAACAACCAACTCCCACGTGAGATGGTATAATGGTGTGATCCTGAACCGGACATTGAAAGATGTTCGATGAGTCGTTAAAACTAATGTTTCAAAGGAGCAATCAGTTGTCCAAAGCTATATTTTGTATGCATTATTCCCTCTTTGAATCGTCAGTAAGATGTACTTATTTTCTTTGCGTGCATTTTGCTCTTCCGTTGCAGTGTGAGTTGGAAGGTATAGCTATAATGTGACACGAAACACCTTCATGACTTGGTGATAATCCGCTTTTATATTTCCTGTATATTTATAGACCAGTTGAAATATTTGACCAATAAAACGAAAAGAAGTATACGTGGAATCTCAGATAAAAGTTCCATAAAACATTTAATGCAAAAGTGACATATTTAAGCTAAGTGAAAAGAGCCAATGGTCATAAAATTCTTAATAATCTAATAAACATAGAACCGAATAATTTAATCAGAATTATTTGAAAACAAAATATAAAGGGACGAAGACTGCAACAGCTATTAAATTTTGTTACGTTTCTCTTCTTGGAAATCAATTCAAAACTATTATGAGAGATATGTATTAAGAAACTTTAGAACCAACATAAAAAAGTTTAATTTCACTAGAATCTTAAAGCTATTTGTCGAAAATTCTTTTTATAGGGTTCAGATGACGCATAAAAGTACAATACATTAATTCATTACATATATATATATCGTACTCCTAGAACACAGTCACTGTCACAACATTACAATGATATATATTCACACAAACTACGTATTTTTAGGATAGACGTAAACTCAAACATAATTATACTGTACGTTGAATTGTTAAGTAGCTATTGCAAAGAATTGCAGTATTTCGTGAAAAACAGACATGTGCTATTTCTTCACAACTATATAGTTTCTGGCATAGCTGCAATCAAACAAATTTGCGCTTTTTGAGTTGTGATTTTTCGGAGTATAATATTTTAAATTCATAATTAAAGAAATAGCAGTTCCTTGTTTAATCAAAGTATTAATGAGTTGCTGTAGTCATAATACATGCCCAAGAAAAATTTGCATTAATTATAGAATACATATCATGAATAAATTCCACAAGTCAACAAAGATAAATTTTTGCAAAAAGCTCTTGAAAATCCTAAAATATGCTTAAAATATTGGGATCGATCTCGAACCGTTTCCTAAAGCCCGTTGGGTTGCTTCAGTGCTACGTTAATTCAACTACCTACCCGAATCTAACATAACCTTATATATTTCTATCTATCTTGGGGGCCTGTCCCCTGCACGCTGACGCTCGCCAACCCCCGGAGGATTGCTTCGCAATCCTTATTGGTTCGCTGCGCGAACCTATACTCGCTTCGCTCGCCTCAATGAAGACATGTGTCCTAGTAGAAGGGATTGTTTACAAAATATGTTACCAAAAAAATGTTTTTCAAATCTAAATTTGCTGTGTATTACAGAAAAAATATATACAGTATCTCTAAAATCAGAATTCAAATGAAAACTTTGTGCAAATTTTGACTCAAAATGTGAGCGTTGCTTTGGAAATTGAATACCCAGCATGTTGTTTGTGTGTACATTTTCCCAACACTCAAACGACCCACACTTTTTCATTGAGTTTGTTGCCGGAAGTTGTAGTGCAAGCGTCTTGTTGAACTATAATTGTTGGCCCTGAAAAGGACCATTTTTTAAATGGCCTTGAAAAGATCCCCCGCTTTCTTTGATTTCTATTATAAACTAACTGCAACAGCTCATTAAAATTTCCTTTTTTTTTTCAATAAAATTTCATCCGATAACGCTATAAATTCAATCGATGCGCTAGACTTCGCGATGAACAAACAATCGTACAGTGTTGTCAAAACGCGATTACAAATAACGTCTTTTTTGCGCGCCACGTAAGAGAATTATATATATATAGATCAGTCTACACCTTCCTTCTTTAAAATCAAAGCAAAGTCTGCAACTCCAATCTGATAACCGAGTGGATAGCGCTCTTGTATTTGATTCAACAGGCTCTGAGCTCGAATCCTAGTCTGGACATTAATATTCGCCGTGGTTCGGAATCCACTTTAGTTGTATAGTTGGTTATTGCCATATTTGGTAGAGCTACGCCAAACAATTTCATGCAAATGAACACACACAAACAAGGCAAATTTGATCGGCACAAAAAAAGAAAAACATCCATAGTAGGTTACAGCAATCGAACCTGTGTCGCTAACAAACTCGCAGGTTGCTAGTGCAATGGGTAAACCCACAACGTTAGCAATAGTGACCGTGGAGTGATAAACCAAACCAAATTAAAACAAGGTAGGGTAAGAAGTTAACCAAACGTCGAATTGCCCTGGAGCAACGCTCTATTGATGTCGGGATGGAATCAATCTAGAAGGGGAAGATCCAAGGACAAAGCATCGTAATTTTTAACCACGTACAGATGAGAACATCACTTGAGCTTAAAACCTATTCTCCAAACTTCCACACCAACGTTAGGACTTTTGATGCCCCGACAGATTTAACATGCAACAGCTTCCGTGTACACGACGGTCTTTGGTTGGACCGAGTTTCGAGCTCGAGTCGTCCGGTTGCTAATCCGTTGATCTTCCAATTGGGCTACCCATTCCCCCAAATTAAAACAAAATAATGTATAGCGATATGCAAAACAGCATACGTTATGCGCAAACGCAGCGGACTATAAATTCAGGAGTAGCTTCACTAAACAATTACAGTTGGTGTCGTCTCGTTTGTGTTATTTCGGCGTCTGAATCAGTCCCCAGATCTTTGTATTTCACTCAAATTTGTATCAGTTTTGTCAAATAAATTTGTTACGTTCCGACCTAGTATTTAAAAAGTTTCAATCAAGCAATACACGCGCATTTCAAATTAAATAACTCATTGCCATTGTCTTTTTAAAATGCATCACCAGAGCATTCGAAAATCAAGGAAAGTATTTACTTAAAGCTAATACTGAAAAGTCATTGACATTTCTGTGCTCTGATGGCAAAATGTTACAGGTCACTTTTCCCAAAAAATTGTGTAAGTCCCACTCTGGAGTCTGGTTTGTTAATGTTTGGAAGGTGGCAAAATGTCGTAAGTCTTTTTCTTTCAGTATATGAGAAAATAAAGGTGGAAAAAAATGTAATAAGTCAAAAACCACCAAAACCCATGTTGAATCTTAAAATTGCTGTCACGAAAAATTAAAAAAAAAATGACTTTTACACTTTGCCATTTGAGCACAGATTTAATGTAGCTTAACCTGCTTGCCAATGTTTATATATTGAAAAATTTCTTCCAAATGAAATTTTCTATCAACCGCAGTTTACAAGAAAATGTTGCTGTACTAATGGGCCCCAAGACAGATGGAATATGAAACAAAATATTTAAACTGATCTGTACAAAAGGTTCACGAAGCGGTAACTCATATGCAACAATCTCAAAAGGCGAGAAAACAGCCTCGGGCCAAGCAAATCGTAATGAACAATTAACCATCCGTGTCAAGAAGAATATGAAGAAAGAATAAAAATGCTAGGCGTGAACTCTGGTTGACGAGGAAAAAAAAAACGAATATCATGTGTTTGAAGGCTAGCTATACATCCTCGTTAAAGTTGTTTTGCGAAATGTTGTTAACAGTGTCTTGAATTTCTGCTCCAATTAACATGATTTAAGCACTTCTCAGTTCGAAATTAACCATCATTCTAATCCGCGTTTTAGAAACCATTAAGTTTGCATCGTCGGAACGTTAACGCATGTAATTGGAGTAGTTAAAATCGTAAAAAATGTATTTAAAAGAAACAGGATCTGCACAAGAGATGAAGGTATTTGCGTTTTACATTATCTTGTAAACTTTGAGCACTTGAAATTGGAATGTCCTTTTTCGTAAAATTAGCTACTGTTGAATGTTTCAAACTTTGCTCATGTCAGTCCTCGCTTAAAATGTTAAATTAAAAAAAAATAATGAGTATAGGATAATTTTATTTTTCATTTTTAAAAAGGGTTAAAATGCGAAACAAAAAATGTGATAAACTATAACAATTACGAAAAAATAAAAGAGGTACGAATTAAAAAAAATTTCCCCAAACCTGAAGAATATTATTCAAACATTCAAAGTGCTCTAATAAAGTCAAAAAATGTCATCAAAGTCCACCTTCTGAAAGCAATAAAGGCTATACATTTTGTTTCTTTCACTTTCCAAAATATAAAGTCTATTTTGAATGAACACATCGCACCACAGTTCCAAGAGTGCCCAAACTCGAAGAACTCGATTCTGAGTTGAATGATTATGAGTACCTATCCTTCTCTTAGAAGTCCGTTTCCCGTAAAGAATAACTGAAGTCATAAATCTGACGATTCTACAGAGAACAATGATTTTGTATTCCAGCATTCTGTTTCAAAAGTTTTTAAATGCTTTATCTGAACAAACGAGAGAGAGAGTGCGGTTGAAAGAGTAACGGATTAACAACCGGGAGGATTGAAAGTTCGAATCCAACCAAAGACTGCCGTGTACAAAGGGGGCTGGTCCACTTTAAATTTTACGTGGCCTTAAATGTCTTCACTTGGGCGTGGCGTGCTAGTTTGGAGAGCTCAGGTGTGACCTCGTCATCTGATCGTGATTCAAAATTAAGTAGTATTGCCCTTGAATCTTTCCCTTCTGGTTTAATCCCGTACCGTCACCAATACCCCGTTGTGTTCGTTCTGAACGACGTTAATTAAAATACCTACCTACCTGAACAAACGGTGTTTTTTTAGTCCTTTTTCAACTGTTGTGTGAGATGTATTTAATATTCTTAATTTCAATTAATAGATTATCCGCATTGTACATTTAATCATCTTGAAATATTTTCACTTCATTTTTTTGCACGCACAGTGTCTCCCCTTTTGCATGCATTGTGTCTAGTCTGTGTAGACTGACACATCTTGTAAAGTTTTGTGGATTATGTTTAAATTTCGAAGCATTGAAAATTTATTTATCTTATCTATACCGAATTCATAAGAAATATTTATGACTCAAACATTACCTTAGAACTTTTGTCTCATTGCCTTTTGCGTACTTTTAGAGAAAGTTTGAAAAAGAAAAGGCACAAGTATTCTCCCTTTTGAAAACTTTTAATCGAATAAAACATATTTAACAAAACAATTTATTGAACAATTTATTTATCTTATTTATACCGACTTCAAAAACAAAATTTATGACTCAAACATTACTTTAAAACTTTTGTCTCATTACCTTTTGCTCACTTTTAGAGAAAGTTTGAAAAAGAACAGGCACAAGTATTCTCCTTTTTGAAAACTCTCTCTTTCAATTGAATAAAACATAGATACATTTGTGTCGATACTGTATATGTATTGTCTTTTTTACGTTTATTTCAATTCGATTCTTTATGACAGTTGCTTACTTTTTTTCTTGAATTCTTCCTATTTTATAATACGAAAAAAAAAATTCCAAGTTCCTAAGTATAATTTGTGTAGTAAAATTTAATCGTAATGATCAAGTAGAGTTAAAAGTGGGTCAAAAGTTACTATTTCCTTCACCTAATTCTCTGCCCGCTTATTCACGGTGATTCATCTTTATGTCCATCGTATCTGATTTTTGAAGTGTGATAGTCTTCAACCGTACCTAATCCGCTTTCCAAGATCGTATCTCACATCACCTCAGAAGAACACATTTTATATTTATAACCTGGACTCACATTTCACGCTTTGTTTTTCTTCCCAAACGAACAGAGCTCCAAATAGGTTTAGGTATGCAGGAGTTTTGAATTAGAAACGTAAGACAGAAATTTTGTCATTGCTATTGTCTCTCAATTTAATGATTGAATCATTTGGACTTTCGAAATACCTTTTTGAGTATTTTTGCGAGGAAACGATTTATATACATAAAGGTTTATAAGTGTGTTAAATCTTATGTGTTAAGGTTATGCGTATTAAGTCTCATATAGAAATATGGGTAAAAATTTTTCAAATTGTCGATTTTTAGTGCAAATTCTAAAAATAGTTGCCCATGGCATCATTCTTATATAAAATTAAAAACTTTACCTCGGTTTTTGACTCAAACACTCTAATTTTTTTACTTCTTGTTGTTCTTATTAATCCCCCAGTGTCTAACGAAGTCAGACAAGGTCCAGAAGTTCATTGACTCTCAGAAGATCAAGCGCAATAAGGGGGACAGAGTAAATATCCTCTCTGGAGAGGCCCATGCAGTCCAAGATGTCCTGGGCTGTGGCGGGCAGGACGAGACACTTGATACATGTGGAAAAAACCTTTTATCCCTCATTGAACGAAAGGATATTGAGATAATCACTTACAAGACGAGATGGCGTAGAACTGTACGTTTTACGATGCAGCTTATACTTTTAAATCCGTTTTAATAAAAAAAACAGGTTAATAGAATATTTTTGAAACTGTTGTTGAATTCGAAGCTAAACTTGACTTTCAATTATTAAACTGCAGTGAACTAAAAAAAATTACTCTAGAAGTAGGTAGTTTAAATTACGTCACACTAAAGTAACAAAATGGGCTGTTCACGACGGTTTTGGGATCAGTCCCGAAGGGAAAGGTCCGAGGTTAATAATTCTTAATTTTGAACCACAGTCACATGACGAGGTCAACACCTCTTGGTTTTGAACCACAGTTGCATGACGAGGTCAACACTATTTAATTTTGAACCACAGTCACATGACGAGGTCGACACCTCCTAATTTTGAACCACAGTCACATAACAAGGTCAACACCTCTTAATTTAAAACCACAGTCAGATGACGAGGTCAACGCCTGAGCATGTACTTCAAACTTCCACACTAGGCCAGCGTGAGGACATTTGAGGCCACGACCGATTTATCGCGTACCACAATCAACGTACACAAATGTATTTGGTTGGATCTAGTTTCGAACTCGCAACATTCTGGTTTATTTTCCGCGTTTCTACCAAATGGCTATCGAGTCCATTTCATTTTACGAAAAACATGCATATAGTTTTCATAAAATCACCGAAAGTTGGCTGTGCCGCACTATACTTCTTTGACTCACAGTGTATGGGAAGATAATTAAAAGCACGAACTAAGTTGTACCCCGAACCGGAACGGACTTTGCTCTTAGGTCACTTCGATCATTAGAGAATCCCTCCGTCTCTCTGGATGAATAGGATTCGAAATTTGAGGTAATAACGCGCGAAAACTGACGCACTTGGAAGAACCATTAAACCTTGCCAAACAAAAATCGTGTGCGCGCATCTCAGATAGCATCAACTCCAGAAGTGTAATGAACACATCTTCCTGTATCTGTGGCATGTCATCAAAGAGATAGAGAAGCTACGCTGAAATGTGAGGTATCAAAAACGGAGTCTTTTGTCTACGCTGGAAACAAAATAGCCTCGATGAAAGAGATTTCCTATTCACTCACTGAGAAGAGCTGAATAGCCATTTCTTTCGGAAATCGCTCCACATCTGTCGCTCAACTTCTATGACAGCGCGCTGTGGATTTGCTTTATGTTCCCAAGCAACTGGGAACTTAAATACTATTCAACCTACGAATTCTTTGAGAATAAAATGGGAAAGAGGATGTGAGTATCAAGATGTAAGGTAAATAGGAATTTAACGAAATTCCCATTGCTTCCTATGTTTAATTGAGTATGAAAGATATTTTCTGTCAAGTTAAATATCAGTGGATGTCATGTTCCTATAACGATATATGCTTCCGGTACGTTTACTGAACGTGACATCAGTTGGAATGTTTTTCGAATAATTTTCAGAATTTCGACAGTAAAAATTCCAACGAATAGTAGAGTGGTCAACACCATTTAGATGAAACTACAGTTAGAGTGCATAAAGCTTATCAAAGTAACCCCAACATGCAATATGCAAGAGTATTTAAACAGAAGTAAAAACTTCGCAGACCGTCTGGCTTGTTTGTCTCGCACTGAAAATCCCTCCTCTACTTGATATATCTTCTTTTAGAATCTTATCATAGGCAATATATTTTGTGTCATTATTACATTGGATAGCTGTAATAACATTGTAAGTATATTGAAACGCAAATATTTAAAATAAATTTGCTGAGTTAATTACAACCTGTGTGGTACAGACAAAATTTTCAATTCGTCTTTTATTTTACGTATACTCTACATGGAGACAAAAGTATTTGGACCCTGCAGAAATTCGGAGGAGGATCAATTTTGGTGTGGGGTCGTTTTAACAGGTTAAGACTCGCCTTATTGCTTTATGTACCATTTACCACGAACGCTAACGCGTACCTCGACGTTCTGGATCATTCGGTCTTGCCTACGCTATGGCACTATTATGACGATGATGGTTGTTTCTTCCAACAGGATCGAGCTCCATGTCATACTGCAAAACGTATGCTGGACTGGTTTCCTGAAAATGAAGTGAATTTGCTTAAATGGCCTGTTCAGAGCCCTGATCTCAATCCATCGACCATTTGTGAGATAAACTGGAGCGACCAGTACGACACCGTCACGCACACCCATCTTCACAACAATATCTTCTCACAGCCTTGTAAGAGGCATGGCGAGCTATTCCTGCACAGATTTATAGAAAAATAGTGTGGAAAGTACGTGTTGCAGCTGTATTACAAGAAAAAGGTGGGCCTACACATTGCTAAATGGAATAATAAAGCGCTTTTTCTGAAAAACATGCAGTGTTCAAATACTTTTATCCATATGTATAGTTAAACATCTATAAAATATACGGTTGGAACGTGTATATTCATAAAAGAGTAAGTGCTTCATCAGAATTTCAAGTGTTCATTTTTGTTTTCTCTTGGTTAGCTGGGTTTTTTTGGCGCAAAGGGTATATTCGCCAAGCTGCGCCAAACAATGTCGAATAAATAGATATACACACAACAGAAACCTGACACAGAAAAGAAATACACTCAGAGAGGAATCAAATCTGCGCCAAATAGATTTTCCAGTTTGCTAGGCGTGATGGGCTCTAACTCAAAAAACAACAGTGATCCCCGTTTTTTTTTTTTTTTTAATTTACGTTATGCTGCAAAAAATTTATTGGAGAAAGCAGTCATTAAAGAACGTTTCAAAATATTCGTATGGGAATGTTTACATCTTAAAAATACTTTTAATAGAGGACTTTTAAGGAGTACTTTCCCAACTCTACAAATGAATGTACAGAATTTTAAAGCTTGAAAACTCTGATTTATTAAAAAAAAACAGACATAAAAAATAGTTTTTCTACTTTTTAATTACCTAAAACATTCTTTAAGACCTTTCGTGGTGCAGTGTTGTGCAAAAAGAACGATTTCTACGGAAGAACTGGAAATGTATTTCGACAAAATAAACTAACTTCCTTGACCAAAAAGGATCATTAAAATAGGTTCAATATAGCTTCTTATTAATATTAATTAATCATTTCACAAAAAAACAAAAATTGTTTTAAATCCAACGCCCTAAATTAATCTGCTTCAGGTGTCTATCAATCAGGGTTTGAAAAATCTTATAATATAAAGATTGTTCCTTATTCCAATGTCTAGTTAAAGTACCTCGTGGGATTAGAACCCAAGGGGACATTTTCAATTAATTATCCCATTTTATAAAACTAATATCGCCCATTTGATGAGATTTCTAATTAATATAATACATTCTTATTAAGTTGAGATAAAAGTGATATATAGGGGTGTGCCTTTTAATACTCGCAATACGGTATTAAAAGGCACACACCCTATATACTATTTTCGGTATGATTCCTTGCTTTCATTTGTTTCATATTTCTATCCTCCAAAATTGCTGGTAATGTTTACCAGCGTGGTATCGTTGACCATTTTTCTATGCCAATGAAATATTTCAACTGTTTCGATCTCTCCATTTGGGTAATACTCTTATGTGATATGAGACTGAAAACTGTATTCAATTTTTCTCAGATCAAAATATTTTTATTCTTCATTTCTTAATGCCCAACCACGGACCTCTTTAGTTATCGGCTCTACAAGAGATCTGACGGCAATTCGTGAAGGAGTACCCTGTGCATAAGCCTCCATTACGCCCGAAAGGAACAAACACCTACATCCATGAGCTTACAAAGCTAGATTCGAACCCCGAGATGAAGTGGATAGACAACTATGACCATTATAATTGTTAGGAGTCGGAGTTCAAAATAATGAACAATTGTTGGTTTTGTTATAAGAATTTGAAAGAAGTACAGTTTTTAAAATTTGGCAATTATCTAGGGCTTTTAAAAATAAGGTAGGTTTTCAAGATTTTCTACCCTTTTGTTTTAAAGTGATAAGAATAAATGTATGCTAATAACGTAGTGCTTTTCAACGGAATAATAAATTGATAGAGTATAATTTTTGTTCATGCAAACGATTAAGAAATACACATCATCCGCACTATGATCAGCAGAATTTTCGATCCTATTCTGTAGTTCACCAGTTTAGTGTTATAATTCTTATGTTTCTCAAATGGTTCATCGCGAGACTGCCCTGACCCAGTCTCAAAGGCACTCCACTGAAATAGTTTGCATTACAGTGATTGAACTTGCAAAAAATGAATGAATGCATCAATATACTTTTAGAAATGCGGAAGACACTTTTATCATAAACAAGTCCAGGTTGGAATTGTTTGTGGGTAATGTTCATGCTCTACTGCCCTCCAATGAAAACGACTCGATTACCAATCCATACATATTCGTGTGCGTTTTCTTACTGGAACACGCACCCATGGTGCTCAATGCTCAAGCTGAGTCAACCCCAGATGCGATTTAGCATAAATGCTTAGGCTTTTTAGACAATCAATCTAGAAGCACTTATGAATGCGGGGTTACATCAATATTGGAGTAGCTTTTGGAGCTGCAGATGCTCAGTGAAATATTTGGGACGAAAGGACATACGCGGTCATTATATAATGTTTCTGTTAAGTGCTTTATTTATAAAACTCATTGAATTACGACGCTCATTAACTAAAGGTTCCCTCCAGGATACTATCCCCCCCCCCTTCTACTCTAGTTTTCTATTTAATTTGTCAGGAATTCTGTTCATAGTAAACAAGACAAATGTATCCACGTTTAGTATTTTTGAGATTACGATTATTACATACTACGAAAAAGTATTTAATTCTTCAGAACACAAGGTAACATTACTCCAAGGTTACATTAACTTATAGCTCCAACTGTTTATTGAAAGTTTCGTTTGTAGCGTTGCATGATTACATCGTTGAACGGTTATAGTGTTATATGGTACCAGATACTTTTATGCTATAGCATTTTAAGAGTCATTATTAACTCTAAATATCAAAATTTGGAGATGCTACCTGCTTGACTAACACGGCAGTACTGTCTTACTGTGTGAATTTATTTTTATTCGAAGACTGATGTATTTTCTCTTAATATGTATTTGATTTGTCTGTTGTTTGGTCTGTGTTGTTCTTTTTTCCAATAGTTAGAGCTGAAATTTAATGAATAGTAATGAGTGGTGTATTCATTATATTTGTATGACGTTTATCATACGTCCGTTTTCCTACGAACAATTGCATCAATCAAAAAACCAAAAAGGCCACTTCGCTTACCTTCGATGTTGCGGGCATTAATTAATCTTGGCACTTTTATTATAAGAGATTCTCTTGACTGACAGCTGCGATAAAAACATCGATCTGTCACCATAGAGGGACAAGTTGAAAAGCAACAAACAATACTAAATGGAATGATTTACAGTACAGTGTATTGGGAGGGGTCAATCAGACACATTGATTGAATATTCGATGGGTGTCAGATTATTGGCTGGTCAGAGCATTGGATATGGAGCAACTGGGGTTGAAGCAACAAGCAAAGAACAACACTTGAAACCTCTAGAGTTAGCACCAGAGATATAAACAATACTGAGAGTGGATGACGTGAAAAGAACTAGTTCTTCGGCAAACCGGACTGAAATCTTAGAAAATAATTCCTGGCGCCGTTGAATGCCCTACTTCAAGGATACCCCATCTCTCAATTCCAAAGTACTGTCGGTGAGTACCACTCTCTTGAACTTCACATCGGCAGATATTTGACCCATCTCATATATGATTATAAGCATAATTCTACCTCCACATCAATGCTACATATCACATGTAATATTTACTGTGTGTAACGAACACCGTGCTTGTATGTGGTATATAGAATAAAGACACCTGCCATATCCTGTGATCTAGGAAGTTAACAAAGCCCCAGATGTCCAGACAGACCCCGGAGATCGAAGATGTTCTCGGAGATTCAGCAGAGACAGTTCCACCAAATGACTCAAGAAGAGGATGGCGTACGGCCATGCTGATGAACACTCGATGTAACGATAAGTTTACTTTGTATATAGTTTCCAGCTCTATCCATTGTAAATAGACATCTTTAATTGTTATTAATGTCGGATCCATCCCTTTAACTGCAAATAAGGGTTCTATGTATTCTACATCTAAGATCAGTCTGGAACTCAAATCAGATTTGTAAACGGCATCTTTATTCGATGTATTAGAAATCTTCTGAACAGATATATGCATATGCATAATTTCAAATTATTAAATAAATTATCTAAGTTTACAATGCGTATTATAAGCCTCTATAAGACGATCTGGCTCATTTTATTCGCCTATCGTTTAAAGAAGTGAAAATTCAAACTCGGCCTCCCCAGTTGCAAAAGTTACTAGGATCAACCCCAGTTAGTTTAGCCATAGAATAGTTAAGGACCAGAATTCCAGCTAGTAAGAATTCTGATCCTTGATAATTCTATGATGTGTTTTAAGCAGGTAAGTTTCACGGCTAGACTCGTCAAGAGAGCACCCATTTCACGACGCTCAAATTACGACCAGGTGACAACGTTACCCGAATCTCGCCTAATGATCATTCGATGTCATGTTCCATCGATACGTTAATGTCTTTTCCAGACGTCGTGTCTGGAGCCCTTGAAGAGTGAAACTCTCACCATCGCGTGAGCGTCCTAGCATGACAGGGGGAATTTTCGCTGATGAACTCGTCATTAGTCCTATGCATTGGACCATAGGAGCTGTTGCAGACGTCTTCCCAGCAATTTGTTCGAAATCGAGAGGTCCACAAACGCGAAGAAGTGCACTCGAAATGCGGTCAAAACCATTCCTTTTGCTCTTCCGCAATTCCCGATAGATTTGTACTCGTTCTTGATGAAGAAAGATAATAGAATTGGAATTCCTTTCGCATTAAAGGTGCATCGAAAATGAGCAGGAACGGATTGGGGGAACCGTTGATTTCGAAGTGATGATGGGCGAATAATTACGTTGGAATGTTCATGTTTTTTTTTTTTTTCTGTTCACGACTTTCTTTTTCCTATTTCTTTCATCACATCAATATTTACGGTATGTTTTCATTCATCCTCTAGAATTTTTCCTGTCAGTGGCAAACCCCAGTAATTTTCAGGACTAACAGAGCTTGAATAACTTTTGTGTAACTTTCTACTCTACTTCCATTCTTCTTCAAGTGTTGGTAGTCCTGCAATTTACTGCGGATTTCCATTGACATGAATTATGACGTTGGAATGTTACAGAAAAGTAATGCTATTACAGAGCATTACTATAACAGGGCAATACGTCTCTGTGGTTTCCGAGTTACCGCTTTGACTTTAAGATTAAAAGTTCCGAGAGGAGTTAGAAATAATAAAAATTAGAATTTCAAATCCAGGAGTTTTAAATTGACAGATTTAGTTTATTCCAATTTACGACAGAATTACGATAATTTTCACATAAATTCCAGTCAGGAAAGGGTGTGAGTAAGAATCTAGATAAAATATTATTGACTTCTTTTAATATTTTTTCGCCCCAATCGGTAGGGGTTTAAAGGAGGATAATGTCGGCTTGCAAGTGAAATGTACTCTAAGTAAAAAAATACAGTTTTGAGTAAACAAAGGTGGAAAATTCAACAAAACAATGCTAAATTCACTAAGCGTGTTTCTCAAGACATCAAAGAACTTAGTGGACTTCACAGTAAAAATAATTTGACTCAGTGTATTGCCCTTGTAAACCAACGACATGAAGTTTTGGAATCATTATTGTACAGGAAGGATATAATTCCACTTATTTTCAGTGTAAACATGAGTCAGAAAATGGAGATTTTACTTCCTCTACCCAAATGCGCTCGAATGGTACATATTGGAGTTACCTTAAAATGGAGTTAAACACCGTTTAGGGGGGAGGGGGGCGTTTGGAGTTTAATCTGCTATTTAATTGGAGATGGCCCCAAACAACTATCATAAATCAATTCAGAGTTCATTCTTTGGAATTTTTACAGGTGAAGTGCTAAAATCAAACAGGCAAAGGGATGCAATGCTTGGATTACCTACATGAAACATTTTCCGCAGCAGAAACACTACGGCCACCTACTTTTAGCTAGACAGAAATAGCCTCTCAGTGATATGGAAGCGTTGGTTCAAATCGAGATTTCGATCTGGTTACAAAACTGTTAACCTCGTTATGTTCGCTATCTCTAGCTCAAACTAGTGATCCAAGAAGCATGAAGCTTGAATGATTTTCTCAACTCTTTTGATAATTATTTTGAACAGCATGGCTTATGCCATAATATCAGGTAAGATCTTTGCTAATGTTAAAAATATAAATGTTTATGTCAGACAATAACAACACATGAACAATTTTGAAAAATAGTTTTTTAATTACATTAATTTTACAATGTTTAGAAATAATAGTTAATACAATAATATTTTAATAAAAAAATTTGTTCGGTCGAACTAAATGAAGAAAATAGTAGTATTTTTGAATGGAACGTGCTTCCCGTACGCATTCCACAAACGTGACGTGTTTTTCAAATGCAATTTCAGAACTTCGCCAACAAAAATTCCGAACAATGAATTCAGAATTGAAAAATTATCGGTGATTGGTCAATTCTAAGTGGATTAATCATCAAGCTTTGACAAATCGGCGATTAAACTATATTTTAGAATAAACCCGATATGAATTATGCGAGAAAATTTACATAACAAAGCGATAGCTATAAGCAAAATCGCCGGTTTTTATCTAGTTTGTTTTCTAACACTGAAAATAGCTCTCTTAATGATACATACAAAATTAGTCTTTAATTAATTAACGCATTTAAAGGTACATTAAAAATGTATATGAGAGGAATTTTCAGAAACACGCGGATTTTTTATTTCCATTACCCAGATGTTAAGCTAAGATACATGTCAAGATTATCTTAAATTTCACCGGGTTGGCTATGTTTGACGCTTAATGACATTGGCGTTGCCCAATCAACTATAAAAAATCAATTCGTAATTCATTCTTTGGAATTTTTACTGTCGATCTGAGGAAATCGTATTCGAAAAACAAGCTGTGATGTTACTTCCGGAATACCTATAGGAAACTCGTTCCGTTGCAAAAATACAACTGCCACCTACATTTATCTTGTCAGAAAAAGTCTCTTCTATAAAGAATAAACACTCATAGCCCTTAATAAATACGATTTCATAAAATCATATCGAAGTAAAATAGAAACGTGAACGAAGTTGAAAAATTAAATAAAATTCAAAAGATCCAAATGAAAAGAGATCACATTCGATACATTTTGACTCTTTCCCTAATCGCGATCAGTAAACAAAGAAAACAAGTCGAGAAAGGAAGGAAAGTCAAGTTCATTTAAAAGGAACTAATCTCATAATCATGTAATGTATTCATTTACTCTATCTCTTAGAACATTCGCTTGCCCTACGACCTTCACAATCCTTTTACAACGGTTTAATTGAATAATTACTTTAATGCGAATTCCCAGTCTTCGATCACCATGAGGAAGAAAGGGTCAACGACTGAAGATGTTTAAATCGCGCTTGTTTTCAGAGGTCGTACATTTCGTTTAATTTTACAAACAGATCACCTGCTACGTTGACCAACACTGTGCATACTCTTGTTTTGGGCCCTCCTCGAAGTATCACGAAGTGCATTTCGAAGGAAATGGAGACGTGCACGTCCTTACAGAACTAGTGTCTTTTCTGTCGTTGGGGGTTCTGATAAATGAACGTAATGAACAGCTGCATGTACAAATATGTAACTAGAAAAAACTTTTTTATGAATAAAAAGCTCGTTAAATTAAATTTAAAAGCTCAATAAATGTGGCTGTTCAAATGATACAGAGACCTCTGTCTTACGTGATTAAATTAATTTTATTTATTTAAAAAAACAAGGAATATTTTATGTTCATCTTTTCCCTTCCATTTTGTTGACTGTCCAGAATTCTAACCAACATTCAATGGGACGGATTTTCAGTGTGAACAAACAAACCAGACGCTCTGCGAAGATCGGTTACCTCAACATGCAATGTATCGCAGTTTTATGGAAACGTTAGGAATTTAATTTAACTGGCATTGATGAATCAATTAACAATATTATTCTTTTGAATTTTTATTGCGGTAATTTTGATATATTTCATAATTCATTTTAACATTGTTAAAAAGAATAAGTTTGAAATGTTTTTTAAATGTGTTATCTGTGACTTTTTGTTTTCTGATCATCAGTGATACTGCGTGTGTGACTGAATTTTATTTGTAGTCACTAAATACATAAACAATTTGATGTCAAATAATTTTAATGTATTATAAACTAAAACTCCGCTTGATCTGATTGGTATTGTTTATTGATTACACGGCCATTGGTATACAATTCTCAGTTAAAATTTTGCCGTTACTTCTCTACTGTGTAGCACATATACATATTTTTGTTTAAAATAAAAAATATACTTTACACGCGTTTGAGTTATACTTTGATGCCATTGCTTTTTGCAACTCAAACGTATAAACTCTGTTTCAGCTTAACCAGATATTGTGTTATTTTTTAATTAATACTTTTGTTTACTTTTATTAATACGTTTATTATATTATTAGATTTATTACATGAATATCAATGAAACTTAAAAATTCATTTCACTCTACATTTTTCACTGAGTAAGAACAATATATCAAACTAATGTTTAATGTGTTTTCACTTTATAAACATGATATATCTTATAAATGACCTGTAAAATTTAGTGATACGTATGTTTATAAACGTAGCAAATGTATTTAGCTCTGCTGATTACCGCTTAAAGATAAAAACCAAAGCTCTAACTTTAGGTTATTAAAAAGATGGAAATTGAATGTAAAAATATGCCTGATTATCCAAATCACTTGATCCGCTAGAAGTAGTTTGGGAAGTTGATGATTCTAATGGTTCCCTTTTCGTTTTAATGTGATTCATTGCGTAATTTGTACGGGTACCATTTTCCTAACAGTAATGACTAAACAACTTAGGAGGAGTCCGAAGAACAAAGGGAATAGCTGATTAAGATCGTGACATCGCATGGGTTATTCATAGGAATGTCACACCCGTCCCAGGTCGCCATAATACGAGAGAGAGAGGACACTTTCGACTCAATTTATTTAGCGAACAGCTGTCCTTGTTGAAAATGGCTCTGTTATGTTCCTGCTCTTGAGATCTAAAGCGATAAGAAATTTAGTTTCAAGTCACGTGCTAGGTATCTTACGGAAGCAGTTGCTACCGCATTGTTGCAGAAATCAATGTAAGGTTGTTGAACACAAGATAATATATATATGAGAATGGAGAAGTGTCAAGAGCCTTATGTTGAAGCTATTATAAATGTATAAAATAACTTTTCCTAGTGTTGAAAGATTTTTACAGCTCACACTAGCCTAGCAATTTCTTTCTGTTATTTGGAATGTGAACAAAATATGTACTAACATACGCATCTCTCAATTTTATAATACATATTTCACTTTGCATTAATGAAGTTATTTATATTTCAGAAGACACAGAGTTCATCTGGTATCCAGTAGGTACCGGATTCAGTTCTCGGTTTGTAAGCACATGGATGTTGGTGATTGTCTTTGTTAGGATTACACACTGCATGTCCCTATACAAATTGCCGTCAGTTGGTCACTTGTAGGGTCGAAGTTCGTAGAGGCCAGTAGTCGGGTATTAGAAATGAAAATTTGATTAGTTCGATGAGGTGGTTTTACTATTGCATTTGAACTTGGTTGTTGTTTTTATAAGGTTTAATTTTAAGTTTGATATTATAATGTGTACAAGAGTGAACTTTCCAATATTTTGTAAGTTTGTAACTTTCCAAGCACGTTTTTTTTAAAGGTTTTAGGCTAGGCCTCCACTTTCGATTTCTAGTCGCGGTGTCCAAAAAAAAAAAATCGCTGTTGCAGAAAATCTACACACATTGCGATAGATAAATCGCTGAATTAGAACAGTTATCCAATGGATGACATTGAAACTACTTGTGCGATCGCTCTCTTTGCTTCGGGTGAGAAGTCAACGGAGGACGCATCGTTATTGGGTACAACCAATAACAAATCAAAGATTATTGAAAAGGCAGTTTTATAAGTTATTTAAAGATTTATGTGAGCACCCTACAATATTTTTCCAGTATGACCGAATGACAAAAGATTGTTTTGACGAATTGTTGGGAATAATTGGTCCATCAATAACACTCTTCAATTTCTTTTAAATTCTTCTTTTAATTTCTTTACTAAATAACTCAGTACCAATAACTGTTAATATTCGTCCATCATCACCTCCGGTAGATTCGTAGTCAGACATTTTAAACAAGTATTTCCATTTTAAACAGAGACCAGAAAAACACTGCTTCATATCTGAGACTAAACTATCACAAGTGGGTGGATGTCCATGCCTGTCTGTGTGATTCATTGGGGTAGAGCGACTGTCGCGTCGCAGCGAAAATAGGACTGGTTGCAATCTTTTAATCGCTGCGAATGTTTAGTCGCAAGTTTGCACACATGTATTTGATACAATGAGTTGTTTTTTTTGCGACTGAAAAATTTGCGCGATTAGAAATTGCAAGTGGAGGCCTAGTCTTACTTTGAGCCGAGCGATTTTTCTTATGATTGATCTTGTAATTTTAGAGTAATTATACAACAAGAATCAAATTGAACAATGCTTTATAAATTTACTAGTTCCTCACTACTATTCTATAAAATATACTTTTAACAACTCGTTTTAAATGCTTCCCATGCACAAAGCAATGCAAAAACTCAAGAAATTAGATTTTTTTAATGATTTGAAAAATAGTTAGATAGTTAAATTTAATTTTCTTTTAATGGTTAAAAAACAATTAGATTGTTTAGGATAGTTAGACAGAGGAAGTTACATTTTTACTCACAAACTTCCAAAAGTATTTATTCCTATATCAATTATCGGACTTTTATCTTTGGAACTGATCCCCGACCGTCGCAAATAGCCAGTTGTGTTACTCCAGTGCGACGCAAATTCAACTACCTACTTATTATATATCAATCCAAAATCTTTTAATTTACGATCACCATACTAGATTTTCAAATATTTAATGAACCATAAAATGTGGACTAGGCTAAATTTAGTGTCTCTGAAATCAAATATTTTAAAGAAATTTTAGCTATGAAACGAGAAAAATTTTTTGAATGTATCCTCAGATAGAATTCTTGAAATTAATAAAAAAAAAGTGATATGTTTAAAATGTATTAGAGAAATATACTGGAAAGAAAAAAAGTCATTTACAATGTCAGAGAAATGAAACAGATTTCTTATCAACTAATCTAGGAAAAGTGGAAAGTTTCAGAATAAAGTTTAATAACCATCAAAAGTGTAAGATGAGGAAAAGTGCGTTCCATTCTCAAAAAACTTCAAGCCAATCTCTGAAAATCTCCTCTTGGCAGTGAAAAAAACAATCAAACAAAAGATTTTGCTACTTTTCTCCCTTAACATTTGTGAAGAACGTGAAGATGTGTAAACTTCCTATTTTGAGACTTTTTATTTGCGCTCAGAAATTTCCTTCGAGGCGAATAAAAGAGAACCGTCTGTGAGCAAACAGCTTATCGCGTAAGACGTTCTGTTACGCAAAGTTTCATCCACACACATGCCTTCCATTAGTTCAATCCTCTTTCAATTATTTCAAATGACTTACCACAATATTTTGCTTTTATGTGCCCAGCATTCCATTCTATTCCATGTGGTAAGTACTTTTAAGCCTAGCGCTTCAATGGAGCGTAGACATGTTTAACCGCGTGTAGCGATTTTTATTTCAACGGCTTAGAACCAAATATATCCAAATTCTGCCACCTTGTAGCAGAATTGTTCAGAAATCCTTCAATCGCCTAAAACGAGCAATTTATCTATCAAAATCGTCGCCATTCCGTTGGAAGTGCGGGTTTTAAATTAAAATCGAAGCTTGAAACTGCGGTTCTGGGAGAAAACGAAAGTACCTCGTCGTTTAGGATGTTTTAACGTAATTTGTGCTGTGAAAAGAAAATGGCTACCATTACCGTATGTTCCGTTCGAGTTGCATAAGTGACGTTAAAATTAGAAATCACCCATTGAATTTCGCAGTTCTGATTTTTTAAGCTCGTTTATGTTCTTCGTTTCACGTTTTACTCCATCTTGCCGGGTTTTTTTTTGTTTGTTTCAAATGTAGCGAATCGAGCAACTAAACTCTGTGTGAACAAAGGAGTTGAAAAAATTTTAGTCTTGTTCTGTGAGTGCGCGTATTTTTCTCGAAGTGTTTTTGGGTTCCTTTCATACTGTATGAAAGATGTAAATGACATAATTTTGAGGTCGCGTCAACTTCTTAAGGGATTTAAAGCTGTTGCAATTTTTAAATGAGCAGAAAATGAGTTTTTGAAATCCAATTGATGTTTTACCTAAAATGGCGTCTAAATATTTTTGTTAATTTTAATATTATTCCTCCAGTCTTTTGAGCATACTATGATTCATAATATCCGAGGTAAGATTTCAAAATCATGCGTTTTGCCTAAAGTTCGTTAAAATTTTCAAAGCGTATAGTATAGAACCTTGATTATCTGATTAACTGTCTGTATTATCTGATTAAATCTCTGTATTATCTGATTAACTGTCTGTTGAGCGTAATTTGATACCGACATTTTTCAAGTTTTAAATAAAACTAGGGGGGCCGCCTTCTGCTTGCTAACGCTCGCCAACCCCCGGAGGATTACATTGCAACCCTCATTTGTTCGCTGCAAAACCCTTGCTGGCTTCGCGCTCGCATCAATGAAGACTTGTTTCCTAGCAGAAGGAATTGTTTACAAAGTATGATATTCCAAAAATATATATATATTTTTCAAACATAAATTTGTTGTACTACAGAAAGTTATACAGTAGGTACCTCTGGAATTAGAATTCGAACAATTTAGAATTCGAATGAAAACGTTGAGCAAATTTTGGCTCGAAATGTGAGTGCTGCTTTGGAAATCGAATACCCAGTATGTTTGTAAGCTGCAATAGCTCAACTAATATTCATTTTTTTTCAATAAAATTTCATCCGATAACGCTATAAATTCAATTGAGGCCCGAGGCTTCGTAGTAAACAAACAATTGTACAGCGTTGCCAAAACGCGATAAAGAATAACGTCTTTTTTTGCCACGTAAGAGAGAGAGAGAGAGAGATTACATTACAAGCGCGAGTGTGTGAATTTAGTTCAAAGAAACGAGAAAGTGCTGGTGAAACAGAAGACCGTTAAGGATTTTTTCAGGAGAATTTAAAAGGTACGTGTCTCAATCTAAATTTATAGTAAAATTTTCACAATAAATACATACTGTGGCACAAAAACTAATGACCACTGGAGCTTCAATTTTAGAAATTTTGTCTACAACACAGGTTAAATGCGTAGAACCGGTATCTTTGGGAGATGCAAATGTTTTGATATCATAAGCATGATGAATAAGCCTATATTTAGTAGTTTTACCTTAAAAAAAATTTCTGACTTTAATCACGATAATTTAAAAATTAATAACAATACCAGGAGAGCAATTTTTTTGTTCATTGCATAAAAATAATGTAAATACAATTAGTAATGCTTCTGAATTTAAGAATTTTCAATTAAATTCAAATATTGCTGATATGTTTAAAAAACTTGTTCTATGTCATTTGATTTCATCTTTTCATTTTAGCTTGACGTTCTATTCCATACTTTGATACCACTTGCAATAAAAATACTGTCTGTATAAAAGCGGATTCTTAAGTCTTAATTACTAAAAAAAACTGTTCTTAACATCCTTTCGAAAATCATATTTGAAATCTTTTGTTCTAAAATTACATTAAATCGATCTTTAAAAGATCAGTATTTTGCTCTATTTTAGACTTCATTGTCGTTTAATTGATTTTCTACAATGATAAAAGATCAATAAAAAATTTTATAGCTGTTGTAAATTATATTAATAAATGCAACAAAAGCTGAATGGGGATCGAAGTATTCCTGAAACACATCTACGGGTTGTTTTTACAGTACATTCATAAATGATAACAACTATCTAACACTAAAGTAACAACTCGTTTCACCTTAAAATGTGTATTTAAATATTTCCATCTCCATATACGAACAATGCATTCTATAATAAATGTGCACAGTTTTTTATTTCAAATACGCAATATGTGCCTATACTATATTCAAAACTAGTTTTGAATTCGGGATTGAATGAGTAAAGCACAGACGATGTAAACAATATTTTTAAAGAATGAGTTATGAATAAATAAATGTAAAGCTTTTCACGTTATATTCATTCTAACTACCTTCAAGCATGATTTTATCATCATTAAATTGTTTGGCTTTAAATTATTGGCTTTTTTTATGATCAAAACTGCGATGCAAGAGGCATGATTAAAATATAAAGCAATAAATAAATTTTAAAATACTGAATTAGGTTTTATCATAATTATTTGTTGAGGTAAAATTGCTTCGATGTGTTTCAACTGATGTATTAAATTAACTATATAAAATTATCTAATTAAACCGAATTATAAAATCTAAGAAAATTAAGTTGAACTGTAACTCAGAATAATATTGAGTAAAGGTAAGTTAAAACAACATTAGAATAATTTAAATTAATATTGGATACAATGCACAGGATAGGAGATAGGAAGTTGCAGATAGGAAATTGAGAAAAGGAAATTACGATCACATCGTAAATGCACTGCCTTCATAATAGATTTGATAAGAAAAATAAATTACTCTTAAGAAGAGAGATTGATATACTATTAGATGCGTTCAATTGTTTGGAATAAATGTTTTGTAAAAAGTTCTGCATTCACACGTTTTAACGTTTCTTTAAAATTTGAACTTATAATTTTGATGATAACTAAATTGATATCAGCGTCATCAAAAAATATAACCTTAATTTATTATTCCCTTGTATATATAGTTTTTAAATGTACATAATGTAAATCGTCAATTTTTGTATGTTTTAGATATTTCATAATTTTTTTCAAAGCTGAAAAAACGTCAACCAAATTTCTAAAAAAGCTCTCACGTTTTTTTCACACGGGAATTATGTGTAAATACTTTAAAATTAATAAGCATTAAAGTAAGTATTAAATACGTGAAACTTTTGTACATTTATATTACATACATAATGACGAAATGTACGTAATTTAGAAAGCAAATAGTTAAAAATTGAGTTTGAAATAAGAACACATTGTTTACAGTATTTCGCATTGACAAATTTTAATAGAAAGATCAAAAGAAAAAACTTTTTACTGTACCCATTATATTTAATTCATCAATTTGTGTTAAACTGGATAAGAAAACTGAAACCTAGCTTTTTGGAAACGATACTGCCAAAAATGAATATTGATGAGTATTTTTTAGTGTTACCTGAGAAATGAATCGAATGAAAACTAATTTTTCTTTGCAAAATAGAGAAATACATTAACCAATTATTAATACATAAATATAATGTCATTAGTTTAAAACTATTATTACAACCTAAGAGCGAAGGACCGGGAAGTACCACGTGACGGAATGAGACGAAAGCAAATAAGGAAGTAAAATTTATGATTCTGTGTCTGTGTGTATTGGTATACTTTTCATTCAAAACCTGATAAGCAGTGTTGAAGTAGAAGAAAAAAAAATTGTGACTTAATTTAGATTTGTGTACATAAGATTAGTAAAACAGGTATTGAACTCACCATACGTGACTGAAATCAAGTTATGGGGTAAATATGTTTGACAGTTATCTCTTTTTAGTGTAGCAAGGTTCTTCAGAATATCAGTTTTGATTGTTAGGCGAAATAATTAGACTCGGGTTTTAGTAGTTTACAAATAAATATATAATATATATTCTTCTTATAAATAAAATTCAAATTCATTATCAACTGATAGAATTTGAAGAACTCTACATCTTTCTTTGTTCTAAGCATACAATTACAAATTATCCTATATTTTTTAAGATACCGCTCATATGATAAATATTTGTTTAACTTTCTAACCTGTTAAATCATGGAACTGCAATTTACTTTGCCTGTGAATATTTCCTTTTTAAAACCTTTCTACAGCTGTTTTTCGTCCTTTCCTTTTTTTTTTAAATTTTGTTATGAAACTTAAGGAACGAAAAACAAAATGTATGTGTTCAAAAGTTTCTAAAAAACTAATATTCGCACGTGATTGAACGAGGTATTATTCCGAAAATTAATATAGTTAAATTTTTATCTATACAAATTTTACTGTTGTTATTAACACAACTTCAGAGAAAAAGAGTAATTCTCTGAATTTTGTTTAGTTGGGCTGTGAAATCGAGAAGTTCATGTTTTGTGACGGAACGTGACATTTAATAAATCTACAAATCTTCTCTTGAAGAAAGGATTTTACATGTAAGAAAGGTAACGGATTACAAACATTATATAAATAATTATTACAAACATTATATAAATAATTATTACAACACATTTAAAAATAATAATATATAGTGTTCACATGGATTTGTTCACTTACTTTAGAGGTGGTTTATTTTTATATGATGACTAGCAGTGTAGAGTTTCAAAAAATGAATTCAAATGCATTCGAAATAAACATAAAATTACAGCAATATATATATGCTACCAGCAAAACTGAATTATAATATCTATTTCGTAGAATATATAAAACATGTTTTCATTTATTATTACTTTATGGAAATTTACTACATTCAATTATTGTTATTATTATATGAAAATTTAATGCATTCAATTATCGAGCAATTATTTGTGATACGTAATATAATATTATTACATACATATATTATTAGTAATACACAGACCATAACTAAATTCTTTTTTGAATGTTATAGGAGATTTTTTCTTCTGATTAATTTAAAAGTTCGATTTCATGGAAATATATTTCACACTTCAATCCATTTACAACCATATAAATATTTTGAAAATTGAAATATTTCATACATTTAAAACTTTGTTCTATTTTTTGTTCCTTAATATTTGCACAGTTATTAACTACATCTTTTTTATTCACTTTTTATTTTAACTTTTTTATTCACTACCATTCACTTAAAAATAATCTTAAAACGTTAGTTTATTAAAAAAAAAAACTACTTTTTATTACTTTCTCTATGTGTTTTCTAATAAAAATCGACGTATTATTTTAGTCTTCAGATAGCGTGATAGGTGGTATTTATAAGTCGAAAAAATACAGTTAATCCATAATTATGATTTATACAAAATATTAATACGATAATAAAAAGTAATGAAAGTTTAGAATTACTTTTAAAACTAAACTCTAAGTGAAAAAAATTTAATTAAAAAGCACTTCAGATAGTATATATTTGGGTTTCATATAAATGAACGGAATTAAATTATTCTATATTTCTCACTGTTATGCTACAAGCAGTGTAAAGTCAGTAGAAATTGTTTAGTCACAGTACAACTTAAAAGTATAAAAGTAACAAAAACATCTTTTATTTTGTATTCTCTTTAAGTAGTATCAAAACGTTAGCTACCATAAATTGATTGATAACAGATCACAGAATTTTTAATTTGTATAGGACACGAAGACTTTTCTAAGAGTCAACGGGTGCCTCTCGAGATCTTTTTCATATTGAGAGCTTTCCGGTAAAGTAAAACGTTTTCGGCCCTTGTGTTTTAATGGTAGAAGGTGCGTCCTGTGCGTATTCAGTATCGTACGGCAGAAAGTAAAATCTGTGTATTTATGGGGTTTGTTTATTTACACAGAAAATAACCCTCATGAGAAAAAAGCATTTAAGGTCAATGATACTAAGAGATAGTTTTTTTAGTGTAAATATGCTGGCAGAAGCGAAAAACAATTCCGATGAAAAACAATTTGATTTATCTCCACTTTGCTGATGTTAATTTTTAAATTTTGATTATTCTGTGAGCGTCAGGCCAAAATTACATTCGAGTAACATGTTAAGTTATTTACCAACATCATGTGACAGGCATGACAGTCTAGGTGGATTAATTGGCCTCTCTTGTGATAGAGTCGACCGACCAGACGGCATTGTCTAGATTTGCTAGTGGTCACTTGCTGGGCTGTTTTTATAATCACGGTATTAAGGAGTTTCCGGTATGCTCTAAATATGGCGAGGAGAGTGCATCCCAATAGAACATCCTCTCTTGTCTCCAACTCTCCAGGGAGTTATTTGAGATGGATCCTTTGAAGGCCCTTGACATTTTGAGGGTGTGGGGACCTATGATGTCCTGCCGCTAGTCACTGAAGGACTAGTATTAATTAATCACCAACTTAATAAATTAACTGCATCTTCCAACCTCAACATTTAACCTTACATAAAAAAAAATCCTCTTCTAAATATCTATGAAAACTTACATAGTAATATAAAAATAATAATAAATTGTACATCAAAAACAGGACTTTCTAGGACAGGTTAGTTAATAATCGCAATACTAGTCAAATGTATAACTGAATTTTTAGAACGCTGTCGACTTCAGCTCCCGGGTTGATAGAGAAAAAAAATCACTCATGCACAAAAACCATTTTTCAGTTGATGTGAAAGACTCGAGGTAAAAACCGTTTAAAAACCATTGTACTGAGAAAAAGAGTGATCTTTGTTCAAAGAGTTTTGAAGAGCAAATGATATGCGAATAGTGAGTTCCTTAGAGAAACATCGACAGAAGCAGAAAGGATAGAGAAGATAAAAAAATTCTAAAAAACTCGTTTTACAATAACAGTACATTTTAGTGAAATTTTTGGAACAATGTAGAATATAGACAAAAAGAGGGATCAGAAAACTGGAAATTAGCTCATGTAAAAAGTAAAATAAATTATAGCTCTTAATTTTTAATGTAAAATGTAATAAAATTGATATGAAACTAGTTTCATAAAAAAAATATAAAAAAAACATCGCTGTTCTAAGATTTTTGATACTTTTTATTCAAGCTAAGCAATAAGTGAGACGTACGATTTTTAGAACATTGACAGTAGCCCGAAAGATTGGGCGAAAATTCACTCATCTATGAAGACCACAAAAATTTAATACCTAAATGCAATAAATTCGATTCTTAAAAGTATAAAAAGATTCTTTCAGTTAAGAAAATGAAACGTCGTTATTCTTATATTTTCAATGAAATTCAAAAGATAATGAGTCGTATAGTTTTTTTAATATCGACAGAAAAACCGGGAAGACTTGAAAAAGTTATCTCATATATAATGACTACCATAAACATAATATCAAGACAAAATAAATTTTATTCTAAAAAGGTTTTATAAATATTCCTTTAAATATAAAAAGAAAAAGAAATGTCTTTATTCTCGAATTACACTACAAATCACACGATATGAGTCATAAGAATTTTAGAATATCAACAGTAGCCGGGAAGATAGGGAAAACAAAATAAATTTATCTATAGAAACCACAAAAACTTTTTACCAAGAAAACTCTAAATTCGATTCTTAAAAGTTTTATGAATATTTTTTAATTGAAAAAAATGTCGTTACTCTAAGAATTGTAATATAAATCAAACGATAAGAGTGAATCAGAAGTTTTGGAATATACATTGTTGCCGGGAAGACAGGTTAAGTTAAATTAATTTATCTATAAAAACCAAAAACTTACTATCAATATACACATATAAATTCGATTGTTTAAAAAATTATAAAGATTTTTTTAAATTAAAAAAAGAACTGTCGTTATTCTAAGTATTGCAAAAAAGTCAAACGATAAGTGACTCGCAGAAGTTTTAACACATATATTGTAGCCGGGAAAAGATAGGAAAAATAAAATCACACACACACACACACACACACACATCTTATTTATAAAATCCAAAAAACTTACTATCAATGTATAAATTGGAAAAAGTTCTTAAAAGTTTTATAAGTTCTTTTAACACAAAAAAAGAACTGTCGTTATTCTAAGAATTGTGAAGCAAGCCAGACGATAACTGAGTCGTGGAACTTCAGGATAGCAGTCTGCATGATCGGAGAAAAAACAATTCACTCACCGGTCTCTTGTTTGCGAGGAGAGAAAATCCGGAAAGAGAGAGAGAGCACAGAGAGGAGTGAGGAAGACGTCTGATGCGAGTGGATGCCAGGAGGTTTGTGTCTTCCGCCTGGTATTGACCTAGGGTGGTCAAGGTTACTCTCTCACCCACCCTACCGTGCTTATTGCACGCTCCACTCGCAGACCGAATCCGAAGCTGTTCGTCTGCCCTTCCCCTCCCATAACGGAGGCTTCTTCCTACGTCGGGAGTTTCGATTCCACCTGTTGAGTATTCCCTTATTGTTTTTTTTTCTTCTTACCTTCCGTGACAGGTGTACCAGATATTGTTTATGTCGGCCTCTTATTGAAAGAAAAAAAAGAGAGAACGCAGACTCACGAAAGTGGTAAGGTAAAAATAGAATATAGCTTCCGAATTTTGAGAAATGTCATAAAAATAAAGATGAGATAATTAGCCTAAAGTATGCTTGTAGTGCAGTACCTGTTCTTCCTGAGGAATTTATGTGAATTTACTTTTGGACGCTAAAACGTTGACGAATCTTTTATTTCAATGATTTTCACCTATTGTTCATCTTAATCTTTCTAGTCATTCATTTTTCAAGTCTAGAAACATAAATCTGGTTAATCCCTTGGTATTCTTATGTTTCAAATCTTATTTTCATGTTTTTTTGTGACATTGAAATTTTAATTAGTTTCATTTTTAATGGTTTTTTTGACACCGGAAGCTTTTAATTTCCATCATGATCACAAAGAAGTTCTGACGAACTTCTTTCATTGCACGGCTGTATTTTAATTTTCCTATTGTGTTTTTGATTGTTTTCAAAATACGCAATATGAATCTTAACTTCTTCATTCCTGAAGTACCAGTTTGGTCGTATTCCTTTAGAACTCGTTTGTGTACCCTTTATATTACTGCAATACCTTTTAAACGTTATAAAGCATTCATTAATTCCGTCTGTCTCCATTCAGTTAAATCCTAATGCTATAACCAATGGGGTATTGTACCCAAATGGGTATGAGTTCCTTGTGGCAAATAGTTTTCAAAAATAAATGAACTTATTATTGTTTCTTTTTTTAGTAGAATGTTTTTCTCGGGACAGAGAGATAAAGGTTCCTTCCAGGTTATACTGAAACCCAAAATTTGGTTACTTTAGATGATTTTATTCTCTTATGTCTGTTTCGTAGATGCTTATGCTAGTTTTTGTTAGTTTAGTTTGAAGCGCATGCAAAGTCTAGATAGATCTTTTTTCTATGAATATTCTTCCAGACATTCTAGTTTTCTGGTGTCTTGATTATTCCATGCAGGAATTAAAATTATATAACCTTAGTTTTTCGGAAGTTCATATTTACTTTTCTAAGAATTATCTTGTAAATGACATCAAAACTATGAGCAACTTGTTTTTTAAATGTTACCTTTACCTTTTTTTTTTGTTTCCTTGTTGCTTTTGATCCATCATGTTGAGCTTTTTCAGAAGATATCGATAGACTAGTTCACTCTTTTCCTTTTGGGGGGTACATACCGAGGCCTCGTGTTACAAAAATGACCGTACAGCGATTGCCTAAACTAAACCCATGTTTATTTTTTCATGACTCACTTATCCAAGTAGTATATGTCATTGATTCTCTGATAAACTATATGATCTAGTGATACTGATAAGTTGAAATAAAATTATGAGGTCATAGAAAATCTTTCAAATCTTTAAAAGTAATTCGCATCCTACTTTTTAATTAGGAATTTTGCTTCTTGCAGTTACACGCGAAATTAATTTTCGTATATTTGAAAGAAGTTGTGAAAATGTGATGGTTTAAAAATTGGGCTTCATTTATATGTATAGTTACAAAACTTTAAGTACTATGTTAGTTTCCCTTAACATTTCGAAAAGGTGACGCAATCCATAGATAGAAGTTAAATTATTCATTATAAGAAAACATACTGTTTTCAGAGACGTGAAAAACACAGTTATTTAAGGTGCGAATATTATAACTGGAAGCATCAAAGAATACAGAGTGGTAAGAATAGACCTCACAAAAACTAAACGTAGGAATTTTTTATCGAAAACCAACCTGAAAAGTTTCCGTTTTTGTATTGGATGTAACATTTTGGGGATATTTTGGACGAAAGTTTTAACTAGTTACAGTCATTCGAAATTTCCAGCTCACCATACAAACTGTACTTTTGAAAAGGGGTGCAGCTATAGAGGGGGTTATCGGGACTTAAGCCCCTGTCAGACCATACAAAATGCAAAAAATCGTCATTATATAAATAATTTATCACTTCTTTAAAAATCGTGTCGATTATTTCTTGTTATGTCTTACAATGTATTGCAACAGGTACCTCCTGATTGGGGAGTAGCACAGCTCAGCTTTGGGAGCAGCAAAATGTTTATTATATAAAAGGGTAGGTTGAAAAAAAAATCGAATTTTGCAGAACCAAATGCTGATGGTGAAAAAAGCTTGACCGTCCACCTCGGGTAAACAAATATGTTAGTTTCTCGAAATTAAAAATTATCTCAATGAAGATACATGTTTGAATTTCTCAAATTCTGACTTTTTGACACCTGCATTACATCGTTTGACTTCTCTTCCGTCAATGGTTTTCAGCATGAAAAGTGTTAAAAGGACGTCAAAGAATAAAACCACTAGAACAATTTAAGGAGTTCAATTCGTGTCAAAGATTAAAACCAATCTTAAGTCCAATTTCCATACAAATGGCCCCACATTGAGTTTTTCTTAAAACGACCTTGCATAACCCATGAATTCGGTTGATGTTTTCTCATTGAACCACTGGTTTGTTCTTGTGTTTTTGGAAGCAACCCAGGTCACACCGCAGAGAAATTGTTGGATTGCGAGATGCACTAAGGCCCGGTGCACACACCCGATTTTCAACTTGCTGTGGCTATGAAGCCCAACTATGCACACATAACCGTGAAATGACGCAAGCACTAATTTCGCGCCATTTGCGATAAATATTCTATCGAAGAACACATGTTTATTTCGCTTACTTGGTGTAAAAGAAGTATATTTTGATACAAAATAGACGTTACAGGATACAACCATTTATTAATTATTATTTATATTCCACTTATTTATGAAAACATGGTACTTCAGAACGGAGAAGCATGTGCGGCGAGCTGCGGCGCCGTGGGGAACTGCGGTACAAATTGCACGCAAGTTGAACGTGCGGCGCAGGAGGCATGTGTGCATCACTCCATTGGATCTAATGTATCTCAGACCGCACTTGCGTTGTCGCAGCGGCGCTGCACGTTGAAAAACCGGATGTGTGCACCGGGAATAATTCCCTCGCATCCGTCCGTGGAACGTGAAGAACGTTATAAAAATCTCGCTGTTTCCTTGCAAAAATGAGCTGTAAAAATTATTTAAATGTCTTCTAATTAAGAATGGTTAAATTCGGAATGTCACGTTATTATTTCAGTTGCTGTTTTTAAAAAGAAATGTCATGATTTGCTTTCAACTTGATGCAATTGATTTTAATTAGCTTAGTTGTCACAAAGGTGATATTATTGATATAGTTAGGGGCAGTTGTGAGTGCCCAAGAAAACTGCAAAGATTGCAATTGAGTGGACATTAATGATTGTCTTACCACTCATCTGTCCTCACGTTGGGTTGGCGTGGAAGTTTGGAGAGTGGGGTGCCAGCTCAGGTGTTGCTTCGTCATCTGACCGTGGTTCAAAATTACGAGGTGTTGTCCTCGGATCTTTCCCTTAAGGGACTGATCCCGGACCGTCGTCAATAGCCCGTTGTGTTGCTCTAGTACGACGTTAACTAAAAAAAATTACAAAAAAAAATTACCACTCATCTGCATAGAATTGGCATTATCACCGATCCTTTGTACCCGCTTTCTAATCATCCTGATCCTATGCACAGATACTACCTGCTCTGCTACGACCGCCATTCATGGAAACTTGGACGTTTGTTTTCTAATGCAAGACAGCGAGATAATTTTTAGGGCGATAACTCCGGTCGAATTTCTTTTTTTTCTGCATTTTCTTTTTCGTGTACTTTTGTGGTGTGTTGTACCGTTGTTGTTTGTCATGTATACCTTCTTCTGTTTGTATCTTTTCCCGGATATTGGAACTACAAAAAAACTAGTTAATGGAGATACGCATTCATTTTACGTCTAGACAAATTTCTCCATTAGATATGCTTCGCTCAGTAGCTTCAATCACTCTGTGCTGGTTTTTTTCGTGATCTTTTTTAAGCTAATCATTAAATATGTAAGATAGTTTAATCTTTATGCATAATATATTCCGACCTAGATAAGTTTCTTTATTAGATATGCTTTTCTCAGAAGCTCAGATCCTTGAATGTCATTACTTCATGGACTAATAGCGGCTTAACATCCTTGGAAGTCCAGAAGTCCTGTATTTTTTTTAAACAACAAACAAATTAGGAACTATTCGGTGGCAAATAAAAACGATTAAATTTAAAGCAACGTTTTAAGGTAAATCTGAGAACGACTTCAATTTATATTCCTTGATTTTCAGGGCAAGAAGCCTTACAAGGGAATAGGGATGTGTGATTCTTTCAGTCTCAAATAGATGCAATTGTAGATTCATTAATTTTTGTTTCTGACATAAAAGTCTTTATTTTTGGAAGTGGTATAAGTCCATTTTTTCATACATCGAGATATTTAAGGTTTTGCTTTTAAATTCATTTTAAAATATTTGCAAACTTTTTAAATTTTACTATGCAATAATAATTATTAAAATTGTTAAAGAAATTAAACTCATTTTTTAAAAATTGGACTTATACCACTTTAAAAAATAACGTCTTATATCATTATGTATATTAGTGTAAATAAAATTTTAATATATTTAGTTGGCAGAAATAAGCTGAACTTCAAGTGCAAAGTATGCTACACTCCCCTTTCAAAGGATTTAAATACAGTGATCTCTCACTTATACACGCTCTCTTTTATGTGCGTTTTTCAGTTATACGCGCTTTTTTCGCGGTCCCGGCCATGAATATAGGAAAACAATGATAACTCTTATTCATTTATACGCTATAATAAAAAAGCAGCTCTCACTTATGCGCGTCGCAAAAAAATTTTCACTTCAAAAATTAGTTTCCTCAAGTCAGGTGTTGCTTCTCGCAAGAACTTTTCCTTTTTTGATCTGCTTCTAGGAATGCATTCCCTCGCCCTTACCCTATCGTTCGGATTCCTGGAACACATTTCTCTACCATATACACGGGTGTACCATAGGAGTCTTGTAACTGACGCCAGTGAAAGTCGCATTTATACAGCAGCCAATTAGAGTGGTTAGTACGGTAGGTATCAAGTGGCATTGATCGCTAACGAAAGAACCTTCTTTGGAGTTTGGGTTAGATGGTTGCGTTTTAAAATGCCAAAACGAACAAAATTGTCGCTTTCGTTTAAAATGGATGTTATAAAAAAATTAGAAGAAAATTCTTGCAATTCGAAAAAAGCTTTAGCGGAGCATTTTAATGTTCCAGAATCGACATTGAGAGGGATTTTAAAAAATCGGGAGGTGATTATAGTCACTCATCGAGAATGTGGAATTCAGTCGAAGAAAAGAAGCAGAATTCAAGGTGGAAAGTTCGAAGAATTTGAGAAAGTTTTGTTGCTGTGGTTTAAAAAAGCTCGTGCCTCGAACATTCCTGTTAACGTTGAGCTTCTAAGGGAGAAGTCCGTACAATTGTTATAGAGTTTTGAAATGGAAAACTTTTCTGCGTCACATGGATGGATTGAAAAATTCAGAAATAGGTATGGCTTGGCAACTCGCGTCCTTTCTGGGGAAAGTGCGAGTGTCAATGAAGGAACCGTAGAACAATGGAAAGAAGACTTGACTACTTTAGTAAACGGATACGAACCGAAAAACATCTACAATTGTGACGAAACTGGAATTTTTTATAAACTGATGCCCGACAGAACCTTAACATTCAAGGGAGAACCATGCCATGGTCAGAAAAAATGTAAAGAAAGACTAACTGCCTTGCTGTGTTGCAATGGTTCAGAAAAATTCCCGCCATTGGTCATTGGCAGATCAAAAAAACCTCGCTGAACGTGAAGAAGCTTACTTGCGACTACACTAGCAACAGAACAGCTTGGATGACATCGCACATTTTCTTGGATTTCCTTCAAAAATTCGACAGGAAAATGCAAAAAGAAAAACGGAAAGTTCTGTTATTCATGGATCAATGTCCTGCTCACCCACAAGATCTCCCAACTTTCAATAACACGAAAGTTGTGTTTTTTCCTGCAAATTGCACGAGCACGATTCAACCTTTGGATCTGAGTGTCATTCGTTGTGTGAAAGTGCACTATAGAAAAACTTTAATCCGTCGACTTATGGCTGCATCAGAAACAAAACGGGCATTAAAAGACCAATTGAAGCAAATTACCGTCCTTGATGCAATTCATATGTTGTGTTCATCATGGAGAAACGTTATTGACAAGTGCATTAAAAGCTGCTTTAAGAAAGCAGGATTTTCGTTTCTAGCAGAAAATGAATGTGAGGAGCCAGAAAATGAAAGTGAAAATTGTGAAAATGACATAAACGAAGAAGATTAGCATATTGTATCTGGTGGACTCGCTATGTGCACTACTTGCAACGATTTCGTTGATGCAGATGAAAATTTAATCACAGCTCAATTGCGGGAAATAGGAGACATTGCAACCGAAATAAATGGTGGTGACGAAGATGAAGAGGACGACGATGATGAAGATGTGGCAAAAGTTCTCCCAACTCACACAGTAGCGTTTGAAGCTTTGGAAACTCTGCGTGACTATTTTCAGTTTAATTCCGGAAGTGAAGAAACTTTTTCACGTCTTGACGATCTTGAAAAGACTCTTTTTGAAAATTCAGGAAAACAAAAACAATCATCAATAGTAAGTTATTTTGTGAGAATGTAATAGGAGCAAAACGAAATTTGGGTATGTAAGCATCTTCATTTTCTTTGTGTTCTTAAAAGATAGTAAACGGAAGTTATACACGGAAACTTGTATTTGCATTTTGAAACGACGTAACCTTATTTCCCTTTTCTGTAGTACTATATACATAGTATTAATTAACAACATACTGTGTACACTGTATTGATTTTTCACTTTTAATCTCCTTTTTGTGGTTTTTCACTTATGCGCGTTTTTCACTTATACGCGTTTTGTTCGCTGTCCCCAACTCCCGCGCATAAGTGAGAGATCACTGTACTATCAGACTAGGTTCAACTATTATCTTAACATTACATGCTTAAAAATTCACGCATAATAGTAATGCACTGCATACATATAAAATAAAATGAAATCTATATATATATTTCTCTTACGTGGCACGCAAAAAAGACGTTATTTGTTACCGCGTTTTGGCAACATTGTGCGATTGTTTGTTTACTAGGAGCCTCGCGACTCCTTTGAATCTATAGCGTTATCGGATGAAATTTTATTGAAAAAAATGAATTTTAGACGAGCTGTTGCGGTTTGTAATAGAAATCTAAGAAAGCGGAGGATCTTTTCAGGCTATTTAAAAAACCGGTCCTTTTCAAGGCTAACAATTATAGTACAACAAGACGCATGCACTACAGCTTTCGACAACAAACTCAGTCAAAAAGTGTATGGGTGGCTCGAGTACTGGTGAAATGTACACACAAACAACATGCTGGGTATTCAATTTCCAAAGCAGCACTCACATTGCGAGTAAAAATTTGCTCAAAGTTTTCATTTAAATTCTGATTTCAGATGTACTGTATGTAATAGAACAAACTGGAATTTTATGTAATACAACAAATTTAGATTTGAAAAATATTTTTTTGGAATATATTTTGTAATAAATCCCTTCTGCTAGGACACGTGTCTTCATTGATGCGAGCGAAGCGAGCATAGGTTCGCTCAGCGAACCAATGAGAATTGCGAAGCAATCCTCCGGGGGTTGGCGAGCGTTAGCGAGCAGGGGGAGGGCCCCCTAGTGTTTCATAATCTTACAACGTAATTACGATTACATGTGCTACCATCTTAACTTATGTTCAAAACATTTTACAGGTAAACGTTGATTTCTCCAATTGTTTCACTACCGTCGTTAAACAATGTACTGACAATTTAGATAACGTCGAATTATTTAAAACTTTTCTCTTGCTCGTACATTTACAAACGGTTCTTTTCCCACCATATTTCCTGTTTAACAAAATTAACTCCATTACGAATGGTCAAGTTTCGTAACTCAATTCGCTTGAAAACACTCCTCATCATGACTAGCACATTAGAAAACGACCTGTATTTTCTCCTTAAAATATTGTAGTAAAAGCGTAGCTTCTTATTTCATCCGTGGAGGAAAGAGAATTACATGTAATGAATCGCAATAACTGCACTTTCTACGGCACAATTAATCTTCAAAATGTCAGAGTTTTCATTTGTTTGATCAGAAACGTAACGGTAAATACATTGGTATGGGAACCATGAATTTTAACTTAAAGCTAATCCGTTGCAATAAATAATATATGAGTACCATACATTAGTAGTAATGAATAATACATATGGTCTAACCAACTTATGTTCAGACAAGTATTTTGAATGGTAAAAAATACGCATTATGTAAAAGTACAAAATATAAAAAAAAATATATATATAAAAAAAATTTGAAAAATTATATTTTTTTGAACTGTCAATTTTTGGCTTAAACATAATATTAACTGCTTCCACAAAATATCGCTTCCAAATTTTTTGCAATTCGGCATAATTATTTTGGGTGATTTATAAACACACATGATCTATTTTCAAATATCTCATTGAATCTGTTCCTAAGTAGGTAGGTAGTTTATTAACGTCGCAATGGAGCATGACAACGGGCTATTGGTAATGGTTAAGGATCAATACCGAAAGGAAAGATCTGAAGACAACACCTCGTAATTTTTAGCCACGATCAGATGGCGAGGTCAACACCTGAGCTGGCACGTCACTCTATAATCTTGCTTTGACTCGGAAAAAAATGGGGACATTGTCCGTTTTGTAACTTTTAGAAAACATCTGATTTACTAATTTTATTGTTTTTTATTATTGATACAGCGCACAAAAAAAAATACTTTTCAATGTTGTAAACCTTTCATAATCTTTGACAAAAGACACTTACACTTTGTTCTATCATAACTTTCATTTCTTTGAAATGATTTGTGAACATAACTCCAAATTTAGACATTGGTTATTGGAACGGTTGAACAGATACTCTCAATCGTAGAAGATAAACGAGGTGACAGTAAAATTAGGGTGAATTTTTAAGATATACCTGTTTGAGTGGCACTATTTAAAAATAACCTAGTATGCTATTACTAACCTGATTGATTGTCATTATCATCAACATTTTGCACAATATTAATCATGAACGGTGTTCAAAGCTTTTTTCTGAATAAATTGATAAATTTATAATTGTTCTTCAAGAACATTGGTATGTAGACCTAATTTTATCCAAGACGTTAAGAAAACCCGTCAAACTCAGGCATTTCTAAATAAGTTTTTTCGCTCATCCATAATGCACAAATTGTGGTGAACATAAAATACAGGAAACCAAAATGTCCAAAATTATGTAGATGAACAATGAAAAAACAGTTTGGAATAGTTACTTAACTTTTAAGTATGCATGGTATGTGACAGACATCTTTCACACACAGCGCTTAGCTTAAATTATTAATTTGATAAATTTGAAAAGTGGCTTATCATATGTTGTCTGAAGCCCTTCAATTGACCTTAAATTATTTTTTACTTTAATTTAAATTCTAGCCACTGCATGGCTAGCCAGGCGTTGTTCGTGGCAATTGTTTTTGTGTGGTTATTGGTTTGCTTCGCAAACCAAATAGGAGTTCGTAGCCTATTGGATTTGTCCTTGGTGTTGGTTTGCGAAGCAAACCAATAGGGCATTTCCCGTGACAGTTCTTTTCGTGGCAGTCATATTGCCCGTGGTATTGATTTGCTTCGCAAACGAAATGGGCGTTGCACGGGACAATTTGTTTCGTGGAGGTCACACTGCCCGTGTGATGGTTGTAAAAAATGTAAAAATTTAAGTGAAAAATTATTTACTAAAGGAAAATTAAACGTACAAGGCATCAGAATGGTTTCAAATTTTCCGCAGATTTTGAATCCGTTGAATTTTTTAATCTATCTTAAACAATCTCGATTTTACAAAAAGAACTAAATAATGCCAGCCAAAATGTTTTTTATTTTCTTGCTTTCTTTCGCTGAAATCGAAAGAGGGCTGGAAATGTAATCTGTTTATTTTTGGAACACGAATGTTAGCGTGACGTCACATTCTCTAGCGAAAATATAAAAGATATGCAATTTAAAAATTTTATTTATTTAAAGCAAATCATATTTTTAGGTATTGATCTAATGTGAAATTTTCCGCAGATTTTAAATCTGATGAAATTTTTACTCCATCTCTAACGGTCTAGGATATAGAAAAAACTACATAACTATAGTTAAAACTGTTTTTTTATCCCTTAGCTGGAAAATCATTCCTCTGCGCTAAATGATAACGTAAATGGAAAAAAATTTGAATCTGTCATATCTTTATGATTATGCCATTCCAAAGAAAATAATAATAATTTGGACTACCTGTGTGCCAAATCCCATTACTGTAAGTCCCATAGATTCGTCAGGACTTTGTGTGCAAGAAACAAACACTTCCTTTTATGATATTAGATATAAAAGAAATCAGTCTCTCTGTGTTTAGAGAGTAAGTTTTGATTATATTTAAACTGTTGGTGTTTTAAGAGTCCAATCGTATCAAACTCAACCGCACCCATCTATATCTCAAAGGCTTAAGATGATCAATAAAAGCGTACAGAATCAGAACTATTTTATATTTTGAGAGCATGGTAGCCCATTTGGAAGAGCAACGGATTGGAAACCCAAGGTTTGCGAGTTCGAAACTCGGTCCAGATAAAGATCGTTACGTACACGAGGGCTCGTGCGAGTTAAATCTGTCGTGGCCTCAAATGTCCTCACGTTGACGAAGTGTGGAAATTTGAAGAGAGGGGGGGGGGCATCTCAAGTGTTTTTCTCATCATATGAACGCGTAGTTCAAAATTACGAGGTGTTGTCCTTGGATGTTTCCCTTCGGAATTAATCCTTTGCCACATTAATTACCTACCTATCTGTTTTATTTTGTGTGGTATTTGAGAGAGTTTAGTGAAAGTCGTTTTTGTTTTCACTGTTTCGCTGTCGGAATCTAAGTTTTCCAGAATTCACTACTTCCTAGACCAACTTTCAATTTGTCTCCTCACAAAAGAGAGATTAAAATTAACTTGACATTGAAGGATGTAAACAAAACAGGTCTATCCTAAGTCGCTTGAAAGAAGTTGGGAATGCTTGTATGATCACACAATGGAAAAAACAACATTTCCGTCCATCTCGTGAGAGATAAATCTTCTAAATCAACTTAGTTCCGCATAGCACTTATCATTACGAGATCGACTCTAAAAAAAGAAGACATTTCTTGTTCACAGAAGCAGGGCAAAGTAATAAATTCGGTATAATGGAAAAATTAAATGTAACAAAACGTTCCGACATCAGCTTAACAAACCTAAACAAACAACACGACGAATCTACTTCAGCGTAATGAAAATAAAGAAACTGCGGAAACGTTTACCAGATTTTTTAAACTGCATATACCAGAGTGTAAAAAGTAATGGGATAATATCAATTTTCGATTGTTTCATAAAAATGTATCCAGTTTTTTTAAAGTAAATATTTCATCATCAAAAAATCTTGTAAATATGTTCATACTATTTACATCTTAGGAACAAGATCCAAAAAAATGAAATAATAATAAAAAATAATCTAAAAAAAGGTTTAAAAAATGTTGTTGCACTTTCAATGATGTCACGAAAAATCCCTTACATATATTTCAAAAAGTAAAACTTCTTTCGTCCACAAATTATCTTAAGAATAGACTCCAAAAAAGTAAATAATAACAATAAATAAATAAATAAATTTGTACAATACATCTTGTATTTATAGTGAAAACGAAAATCAAAAAATTACTGGGGCACTTCGTATTAAATTAGTTATAAAAACATTTAATGATAAAATTAATATTTTTTGGAAGATAGATAGTTGTATTTACGTCACACTGGGGCAAAACGAAGGACTATTGGAGACGGTCCGTGATCCATCCCGCAGGGAAAGTTCCGAGGACAACACCTCGTAATTTTGAACCACGATCAAATGGCGAATTCAATGCCTGAGCTAGCACCCCATTATTCACCAAATTTCCACACTACGTCAAAATTAGGGTATATTCGCCACGACAAACTTAACGCTCACCAGTCTCCACGTACACAACGGTCTTTGGTTAGATCGGGTTTCGAACTCAACACTCAGTTGTGAATCCTCGACTCTACCAATTAGAATACCACAGCCACTTAATATTTTTTGGACCTAATTTACGTTTCATGACTTTTATCAATCCATCTGTTTTCACACCGTATGTTCAGAATTGGATTTCCATCACCTTCCAAAATATATTGTGTGAATTTAGTTTTACTTATAAGTGTAATGTACGTAAAGAATTCTTGAAGATAATTCATGCAAAACTTACAGTTATTTCTCTTTTTTTTGTAAAAGCTCTTCTATTTGCGTTATTTTTGTATAGCTTTTCTCTGGAAGTTTGACCAGAAAAGAGGAATTTTCTTACAATTTTAACATTAGAGATCTTTTTAAATATGCGTTCTCTCTTAATAAATATGCGTTCTCTATTTTTAAATGTACATTCTCTCTTTTTAAATGCAGCTCTCCAAACATCCAACAAAACTGAGTGTAATTCTTTGTCTTCGGTTAATAAGTACTCTAGATGTCATTAAAATACATATTAGTGGTGATCTTGCTAGTGTCGTTTTTTAGACATATATTTGAAATATGCTTTCACAAAATGTGCCTCTGGGAAAATTGTGTTAAAAAATATTTTGGTATACAGTTTGAAAAATTCATTTTCCTGTACTTTGTTCTCCAACAAAAGCAAACACACACTTGAAATTAATAAAGTTTGGCAATAATAATACTAATAAAGCTCCGGGGTAAAATAACAATTTAAGAGTTTCTAATTTATTGATCAGTGTGTGAACATATTTTGATGTTTACAGAATAATTTTACACGCTATAAGTCTTTTGATTTTTGATACATTTTAATTAATAAAAGTTCGTATAGCTGTTTATTTTATTTAAAATTTTCGCAAGGTTTCAAAACTTGAATAATCATCACTAAACCTTGATGTAGTTTTTTAAAGTTATATAATGTGTAAAAATAATGTGTAAAAAATTTCATACCGATTTATTGTTATCTTTTGCCTCCCCAAGTGGTTCAACACTCCAAAAAGATCAAAATTAGGAAATTTTGTTTTAAATAAAAAAAATTTACAATTACTTTCTAATAGTGCTCAAAATTAAGCTAATACACTCAATATTAACAGTAAAAAAATTGTTTAGATCAGTACATATCTTCTGCCTCCCCAACGGGGGCCAAATAGCAGAAAAAACTGAAAAAATGACATTTTTGCAAAATATCGACTTTTGCAATTACGGTAAAAACTGGTGATCAGCTTTTTTCTGCTATTTGGCCCCCGTTGGGGAGGCAGAAGATATGTACTGATCTAAACAATTTTTTTACCGTCCATATTGAGTGTATTAGCTAACTTTTGCGCACTATTAGAACGTAATTGTAAACATTTAAATTTTTTTAAATACCCTAATTTTGATCTTTTTGGAGGGTTTGAACCCCTTGGGGAGGCAAAAGATATCAATATATCAGGGTGAAATTTTTTACACATTATTTTTGCTGCATGAGCCAACTTTTCCGCACTATTAGAATTTTATAGCAAAAAAAAAACTTTTTTCGTCCCACCCTACGAGTTTTACTTCCAGGAAGACAATGCTACATATCATGTTGCAGCCTCGGTCAAGCAGTGGTATCAAGATATGGATGTAAAACGTCTTGTCTGGCCTGCTCACAGTCCCAACCTAAACACCATAGAACATTTTTGGGACGAGTTAGAGCGACGCTTAACGGACCAGGGAACCACGTCCGAAATCTACAGCTGAGCTGGCGACATTCTAGCAGCAAGAATGAACACAAATACCCATAGCTGCGTATCGAAACCTTGTTGAAAGTATCTCCAGAACCTTTTGCTAGTGTAATTGCAGCACGTGAGGTAACCATCCCCTTTTTAAAGCATGTATTATTTCCCTTATACCATCACATCTTGCTGTCCGGTCTATTATTGTAGGGTAGTGGCTCCTGTTGAGCCAAGAGTTCCCACCCGGTTACCAGGTCACTTGTCCGACCCATTCAAAACTCCATTTATTTATAATAATTAAGTTAAATTAATTTTAAATGTATTTAATTTAAATACACAGTAGTTATTGAAATTTTCTTGTAGTTCAAAGAAGACGTGGACCAAAAAAGTCCCAAAAGTGCAGATGTGGTCTGTTCAGAAAAAGAAGACATCCCCACAATTTTGCATTATCGCCGAAGCATTCTACTTTTGGACATGATTCTTTATAATACCACGTCTTAATATAAAAAGGCAATAAAATCAACTCCAGATAATCGAAAAGTAGCATTTGCCCTTCCTGACACATTAGTATCTGCATTATCTAGCGATTTAACTTTGCCGATTCCCACGCCTTATTAACTTGTGGGTTCTTTTCTCGAGATGCAGTAGAAATCATTATTTTCTGAAAGAGTTTTACCCTCTTTCTCTCCATCAGTTACTGTCTAGCTAGTTTTTCGCTCTCATAATTTTCAATTTGGTGCAATCCAGTTATTTTAGGGGTTGCCGTGGCTCAGTGGGTTTGCCCACTGCGCTAGCAACCTGCGAGTTGTAAACGAAGCTGATTCGATTCTGTCTGGGTGTATTTCTCTGTTCTGCGTCAGTAAAGCTTTCCAAGAGTGTGTGTGTATCCATAAATTTAATTTTATTTAGCACGTGCAACGGCTATTTGCGTTACTTGTAAACGTGCGTAATTGTGTCTTCATATTATATTTATGATATTCATATTATAACCAATGGACCTCCCCAGACGGATCTTTGCGGCCAACTTCAGAATTTTAAACGGACATGACTATCTCCAAGTACATCTCCACCCCATTGGTGTGAAAGACATTCCTGACTGCCCTCTGTGTTCCACTGGAGAGACTATGAATTTTAGCCACTTTACAGATTGTGCCATTTTGTCCAACTCAAATTGTTATGTTCTACCTCTTGACAACTATATTTTGAAGGCTAGTTTATATTGGGCTGCAGGAAGGGAAATGATCAATACGACCCATTCCTCAACGTAATTACAAAAAATATATATTATATGGCCTAACTATGATATTAGGGAAACTATTTTTTATAATTCACGTGCAAATAGTAACCATGCTATGAAATGTGATGAAAAATGAATTTGGAATAATGGGAGAAAGAGCGTAAAAGAGTTCATTCGTGTTTCTTGTAGTTCTGTATCATGCTTAGTTAATTTATAAAAGTCGAAATTTTTCTAACCAATATTCGTCTTTACATGTGCAATCGAAATGTGTGAATAGAGTGAATCTTCATGTCCAAGTGAATTAGGTAGATTGGTAAAAAATAGAATTTACGTCTCACTGGAGCAACACAATGGACTATTGGCGACGATATGACCTTTTAACTCTCTAATTTCACTGTAGTTCTGTAAAAAATTAATTTTTTTGATAGATTATTTTCAAATTTAGATCTTTGTCAGTATACCCATGTTGTATTTTGAAAGGAAAACACTTAAAAGTTTCTATCCTTGAAACTTTTATAGTTATGAACAAAAGTATAGGAACCAATTTTTTCCAAGTGTTCTTTTTATAGTTTTCCGTTTTACAAGATATCTCAAAAGCTAACAACTCTACACCAATGAAACTTTTCACATTTATTAAAAGACTTCTTTTAGTTATTTAAGCTATGACTTTAGAAATGTTAAAATGTTTTACTAATAAGTATATTATTACAAAAGACAGAAAGAAAGTTTAATTACATACTACCCAAGTTCTATACTTAAAAAATATATATAAATTTTTCACAGATATTTGAAACTTATCAGAACTGCTATTAGAGAGTTGGAAGGTCCCCTTACTGGATGACTAAATACAGATAAGTCTATAATATGTTTATACGAAACAGTAAGATGTTTTCAGAAATAAATTTTCTTCAATCTCAAGATCAATCTTAAGAATTGCTCAGATTCCGTTTCGCAATATCAAAACCACAAAAGATTTTAAATGGAACTCGGAACTTAGTGAAACCTTGAATGAAAACCGTGAAAATTATTTAAATATAAATGAAAGTTGTATTTTGAAAGGTGAAGAATATTAATCAGTATTATAAGCGTGAAAACAATATTAATCCAAGTACTTTTACTATAACGTTTTTCAAACACGTAAGACTTAAATTTAAAAAAAGTTCTTAGGACTGCGAAAAGATTCAAACGGCGAGTAATAGTTGTATACTTTATCTTACAACTGCAGCAGTTTTAAAGTAATGAGCTGTAATATTTACAAATGAAATAGCACCATTCACTAAATGGTTTTTATAGTTCGATGTGGTAGAATAGATTTTTACTTCACCAAATTACGTATTGGATCTGCAGAGCAAATTTTACTATAATACCCTCCATTCCATAAATCATACCATTTAGCATATTATACCCGCGAGCACATTCTACTATGTACCAGGGCTTTAAAAGCTGCATATGAAAATAAAATTCTCTAAATATCTTTTATTGTCGAATGAGGAAAGATGGACTTTTCAGAATGTACTGACTTAGTGGCATATTACATCTGGGTAACATGGTCAGGCGTTTGAACTAGTCTGGTCATGGTCAGATTGTCTAGAACACAAAGCATGAATGAGGTTCATTGCAAAATTACCCATCCCGCGACTTTTACACGAGTGAACGCGGAAGAAACTAAGACATGGAAGAAAAAAATATCGAGATTACCTAATTATTTTTTAAAGTTCTGCACTCGTGAGTCTTCCTCGAATCGTCTATTTCTGGCGGTATGTCCGAGTGAGAAACATTTGTCCTTCGCCAAGCAACGTAAATCAAAAGGGGACATCGAAAGTTGGCGTGCGGTGAGATACCTTGATGGTCGTTATTGGCTGCTCTTGCTTGACAGTCCATGAAGTGGACTTTTGTGTTGTTTCCGCAAACATCCGGTGTTTCAGTTCTACTCTTTTCGCACGAAGATGAGTTCTGTGTTCCGTAATCCGATTACAAGAGAAACCTTTCTTAAACACGGGATGCTGAAAATTAGCGGCGAAGCATTCAATTAAAAGCCAATTTCTTTGTTGGCGTGATCCCATAATGTTATTTTTATGGATTTCGGAAGTTTTACGAGACGAGCGGATATATTGACGCTGAACTCAAACTTTAGAACATAACATACGGATGTCTTCATGGCATCTATTGTTTGTTGCTTGATTGAAGATATTTGGTTTGAATCAGAATAGTCTTTCAAATACCATTGCTTTTATAAATTTGTCAGTTAATAACGTACCTTAAAATTTAATAAAGAATCTGTTGAAATTAATGGACGGCTATGAGCGGGATATTTTAGTGTAAACAGATCAAACGGAAAGCGATGATTTAACTTCAGCTACTCAAATTCTCTGGGCATGTAGTTCTTATCTTCGTTATGGTTACGTTTGACGTTTAATCTAATTAGCTTTGACCAATCAACTATCCTATATCAATTCGGAATTCATTCTGTGGAATTTTTATTGGCGAAGTGCCGAAAATCATATTCGAAAACAAGTCAAGGAACGTCTCGTTCGAAGTATGTACATCAAACTGCCACCTAAGAGGAAAATCCCCTTATACCAATAAGCATAAGAAAAGACCGTTATAGGAAAGAACTAAACTTCCACAGATCATTGATTTCTTTAAATTTGTGTTTCGAAAACCTGCAGAACGTTACTCAAAAGGGGAAAAAAAGAAATGTTTGGTGAAAATTTCATATATGAAAGATTGCACAAACCTATCGATTAAATAATGCTCATTCTAAAAAATTAGTGAATTTTTAATTCAAATTTATTTTATGTAATATTGCATAAAATTATCAATAATAACATACTTCCTCTGCCGACCAACTGGTATAATGGTTAAGGTGTTATCCTCTAGATCGGAAGGTCCCCGGTTCGAATCCGGCTTCGGGCATGGATGTTTGTAAGCGTATACCAGCTTAGGTGTTGCTTCGTCATCTGAACACGGTTCAAAATTACGATGTAATTGTTAGGGGCAACGATGGCCCTCCCACTGGGTGCTCCTTCACAAGTGGCCATCATTTCCGGCCTTGTAGTAGCCAATGACTTCGGTCAAAATGTGCTCGCCATTAGGAGAAAAAAACATACTTCCTCTAAAAAAATCAGTGAATTTTCAGTTTGGAACTTTGATATCATGTCTCGGTGTTAAGTCTGCGGATGATCAGATACGCTCCAAAGTTGTTCATCTGTAAAAATATTTTAAAATTTATAGAATAGATATTATAAAAAAATTAGCAGAAATTTAAACCTGAACTCTAAAATGTTTTAATTTTTCTTAATTGATTCAAAGGTTTAAATAGCTAGACTACTGCTTTCTCTTTACTTTTTTGTGTCATGAAAGATGACGTTGCTCTGGGTTCTTTTTAATGAAGAATCAATACCGAAGTGAAATATCTGAGGACGCATCTTACTTTAGAACCACGGTCAACTGACGTAATACATGACGTGCAAATCAAATTAAGAGTCAACCAGTATAGACATGAAATATAAATAGACTGAGCATTGTTATTGAGAGGAGCTTCTCTTCTCTCTCGAAAGGTGATAAACTTATGGACTTGTATTCATGTAACTAGTATGTGAAAAGTTAACTTTATTGGCCAATTTAGCATCGTATAGCCTCTTTGGCAATACAACATTTGATGACAGGGTAGGTGTGAAGGCACATTTCTATGCAGGGGTTACAGAAGTAATAAAATCGCCGAAGTCTACTACTTTGTCGCGCGAAAAACAATCAGATGGTGAATCAATGAATGGGCGTCTTTTCCAGTTCTTGAACCAATCATATTCTGAATGTACGGTTACACCCATCAAGCGAAAGTAGTTCAAGGGTCATATTAGTTTTTGGTCACAGGATCTTGGACACATAGAAAGATAACCATTCCTCATTGTTTACTTTTATATTTCCTCTATGGCCAACAGAGTTTCGAATTTAAATCAGCGAGTTCGAGCAACTGGTTTAAATCACACTATCTGGAATGAGATTATGTTAACCTTCGCATTCCTTTCCTTGTATGCACATGAGTGATTTTTATGAATTTATTCAACTATTCGACAAGGTATGTGAGGTCCACCAGCCATTCATTAACATATCTTGGCTGAAAATTTTATCAAAAAAATATTTTAAACATCATGATTTATTTGTGGAAATGCAATTCAGATTGAATTTGAACTTATCAATAGTGAAACTGAACGGCTTACTCGTATCAGTTCACTGAGAGTGTATGAAAAATACAACACAAATAAGGAAGCTTCATTTACAGTTTAACAAATATTTTCAAAATTCTTATGTCGCTATATTTGTCTTGAATAAAGAAAAGAGTGTGAATGCGTGTGTTGTCATGAATTCTTTGGGTTGATTGATTACTTTGCGTTGAAACTTTTTAAATAAATGAATCCGAAATAAATGCATGCCTGTTATTGTTTCTACTCGATGTGAATGAAATTAATAATGATGCACCACTCATTAACCAAATATATAAATGTTCATGAGTGCGAAACCTTTTCATGCAGGAATATGTAAATTTGAAATAGCCCCTAATAGATGTAACACGGGCTTCATATCTATTGATCCTTTCTATACCCATGGGGTTTTATGTCTTTAGTAAACCTCGGGGATCCGGCTCCAGGAAGACCCATGCGATATTTTTCTGTTTTCATGCTACCACTGTGTTTCCCAATCCCTCTTTTCACCCTTTTGCGACATTTTTTACTCGAAGTTGTCTGTTTTGTGTTTGGCTCACCTTTCCAAAATATGACGAGCCCTAAAACCACAAAGATTCTAGTGTCCGGTTAGATTATATGCATAGCTGGTTCTTGTACATGATCTTCCTTGTCCATGAACTGGACCTTGTACACGATCTTCCTTGTCCATGAACTGGACCTTATATATGATCTTCCTTGTCCATGAACTGAACCGTGTACATGATCTTCCTTGTCCATGAACTGAACCTTGTACATGATCTTCCTTGTCTATGAATTGGACCTTGTACATGATCTTCCTTGTCCATTAACTGAACCGTGTACATGATCTTCCTTGTCCATGAACTGAACCTTGTACATGATCTTCCTTGTACATGATCTTCCTTGTCCATGAACTGGACCTTGTACATGATCTTCCTTGTCGATGAACTGGACCTTGTGCATGATCTTCCTTGTCCATGAACTGGACCTTATACATGATCTTCGTTGTCCTTGAACTGGACCTTGAACATGAACTTCTGCTTCAATGCATATGCCGCGGTAGCCCAGTTAGTAGTCGCAGTTAGTTGGTAATGGGGTTATATGGCGCAAGGGTCATATATAGCCATGCTGCACCACACAAGGGATACAATATCAAGTTACATATGCACTCAATGAAGGTTTTACTAACACAGAAGGGATGAATCCAGAAGGGAAATTTCTGAGGACAACATGATGCAATTTTGAGGTTGTGACTATGTTAACTCCAGTGTTGGCACCACACTTTCCAAACTTCGACACCACGCCAAAGTGAGGATATTTGAGGCCACGATAGATTTAACGTGCACCAGCCCCGTGCACACGATATGGAATAAGACATTTTCTTGGATGACTAGTTGTGCAGTGGGAAAAAATGAACTATTTTTTTTATTCGCGCATCGTTTATTGAACAAATGCAACTTCACCATCCCTTGTAGCAAAAATTATGCTGCTACAAAAAACTCATCGATGTCATTTGTTCTTAACTTACAGTAATATATTCGAAGAGCTCATAAACGAGTGCCTGCTTTGTTCTTTTACATTAGAGTATTCGAAAATCTATTGGCTCAAAATCTATTGTTTTAAACTTAACTTAGTATAGTAGTTAGTTAATATAGTAATAAGTAGTAATAAGTAATAGTAATAGTAGTAATAAGTAATAGTGGTAATAAGTAATAGTAGTAATAAGTAATAGTAGTAATAAGTAATAGTAGTAATAAGTAATAGTAGTAATAAGTAATAGTAATAGTAATAGTGTTGTTGTTGCCAATCCTCAAAGTCCAGCGGGGCTAGGTCCATGAATCCAAACACCCTGAGGAAGTCCAGGACCAGCAATGGACTTCCAAGGAGATCTTGATGGTTAAGTCCCAGGCACTCCAGGATGTGGGATGGAGAAGCCTGCTCAGAGGAGCACTTGGTGCATGTGTCGAAAGTTCCCAAGCCATCTGAGAAGGTCATAGTTCTGAGGTGTCCACTTAGGAATCGGGTAATTGCAGTTTGTCCCTGCCTGTCACAATTAAGTGCCAAAGAGCCGCCGGGTCGATGGCACCGATACCATTGATGCACTGGGGGAGTGGACCATATTGTTTTTCCCCTCAACTTAGCACGAGAATAAATCTCAGTGTAGGTAAGAGGCTCAAGTGGAACCAATACTTCACTAGCTCCCGCCTTGGTCAATTTATCTGCCATTTCATTCCCATCAAGTTCGACATGAGAGGGGATCCACTGTATGTGGATCTGATTATCTATAGACAGTTGTCTTAGCTTATTGAGGACAGATACTCCCATCTTGTCTCTAACACCAGACCAATTAGCCAAGTGCTGGACAGAACTCCTGCTATCAGTTAGAATCCAGATTTCTTTTCCTGCAATGACAGTCGCAATATAGTCAAGGCTTTCGTTTATAGCAATAAGCTCGCTACGGAATACAGAGCAGCCATCAGGATTCCTTCTCTGAATCTTTGTGTAGTTACCATCTGAAATTATATAGATTCCACTGCCAGCTCCACCCCTCTCGTTTTTACTGCCGTCAGTGTACTAATAGTAATAGTAGTAATAAGTAATAGTAATAGTAGTAATAAGTAACAGTAGTAATAAGTATTAGTAATAGTAGTAATAAGTAATAGTAATAGTAGTAATAAGTAACAGTAGTAATAAGTAATAGTAATAGTAGTAATAAGTAATAGTAATAGTAATAGTAGTAATAAGTAATAGTAGTTAATATAGTAAATACCCCCCAAAGTACTTGAGAACAGTATAATATATATATATTTTGGGAAATCAAATATTGTAATGTTCTCAATATTTGAATGTTTTTAGATGACGCAGTTTGCCGAGGCTAGAATGAATGGGTTAGGTTAGGAATTTAATTAACGTCGCACTGGAGCAACACAAAGTCCTATTGGTGACGGTCCGGGATCAATCCCGAAGGGAAAGATCCAGAAATACTGCCTCATATTTTAATAACGGTAATATGACGAGGTCAACACCTGAGCTGGAACTCCACTCGCCGAAATTCCACACCACGTCAACGTGAGAATATTTTAGGCCTCGACAGATTTAATGTGAACCAGCCCATGTACACATCGGTCTTTGGCTGGACCGTTTTGAACATATTCATTGAATGTTTGGTAAGAGCTGTAATGTTATGATGAATCATATTTTGGAACTGGTGAAGATATTAGATTTTATGACGTTACGTTAGTTAGAATTGCACTTTAGTTATTCTTTGAGTAATCACGTTCGTTAAAAATCAAATGACCCACTTCGCTAACATTCAAAGTTGCGGACAAAAATCATAGACTGACATTTATATCACGATGGGTTGGGATAGACTAGCTAACTATACACCTGTGGAAAAGACCAAAATTAATTTTTTATTCTAGCATCGTTCATATTAGAACAAATTCAGTTTCCATATCTCCAGTTGTAAATGCTATGGTTCTACAAAAATCTCTCATCAATGGCACATGTTCTTAATTTACAATAAAATATTCGAAGAGTTCATAATTGAGTGCCTACCCCTTGTTCTTATTTTACATTAGAACATTAGAAAATCTCATAATATCGAGGGCCTGCTTTGTTATGAATTTACATTAGAGTATTGCAAAGTCATTCAAGGACAATATAATGTTTTAGCGAATTAAATATTTGAAAAGGAAGCAGGTCGTCGAGGTTAGAATTAATGCGACCACATAATACCTCAGAAACGGCCATAGAGAATGCTCAACGAAATTCAAGACTTATAACACCTCCAGTTCAGCCACTAGCCCCTATCGAATGCATTTTCACGTCTCTTCCGCGCAATTACCGATCATTGTAGGGAACAGAATCTTAAAAAGGAAGAAAAAGTGGTCTTGCAGGAAGAAGACTGCCTGCGAAAGAGCGCACCAAATCGTTTAATAACGCCACCCCCGCGTTTTTGCCCCACAGAGCCTCGGTCAAACGGTGTCTGCATCCGAAAGGACTCTTCGAGAAATCTGGTTTCGAAAAATTGTTAAATCCGCTGAACATTCGATTTGTGGGTTGACCAGAAGGGAAGACGAACTCGGTCTTTGTTTCCTGTTGCAGACCCATGTGTGCCTTGCTCTCTTTTTTTATTGTTATTGTTACTTCATCTCCCTGAGTTCTTTCTTTGCTTGAACTACTTCCTCGGCTCTTTTACCTCATGTTACAAGTTCAAGGACGGCGCTTATATCGCACGTTACTCCCATTTTATTGTTTCGGTTGGACTTTGGAAATAAATTGCAGAGCCGTTGGGGGATTCATTGTTTGGTTCCGAACTCGTAAAATGTAAGGAGCTTAGCTGGCATTTCCCCAATCCTAAGCTACCCGGTGATTGCATGTTATCCGCTAAATTCTTCCTTTCAGTTTGCCTTTTAAGCCTCCTCGGCCTCTGAAAGTAAAAACAGTTCGGGCCAGCAGTTCGGAGAAGAAAGGAAAATCCGCTATTCCTCAAATCCAGTACTGATACTGTGCAAATATAGACAGAGTAATTGTTGATGGATCGCAACAAACTTTGATTTCGGATCATCTCGTTGCATTGCACTAATTAAATTTAACAAGGGTAAGCAAAAGTTCAAGTTCATGTGTTATCGAACTTACCACATTAGACCCAAAAAAATGAATTTTATAACTAGAAATGCTCTTAGATACTCTTAAGGGACGTGATATTGAAACACTAACAGCTATGATGGATAAAGAATTTTAAACTTCATGACCTTCCTCGAAAAATTATTAAACAGTTTTAAAATCCTTACTTTGTGCTTTTCAATTCAAATTGAATATTTTAAGTTTCACAAGAATTGTTCATCTCATAAAATTTGAAGTGAGCTGAGAACAAGGAAAACATTTCTAACTGAAAAATAATCTATTGTTATTTTTCCTTTAAGATATTTTCATGCTATAAATAAACAAAAGTTCACATAAACTTTTTTAAAGAATTCAGTTTGTCATTTCAATTAACTAAGGAAGTATTTTAATGTAGCTGGTCTCAATATTATTATGCTTTATTACATTGACCGTAACGCGGCTCTCTTATTCGAGTGATGCGTCTGTTATGCAAATAAAATGTATGGGGGAAATATGGGAAGCTGAAACTGATCAATGTCCAAAAGTAATTATTTTATTTTATTTCTTGTTACAAAGTTATTAGTAAAGTAAAACTGATCAGTGTCCAAAAGTAATTTTATTTCATTTCTTGGGGGTTACAAATATATTCTAAAACATAAAAATAAAAATGTTACTGAAAAATATTGTTCTGATTCTATGAAACAATTTTTTTGCAAAGAAAACCTTTAAAAAAATTAGATTAGTTTGGGCATGCTTCTCACGACTGTTGTTCATCTCAGCAGCTAACTGCCGAAAGATTGGTTGATAACTTATTAGAGCAGTTTGTACAAGTTCAGTTAAATGCTGATCAGTTAAAACAGACGGATGCTTATTTTTGATAAATGGAAGTGCTGAATTCAAAGACTCGCTGAAAGAAGTACTGAAAATTGAGATTAGTCTCAGCGTACACTCTGGTTTTAGGATATTTTTGTTCCGAAACATTTTTTCAAAACTCAATATTTGAAAAAAACATTTTGTTTTACCTGTATAAATCTTTCATCTTCCTGAAGCTCTAGTAGTTCCAAAAATTGACCGGATCTGCGGGTAAACTTTAAAAAAATTCAACTAATTTTCAGTTTTTCATTGTATTGTTATCAAAGATAAATAAAAATGATACTTTCAAATATTTCTTCCTGAAATGTGGCTTCTAAAGGTTGTGTAGTGGCTACTCCACCTTTATTATAATAAAATTGTCTTAGAGGGTATTCATAAGGAATATGAGAAACACATTAGCATCTGTTCCTTCGTTATAAAATATTTATGCTTTTTTTTCACATTTAGTACTCTGCTATATTAATGTTGAAAAGTCATTTAAATTCTCTAAAGTTTCACTGAAAGTATTATTGACAAAGGTTTTGAAATAGGAATAAAAATTAGTTATATGTCAGACAGAAAATGGGCGATGTTTTAAAGACTCCTCTAAACTCTCATTTTTATCTTTGTGTAAGAATTGATACGAGCTTATATGATGGTCTCATTTACTGAGGCTGCATGATCATACATCTGTTTTATTTTGCTGCGTAATCTGCATGAAATGTCTAGAAATTTTCATATTTTGAGCAACACTTTCACCGTTTGGAGCCAATCAGTGTGAAATAATTGCTTATTTGTCTTGATTGTGTGTTTTAAAATTAAAATAAACTAGTACTATGATTTATTTTAATTTAAAATTTAATTATAGTTGGAATTATAGTACAGCTCCCATATACTTCCTTAAATTCACCATAACTATTTTTATCTTTGATTCACTATTTATTGTGATTGTCCTAGGTAACCACCGTTCGTATTATTTATTGTTACAATCTCTGTGCTTGTATTTGTTTGGTTCATAAACTCGACCCTCAGTCTGATTACTGTACGACATCGAATGCATTCGCCATGAAACCGTTTATGTTCCATTCATACAACCTTTTCGTGATACAAAAACTGAGTTGACATTTCCTATCCAGTGTATCTCAGTGACACAACAAGACATCTGAACAGATCCGTACGCGTTCGTCACGCTTTGAAAGACAAAGGATTTCACTCTGCCTTTCCACAATACTCGTTTTCCCTTGTCAATGAAGGTTTCGCGTGAGCTCAAAATCAACTTCGTGCTCAGATAGATCACATTTTGCGAATTGTGGTGGTCGTGTTATTTGCTCAAAGCCATCTCTAATCTAACATCGTGCTTCTAGAGAACTCCATGCACCTTTTCTCATGCGATAAGATCCTGAAGACTTTCGGAGGACCCAGGGTCGACTATATGAGGCGATCATTCTATGGGCACATGAGAGTTCGATAAACTCGAACTATAATGTCAAGACCTAATTATATTTAAGGTAAATTTATTGTAGCTGTAATAACTCGATGGAATACGTTTAACTAGTGATTACGAAGTAGATTGCTGGTAATTTGTCTCAGATTTAGGTCACTAAACGTTTACATCACTTCAAAATACATGCCCAATAACTTGTCTGGGTCATGATATTAGTTACGAGTCATCAATAGGCTGCTGTTTTCGAAAATATAAATTATTTTATTCTCAAAATAAATTATAAATTTCTGCGGCGGAACGTGTTTCTTGTACGTATTCCGAATATGAAGTCATTTCGCTTGTTTGTCGAATACAATTTCAGCACTTCGTCAAAAAAAAAATCATAAATTTATATATGATAGGTGATTGGTCATTTGGGTAGCGGAAGTCAAATCTCAATCAATCTGTTTTTATTTTATATTTAAAATCCTTTTCATTGAACGGTTATGGTAATTCTATGTATTAAATCGCATTACGTGCAAAGCAATTCTATACAATTGACGTGGTATGATTGAATTCGTTTTTAATTCTTATAATATACTAATAGCTCTTAGTGTTGTGTGTAGGCTCCAGTGCGATATTACCTGAATACCTAAAACCTTATAATATATTAGCAGAATTACTCGTCGTTACTCGGGTGAATTGGCTAACTAATTTCCGTTTTCGCTAATAAATTGTAATTCCTCTTCATCACATGTAACAACTACCACACTAATAAAGGTAAACAACTGTTAAGTACAATTTGACAAAGGTACATGAGTGTCAAATTTAATATTTCACAATTATGTAGAATTTAAATTCTTAGTAAGAAAGAATAGTATCTAGAATGTGCAAATGTTACACATATATAGAATAATTGAGAGTATGCGCATAAATGCCGTGTATGTCATTTAAAAACAAAAGGGTTTCTAAAATTATCATATAATGATACAAAAAATTTTTAAGGAATGAAGCATTTACTTATCTTGATTACAGATATTCAACGAAAAACATCAAATTGAAAATCCAGATATAGGAAGATCCTAAAACGTAGATTAATAAAAAAAGCTTCGATTGAAAAACAATGAATGTATGAATAATGCTTTTTCCCTATAAAAACAATTCCTGGAATCTAAGCTAACGAATTACACACAGAAATTTAAAAATCAAATGATTAATATAATAACAGTTTTTAACTAATTTAGTAGCGCATGCTAAAAATAATTTCTAAATAATCCAAGGTTGCTACATTAGCTACCATTCCTATTTTAAAATGTCTTTTGTTGTATGTTTTATTTGTAACTAGCAGAATTACACAACCCTACTCGGGTTGAATTGGTTAACTATAGATTGAAGAAGTGACCAGAGAGAATAATCACTTTTCTCTTTCGTGCGTAGAATCTACGACAAATACTCTAGCACTCATAGTTTACCTCTCAATATTTTTAATTTGTAGCACTCTTACACCAGGCATGCAACATTTTCGAATTTTGATATCTCTTTGGGAAATATGACTAATTAATTTGATAAGATATTCGTCGCTACGTTTTTAACGGTAAATTAATTTTTTTCCTGAAAATTCCATTTCGTAACACGTGTAATAATAAAAGAACTTGTTTTAATTTTTTGAAATAGTATAGTAATATAGTAAAATATAGTATAATAATAGTAATTTTATAAAATCATAATAAAAATTTGAAAATAGTAATCGATTTGATGCCATTTTTTAAAAGAAAAACTTTTTGACATAAGTTGCTTAAATATAGCTTCAACTCGTAAGCCACCTTGACTTTCTGAAAGTATGAAAGTGAAGTTTTAGCATTTCAACAGTGCTAGTTTGGAAATTTTAACATTAACAATCCTTCAATAAGAGAAAAATTCCTCTTAAAATGTTCCTTATTCTAACTTACATGGCGCTTTAAATACAATTCTTTGTAGTGTTATTGCGTAGGATGAAAAGTTATTACAATTCTTAAAAAATTGTCATTATTCTACAAGAAACAGCTAAAAGTATAGTCGGCTAGAAAACTTTATTCTAAAGATTATGTTGCATCTCTTAAACCCGCATAGTTTCCACAACTTACAACCAAAAATCGGACAGCATAAAAATGCAAAATTAATTTAAAAAAAAAAACAGGAAATATAATTTTACGCGGCAACACGAGTTTCCGTATTGTTTAAATGTAGTCTGTGTGTATTGTCCCCTGTTTATATTTCGCAAAGAAATAAATAAAGTTCAATGAAAGTATGAGTTAAAATTTCGTAAAAAATAATTGCTTTTTCAACAGTACTGGTAAAACAATCACTCAATACACATTTCAGGTTCCAAAGATACCAAATTATGATTGATTCAAGTATAATTACTCGATGCCTTATAATGAAACTTGCGTAAAGGAAATGTAAGTAACGTATTCACTAAGCTAAAATATAATTTATAAAATGCATAATATTTTATTAAAATATATGAACTAAAATTTATTTGTTACTTGCACAAACAAACGACAGAAAAGCACTCGTAAAACGGGAAGACAGACCAACGCAACCAAAATCAGACACTAAATGAATTTAGCCCATCGGTGAAGCCACCCATGAATGAAGCTTTCATTTAAATTGTATATCTTACTGGAAGTATACATAATCGAGACAACTACCCTCTGATCTGCACCAATGAACGCGTGTTCTCATATACTCTTAGCCATTGCGAATATCGTTCGAGCAGTATTGAATGAAATAGTTTGTACTCGGATTTGCGATTAGAGGATACCAATGTAGCTATAACACTGATAGTAGGCCAATGACATTTATATAGTTTCCCCATTATACTTAATAGACTGTTCATGAATAGTACACTACAGGTGTGTATTCAAAAAAAAAAATTTTGTCTGTGGTACCCACAGACAAAAATTTTTTTCTTAGTTTCTCTCTCACACAATATGTTTTACTTTCACGATTAATTTATCTGTATGTTTATTACTTCACTGTCTTAATTAAACTGGCTTCAATATATATTTCGGAACAGCTGCGCTCTACGTTTATGAGTGGTGGTAACGGCTTTGGCGATTTTTTTGGCACACTTCTAAAATTGCCAATGAAAAAATTATTTCAAAAACATTTTTGTTTTCACAACGGAAAATGAAAGCTTGAAAACGCATTTGAAATCGTTTTGAAAAGTATTTTTCTTTTAATTTCACAAAAAGTAAATACATTACAAAACACAATTGTGTTCCAACAGAACTAAACTTCAAATGTTGGGTAAGAATATATATATATACCCTGAAACTTATAAATTTCACTAAATACAGTGGGCATATTGTAAAAGAAAAAGATTTATAAAAGAAAAAAAAAGAAATAATACAACCTGATAACGTCAGAACTCTTGCGTAAAAATATAATCAAAACGAAAATGGCAAAAAAACAAAACTCTTAATTCTTTCGTGAAAACTAATATAATAAAATAAAAATTCCACAACTGTCGAAGTACAAATAAATGGGCCAATGGTATCACAGAAAAAGATTTAAAAGGACCAATGCAATCAAAGAATACTTATTTTAAAATCAAAATAACCAATGGGAGCAAAGAAAATATTTCAAACGAACCAATGAAATCAAACGACTTTAACGGATTTTTGAAGAACTTTCTAGAATATTCAAAATGGAAATTGAAAGTTTCCGTTTACCGAGGTTGCCATGAAAACCACAATAACCGTAACGACCTATGGGTTGCCTTAATTTATCGTAACTCGCTACTAGAAGTGCGCCAAAAGAATCGCCAAGCCGTTGCCATCACTCATAAACGTAGAGTGTAGCTGTACCTATATTTTTAATTATTTAAAACATCAATTGTATTTTAGAGTGATCTCGACACTTTCTTGACTGTCCTACGTCAGGCAAATGAATAAGAAGTCAAGAATGGAGACAATCTTCAAGTCTTGTTTCAAACCTTCCCGTTCTAAACAGTCACACAGCCCATATGTGGGTTCTTTATCTGTTTCAGTTGTAATGTTAAATCTGTGCTCAGATGGCAAAATGTTATGTCACTTTTCCCAAAAAAATGAGTAAGTCCCATCCTGGAGTCGGGTTTTTAGTCTTTTTCTTTTAGTTTATGAGAAAACAAATCTGGAAAATTATAATAAGTCAAAAACCATAGAACCACATGTTGAATCTTGTATCGTAAAATTGCTGTCACGAAAAATTAAAAAAATGACTTATAACATTTTTCCTCTGAGCACAGAAATAAGCTTCTTGTTTACAAATATTTTTAACTATTTTTAGACTACTATTTTAATATTTATATGTCTACGTATTTCTTACTGATGTGTTTAACGAAACATTAATTTATATAAATAAAGCGTAAAATAAATATAATTTCGCTCCCACCACCACCACTGTATACCTTCCTGGTAAACTAATCTGAAAGCTTTCCATCAGTATACCACAATGAATCACGTAGTGTAGGTAAGCAGTTGTTAGGTTGGTAGTTGAATTTATGCCGCACTGGAGCAACACAACAGGTTACTGGCGATGGTCCGGGATGGGCCCGAAGGGAATGATCCCAAGACAACATCTCATAAATTTGAACTTCAGTCAGATGACGAGGTCAACCCCTTAACTGGCACTCCACACTCCAAACTTCCACACTGTGCCAACATGAGTATATTTGTAGCCACGACATATTTAACGTGCATCAGCCCCCACGTACATGACATCTTTGGTTGGTATGAGTCCAGAATTCGCAGAACTCTGGATGCTAATCTGGTCTATCTGAGGCCCTGGCTTGTGCAAGGAACCATGGGGATTGTTCGGAATTATTTGGAATGATATATGGCACCCCACTCTCCAAACTTCTAACTACACTGACGTGAGGAAATTTAAAGCCATGACAGATTTAACGTGGCTGGTGGGATTATTTGGTTGTAGCGAGTAGGGTATGAATGCCCCCAGTAAAACATTCGGTAGCGTGATACGAAATTGTGTTTATAACATTGGTTGTTAAATAATTAAGCTCAACTTTGAAACAACATCATATACACCATCTTGAACTTAATACGCGGTTCACTTAATCAACTTGTATTTTGTTTTAATTTCCAACAAACTTTTGACCAATATATTACAATGCACTCGCAGGTTCCTACGTTACCTCATTATACACGAATTCAAACTTCCAATTAAGAATGTGCGTTAAAAAATTCACAGACAGGCCAAGCATAACGGAATTACCCGTAACCCGACATTGCTGCGAATAGATTCCACACATTTTCAAAAAAAAAATCATCGTGATTGCCTTAGAAGTAAAAAAAGAACCAAAGACTGCCGAGAGTTACTGAATTTATATTTCACGCAACGGAGAATCTCCCTGGAGTATGTTTCCCCTTTCCCTCTCCACAGACACGTTTCCAACATTTTACTTTTAAATGGCTGAAATCAAAACAGAACGAAGTGCAAATGATTAGAGGGGGAGGCGAAAAGACTATGAAATAATAATAAACAAAAAAATCCGAGAGGATAAAACCGACCTCGTTAAGGTCATTTACCCCGCGGCAATAGCCCAGCCGTGAACTTGGTTGGATCCAGCTTTTATGTTGCTGCTAGATTTTTTTTATGAACACCTTTGCTTGAATTCTCTTCCAATGATTCCAACTACATTAATAAAAACAAACTGAAATCCGGTAGTAAAAAAAAATAGATGTAGGACGCATTTCATCTGGCAGATTAACGGTGATAGGCAAGTAATTTTTGCTTTTGGAGAGAAATCGGAAATTAATGGTGCTCGCTGGAAGCTTTTTACCGAAAACAACTCTATAAATGTTGCCAATCTGAGTTAGGTGAATAAATCTTTATGCCGGAAGTGTAATTAAACTAATTCGGAAAAATTTGCACAAATTGACTAATTTTCAAACGACGAAAATTAGAGTTAATTCGTGTTTTATTATCAGGTGGACAAACCATAAATATGGGTAGTAATTGGGAGTTCTTTTTGTTTAGGCTCAATATTTTTTAGACTTTCGCAAGATTTTCGATTATTATATTTTCTCTCTAAGTGTTGACCGACCAAAACAATTTTAGCATGATCTAACAATGCAATGATCAAAAAACAAAAAATTTAGATTCAAAAATAAATTTCTCGAAAATTTGAATCATGAATGTTCTTTCTTAAGTTGTCGAAGTAGATAGGTAGATATTTCAACAAACGACACCCTGGTGCAACACAACGGGCAAATGGCGACAATTCCGAAGGAAAGATCCGAGGACAACATCAAGTAATGTGAAGCCACGGTCAGATGTCGAGGTCATGCCTGAGCTGGCACCCCACTCTACAAACTTCTAACCACACTGTCGTGAGAACGTTTGAAGCCTTGAAAGATTTAACGTGCACAAGACTCCTTCGTACACGAAGGTATTTGGTTGGATTGAAACCCTCTAGTTGCAAATCCTTCACTCTTCGAACCCCGGGATGCAGTGGTCTCCTTAAACTGTCAGATTGTCTACTAATTTATATTTGCGATTCAAGGGTACCAATCGTGTTGTTGTGTTAAAGCGTATGACGTGTGTTAATAGCGTAAAATGGCACTGTTTAAATATCTTTATAACAAAAGATGTTTTAATTATGAAAGCAGAAGCTCTCTTAGAAATGTATGAATTATTTCGAATCATTTAAAAATTTTAATACATTATGAAAATCACGATAGTTTTCTCTTAATTCAGACGATCATCGTGGCAATCGTTGGTAGTGAACGTAATGAAAGGCTTGTAGTATCTCTGTTTTACTATCTGATCCTCTGACAACTAATGATAGATTTATTAGATGAATGTGATCATGGCAAGGCGATTATTTTTGCTATAGTTATGGTACATCAACCTACAGTTACTGTAATAAATACCAACAAGAAGTGCGTTTGGCTACGTCAGAACGATTAGATCCATTTAAAACTCTGTTGATGTTTTCTGATGATGTCCGGAAACTCTTTGAGATGTGGATGATGTTGACAAATATGACCTTTTAATCGAAAAAACTCGCAGATTTTTAAATCTTTTAAAAAATTTATTTTCATTCAGCAAAACTATTACAGAAGGATAGGAAGTGATTAGTAGAATTCATTAATTCATAACAAATATTTTTTTAGTTTATGCCTGGTGTAATACGTATGACCAACCACCTTATATTACGATGATTAGACACTTCAAAAGTTCCTCAAAGGATAGAATATTTTTACTCGTAGTACTAATTTCTTAAAAGTATTTAGAATTCAAGTTTGAATTCCAGAATGGTTAAACAAAGTATGGTGTTTCAAATTTACGGCAAATAAAAATCAAACAAGGTTTAGACTATGAAAATTGTAAAGAAGTCTTCCGGCTTTCTGATCCGATAAACATATAACTTATTAAAAGTGTGCTAGCTAATCATTTGATGTGAAAAAATTCATTTTCTCAGAACATTTTATTATGTATGTCTGTACACACCCACCATAAAAGTTCACTGGTAGAAAAGTTCAATCAACGACAAGCTCTACTTGGTCGTATATTGAGCAAGAACGTCATTCTTTGCTACCTTTTCGCTTTTATGACCAGTCTATTTTATGAGATCTGATACCAAATAAATTGAAAGGTAGCCACCAATAAAAAACCGCCTTGAAATTTGACCTGCAAGTGTAAAGGTGTTAATCTTCTCCCTTTTTCCCCATCAAAAGAATTCCAGAAGACAGCTTCGAAATCGTTATTGATTTCCGTAACTTTAGCTCGTGGGAAAGAAGTACTTTTATCGACAGCTGTGAGCAGGTGGATTGTCCATACATATTTATAAAGGAAAGGAACAAACTGTTCTTGTATTTTCCAGCAATTAACCCTTCAGAATCGCTACACCCCGAATCACTGAAAATGGGTCACCTCTGAGTAGTTGAAGTCCATGTCTAATTGGACAACTATGTAATGACGTTAATTAAAAACATCGAGGAAATGGAATCGGATTTCGTTTCAACTTTACTGCAGTAAAGGTCAAGGTTATTTAAAATTTATGGATTTGAACATTACACAGACGTTTCTGGAACGTACTTTCTCAACCCCAAGACTTCAAAACGCTATTTGGAGCTCAGTAGTTTCAAAATATATTTTCCCAACCAACAGGTAATTAGACACATCGTTCAGCCAAAAGCAGACACGAATGAAAACGATAACTAAAACATGAAATAAAAATTGATGAGGCAGGTAGACGAATTAACGTCGCAAAGAAGCAACAAACACAACGGGTTATAGGGGATCGTCCGGAATTAATAAAGGGAAAGATCCGAGGGCAACACCTCGTAATTTCGAACCACGGTCAGAGGACGAGGTCAACATCTGAGCTGGCACCCCACAATACAAACTCCCACACGGTCAACGGAAGGACATTTGAGGCCACAACAGATCTAGTGGGCGCCAGCTCCCACGAACACGACAGTCTTTCGTTGGATCGAGTGTCGAACACATAACCCTTCGGTTCCTACTCAGCTACTCTTCAAACCGGGCTACTAAAAGTGAATAGTAAAATACAAAACAGAAAAGTACAAAAGTCTGGGGTAGCTGCTGGAAATTTAGCCAAAATTACACACAAATAAAATTTAGCAAATACAAATACGAAAAGCAAAGGCTCCTTCACCTACCAGTAACGTACGCTGAGTTTTCTCGATTAGATCTGTAAGATTTAGTAAGTATGATGCATCCATTAGTGCACCATCCTTTATCAAAAACTAAAGATCTAAAATTGAATGGCTTATTTAAAAAAAAGTGTGTTGTCAATATTTTTAATTTTTTATGGATGAATCCATTTAAATCTATTCAATCTGCATCTCCCCATCTACGAACGAATGATATTTTACACACAAGTTCATTTTGGGCAACCTTGAATCAACATATTTTTTTTAATCTCGGAAAAAAATTGTGAGATGCAGGTTAGTGAATGTGACACCACAAACTTAACTTCACTTTTCTGAAAGTATATCACCTATTAAAAATCGCATATCTCCTAAAGTATTTGAGATGATTAAATTTTGTTCTATATCAAAGCACTGTAAAACTTTGTAATAAATATCGATACACATTTCATTAGTTGGACTTAAATAGTATTGAAAAAATTGGACTTTATAATTTAATCAATTTAAAATTCATTTTTCTCAAAGAAGTTTTTTTTAAAAAACCTGATTTTTTTTTCGAAGTTTCTACATAAATGTTGTGCCGACCAACCGGTATAGTGGTTAAGGTGTTAGCCTCTAGATCGGAAGGTCCCCGGTTCGAATCCGGGTTCGGGCATGGATGTTTGTAAGCGTATACCAGCTTAGGTGTTGCTTCGTCATCTGAACATGGTTCAAAATTACGATGTAATTGTTAGGGGCAATGATGGCCCTCCCACTGGGTGCTCCTTCACAAGTGGCCATCACTTCCGGCCTTGTAGTGGCCAATGACTTCGGTCAATATGTGCCCGCCATTAGGAAAAAAAAAACATAAATGTTGTTATCCGATTTTATAAGCATGTTTTGCAGTTTTGTATAGCTAAGCTCAAAAAATTATTTTGCGTGATGACCCTGATCGGGAAACCAACTCGATCTGAAAATAATGAAATACCGTCAAAATCCTTTTTGAAATTCGAAAAATCCCTAAGCACATGTCAAGTTTCCCGTAAAAAGGCGAAAAGGTCGAAATCCCTAAATTTTATTGAGATTACCTTTCAACTTCCAGTGGGTAGGTAGGGACTGTAAAACCCCGATAATCTGAGTTTCCGCTTTACCCGAGCAATCAAATATTTCTAGGATATTTTTTTTTTATTATTCTATATTTTCCATTTTTAAAACTACCGAAAAAAAAATTCTGAACTTGATCTCACAAATACTCAGGAAAACAAAATCCGTGACTGGATAAACGCTGACGAATAACAAGAGAAAACAGATAAAAATGATCGTCAGTAAGGAAAATGAATTTAGCGATGATGACGACAGAGTGACGATGAAAATCGACAAATGAAAATCTCCCATACAGATGGACTAAAAGCGATCGAAAGTGCTATTGAATTTAAAGAACAAGAAGCGACCCCAGCAATCCTGTTATCCTTAAAAAATGGCGAAACATTGCTGCAAATAAACGCCAAAGTAACGTAAAACAAAAACAATTAAGGACTTTTTTAAGTAAGAACTATTTAATTATCGCAACAATATGAATTGCATGTGGTGTATTTGTATAATTTTGTATTTGTTTAAATATACACTAGGGGGCCTGCCCCCTGCTCGCTAACGCTCGCCAACCCCCGGAGGATTGTATCGCAATCCTCATTGGTTCGCTGCGCGAACCTATGCTCGCTTCGCTCGCCTCAATGAAGACATGTGTCCTAGCAGATGGGATTGTTTACAAAATATGTTACCAAAAAAATGTTTTTCAAATCTAAATTTGCTTTATTACAGAAAAAATATATACAGCATCTCTAAAATCAGAATTCAAATGAAAACTTTGTGCAAATTTTGACTCGAAATGTGAGCGTTGCTTTGGAAATTGAATACCCAGCATGTTGTTTGTGTGTACATTTTCCCAGCCCTCAAACGACCCACACTTTTTCATTGAGTTTGTTGCCGAAAGTTGTAGTGCAAGCGTCTTGTTGAACTATAATTGTTGGCCCTGAAAAGATCCTCCGCTTTCTTTAATTTCTATTATAAACTAACTGCAACAGCTCATTAAAATTTCCTTTTTTTTTTCAATAAAATTTCATCCGATAACGCTATAAATTCAATCGTTGCGCGAGACTTCGCGATAAACAAACAATCGTAAAGTGTTGCCAAAATGCGATTACAAAAAACGCCTTTTTTGCGTGCCACGTATGAGAATTATATATATAGATTTAAACCTACACGATTTATTTTATTTACAATTTTCTCTTTAACCGAGTTTTTTGGTTATCCCGAGTTAGTCTTGGTCCACATTAACTCGGATAATCGGGACTCTACTGTATTTAATTAACATCGCAATGGAGCACAACACGACCAACACAGACTATACAAAGCACACGAAATAATTCCAGCAGAGCCTGTGACGTCACATACTGCATGATGTACGTGCCGTCGCCACGTGAGCTTATGGATTTATGTCAAACGTAAATACCATTTTCTTATTTGTCTTATAATAAACTAGGGGGCCCGCTGCCTGCTCGCCAACCCCCGGGGGATTGCTTGGATTGGTTCGCTTCGCTCGCAGCAATGAAGACATGTGTCCTAGCAGAAGGGATTGTTTACAAAATATGATATTTCAAACAAACAAAAATTTAAATGTAAATTTGTTGTAATACAGAAAAGTTATACAGTACCTCTGGAATCAGAACTCGAACTACTTGGGATTCAAATTAAAACTTTGAGCAAATTTTGACTCGAAAGGTGAGCGCTGCTTTGGAAATCGAATACCCAGCATGTAGTTTGTGTGCACATTTTCCCCACTCGAGCCACCCATACACTTTTTCATTGAGTTTGTTGTCGAAAGTTGTAGTGCAGGCATCTTGTTGAACTATAATTATTGGCCCGGAAAGAGAGGCAGTCGTTTTAAGGCCCGGAGCACACATCCGGTTTTTCAACGTGCGGCGCCGCTGCCGCAACGCAAGTGCGGTCTGAGGTACATTAGATCCAATGGAGCAGTACACACATGCCTCCAGCGGCGCTGGGGCGAAGCACGTCCAACTTGCGTGCAATTTGTACCGCAGTTCCCCACGGCGCCGCACATGAGTCTCCGTTCTGAAGTACCTTGTTTTCATAAACAAATGGAATATAAATACTAATTAATAAATGGTTGTATCCTGTAACGTCTATTTTGTTACAAAATATACTTTTTTTACACCAAGTAAGCGAAATAAACACTTTTCTTCGACAGAATTTGTATCGCAAATGGCGCAAAATGAGTTCGTACGTCATTTCACGGTTATGTGTGCATGGTTGGGCTTCGGTGCCGCAGTGGCGCCGCATTTTGAAAAACCGGATGTGTGCACCGGGCCTAAATGGCCCTGAATAGAGCCCTTGTTTTTGACATTGTGAAAGAAAGTAGTGCAATAAACTTTAATTATTCATTTTTCTCTACTATTATAAAAGGAAGTGTTTCTCTGTTTTCTGCGCGCAAAAACCTGATGAATCTATGGCTTTTACAGTAATGGGATTTGGTACACAGTTAGTCCGAACTTTTTGCAATTTTTGGGTCGCTCCAAATTTTAAAATACAATCTAGAACATTTTAAAATGAATTTAATGGAGTTTAATTATTATTGTTTTCTTTGGAATGGTAACAAAGATTATAAATGTATTTTTTCCCACTTCCGTTTGATTTTGCGGAGGAACAATTTGTCAGCAGACTAAAAGAAAAACAAATAAAGTTTTAACGGGAGTTATGTACTTCTTTTTTCTATCTCCTTGGACAAAAATATTTGAATATAATGTCCTTTTGGGCTCTCTGTGTGCAAGAAAAAAAATCGAGTATATAAATAATTTATCACCGATCAGGTGAAACATTGACTATATAAAAAGGTAGTCGGCATATTCAATGTGTCAGTTTCTCGTCCGCCAGTCGACAAAACAAATTTACGTCAAAAGGCAACATCAGACAATATCGGAGCCAGACAGAGGTTGAACTCTCTGTCTCCGCGTTTGCAGAAACAATTAGAAGCTTCGCCACCTTTCCAGAATTATCGGAAAATGTTTTATTGGACATAAAACTCTAATGGTTTACTTATCTCTCAAATTTGTATTTTAGTCAACATTCAGTCGAGAACCGACCAATTATAAAGTTCATTATACGTAATTTATTATTTTTTTAAATAAATCCACTTTCTGTAGCTTCTCAGATTTTTCGTTTTGATGATAAAATATCTGTCTTGTAGAGGTTTCTTCAAATACTAAATTAGTGATACGGGGAATAACGTCGATTTTCTTTCAATGGATTTCTGGCTGGAGACGGTATCCTTAAAACACATCAAAACTTTTGCCAAGCCAATTGGAATAGACGTGGAAGCCTCAACATCTAAGAGGTATGTACACGTTTTGGTTTTATTTGATGTTTGAGGAGACACAGCACCCCAAATATATTAAGATATTTAATTCTTTTAGTTTTTAAAAAATGAACAGCATTAAATTAAAAAAGATATACAGCCATGGCTGCAGACCAAAGCAAACATTTCATAATTGAGAAAGCAAGAGAAATAAACAAAAGTTTTATTATTTATTTGCACTTCAGTTTTATTATATTTCATTTTTTTATAATAAAGAAAAAAAATTTAATCTTTAAATTAAATAATCTTAAAAAAGTAAAAATTTATTTTGCACTTTAAATTTTAATGCCGAAAACAGTAATTTTTGTTTGTAGATGAAATTTCAATTACGTAATTTAAAATACCATAAATTGAAAAATAAACACACAAAAAATGTTGATAATTGTTTGTTATTTATACATTAATTGTTGTTTTGCTTCTTCTCAAGCATATGAAAACTATATGCCCTGTCCATTTTCCTACACCTAGTCCTGCAATCTGTTGACTCTGTCGTTCCTGTATCACAAAATAGTTGAACTCATAACGTTATTTTAAAATATTGAAAAATTAGAATCCCTAAAAATAAAATTTTACTATTCACGTATAAGATTTTAGAGTATTCTTTTTAAATTTTACAGTATTTTCTTTTAAAAAACCCTCAATGAATCTTTTTAGATGCAATATCTTATTTATACTTTTTATTGAATTTATGCTGTTGTTATACACAGCTAATGTTCGTATTACTTTCTAATTGCAGTGCCGGAGAAGATATAGGTGTTGCTGCTGCTGTACAAGCTGGTTTTTCGGATGAATCATTGCGGATGCAACAGAACTTCTTGAACTATCGAACAAGTTGCATACCTCTACTTCCTCGGATGCAAGTTCCATAAGTTAAATTTTAAAATAAAAGTATCATGATTCTTGTTTGGATATTGGGTTCACTGAGACCACCTATAATAAACCTCAGTGCGTAATTTGTGACAAACTCTTGCCGAACAGTTCAATGTTTCTAGCAAAAATGCGTCGTCAGGAGGTCCATCCAGAATGCAAGGATAAACCAACTGATCGTTTCAGAAGGAAGTATATTGAACTCAGGAATGTCCAGATATGTATATCGCATCATTCAAAAACTGTCACAAAAAGGCTTTGATGGCATCTAACTTAGTCAGTTACCGAATTGCTCAAGCTGGCGTAGCCTATACTGTTGCTGAAAACCTTATCAAGTCTTGTGTAAAAGACATGATCGAATGCATGTTTGATGTAAAGGCTGCAAAACTGATAAACACAATTCCTTTGTCAAATTACTTAATCTCGCGACGAAATAATCTCGCGTGAAATTACTTAAGCACCCTCCGCTAAGTCCACGGACTTAGGAGAGTGTGAAAGCTACTTTAATTTCTCGTATAAAATTCACTAAATTTTCGCTTCAAATAGATTAATCAACCGATGTTGCTGGTTTGGCAATTCTTATGGTATTTGTGCGCTATCCATATTTGGACTCTTTTCAAGAGGATTTTCTTCTCTGCAAGCCATTACCGACTACCACAAGTGGCAGTGAAATATTTAAATTATTAAATAGATTTTTCGAGGAGAATAGCATCCTTTGGGATAACTGTATTGATGTGTGCACAGATGGAGCGAAAGCTAAGTCTGGTAAGGTATCTGGTGCAATCGTAACAATAAAAGAAAAGGCCAAGGGGTGCAGAAGTAGCCACTTCGTACTTCACAGACATGCTCTTGCAATAAAGAAAATGCTAACTTTTATAAAAGAAGTGCTGGATGACACTGTTAAAATAATAAATTTTATAAAATCACGACCCAAGAAAACCAGGTCGTACAAAATCTTGTGATGACATGGTATGCATACGTCTTTACTTCTTCACACAGAAATAAGGTGGTGGTAAATGTTTAATGTGCCTCTTTGAACAAAGGAATGAAGTCAGAATCTTAATGAGTGACGATGATTTTGCTTTGGGAGAGAAGTTGTGTGATGATCGTTGGCTAATAAAATTGGCATATTTGGCAGATATTTTTACAAAAGTTAATGATTTATGTTTTTTACTTCAAGGAAAAGCAGTGACTGTTTTTTATGCTGCTGTTAAAGTGGAAGAATTTTAAAAGAAACTGAAGTATTGTGTAGACTCAATCAAAAACGGAAGCTTGGAATGTTTTCCACTAACAAAAAGATTTGGAGAAGAACTGGAAGCAGACTTTCCTGCGGATATCTTAAACGAGTTTGAAGTTCATCTCTTCGTTTGATTGATACTTTGAACTCTAATTTTCTAAAAGGATTGCATGAAAACATAAAAGAAAACGTTTGGACTCTGACACTATACTCTATATCCAAAACACCATCCTCTCTGACATCACAGCAATATGAATGCTTCACGGATTTGACATCAGATACAGCTATAAGATCAAAGTTTGAAATTGAGAAATAAATCTCAGATTTTTGCTGTACGCTAAAGGATAAATTTAAAATCCTATGAGATAAAGCGAAACTTATTCTCCTGACCTTTGCAACCACTTATTTATGCGAAACAGGATTTTCCGCGTATGCCGCTACTAAAACAAAATACAGATCACGTCTCAATGCAGAGCAAGATATTCAGTTGCAATTATCCGAAATTCAGCCAGATATAATATCATTATGCAAATCAAAACAGCCTCATCCTTCTCATTAAATTTCTGTTTCACGAAACCAAGTAAAAACTTGTAACAAATGTAATAATGCCAAATTAATAAAATAAAAAAACATTTTGGATCTGCACTACATTTTCCCTGAATTTATTTTCAAATGTTTCGCATGTGTGTGTTTTCCTCCTCCAATGACAAATTAGTGCAGAAAAAAAAATTAAACGTAAAAATATAATGTCCTGCAAGCTTAAATGACGATACTACCTTGTATCGTCAATGCTATTTTATCGTTCTATTTACCAAATACAGTATATAGCTGCGAGATAAAATTTAGTGCTCCGCGTTGAATTTCCAGTTTCAAAGGTGCTCCGTGACTGAAAAAGTTTGAAAAACTATGATTTAATCTTTTGAATCAATTTGTATCACTACCGAAAACTGATCCTGAGGCATAAGCTGGCACTTATTCTTCAGTTAAATGCAATATTTGACAAGCAAAACAAATATTGGAACTATTACAGCACTAGTGGTAGACTAGAATTTCAACTGTTAATTGGGCTAGAAGCATAGAGATAACATATTGTCAATGAAAAGGCTGAAAAACGTGAAGATACTTGATGCGTAATCTGAAAAACCTCTAGAAACTATGTTATTTAATTTCAAAGGTTATTCAAAAACTGTTAAGTAGAACGAGATTAAATTTCAAGCACAGAACGCAAGTACTATAACCAACACTCCTTTCGCAGAGTTTTCAATCGCTTGCGACGGCGAAACTATCTTAATAATTTGTATATTCCTGATTGGACTTTCCGGGCCATAAAGTCACAGTGAGGGCTCCGCCTCCTGCTCGCTAACGATCGCCAACCCCCGTTGATTGCTATGCAATCACATTTGGTTTGTGTCGCAAACCAATACTCCTTTGGCAAGTGATTTTGCTTTTTTTTTTTTACTTTAACACTTAATACATAAGTAACTAATACCTGCATCAGAAAAAACCTTCTTCGTCTCATTTCCAGTACAATTTTGAATAAACCATGTTAATCTCATAATTTTCTTATCTGTACTTTCTGGGGAAACGGTCTATGAATCGAACGAAAAAAGCCTTTAGGACTTTTCGGTCATGACGTCACAGCAAGTTTCATCGGCCAAATAAAAAAATTGTTGCTTCGATAAATTCTACATCTGGCAAACTCGTTAGTTAGAAATGTAACCTTTCATTTCCGTGAAACAAAATGTACGCTATCGGAAAATTTTGAAATTAAAAATTATACTTTACATTGTATCAAATGTATTTATTAATTGTAATTTATTTGTAGACCAATTTTACAAATAATTATACAGTAAAAAAGAGTACATTCTAAGCTTTCCTGTGATGTTTTCAAATTTAAAAACTAATAGTGATAAGCTATAAATATGACATTTTTAACAAAAAAATAACGAAAATTTCCCAATTTTTTTCGAATTTCAAAAAAATATTATCAGGAACCAAATTAAAATTTCCTAAAAAATTTGACGTGATGCAAAAATTTAGGTTTAGAGGTGCTCTAAAAAAACTCTCTGCTGAAGACTGAAAATTTGTATGTGTTTTGCTCACTCGCGGTAGAAATTTCTCTCTTTCAACTTTGACACTGAATAAACCCTAACCCTAACCGCATCAAAAAATATCTTTACAATTGTCCAGGGAACACGATGAAGAACAAACCATGTCAATTTCGTTTTTTCCCGATCAGTACTTTCTCGGGAAACCGTCTAAGAATCGAGCTAAACAACATAGTTTTCAATCCTGCGACGAAGGCGGTAACTCAACGGGCTATTGACTACAATCCTGGTTCAAACCCAAAGGGAAATATCTGGTGTGTCTAGGGTCCGTACAAGTTGGTAACTCACTCTAAATTTCAATTGAAATCTTAGAAGAATGGAATACAAGTCTTATTTTGCCATATCTTTTCATGAAGTCGAATTAATTGAAGAGAATTTGAAAGAGTAAATGAAAGAAACATGGTGATATTGATTAGAAAATTAATTAATTAAATTCACTTGTTGCTAACACTTTGGTAGTTGAACGATAAAGCATCAAAAAAGTAGTTAAGATAAACGCAGACTCGTTTCTGCATAATAGTTTCACACTAGATTTGGCGTTTGAGAATAATGTGTATCAAACCAGAAAATACATGCAGACTATATGCCATTACTAAACGCTGCTATGCACCAAGAAAAGCTGAGTACTCAAAGCGGAACTAACTGCTACATGGCAATAAATGATAATGACGATGCAATCAATGAATGAACCCCGCAGTAACGATAACTTTGTAATTATGATAACGGAAACCTGGCAATGAGATGGCCATTTTCAGTTTTGCAGTCATTTTTTTCCAAGCTCATCAGAATTTAAGAAATATTAAAAAAATTTTGAATTCGCATTTGTGTTTTAAATCCATATTCTAAGCTTCGGATTCATGATATCAGTGTTTTTCCTTTTTTTTAAAGGTGTTCTAAAATTAAATTTCAAAGTTCTCTTTGGATCTGGAATTTTTATTTCTCAAAACTTTTGAAGCTTAAAATATTTTATTTATTAATTTTCCGATTGTTTAATTTTTTTTATTAATAAATATTTAATTTCTTTTTAGCATCTTTAGCAAGGATCTTGCATATTATTTCCCCCATATCCCTTTATGCTATGCTCACGATTGTAAAGATATGATTCATTAGAAGGTCTCTTTTCCACCTTTTCAGTTATGATACCCAATAAACACCGACAGGCATTGGAAGCGGATTTAATTCCAAAATTTACTGAGAAAAATCTTTCAATGCAATCGATATCTTGAAAAGTTACCAAAAGTTTTCAATAAAATTATTATTCATGATGTATTTAATTTACAATTAAATTAATTGTTCTTTATAACGATTACCTAACTACTAGACTGCGAAACTGTAAACTTGTTACAGGTAATCTACTGACACAACACCAGTTGCGGGAGCTATAAACAACCGCTATTTGTCTAACTTTGAAATTAAAAGAATGTCGGTTTATAAAGAACCGCTTTTATAAAGAATTAAATGTAAAATTAACTACCAACTTGTCACTTTTTAGAAAAAACAGACTGAAACATCTCTAAATTTTTAATTCATTCCTTTAATTTGGAAAAACAAGAATGGTTATCTAATTTCAAGATATTTCTTTCAGAATATATCACCTAACACTAATACTGAGACACTCCTCAAAGGTCTGAGCCAGACGTTGATCGGACATCCTACAAAGCATCGTACATTCACATGTGTGCTCCGTTTTGGTCTTTATAGTCCGCAAAACTCAAGTTGGATCAATGTATGACTTGTCAACACTCACAGTAGTGGCGGAACACTCTTCAGAGACATTTAACACTCACTATTGTGTGGATTCACAGCACACTAACAGAATTATCAAATAATTTTTATTTCATTTTTAGGCCCCTGTTATGGTTAAAACCTCATCCAATGAGTGGAGAAAATACCGATCTTAAGGAACAAAAAATGGTAGACTTTCTCGGATTTTCTAATATCAAAATTAGTTTCCTCCTTTAATTGCCTATCTATACTGATTTCAAAAAATCTTTTTTACTTTTTCACAAATTTTGATGATTTTGTGATATTTTGTTTTAACAATCCCAAATGCCGTTGATGAACGTCGAAATTCGGTTATTCACTACAAAGATTTCATGTCTCTATATGTTGGTACTGTCGCATAAGGATTTGGTTGAATTGAATTGGGAGAGGGGGGGGGATCAATGGAGCAGTACAAGAGCTATTGACGATTGTTCGGAATCAATCCCGAAGGACAAGACTGGGGCCTTGGTAGCCCGGTTGGAAAAGAAACAGATTAGCAACAGGAGGGTTGCGAGAAAGATTGTAAAAAACACCATCGTGTACAAATGTGGCAGGTGTATGTTAAGACCGTTGTGGCCTCAAATGTCCTCACGTTGGCGTGCTGTAAAAGTTTAGAAAGTGGGGTACAAGCTCAGGGTCATTTGAACGTGGTTCAAAATTACGTGGAGTTGTCAGATCTTTCCTTTCGGGTTTGATACCGGATCATCGCCTATACACCGTTTTGTTGCTTCAGTGCTACGTTATTAAAATACCTACCCACCTAACATAAAAACCACGTAATTCTGAACCACGGTCAGTTGACAAGGTTAACACCCGATCTGGCACATCAATCTCCAAACTTTAACACCATGCCAACGTGAAAAAAACTTTGAAGCCATGACAGATTTAGCAGCACATGTACACAGCAGCCTTTGGCTGGCCGAGTTTTGCTTTGGCTGAGACGAAATTTGCTTCAAGAAAACTTTTTTCAAATCTCCTACGTAACAAAATTGTTTCACTCTTTCTAATGTATTCCATTGATTTTAACGTCCATACGTAAAAACCAGATACTGTAAATTATTTTTGTTAAACCTTTAAAAAATAATTTTTGTTGCAATTTTGCAAGATTCTATTTTTTCGGGAGTTGATATTTTTAAAATTTTATTTCGGTGAGTAACATGTTTCAATAAAGTTTTGTTTTGTCTTTTATCTAACTGTATTTGTGTATGTCTGTTCCTGAATTTTTCTATATTTTTTGTCCTCTTGGTAATTGGATATTTTCCTGTAAAGAAACACTAATTAACCCTTTCCAGGACACTTCTCTTCAATCAATTTTATATAAAATACCGGCTGAAATTTGTATTCGATTAGCCGTTGAAAGTATTCGAATGACTCTTAAGCTATTGATAGACAGTTGGCGGTACGTACTAAGAGCGCCTGGTTACCCGAAGAGAAAAATCCGTGGACAAGCCCTCGCAATTTTTAAACATGGTCAGATGACAAGGTCAATATCAGAACTGGCACTTCTCTCGCTATCCAGTTAGGGATGTTTTAAATGCGTTCTATTGGGGAAACCACTTCACTTGAAACAGTTGAATAAAAACACATGCAAGGAGTTATCGAAGTAATTTCCCTAACATCTTTTAGCTCTTATGATTATAGCGTTTAGAAAATTCATAACGGATTCCCTTCTCTGTAGTTTTATAGCCTCTGGTCCATCCAAACGGAACCAAACTTTTTTAATTATATCGAGTCTAAGCCCTTTAAAAAAGCCATTTCTCCTAAATCCTGCGAATAGTGAAACTTGAAACCAAGTCTTCGTGGGAAAGCAGAGGATCGCTTTGATTTGTGTTACCATGCCGAAGTAAGAGGGTGCTTCCTTTCCCAGTTCTGCTTTGTCGCCGATGCAAAGATTTGAAACGATAGGTGCCATACATCTTCTGGAAAATAGACGGCAACGTTTCGTTTATTGCTTGTCTCGGCCTTTTCCCATCGCGGAAATGGCAGGAACTGAGGAATAACAGCTCTATTTGCAGCATGGGGTATTTCGTTAGACGGATTTGTGCCGTTAGTCAAGTGACAGATATTGGTGGCAAGGAAAGGGTGTGTGGATGGTGCTCAATCATTTTCGGGCAAACAAAAGAATGGGACTTACTCAGCCGTGACCCTCAAGTGTAGCATGTAGGGATGCGACATCGATGTCGATGTTTTCAAAACATCGATGTTTTTTAAAAAACATCGATGTATTTAACATCGATGTATTGGAGCCGATGTCGCATCACTAGTTGCTAAACCAGTTTTAAGAAATGGGTGAAAAAGTTTAAAGACACTGAATTTTAAAAACATCAATGGTTTTGGAGCGATGTATTATCAACATCGATGTTTTGTTGTCGATGTCGCATCAATAGTTGCTAAACCAGTTTTAAGAAATGGGGGAAAAGGTTTAAATACACTGAATTTTAAAAACATCGATAGTTTGGGGGCGATGCATTATCAACTTCGATGTTTTAATTTTGAACATCGATGTTTTGCTGTCGATGTTGCATCACTAGGTACTAAACCAGTTTTAAGAAATGGGTAAAAAAGTTTAAATACACTGCATTTTAAAAACATCGATGTTTTGGGGGCGATGTTTTGTCAACATCGATGCTTTAATTTTGAACATCGATGTTTCAAAACATCGATGTTTTACTGTCGATGTCGCATCCCTAGTAGCATGCAGTCTAGTAAATTACCTCACACTGTGGTGATCAACTTAAATTCAAATGAGAGATTGATTTATTTGGTTCATCAGTCTCTCGCCGAACTCCTCATTTACAATCTTAAACATGCTATAAGACCAATATATACTTCCATGCGAGTGAAATTTTAGTTGAATTACAGTCCTTGGGTTAAATTAAAAGATGGATCCGTTTGCTTCACCAGTCTCTAACCGAACTCCTCATTAACAATCATAAGCGTAGGCCAATATATACTTCAATGCAGAGGTAGATAGGTATTTAATTAACGTGGCACTGGAACACAATGGGCTATTAGGCTTCAAGGTGGGTGAAATTTCAGTTTAATTTTAATCCGTGTTAAATAAAAATGTTACTTACATGTGAAGAAAACAAATGACAACATTTTATTATGTTTTATATCACAGTGAATAGTAATTTCCCAAGTACTATTTGCTTTCTGCTCATAATATCATCGGCTTAGAGCTGAAACTCATTAAATGATATTTTTTAGGAAAAGCCTTCTTTGTCCACTTAGTGATTATTACTTTCATGATTCTGAGAAATAAATTGTCATATTGTATTCGGTTTGAAGGGAAATATAACACTATCAGGATGTTTATAATTTTTATTTTCGACATAAAAATTAATTGTTAGTTTTTAACTGACTGTTCTGCAAAAATAATTTTTTGTCAGTTAATGAGTTTATGTTCCAAGCACACGATATACTTTATAACTCATCACATGGAAATGTTACAGGGTTTGGTTTTTTGTTATTATTATGTGTTTTAATCTTTCGGATGTAAAGATTTCGGTGAAATACTGATGAGTTGATACTCCAGTGTGTGACTCAAAATATAAACCTGATTTTTTCTACACAAAAATACCTTTTTGTGTTAGTCAGGTTTTTTATGTGTTTTATAAAATCAGTCAAACACCCTCAACACATTTTCCTACTCCGATCTATCTTTAATTTTGTTTGTATAAGATTCAAAGCAATTCAGGAACTTGGTTTTATTTACAAATTCCGTTAGAAGATTACTTCATGTGCGTAAAGAGGATTTTCGGAACGAAACCATCAAAAGATGAACACGGTTGCGATCAAGATACGGGCATTGGTCACTTATGCAGCTTGTCAAAAAATGCAGTCTGGAATAAGCATTTCAAGGAGTTTCATGCGCATAGTTGCAGTTTGAAAGATATACATACACTAGGGGGCCCGCCCCCTGCTCGCTAACGCTCGCCAACCTCCGGAGGATTGCTTCGCAATTTTCATTGGTTCGCTGCGCGAACCTATGCTCGCTTCGCTCGCATCAATGAAGACACGTGTCCTAGCAGAGGGGATTGATTACAAAATATATTCCAAAAAAAATATTTTTCAAATCTAAATTTGTTGTATTACATAAAAGATATATACAGTACCTCTGGAATCAGAATTTAGATGAAAACTTTGAGCAAATTTTTACTTGCAATGTGAGCGCTGCTTTGGAAATTGAATACCCAGCATGTTGTTTGTGTGTACATTTCCCCAGTACTCGAGCCACCCATACACTTTTTGACTGAGTTTGTAGTCGAAAGTTGTAGTGCACGCGTCTTGTTGTACTATAATTGTTAGCCTTGAGAAGGACCGTTTTTTAAATAGCCCTGAAAAAATCCTCCTCTTTCTTAGATTTCTATTACGAACCGCAACAGCTCGTATAAAATTCATTTTTTTTCAATAAAATTTCATCCGATAACTCTATAGATTCAAATGACTCTCGAGGCTCCTAGTAAACAAACAATCGCACAATGTTGCCAAAACGCGGTAACAAATAACGTCTTTTTTGCGTGCCACGTAAGAGAAATATATATATAGATGTAACTATATTTCAACAATATGCTTGTAAAACAAACTTATGAGATACGTTATTCGTAAGAAATTCAAATATCAAAGGAACCCAACAGTCAAATTGATTTAATAAAAAAAATTATGTGTAGTAAACGGTTGAGGATTAGGGATGCGACATCGACAGCAAAACATCAATGTTTTGAAACATCGATGTTCAAAATTAAAACATCGATGTTGATAATACATCCACCCAAAAACATCGATGTTTCTAAACATCGATGTTTTTAAAATTTAATGTATTTAAAATTTTTCCACCATTTCTTAAAACTGGTCTAGCAACTAGTGATGCTACATCGAGCAAAACATCGAAGTTTTGAAACTTTGATGTTCAATATTAAAACATCTATATTGATAATACATCGCCCCAAAACCATCGATGTTTTAAAAATTCAGTGTATTTAACTTTTTTCCCCATTTCTTAAAACTGGTTTAGAAACAATTGATCCGACATCGAGAGCAAAACATCGATGTTGATAATACATCGCCCCCAAACCATCGAAGTTTTTAAAATTCAGTGTATTTAAACTTTTCCCCTCATTTCTTAGAACTGGTTTTGCAACTAGTGATACGAAATCGGCTCCAATACATCGATGTTTTTTTTTATAAAACATCAATGTTTTGAAAACATTGACATCGATGTCGCATCCCTACTTTTCAGATCCTTCATCCTTGGCCACTTTGGTCAAAAAGTATGTTCAATTTGCTGATTATAAAAATTGTGCTACTTGGTTATTTTTTAAATTTTTATAACGGTACTTTTTTTATTTAAAAATAAAACATCGACAACGTATAAACATCGATGTTACAAAAACATCGACTCCAATACATCGATGTTAAATACATCCATGTTTTTTTTTTTAAATATCGACATCGATGTCGCATCCCTATTGAGGATGTATCATTTGGCACAAGCCTATATTATCTTTAAGGGATCACAATTGAGTAAGAGTTCCCATAAGATCCCTAATGAGATTTTTCAGATTTAGCTGTTAAAATGTCGTTATTAAAATTAAGGTATCTGACTACGTTGAAAAGTCCATTTTTGACCAAAATTTTGTATTTCGTTTTATTTAATATTATAAAAATTTAGACTTTTTTCTTTCCAAAACAGTTTTTATTTTGTTTCTACGATCAATAGAAGTGGAGATCTATTCATTTGAATTAATCGTGAAAGCTGATTTTCAAACCGGAAGTTGAGTAATTGCGCAGTTTTGGTTTTGGTTTCGCTGATAAATGAATTAAACAGCCACGTGTGTCTTAAGTATTTAACAGCAGAATCGTTAACTCATGTTTTTATACTGTGCTATATATCAGCCACAAGTTCTTTTTATTTTGTTGTTCGTGCTGTTCATCCAAAGACAAACCTATGAATGGACAATGTCCGCAGGGTGAGAACAGCTGGTGTCGTTTCCAAAGGTCTAAAGCCATGGGGAAAACACTGAAAGGGAAATCACTTGGTCTTCCCAATTCAGTTATAAACATTGTGAAACCAATTTACATGAGTTTGTGTGATAGAAGTCTGCTAGAAAAGTGTATGCACGGAATGACACAAAATCAGAACGAAGCCTTCAATGGAGTTATATGAAACATTGCCCCGAAAGAAACTTTTGTGAGTCTAAAAACTCTCAGACTGGCAGTTTATATTGCAGTAGTGCAGTTCAATGATGGTTTTAGGGGCTTGCTCCAAGTTTTAAATAATATTGGACTCAGTCATGGAGTTTACATATCAAAAGGATATGCCTCCATTGATAAAAAGAGAATTTCCTCTTCTGAAAGGCAGTCACAGCCTTCGACGAAACTGCAAAGAAAAAAATTAAAAGCTTCCAAAAATAAAAAATTATCATGTAAGGAGATAGAGGAAGGTTTAATGTATAAAACAGGCGAATTTTGAAGTAATTAATTTGAAATATATATTAGTAAATTATTTAACAAATCTTTAAATGCGTTTTTCTCAGAATGTGATTTTCAATAAAATCTTTGCACAACAACGATAGTAACTCAAAGTGTATTCAAAATTTTTGAATGAATTTTTTTCCATGGCTTTTTATATTTGTTTTGAAGATCCCGAGCTAGGATATAAGTTGTATGTTGAAAGGAAAATTTTTTAGAGTCATTTCACTGTAGTGTCGCTAGGAAAAATTTCAAATTTTCATGTTCTTTCTATGTTATGCACTATATATCATGACTGGAGAGGAATATTGCATATTGCTAGATCATATTGTTACGAAACTTGACAAAAAATCTTGTGTAGTTGTAGTGATATCATTTTAAGTTATGGGCTTTGACGTTTTCGTCCTTTTTGACCTAAATTTGTCAATTTTTGCCAGTTAAAAAAAAATATATACATACTTTTAAGAAAATTTTTGTTTTGTATTATCTTTTTATAAGGTATTTTATCGTAAAAAGAAAAAAAAAACCCTATTTGGACACTTTTTTGAAAAAAAGCACTCCGAACGTAGTCAGATACCTTAAAATAGTAGATTTCTTATTTTTTCTATAACGGGTTCAAAATTCACGTACAATATCAAACGTTAATAATTTTCAAAAAAATGAGTGCCAATATTTTCTAACATCAATTTTACTCATCGGAAAATAGAACAATCAGGGATTATTTTAAAAGCGGAATTTCAGTACAGTCCTTGCAACAGTAAATTTATATACATTCTTAACTGAGATAATGAAGACTCATTGGAATGCTTGGTTTACTTCTACTTTACAAATTTTTGTGTTTTTCTAGTTATTCTTTAGAATCATTCATATCGATATCATTTGTTCTTATTTATTAAATTAAATCAATTTAATGTAAGTTTTTGCAACAAATTTAAATTGTATTTGGGTTAGTGAATCTGAGAAATACAAGGGACTTCAGAGGACTTGATACACCATTGATAGTAAAAACATTGAAAGGCATTTTCTGTCCAGTGAAAAGTAGATGGGGTGTGATAGTGTTTCTGCGAGAGAGAGAGAGAGATGATACGTGTTACCTGTACATGTTCTGAACGTGACGTCAGTTAGCTTGTTTTACGAATATGATTTCGGAATTTCAGCAAAAATTTCAGATAATGAATTCCTAATTGATATGTGATAGTTTATTGGTCTATACCAATTTGATTATACTCCAAGCATCACCAAAATGGCCATATACTTCATATTAAGGTAACCTCTATCCAATTATGAGACAACATTTGGGTAGCGAAACTAAAATATACTACAATTTCCGTCAATTTCCATGCGTGTGTTCTTTGAAAACCCTTCACAACTATATAAATAAGAAAGGAGTGTTTGCTTGTAGATTGAATATTTTCGACCCATTTCAAGTTTCCATTGGACCCTTCTGATGCCAAATCCACCTCTTGCGCGTTTGGTGTCTGTCTGTCTGTATTGTGTGTGCCCAATACACGTTCACACGGTTTAATATATTTCATGAAACTTTGCATACTGTGAGTGCTTATCTTCATTTAGTGACTGAACTTGGTTGCGTAAGTCTGTCTGTCCGTCTTTCTGTTCTATGTTCTATTTTGTGTTTGTGTGTTTGTACAGGCATCACATGAATTTTATTCCAGATATTTGATTGCAATGTGTTTTATATTATACATTATATATTAGTTAATTGAGTTGAACATGAAAAGAACTTGAGAAAGGGAATTCCAAATCTCCTTCAAAATCGTCTTTTGTAGCAGTAACCATAGTGTCTTTCGTCATTCTGTAGCTCTGTCATACAGCAAGGGTGCGATGTATGTCAAATGCATTACATGAATGGATATGCATGTGTAGAATTTGTGTCCAAAGTAAGTTGTCGAAATTATGAATATGGCGAAAGGTGTAAAATATTATTTTATTCTACAACAGACAAAAGTCATTACATATTTTGATCATCTCTTCAATCCAGAGTAAACCAATTCAAACCGAGTAGGGTTGGGTATTTTGCTAGTACTAAATAAAAATTTATGACTCCATGCATTTTTTGCTATTACGAATGAGTATAAACACAAACATTTTGCATTACATACGCATTATGATTGAACTTCTCTGGAATTATTAATTCCCCGAGCTTTTTTCCGTAAAAATAATTTTTTATTAAAAGTAAATTTTAAAATATTGATAATTTTTGTAGAAATAGAAGGGGGGGGGAGGAAATCCTTCGTTGCCAACCATGACACCGATATTTAATTATTTGATTTCAAAAATTTATTCGAGTTGGATTAAATACATTGTTTTACGAGGAACCAGAATTCCATTTGGACTAAAGACATTTTTGTCGAAAAGGTGAGACGTTGTCCCATGTTTACAAGCAGCATATTTTGGCTGTTGCTTATTTTAAGCAATGCGCGCTGTAACATAGTTATCACATTTCTCAACTAATGGTGTGATCCATAGGCCATATTCGCAGAAAAAATCCATGACCCGATATCGAACAACAAAAACAGGTTGAATTTGCCGCAACAAAGGCACAATAAAATATTTTCTTTCTCTCGTAAAATAATATTTATATTCATCAATGGTATCAGCTGTTGAAAAATGAATTTTACCTGTCTTTCACAAACAGTTTTAACAGTGAAACCGAGCTATTTCGTTTGGTAAACACCATTAAGAGAAACAGTAATCGTTCCACTAAAGGTCAATGACTCCAAGGAATGGATTCGTGTAAGCCTGGTTGGAATAGTAGAGGATTAGCAACCATGTACGTGAGGGCTGGTGCACGTTAAATATGCAGTGATCACAAATGTCCTCTCGTTGGCATGGTTTGGAAATTCAGAGAGTAGGGTGCAATCTCAGGCGTGACCTCGTCATCTGACCCGTGGTTAAAAATTACGAGGAGTAACGAAAATTACTCTCCAAACTTCCATTCCCCGCCAACGTGAGAAGATGTGAGGCCATAACAGATTTAAAGTGCACCAGCCTCAGCGTACACGGCGGACTTTGACTGGACCTGGTTCCGAGCTCGCAATCCCCCTATTGCTAATCCGTTAGAATTAAAACAAACAGCGCAGACCTTTAAATCATGTCTGGTAGCTAAAAAAATTTGTAATTGTTCAAAGCATTTTAAAATTTTGACTATACAATCTCCCTTACAGTAAATCACCAAATCACCTCATTAAACTTACGTTTGGTTTTTCATGTTCCAAATTAAGCTAATCGATTTTATTTAGAGCTTTACTCAGAAGGATAGAAAAATAATTTGTTCTGAACAGATACCTAGAGAGAGAGAGAGAGTTTCACTTCAAAAACTGAATCTCTGAACTGGAAACCAGTTCTTTAAGGATTAGATTTGAAACTGCATACAACATAGAGTAAAGCATGTTTAAAATGAAGCGTGCCTGTAAGAAAAGAAAATTAATCTTAAAAAATATCTTAACTTAGACTTAGTGACATTATCAAAAAATTATCTTTGTCGTAGTGACAGAAGATCGAGGTAGCCTACTTTATAAGTTGAAACTATTCTTAACCAACTTATACCAGTTAAAAGTTTATTGACAACAGTGATTTAAAACAAAACGTTGTCGAATCGACCTACTATTTTTTTAAATGGTATAATCAGTTACTCAGCTTTGTGGTGAAAATATTCAATTTTAATACAAGTTCTTCGTTATTAAACATATCACTAAATTGAATATTCAAGAAAAACGTACTTGCTAAAAAAGATTTAGAGAGAGACATGATTATCTTATGAAATTAACTTGTCCTCTTTCCCTTAATGCTGATGAAATTCGAAGATGTATAGCTGATACAAAAGGGCCAACAGTCGAAAAATATTGGCAGTGAAACTGTGAGTGGAGGGACTATTCATCGCACGGATTCATCATCTATATATATAATTCTCTTACGTGGCACGCAAAAAAGACGTTATTTGTAATCGCGTTTTGGCAACACTGTACGATTGTTTGTTTATCGCGAAGTCTCGCGCATCGATTGAATTTATAGCGTTATCGGATGAAATTTTATTGGGAAAAAAAAGGAAATTTTAATGAGCTGTTGCAGTTAGTTTATAATAGAAATCAAAGAAAGCGGAGGATCTTTTCAGGGCCATTTAAAAAACGGTCCTTTTCAGGGCCAACAATTATAGTTCAACAAGACGCTTTCACGGCAACAAACTCAATGAAAAAGTGTGGGTCGTTTGAGTGTTGGGAAAATGTACACATAAACAACATGCTGGGTATTCAATTTCCAAAGCAACGCTCACATTTCGAGTCAAAATTTGCACAAAGTTTCCATTTGAATTCTGATTTTAGAGATACTATATATTTTTTCTGCAATACAGCAAATTTAGATTTGAAAAACATTTTTTTGGTTACATATTTTGTAAACAATCCCTTCTGCTAGGACACGTGTCTTCATTGAGGCGAGCGAAGCGAGCATAGTGAACCAATGAGGATTGCGAAGCAATCCTCCGGGGGTTGGCGAGCGTTAGCGAGCAGGGGGCAGGCCCCCTAGTCTCTAGTATTTGAGTTACGGCAATTTTATATGAGATGAACTTCAGAAAAGACATTCATAATTACTCCAAAACTCAGAATAGATTTCACTCGAGGTTGTCACCTGTATCATCACCTTTCTTAGCTTTACAAAAGGGTGTAGTGTTTGCGAAATGGATTATTTGGATGGATATAGCATGTGGATATGTTGGTAAATATCTAAACGGTGTTAAGAAAGTATTTTCCGGACACTTAAATGAAGTTTTCATTTTTCTACGAAAGACAGAAGTGATTATTTTGGTCACTTTTTATCTACAGTTAATCAATTCAACCCGAGAATTCTGCTCGAATTTCATAATCTTCGAAATTCATTCATTTCCCGCGAAATTATTTGCATGTAAATACTTTTTCAAGAAAATATCAAATAGTGGAACGAACACGGTCTAGCTTCCTAAGAGTTAACGGTCACTCCTGGTAAGAATGCCTTAGATCGGGTAGTTGAAAATATCTCGAGGAAACTGTCACGCATTTGGCTGACGAAACCAGGAAATTCCAAGCAGGCAGTCAGACATCGTCACATGAGAGGATCGTCAAGAGCTTAGTCTATCGTTCTCTAAACGACGTGGTCTTTGGTTGAACAGACTCTGAGTTCGAATTCCGGACTCGGTATGTTAGTTGTAGATTGTTCGGAATCCCCTTTGAGCCGTAGGTGACAGTCTAATTAGCCCTCGTGTAGAAAACGACGACCGTAATGTGACAAGTTTATCCAGACGAGTTCTCGAATCACTAGACCACTGCGGCGATCCTAAATTATAAATAATGACGGCCTGATGGCCGATTGGTAACTGTCTGTCTGCCACGAGAACTGTTCCAGGAACAAATTCTACCACTGTCGATTGCCATATAAACAGTCTTTACTCTATTTTTCTTACGGGGATGCTTGAAGAAAAGTTTTCAAGTCTGTTACATTGGCACATTTGGTGACAAACGGGAAGTATATGTATTAAAATGTTTGCATTTCACCTGAAATATCTGTACTAGTAAACTATTTCCGCCTCCAATATTCACAAAAAAAAAATTAATTCCTCGGATTACACCTACTCAAAATGAACGAGCCTTATTTCCATAGCGATTTCCAACACCCAGGCCGATGAAGCCAAATTGCGAGAGTAACGGATTAGCAAACGGATTGAGAGTTCGAAACTTGGTCTAATCAAAGACCCTCGCGTACACGGAGGTTGGACCGCATTAAATCTGTCGTGACATCAAATGTCCTTTCGTTGGTGTGATGTAGTACTTGGAGAGTGGGGTACCAACTCAATTGTTGGCCTCGTCATCTGACATGGTTCAAAATTACGTGTTGTTGATCTCGGATCTTTCGCTTCGGGATTGATCCCGGACCGTTGCCAATAGCCTGTCGAGTTCCTCTAGTGCAGGGGTGGCCAGGGCCGTATTTCTAAATAGGCTAAGTAGGCTGCAGCCTAGAGCGGCAAATTTTTCAGGGGTGGCAGTTTGGCAATTTATTCAAAAGTTAAAATGAAGTATTTCAGACGTTAATAATATTTTCCGTACGAATTTAAGAATACATGTTACTTAAAAATATATTTTAGTCCTTCTACATAGCCTACTTTCTAAAACTATAACATAATACAAATTCATAGCACGTAATCTTGTATTATAACTTTCTTCTTGTGCAATCTAATTTGGTTTGATAACACTGACACAAGCGCAGCAATTCGATCTGACACAAGCGCAGCGATTCGATCTGACAACACTGTAGTCGATCTGGCAACACTGTTGGTGGAAGGCCCAGTGGACCCGCTGTCAGTAGTGTTGTGTCAGTCTAGTCTGTCTGAGTCTGACGCTGTCATTCATGTCTATCGGTGTGCACAACATAATCGTTGATGATTGTGTTGAACGAGGCGTGTTCGTGTTGTTTGTGACGATTTTGCCTTATAGTTTAGAGTATTCCAATACACATAACATACATTTTTTAACAATTAGGCTACTCCCTACTAGCTAGTTTTTTTCATGTAAATCTGAGTAGTGTAGATTTAAAAAATAATATAATAAATAAAACACAAGTACAAACTAAGATTTTGTTGTTAATAAACATTTTTAAAGGCTCAGTCGATTATGTTCTGTATAAAATAAAAATGAATATAACTTCAAACATTTAATTATAAATAATTCATTTTAAAAAGTCTTTGCGTGCCACTGTTAAAACACCGCCGTGCAACACTGTGGCACGCGTGATGTGGGTTGGCCATCCCTGCTCTAGTGTCCAACCAAACGCTAATTACCTACCTGTCTATCACCACCCAGACGTATTGTCGAGAGCAGTTCTCGTAGACAGACAATAGCACTATGGTCTTTAGTTCAATAGACTGGGTTTAATACTGGTGTGGGTATGATTGTTCGGAATCCACAGTACGCCGTAGGTGCCAGTCCAATTAGGCCTCGTGAAGCAAAACAAAGTACAGTAGAGTGGTAAAACAAAACTAAAGTAATAAAAGAATGTAAATTGGAAATAAAAATTAAAAACCAATTTAGGTTAGGATTTCAGCAATGAGCACCAAAATTCCTCACTGCGAAATTTATTGCTTCTTTGTCCAACGTTTGGTTCAACAACTCTTCAAGTGTCCGTGCAAATGGAGAGAGACGGGCGAAAAATAATAATCACAAACTCAGCCGCTCACGCGAATGCACCAACTGCTCATTATACAAACAAACTGTTATTCTAATGTTATTCAATATTCCATATCGTGACTGGATTGTTGAACGGCGAGTTCAAGTTTCATGGTCAATAACGTGAGAGCACCCTGCTCTCCGTGGTCGCCCACTTTCTTCCTTGGGTGACCAGGGAATGCCTGACGTGTCCAGCGGTCCGGCGAATTAAAATCGCAGTCGTAAAAATTTATTGTTGGCGTGTGTTTTTTTCGTTCATGTGCCACCACACAAGACGTCACGGCGCGTTGCGCTTGACCTTCCCCTCAACGCACGCGTGCGCGATTATTGTAACGGTTTCAACAAAAAGGGTCGCGCGCGAGACGCTCACTCGAAACGGAAAGTTAAAAAGTTGTTTTTCGGCTGTCCGGGGCCTTTGTTGCTGTTCGGAAACAAACTCACGGCGGTGGGAATTGAATAGCGCGACATGGTGTTGGGATTCAAAAGCAAATTAAGTAATAGAAAGTGGAGGGTTCAAAGAGATTCATTTTGCTTCATTGTAAGCTTATGAATACAGAATGGTGCATTCGAGGTTTTAGCGGAAATTCTGGTTAGTGCGATCTGGTCCATGACATCATTTGATACGCAGGACCCCCACACGGCGACCATCTTGTGGAGTACACGGAGTAACTGCTCACAGCTGCAGGTGGATTCTATTGGTTTTGAGGTCATGTGGTAGTGGGAGTTATTCGCCATTTTGTTTCATTGCGACATTCACAAAATCCATGCATAGTGATACCACACATACTTACTCATTGACCCTCTAATAAAACAGACGGAGCATGTGGGTAGAGTCGCTGTTTAAGGCCCGGTGCACACATCCTATTTTTCAACGTGCGTCGCCGCTGCGGCACCGAAGCCCGACTACGCACACATAACCGTGAAATGACGCAAGTACTCATTTCGCTCCATTTGCGATAAATATTCTATCCAAGAAATCGTGCTTATTTCGCTTACTTGGTGTATATTTTGAAACCAAATAGACGTTACTGGAAACAACCATTTATTAATTATTATTTATATTCCATTTATTTATGAAAACAAGGTACTTCAGACCGGAGACGAATGTGCGGCGCCGTGGGGAACTGCGGTACAAATTGCACGCAAGTTGGACGTGCGTCACCGGAGGCATGTGTGCACTACTCCATTGGATCTAATGTATCTCAGACCGCAATTGCGTTACGGCAGCGGCGCCGCACGTTGAAAAACCGGATGTGTGCACCGGGCCTAAGTCATTGTCCTAACGTTTCAGAAAAGTAAGTCATGTGATCTTACGAAACGACGGACGATTGGCTATCAAATCGCAGACCAGTATTTGATAACTGTGGATAATCACTTTAACCAATAAATAATTTAAGATTCATGCTTTTGCCCACAACCACTTGACAGATCTTCAAACCAAGCGACCAGAAAATTAACATAAAGCTGCACGCACATACTTTGTCTATGTCATTATAATGTTGATATTCCTACATATTGATCATCTAATGAAAATGACGAAGCATGGGAGCCCATCTGAATGATATTTCTTCAGGTCGTTCGGTTTAAAGATCTGTTATATGGTTGTGTGGGTAAAATCATGAATTCTAACGAGGGAGATTTTATAGATTGGTTAAAATGACTATCCAGTGAGATTAACAGCACTAATCTTAGCTTCGATAGTCAATCGGTCCAAGTCGATTCATAAGCCCATGTGACTTTTCTCATCTGAAATCTTACGACAGTGATTCTACCCACATGCTCTCTAAATTTCACTATAAAGTTTAAGTACCAACTAGTTCAACTGTGAGGCTTTCATGTTTAGGTGGCAGTGCCCAAATCGACTCCCACACCCACATGATTTCCACTTCCATCTTACAACAATTCGCCTACATGACCCGTCTAGTTACTTTGAATGTCCATACCCCACATGGGTGACCAGACATGCACCAAGGTACAAGACCAACGGTAGTACCATCAGTGGTGCAACTAGAGGGGACCCGAAAGTATTTTTTTTTATTTGTAAAATATCCCTGCAAATAAAATACTGTGCATGAAATACTGTTTTATAAAAGCAAATAAAATAAAAGTAATTTTAAGAAATTATTTTTATACTTAAATAGCTTGTTCTTTGAATTCAAATTCAATAAACTAGCTAATGAACTGCTGTGCTGCTGGGTACCATGGTACTTTGATGCCAGGGTGTGAAGTCGAAGGAGGATAGTATATAATTGTTTATGAACCGTAACATACACACATACACATAGTCTCTGTTTCATATGGTAAATATAATTATACTACGTCCTAAAATAGCCCTTTTGGTTATAGATTGGAAAATAGTCTGTGAGAATGTTTTAAGGCTGAAGGTATAAGTGAGCCGGTGAAATATGGAATGTTTTTGGACTGTAATGTATAGCTGTGTTTTCTTCTGTTGTGAGTTTAAAATGTATTAATATTTTCACTGTGTTTAGAATAAAGGTGTGTGACAATTTTATAAATGAAAGCAATAAAATTTTTATGCTAAACCTTAATTACTTGGAGAACATATTTTTACTTCATGAAACTCCTGTTATCTAAAATGGTATAGGGCAGGGATGGGCAAATTACGGCCCGCCGGAAGGTTTTATCCGGCCCGCGAATATAATATAAATTTGCCGGTCCGTCTTAAATTAAAAGAAAATATGATTTATATATTATATATCCATCTCCTTTACTACTTTGTTCAAATATTATTTATTTTTCATCCTTTTTTTCAAAGGACTGGTGATCTTTTTACTTACTCTATTTTTACTCTACAAAACATAAATCGACGGAAATAGCAAGCACAGACAGCTTTCAATCGGTTAAGTGTTAAAAGCGGAAATTCTTTGTTAGTTATAGCTGTAGACTGGCGCCAACAAGCGTTATCTCTTTCTCGAGAGCAGACATATGGGAATCCATTATAGGTGAATTAGACCTCACATGTGGCAAACTGCGCATTTCAATCTCCAGCCAGCGTCTTTTTCTTTTTACACGAGTTTTAATATTATTGATTGCATATGGAAAGATTGCGGACATATAGCATCATTGTGAATAGTGGTGAAAGTATTAAAAGTATAGCGTAGCTAGTGCTTGTTTGGGTTATTCGTAAAATATTTCAACCCCAAAATGGCTACTAAAAAACTTAAAGTTGATTCAGAGTAACGTGCTTTTAATGATGAATGGACCTGGAAATTTTTTTTACAGTTGTTAAAATAAGATAAAACAGTGTGTCTCATCTGCAATGAAGCTGTAGCAGTCTTCAAAGAATATAACATTTCCCGTCATTTCACATTCAAGCATAAGAATTCCAATTACGAAGCGATGTCCTAATATGAAAGAAAACAAAATGTAGAAAGTCTTTGTAAAAAATTATCAGGCCAACAAAATTTTTTTCAAGAAGGTAAACACTATTGAAGAAGCAGCTACACATCCAAGTTACATTGTAGCATACAATATTGCTAAAAATAATAAAGCTCTCAGTGATGGGGAGTTCGTTAAACAATGCATGCTCCAAGTTTGTGATGTTTTATGTCCAGACAAAAAATAATAATTTTGAGACTGTAAGCTAATCTCGAAAAACGGTGACTTCTAGAATCGAAACCATCGATAAAAATTTGGCATCACAATTAGAGTCAAAGATTGGCCAGTTTAAATTTGGCTCCGTAGCTATGGATGAAAGCACTGATATAAATGATACTGCTCAATTAGTATTATTTATAAGAGGTGTTGATGAGAACTTTTAAATTACCGAGGAACTGGCGTGTATGCGTTCTTTAAAGGGAACTACAGCGGAATGTGATATTTTTCGTGAATTTCAGGAAGGGTTTTTAACTTTGAAAGAGCCTATAACAAATATATGTAATATTACGACCGATGGAGGACCAAATATGACAGGAAAAAATCTGGATTTCTTGGACTCTTTAATCAAAACTATCCCGGGAACAATGTTGTTTTTCTACATTGTGTTATACATCAAGATGCTCTGTGTAAATCTGCATTGAATATGAAACCCGTGCTTGATGCAGTCGTGAAGCTTGTAAATACTATTCGATCTCGTGGGCTTACTCAGAGGCAATTTCGAGATTTTCTTTAGTCCGTGCAATCTGAATACTCTGATGTACTGTATTACACGAAAGTAAGGTTTCTGGGTGCAGGATGTGTTTTCGAGCGAGTTTGGCAGCTGAAAGACGACTTTGTGTCGTTCTTCCATGAGAAACAGTGTTCTGCGGAGTGCGAAATGTTAGAAGATACAGAATGGCTTTCGGACTTTGCATTTTTCACAGATCTTCTTTGTCATATGAGCAACTTGAATGTCAAGATGCAAGGGAAAAATCAATTTATCGACGATATCTGGGCCCATCTCAAAGCTTTTAAACTAAAACTTAATCCGTTTGCTTGGCAGCTAGCTAAGAACGACTTCTCATTTCTCGAGGTTAAATTCAATACCCTCAGTAAATGAAGAGAAGCTTAAGAATTATGAAGATGGCTTGAAAAAACTGCATTTTGAGTTCGAACCCAGATTTCAAGATTTCAGTGCCATTCAAACAGAATTGGATATTTTTACCATGCCTTTCAACGTAAATTGTGAAGCAGTGAGGTCAGATTTGCAGCTTGAATTAATTGAGTTGCAATCTAACAATCATCTCAAGCAGTTGTTTTTAAATATGCCGAAGTTAGAGTTTTACAAATCATTATCGAAAGTAAATTTCCCAAATTTAATATCTCACGCCCAGAAAATCAGTGCTATGTTTGCTTCATCTTATATATGTGAACAAGTGTTTACAACTATGAACCTTAGAAAGAATTATTTCAGAAGTAGACTGACAGACGAGCATTTAGCCTCGTTCCTTCGAATCAGTACATCTCACTTCGAACCTCAATATAAGGAACTTGTAAAAATGAAATCGCAATTTCATTCATCTCATTAACATATTTAAATTGTAATACTTGTATATTGTTTTTAAATTTTTAGAAAAATTTATCATGGCCCTCCAAACTTTATTTTTTATTTTTGACCCGCGACTGAAAAAGTTTGCCTATCCCTGGTATAGGGCCTAACATTCATCTTGTTAAAGAGGTCCTGAGTACAATATGGAGGAGGAATAATTTGCAGAAGTAAATCTTGAAATGACGATTTTAATATTTGGAGTGCATGTGTAGAAACGTTCAAACATTATCCTAGTTTTGCTATGTACAGAACTGAACATAAATACAGTAAACTTCTCGGAGCAACCACCTCCTTTAAAAACCACATTTTCTTAGAATGGATTCTGTGTCCGTAGACTCAATCAAAATTCACCTCTTCTGAGAGACCATTAAAAACCAATTTACCACAAAGAATGATGTTTTGAAACAGAAAAAAATTCATTTTCTCTTTATCCCTCACGAAGAATCTAAGGTAGGAAATCACCGATGTTTTAACAATGCTGGCATGGAGATAGTTGGTGCAATTGCTTAAATTGAAAGAGCGTTGGGAAAGATGACGTCCTCATTATTTGACGAATGAATCGTGAGTAAATCACAATTTAAAAAATATAAGTTATGAATTACATTTTAAAATTCTAGGTATACATCGTCGTTACTTGAAATATGCTTGGTCAATTATGCTGTTTGAATAATTTTTTTTCTCATATCCGTTCTGGGTCATAAGGGAAAAAAAATAGATAGTATCTAAAAAAACAGTAATACATTCATTAAATTCCTTATTTACATCTAGACTTCAATCGCTGAACGGGAGAACTTCAAAGTAAAAATGGTTTTGAATTTTAAAAATTGTATCTTACTTTGGACATTTTTGGTGTCATCCAGTCCTTATTGCTACTGTTCTATAGTACAAAAATGTATTAATAAAAAGTATAACATTTAACGAAGACCTTAGGTCAAATCTTTGAAATTTGGCGTTAAATTTGTTAAAGCCATCTTCAGCAATTCTGTGAGATGATGATTGGCCAACTGTGAAATATAATTCGAGATCACGAACTTCTTTGTGGATACAAAGATTCACTGCAATATGCTGTAGCAAAAATTGAAATTAGACGGCAAACAGCTTTCTTTAAGTGTGGATAGTTTGACTATGGTACGGAAGTTTCCAAAATTCAATAATTCAAGTAGATTTATGCTGCATTTGTAATGCCTGATCCTCTTTCATCTCTAACAGCTCTAATTCCCCAGCCGCTTTTTCAACAAGAATTATTTCAAAAATTGGAAATTCCTCTTCAATAATATCGCAAATAAATAAGCTCACAAGCTATGCAAATGTAGATTTCAAAATATGCAAATGTAGCGTTTAAGTGGAAAACATACGACTTAACGCCTCACTTACTTAGTCAATTTAACAAGATTCGTAACATTATGCGCAGACTTTGTATAAAGGTCCGAGGAGGAAAAGGACGAGGAGGTTGGACTTCTACCTGTTGGTCCACGGAAGGTATTTTATTTCCCTTCTACCACCCAAAGGAAAATCCAATGGAGGCATTCCCCCATCCGCCACCCGGGGGACGCGCTCTCTAGGGGTTACAGGCTCCCCCGAGAGCAATGAGGACAATGTGAATGGCACCCTGCTGGACGCAAATGCCCTAGCTAACTTCAAATTGAGAGAACCTTCGATCCCAATTAAGCATCAGCTTTGTAATATCAATGAGGATAGACTAATTACCAAAACCATAGCCAGGTTAAGAACAGGTCATTACAGAGAAATGAAGATTGACAGCGAGGGTAATAGATCTTACAGAAAGTGTAATAACTGCCCAGATATGGAGTTAACACCAGCTCGCATTTTCGATTGTCCAGCAATAATTGCGGATCTATTTAAAGTCGGGGTCCTTTTCTCGGAACCGAACCTGTACGAGGACAATATAGTGGAGATTGCTAGAGCTGTGATAACTGCTCATGGCATCATTTGAACAAGACTCGTCGTAGACACGACATCATCATCATCAACAAGATTCGTGAAAAAAGTTTGAAATAATAAAATAAAAAAACGGATTTAAATTTTTTCAATGGGAGCCGCACTTAACTCAACGAAGAGCCGCATTTGGCCCCACTCCTGGTCAATTCAAATACCCAGGTATTACTCAGGTCAATGCAATTACCCAGGTTTAATTATCTTAAAAATTATCACTTTCGTGGATGCAATCTCATGCCAGCAGCTTCTAAACGTGTCGATACTTCATCCAAAACAGCAAACGGACTTGCCCTGTCTTCACCGGTGATTAAAAACACAGATCATCTAAATAGGAGAAGCCCCATTTTAGCCTTGCAAAATATTATCGATTTACCGTGGGTAAATTTCACCTGAAGTTCACTTAAGGTAAAAATTCAGGTACTCCTAAAACACAAATGCCAGTTTCCTCATATGAATAGGTAAAATCAAGACTTCTGTTATAAAAAATACATACATCAAACTGCAGTCATACACCAGACATCCGATTGAAATACTAGGTGCAACAGATGTGAATGTAATTTTCTAGGAAAAGAGTCAAAATCTAACTTTGACAGTGGTTAAATTCTAATTTGGCGGAAATTGGATCAATCCATTAAGGTCTGATATCTGTGTTTGAGGCGCATTGTGATCCATCATTGGTAAAATAAATTTTACCTGGACCAAGCCCTGTAGTATTAGAACTGATAGTGGAGGCCATCTCAGATAATCACGAGAAAATATGCAATTCAATAAACGGTTTGCTGCCTTTTGGTATGCTGAATCTATTTCTTTTCTAAATGACCCAAAACGGATAATTCAATTTCGATTTCCGTCTTTCTATCCTGTGGCAGAATCAATGGAATAGCATTATTCTACATTCTTTAGATTTATTTATGAATATATGTAAATCTTTACATAAACATCGATACTATCAGAATTATTCAAAATCAATGAATCACGGTAATTGCATGGATCAAAGGTTTTAAATCAGTATTTTTCTTAGTAAGTACCGTGCGACCTGTTCAACGATCATACAAGTTCTACTTGAGATCCCACCCTAAACAGAACAGAAAATAGCGCCACTCAGCGGCGTTGGGTAATGAAGTACACAAATTAAATATATCATTGGCTTCGAGCAGAAACTCACTAACTAACATTTTTCCTTAGATACTAGATAATTATTATTATAACGATGCGAAGAAAATACATTCTAATATTGGTTAGTTTAATAGTTCAAAAATAAATAACACTATCAAAAAGTGCTTGTCATTTTTTTAGCTAAAAACAAATAGGTCTTTTTTTATCAGTTAATGAGTTTCTACCCTAATTCTACGATATTAATTCTCAACATTTTCTTCTTACATCATTGACCTTTATACGAGAACACCTCCTTAAGCGACCGCTTTCAGAGGAGATCACCTAATAGAGGTATTTGTGTACATAGAAGTCTTGTTTGTGACCTTTTTTTAAAATATTGTGATCTTATAACGACTATTAAACTGACCATGTAAATCTGGTCTCATTCACCTGTATAAGGAAGTTGAAAATTCTTAAATTTTATAACAATGATTTATATTATATTCTTAGTACATTGAGATTTAAAAATGCTCCTTAAATTTCACAACTGAAATATTGCACATCGGTATGAAAATTATGCTCTTTTTCATACCTTTAGCAAGACGTGAGAAAGTCAGAGCCCAACTTTGTCTACCAAAACGCATTTTGTGATGTATTGTAAGTTACATGTATCCAACTTTATACAAGTACATTGTAAGTGGTATTTAAATTCATCACAATACCTCCCCCCTGCAGAATTTAGCAGTGGCTTGATTAAATAGATGTTACCACTAGTTGATCAGTTTCCAATTGCTTGGGACCTAAAATATGATCATTGGCGTACTTCCGCATGGCATAGTCACTAGGATGGGCCGAAAAAGATCAAATTTCAACGTAACAAATTCCAATAGCGAAAACAATTGGTTAGTTCACCTCAGATAAACATATCTGTGAAGAGACCTAGGTGGAAGTTTTCAAATTTTGACTTTTCCGCAGAACACTATTTAACAATATCTCCAGTCAAATGTTTTTTTTTTACATAAGTGATGTTAAAAGTGACCCAAGATAATGATTATGACTCGTAGGAATTCCTAAAACAGTTTAGAATGTCCTGGTCCTTTCAAATATCAAAACCAAATCACCGGAAATCATGAAACAAATCGTAAAAGAACTCTAAAAGAATTTAGGTTGTTTAAATTCGAGTCGAATAATAATACCAAACAGCCCACATTTCGTGTACTAGCCAGATCAAGAGTTTGCCTTAGGACGATTTAGCAGGATTCATAACGGATATTTTCCAGTTTTTATCCGGTTTTATTCGTATTCAATGGGCAATTTTCAGTAACGTCTTGTTTCGAGGATTTTTTAATTTCTTTAGATTCTAGCCGCAGGGATGGTCCCGCTTGCTCTCGCTCTCATCCATACGACGTGCTTTACATTTAGGAGGTTTGTAATCTAATTTAAAGTCAAATGGCGTTCTACAGAACCTGTGAGGTTCTCCCGCCAGACACTAAGGAATGTTTGGCCGGAAGGAACCATTTGGTTCCTGAGGAGGTAAGCAGTAAGGTGGACCGAAAAACACTTTTTTTCGAAATAGCTATTCTAATAGTACGCTGAAAGGGTTCCCTCTGAGTTCAATAAACACGGTGTAAAATATTTTTTTGATTGGAATATCTTCTGCTCCCGCATCGCACTTGGATTTTGGAAATTTGGGTAATAATGGGCAATTTTTCACGGCGAAGGAAATGTAATTATTTTTCAATATTGCTATACGAATAATGCAGAAGAGGTGCCCACTGGGTTCAAAAAGAAAGGTGTAAAATATTTTTTCGATCGAATAATATCTTCTGTTCCCGCATCGCAATTGAAATGTTGCTATTTTTGAAGAAAAGTGCGCTTTTCTTGTCTTTTCATGCTGCGTGTAACTGACAGGAAGCGAAAGGAGGGAGGGGGTTCACAATTAACATTCCACTGCACTTGTTCGCAGTGTTCTGGAAATTTTATTCTCCGTATTGTCGTGTCTGAAGTAGATTTAAATATGGACATTTACAAACCATCGACATCAAACCGTTTAATCTCTCTTACTGATCCTAAGTACAAACAATTAACTCCGTTTGCATCTAAATCATCACAAATGCGACTTGGTCTCTCTTTAACTGCTATGGTTGCCGACAGGTTTGGAGTCTCGGACCCTGGTGTGTCTGCAATTTCTTCAAGTTTTCTTCACGATGTCGATCTCACAACTAGCAACAACTCAGATCTGGTGGTTTACAAAAACATGCTGCGAAGGGAAAAGGCTAAAGTTAGAAAGGATTTAAATTTGCAAGCTTTAAGTGAAGCTCAGGCATTACCGTTGAAGGAGGCTGTATTTTGATTGTCGTAAAGATTCTACATTGATAGAGTATATACTAAAAGATACAGGGGAAAAGCAAAATAGGAACATTTATCTCCTATTGAAGAATCGGGTTCACGTTACATTACTCATTTGAGTGCACCATTTCGCACCGCAAAACAGATTTCCGCGACTATTATCGGATATTTTGAAGGGATCACAAGAGATCTTTCTTAGCTTCTGGCAATTGACTGTTGTGTAATTCGGTGTTTGGAATTGAAACTTGGTAAACCTCTGCAGTGGGTAATATATCTCCTGCATTTTAAAGAACTAACTCTAAGGCATCTGTTTGAAACGTTGGATGGTCCAACAATGTGTTACTTTGTTAATGACAACTTTCGAAATTATTGACGGCAAGTTACTAACAACTGATAGAAGTGACTTAAGCAAGGATCAAATGTAATTACTAGAAATATCTCAAGCGGTGTGATTGGGTAATTGTTCTGATGAATTAGCTAGACGCAGTCCTGGACCATTATCACATTCACACTGGCTGACAACAGCGAACAGAGTTACTATATGTTAGTTCACCAGATCCTTCTTTGAAATTGAAAAAAATCGCTGAGTTTGTTATGACAGTTTATACTCCAAACTGGTTTAATATAAAGTCTAAACACTCACATGTGTGGAATACTATTTCTAGATCCAGGTATTTATCTCAAGATCTCAAGGACGTCATTCATGGAGTAATTTGTCGAAATTCGTTCTTTGGTAATCCTGAGAATATCTTGCTGTGTATGTTGAAGGACGAAAGACCGCACATCAGAGAACTTGATGCAAGACGTATAATTAAGTCTAGAGAGTCATCTTCCAATGTAAAGTCAGTGCGTGTATTTCTCCCACCCAAACTGAATTTTAAAGATGCTGACTATGCTTAAATAATTGACTGGTCATCAATTACTATTACTTCTCCACCAATCCTCCGTGACATATCCACTGCCGTATTTAGTTTCATTGTGCGTGATAAGGAAAATCCAGAATGGGACTTAGTTCACTTCCCATGTCACATACAAGTAGCTGAACGGGGCGTCAAGTTAGTGACAGAAACATCCTCTAAGGTTTATGGGTTTCAAAGTAGAGGCGAGTTCATTATGTCCACATTCTTTTCCCGTTCAATTATGCCTGAATTCGACCATAAGGCTGATTTCAAGCTTCTTCCAGCTGATTAAGTATACTATGTAAACTTTTGATATTGGCATGTCATAACATTCTATGGTTACAAAATTCTTAACACAAATATTATATTAATATAAGGTGACTCAGCTATTATTTCATAATTTTCAGGCAATATAATCAATTGTACAATACAATATAGCAATAAACTGTGTTTGTACGCATCTATTTTTCATGTTTGATTTATGTCTATAACACATAAAAAAAGTGCAATTTTCTTCAAAAATTGCAAAATTTCAATTGCTAAGCGGGAACAGAAGAATTATTCGATCGAAAAAATATTTTACACCTTTCTTATTGAACAAAGTGGGCACTTCTTCTGCATTATTCGAATAGCAATATTGAAAAATAATTAGATTTCCTACGCCGAGTAAAAATTGCTAATTTTTACCCAAATTTCCAAACTCTCAAGTGCGATGCAAGGGCAAAAAATATTATCCAATCAAAAAATTATTTTACACCGTGTTTATTAAACCGAGAGAGAACCCTTTCCCGCACTATTAGAATAGAGATTTCGAAAAAAAAGTGTTTTTCGGCCCACCCTAGTAAGCAGGGGTGTCCTTTGACGATCATACTGGTTCTGAGAAGAGGAGAGAAAAGAATTTCATGGATGAAAGGAGCTTGAGGGCTGGGATCTCCCTGTTACACACCTCAACTGTTACCTAGAAGAAAGGAGGTAACGAGTGTAATGAGTGTCATGTCCATAAGACTTGGAACAATTGCCTATATCTTGCAACTATATATAATTATACAAGAGAAAATTGATACTTTGAAACGTCAAATAAACGTTTAACAAGTTCACACAAGAAAAGCGTCATCTTCAGCATTGAAAAAGGAAAGAACCGTCATACACTCTTTCCTTATTTTAGTGTGTCAAGCAAAATCTGTTTGAGGATTTTCAAAGGCACTCATTTTTTGTGAAAGATCTAGCTATCCACATGGCAGAAAAGGCAGGAGAATCAGTGAATTAAATTTTCATCCAATCAATGATCTCATAGTGTTGTCTGAGTCCTTAGAATGTATTGCCTCGTGAAACCCTAACGGTCATACCTGATTTTATTAAACAGTCTACAGAATTTGGTTTAACCCAATGCTACCTAGTTTTTCCTGGATGAACAGGTTCAACTCTAGTTTTATGATTTCAATGCTCTCGTCAGTAACTATTGTGAGAAAGGTGTTTTCTGGGTGCACCCAACATAAGTTTTTTCGGATGACAGATTCGATATAGATCGAAGAGACAAGGAGGAACATACTTAGAGGCATCAGCATCCACTAGTATCCTGAACTATCCTTGCATGTCGACTGTCTAAACATTTAATCAAACCACAGCCTCAACCCTAATGGTGCGTGTTACAATTGTTACGGAATTCTTGGAGGTGTTTCTTGGTTCTCACATACGATCAATCACAAGACTTCATTAAATGTTGGAAACCACTTCGGTAAAAACTGGTAAATATGTGTTACTAGCCACTGCGTGGATAGCACGGCGTTGCCCGTGCCCGTGGTGTAAGTTATTAATCTGGTGTAAAATTTTCCGCAGATTTCAAATCCGTTGAAATTTTACTCTGTCTTTAACTGTCCAGGAGATAGAAAAAAGAACTACATACCTAAAGTTAAAACTTTTTTTCTGGCGGCTTACAGAACGCTTGTGAACAATTTTACTTCTTTGCTACCATTCCTTATATGAGTGGCGGATTAAGCGGTAAGCGGACTAAGCCGCCGCTGAGAGCTCCGAAATACCGAAGGAGCCCCGAGGTCTTAAAATGTCCTTTCATTAAGGTTCGAAAAAAGTGGTGACAGCATGTATGTCTTTACAATGTGCGTCTTTAGGTGCAGTGAAAATTCCTAATATAAAAAGGTGAGCAAAAGCAGACGCTGAAAAACTATAAAACTTGGTTTCACCCATATAAATGAGGCTTTAACAGGAATTTGTAATTCCGAAGAAACAAAGTTATCATATTAGAGGCGACTTCACTTCTGCGGAAAGTGGACAATTATGAAACAACCCTAGTGACAGTTATTTGGAATATTATATTACAAAGAATAAATGCTACTAATAAATCACTACAATCAGTGGAATGAGAACTATTGAAAGGATCTATCCTGAAGTCATTAGAAAATGTTATCAATAATTTCAGAGAAGTTGAAAAAGAGGAGGAGCCTTTTCGAATATTTTTATTAGGATTTATCTGTAGAAAAAAAAGAACACGAAAAAAAATTGAAAGATATTTACAAAAATGACATTGGTGTTTGTACTTTTGAAAACGAATTTGACAATTTTTTAATATTTCGTAAAGAAACCGAGGACGTCTTAAAGAAACCGTCTTAAAACTAAGTTAATATATGATAAGAAAGTGGGTCTAAAAGAAAGAAATTAAAAAATTATCAGTTTTTGAAAATTTAACAATTTGTTTTTAAAGACAAATGTATTCTGTGATTACCTTTTTTTGGTAAAACAAACATCACATTCATAAAACAGAATTTTCGTGAGCCCAACCCTCACAAATCCTACACTGAATCCAGTCTTCTTCAAAGGTTTCACCACAGATGATGCAGTGAGTCTCTTGGACTCCTCTCTTTTTCTTCTTCAGATTTCAGTTCCATTTTTGCTTTCATTTTCAACAAGTCTTCTTTTGTTGTTCGTGTTCGTTTTTCATCTATTTCAGCCTTAGTTGTAATTAGTTTTTACCTCTTTACTTGAACTGATTTATTTACTGTTCTTTTCTCTCTTTTTATTTAGACAATTTCCCCCCAGTAGTTCCCTCTTAGCTGCATAAATTCTTTCTTCTTCTTTCTCTCCTTTCTTTCGTTCAAGTTCGACTTTATATGGAGTCGAGGTTAAAATTTCACTTTTTTTCCCATGACTTTGTCTTGGTACAAATTTTGTATTTGAACTGCTAGGAAGTGGTGATATCTTCTCTAAAATATTTTGAGATGCAGTTACTTTAGTAGAATCCTCAATAAAAGAGGAAATTGTACTGTCATTTTCCAAGACTGTTAGACTTCCTTCATTTGCTCGTTTGCTACTGGTTTTAAAGGACCGGGCAAACTCAAAATCGTGGTAGATGTGGCAGCACCATTGTCTTCTATAGTGATGATGGTCTTACTACTAGTTTTAAATTAAGCGACCTTAGAAAGCGAAGGGGGTGTAATCCAAATTATCGAAAACGTTGTGATTCAATAGACAAATACCTGTACACTCGAGACTTGACCATGATAATATAATTCTTATCAACCTTAAACTGCGTCCAATACAACTTTCAACCCCTCTGTCTGATACAAACCGCAACATTTCTGTCCGATACAATTCGCAACACCTCTGTCCGATACAACCCGAACATCATGGAACAAAACATCGGTTACCACATACGTATTAGTAAGCTCAACGAGATTTACGGCCTACAACTTAAAGGACAATATATGTTGTTGTACATGTTGTGTTACCGTTCCTTTTGCGACAACCAGGACTTACTTTTCAACAAGATAATGCCCGGCCGCACACGGTACATGTTGCTATGAATTGTCTTCAAGCTTTCTCAACACTTCCTTAGCCAGCTAGGTATCCTGATCTCTCTCCCATAGAGCAAATTTGGGACGTAATTGGAAGGCGATTGCAACCATCGCGGAATGTTAACCATTTAGCCCGACAGTTGGAGACAATTTGGCAAGAAATTCGACAGGACACCATCCGGGAACTTTTACAGTCTATGCCACGCCGGTTGACAGCTTGCATCCAGGCCATAGGTGGATCAACGCCTTATTGACTTCCTCCCTTTGTAACGGTCAAACTCTGAAATAAATCATTCAAATGTTCTGAAATTTGAATCGTTTGTTTTTCTATGTGTGTTCTTCACATCCGCCAATTTTTATCGCAATTGGACAACTCCTTCTTCGTGCGTCGATTTTTTTTTTGTTATAGAATGTATGTTGAATATATCTTATGAGATACTTATGCAAATACACAGACAGAAAATCAAATGTAGAACGAGAAGACGGACAGAGACTTACGCATCTAATGTCAGTCACTAAAGGAATGCACGTACGTACTCACAGTATGCAAAGTTTCATGAAAATATACTTAACCGTTTGGACGTAGTACGGGCCCACAAATACAGACAGTCAGAGACTCCAAACGTGCAAGAGACGGATTCTGCATAAGAAAGACCCATTTCGAATAAAAAACTAGAAATGGGTCGAAAATATTCAATGCACAAGCAAACGCTCTATTCTTATTTGTATAGTATAATAAAATTGTATTGTATAATAAATTGTATTTGTATAATAAAATTAATACATTTTAAAAACAAAATGAATTTCAATGAATTTTTCATTTATAACCAAAATTACCCATCAATAATTATAAACCACATTTATCATTAAAAAATACATTTGTAATTTTGTTTTTAACTTAGAAAACACCCCGCCCATGACAGCACTACGAACTTTTCAACCATGTGCACTCTCACTCTCGGGTCTTAGTATAGTATGGCTCCTATTTCAAATTAGTCGACCTTGCGTCAATCTGTTTTTAAATAGGTGTGAAATCACGTTAGAAAAAGAGATGCCATACCAAGAGTGTGAATATCAATAGCTGTGGATGTTTTCCATTGATGATACCATTGCTGTCGCTTTCTGCACCGCACGATAAACTTAGATCAAGAATCCTTGCTAAAGGCCCCCATTCTGAAAGCGATTTGTTTCCGTTTCCACCGTAATTTAACTATTAGGCTCGTTCAAAACCACGTGACTCGACTGTCAACTCACGCGAGCCAATGATAGCAGTGACCCCTCCCCATTCAGAGGGTCTGAATGGCAAATTAATTAAAAAGCGGACAAAACCAAATTACAGTTACCAAGTATTGAAATCAATTAAGTATTCTAGAAAGATAATGTGATTGGGGTACTTCTCTGCTTTTTTCTAATGTTCACATCGATCATATGGATGAGCTTACGTACTCCTAACGATCAGGGATATAAGTTGTTAGAAGAGGTCTTAAACGAGTCTACTAGAGAAATGCTGAGGAGTCAACTCATCGCTCAAGAGAAGGTACATCCGGGTTCAATATTTATATAAGGGTCTGCGCCTCTCACTGAGATTTGTCGATGGGAAGGCATTTAAATTCGTTGAGGGAAATGAGGCAGTTTTGTACAAATTACTTTTCCCGCTATTGAAAACAAAAACTAAGTCAGCGTCTGAAAAACTTGCCAATAACTTATCGCTAGTCGCACTTTCTAAAATGTACTGATTTTTCTTGATGAATTAACTTTATAAAGCAAATCTAAGAAAATAATCAAAGAAAAAATGTTAAAAGAAATATTCCTTCATAGTCTACTTGTGTATTATATTATTATTTCTAACAGTGAGAAGATCGACTGATTATCAGCATTGTGATAAGATAAGAGAACTTGTATCAATTAATAATTGTTCTGACTGCCTCGAAAATGTGGAAATATCATTTTTGAACTTCAGATGATAAAAAGTGGTATATATACAATATACAGATATTTTCTTAATTTTTCAGTACATCAATTTTAAATATTGTAAGATGTGAAAACCTCTAAGATCCTAAAAATACAAAAGCCTCCTCTCCTTTATCCTATGTATCACAAAAGACATTTTCACATATTTGAGATTTCATTTAGACAGATATAGATAAACAAATGATTTTTTATACAGAAAAGGGCCGCTTGATACATATTTTGTGTTGAAACAAATCGAAACATCGAAGTTATTGCGGTCCAGCCAAAGACCGTCGTGTACCCAGAAGCTGACGCAAGTTAAATCTATCGTTTCCTCAAATGTCTTCACGTTGACTTTTGTTGACGCTTAGAGAGTTGGGTACCAGCTCATTTGTTAACCTCGTCATCTGACCGTGGTTCAAAATTACGAAGCTTTGTCCTTGGTGCTTTTCCTTCGAAATTGATCCCGGACTGTCGTCAATAGCCCGTTGTGTTGCCTCGTTAATTTAACTACCTACCTATTCGAAGTCATTGTTCGATCAAAATTAAACTTGTTTTGTATCATATATAGAGAAAAAAATATCACAATGTGAAATCTGGAGGATTATTTTATAATTTCATCAAAAAGGTGAAATAATTTAGTAAGTTTTAAAGCCCTCTTTATCGACAATACATGTCGATACACGGCGTGACATGGAGACATATGGGGTCCTTATGCCGTCATATGGCAAATTATGTCAAGCATTTTGTAGCTACTGCTCCTGATCCCTTATATTATCGTACTATGACCGTGTGTGGTCTGGTAGTATCGTACTGATAAATAGCCCCTCGGATTCGTAACATAAAAGACCATAAACAGGTTGTATGATTTGCTGGATGACGTATAGTTGTGCTGTCAAACTACCTCATGCCACTACTAGAAGGACAAGCTGTCATAAGTAATGACTCGCAGCACTACTAAAAATTACAAAAATGCCACTTCCTGATGGTGGATGGACTCGTGGACCTGGTCTAGCTTCCCTAGTCCAGTGGAGCTAAGAAACAACAAACAACACAAAAATGCCAAAGTAGCAATAAACAACCTGAACTTAGGGAGCAAGCGAAGGTTTCTGGGATGCAAAATCTACAAGACAGGATACTAACTGAGAGAGAAAGCGCGAGCAACGTGCCCGTGAGAAGTCGTCCCATGTGGCTAGAAAACGACTCACGCGGACTTATAGCCACAACCCACATTTTTGGGCAGCGACCTGACAACCAAACAGTCGAGCATTAGAGTGGGTCGGGCATCAGAATGACGACGAGATCGAGTATATCAGGTGCGCCGAATATATTATCAGGAGGCCTGAGTGTGAGACTTGTCAACGTGCTCGTCCACTATGAGATAGCTTTCTCACCAACTGCATTACATCTTCAACAGGAGCAGGAAAATGCACGCGGTATTTCTCATATCCTGTCCCTATGCTTGTCCATGAAATCTGTAAAGTGTCGTGATTAATGGCCCAAGAAATGATGATTGGATTAACAACCTCGTTCCATTTCTCGCAGCACGCCCACCTTGTTCAAGGTAGAGAAATGCAGCATATTAAAGCCATTCACCTGTCCATATTTTTTGGCAAAGAGTGCATTTCCTTTTCCGGGTCTGATGACGTAATCATTTATCTTCATTTACCCCATTAGTATACTATGAATTTAAGAGGATTGTATCCGGTTACTACTTTGTATCCGGGGGGTTGTTAAGCCCTGGTAGCCATCTCCCACTTTGATACTCCGACCAAATGGTATGGTGGTTAAGGTGATAGCCTCTAGATTGGAACGTTCCTGGTTCGAATCCGGACCAGGGTATGGATGTTTGTAAGCGTATGGTGCATCTTAAATCTGTCGTGGCCGAAAGTCCTCACGTTGTATTGGTGTGGAAGTTTGGAGAGTGGGGTGCCAGTTCAGGTGTTCAGGTCATTTAATTAAGAAATAATTCACGTTAATTAAAAATTACCAACTACCCACTTTAATACTCCCGTAGCCGGCATTTTATTACATTGAAATATGTTCCATGTAAAACTCCATTAAATTAACCCTCTAAACGTCACGAGATTTTCGAATCCTTTAGTATTCTGCTTTTACCCCACACCACACATCATAACTAAATAACCTCATCTATTGATTAAAAGATTATATAGATTTTTTCAACCTTTAAAAAGATTTTAATGGTCCTTTTAGAATATAATCCTTTGAGACAGTTCCGATTGGTCCTTTTTTTCAAAATAGAATCCTTTGAGACATTTCGATTGGTTCTTTTTTTCAAAATAGAATCCTTTGGTACAATTCGATTGGTCCCTTATTTCAAAATAGAATCCTTTGGGACAATTCGATTGGTCCTTTTTTTCAAAATAGAATCCTTTGAGACAGTTCGATTGGTTCTTTTTTCCAAAATAGAATCCTTTGGGACAGTTCGATTGGTCCTTTTTTTCAAAATAGAATCCTTTGGGACAGTTCAATTGGTCCTTTTTTTTCAAAATAGAATCCTTTGGGACAATTCGATGGGTCCTTTTTTTTTTTCAAAATAGAATCCTTTGGAAAAGTTTTATTGGTCAAGAAGATTAAAATTGGTTTGAAGTCATACAGGGAAATACTTCAGGTTTCAAGGTGGAATTATGCGTGTGAGCCCCCTTAGAGGATTAAGAAAACAGGAAGAGAATTCTCACTGCAGCGTTTTTGTTTTGGGATGAGCTGGAAGGTTTTGTTACCAGAAATACCAATCGTCAAATAGTTTCTCCTTTTTTTGTGAGTACTATAAACAAAAAAAACCATTATCACTTCTATCACCTACACTTTTGAAATCTTTTTACAGAGCCGTTACAGACACAAAGAACTTGCTTTGGTCGTTTTATTTTTCGTTATTTTCTAATTGGCAGCCAGAAGAAAAAGGTGTTCTCTTTGAGCGAGCTTTCTTGGGAAAGCTTTCGATTCCACTGATGCGGTAACATACGGTCAGGGTAAAGGTTATCCGAATGCATGTCATTGGCCGCAGTGACCAATGGTGTGCGTTAGTTATCTCGATACCTATTAAGAGAGATAAAATTTTTCCAAAGGAATTTTATCCAACAAAAGAATAACGTTTTCCTCTGCCTCCAAAGATTGTAATGCTTGACAGACCGATGAATGTTGCTTAATCCTCAGATGAAAAGAAAATTACGTAACCACTCGAGTGAGATCGATTCTCTGAAACTATTTCCAATTTTGCTACAGATAGATCTTTTAAACTGTATAATTCTTTCTTGAAGGTTGATATACGTTGTAATGATTTCAACTCGTTTAAGGGGGACCGAAAGACTCCATTGAAGCCCATGTTAAAAAGGGGCTTCTTTATGCCCATGTTTCTCAGAATCCACTCACAGCATTGGTTTAAAATTTGGCACAGTTAATGTTCAATTACTTTTACATAGATAGACTTTTGTAAAAAAATTCTTTTGTTTACAATTTATGATGTCATTAAAAAATGTTATGAATTGTTTTACAAAAAGCATGATTAAGAATTTTTTTTTTAAATCTAATCTATTATTCTTTAAAAGCATATGTCTATTTATGTAAAATCACAATAATTATACAAAAAAAAAAGTTTCAAAGCAATATGTTCAGTAGATTCTGAGAAAAAGGTACATTTGTATGAAAGAACAGCATTTTGAGAAAACAGCGTGTAAAATATAAAATTGCATATTTGTCTTTCCCTCAAATACATATTTAAACAAATCCAGCACAATGAGAGGGTGTGTCAGGTCCTTCATAATCTAAAAAGTTTTCTTCTAACTTTTTTTTCTGTTGTTTCTTTTTTGCCGGGCTTTTTTCTCAATGCTAGTCTGCTTTCTGAGTGCAATAGAAACCAGCAAATCATCCAATGTTTCCGTTGAGGTGATACAATTAAGTCCAGATTCTATTCCTTCTGTTTTCAAAATTAAAAGTCTGGATTCATTTCTTCCATTGAAAGAAGAAACGGCTTCATGGACTCCAAGCGTGAGGGATTTCAACATGACGAAAGTGTGTTTCGGCCACCGAGACCAGATAATATTGTTCAACGACTCATTTGGATTCAGTCTGTTTATTTAGTTAACAAAAATATGCTTAACAGTTTGTAAAAAAGAAAAAGAAATTGCTTATATGTATAACACTGTAACAATCAAAAACATCGTCGCCAATCGTTTTGTAGAAGATTTTTCAGTAAAGTTCGTTTGTTTTTAATAATTAAAAATACTTCTAATGGGCGCCTTGCCAAAAGATTCCCACCATTCTAAAGGTAACATTTCAAATATTCAGAAACACTTAAAATCTCAAAATGAACTTTGAGGTCATTTTTTGCCTTTAGGGCCCCCTTAAGTAATTTGCTACAATGAAGTGTTTCCTTTATGTCACTTATTCTTTTGTCTAATTGTATCTAATTGTAATTGTATATGTCTTTTTTCTTGCATTTTTTTTTTGGGGGGGGGATCTATTTTGTGTCCTCTTTATAACGATGTTTTCATGTAGAGAAACAACAATTAATCAAATAAATTGTTGGGAACACACAAGTGATATTGATCTATTTTTAATAATTTTTTCATAAATGATTTGGGGCTGACATCGGAATGATTCGTACACAGATTTAAAACCGAATTCAAAGATAATCCGTTACGCTTGATAAGAAGAATGAAGAACACGAATTCAATGGGAATCAAAGAAAAATAATTTAACAAATGCGTCTCTTGCAATGAGGATGTTTTCTTCCTTTATTCAAAGTTAATACAATCATTCATCCAGTTTTCTTTTTAAATTTGCATCATCAAAGTTATATGATAGTATGACTCCAATATAAGGAGAGTGGTCAGTATACAGCCGGAAACCGAGTGCAGGGAGGGACCTGAGACTTGTGACCACTTTTTAACTGCAATATTTACTGTGATTTCAAAATGTTAAAAGGTTATAAATCTTTTTATTTCTTTTTAATATCCGACATCTTCGACCTTCAGAACTACAAGGGGCGAACTGGATCAATTTGTGAGGGAGCACTTTGAGCTACAGGGACAATCACTGACGTCCATAAGCTTGCAAACTGAGATTCGAATCCGTGACTATCTTTTTAATCTAAATCGTCTCATAAGCTCCTAATTTCAATATTTTTAAGTTTTTTTTTTGAAAATGTCAACAAAAATTGAATTTAGGAATAATTTTTTTTTTCTTGCTTTTTCATTGGAAGAAAGTGTTGAGTTTTAGCGCTAAGTTGAATGCAACCGTGAAAGAAAAACATTGGATGCTAGATTGTCATGAAAACACTTAATAAGAAAATATTTAGTTTTTCACTTTAAAATTTTAATTTTTTTCTCAGAAAGATCTTTGAACGGCTGTTTCATATTTAATTAGTTTGAATCTTTCACTTCTGGATGGAGATATTAGCCTCTACATCGAAAGGTTCCTGGTTCGAATCCGGGTCCGGGCATGGATGTTTGTAAGCGTATGGTGTAGAGGCGGCTAGTGCACCTTAAATCTGTCGTGACCCGAAAGTCCTCACATTGGGTTGATGTGGAACTTTGGAGAGTGGGGTGCCAGCTCAGGTGTTGCTTCGTCATCTTACCGTGGTTCAAAATTACGAGGTGTTGTCCTCGGATCTTTCCCTTAAAGGATTGATCCCGGACCTTCGCCAATAGCCCGTTGTGTTGCTCTAGTACGACGTTAACTGATAATTACCAATTAATTACCAACTACCCTTCTGGATGGATCACGGACCGTCGCCAATAGATCGTTGTGTTGCTCCAGTGCGACTATAATTAACTACCTACCCATTTTTAACTAGCACATTTTGCGTTTCAACCTATTCATTTTGTATCTGAGCTACTAAAATTAAGGTTTAAGAGGAGACTTTTATGCAATTTTTTTTAATTTATGCTACTCTTTCGCAAGTGCTTATGGCTCTGCAGTTATCTACAATTCGAAGAAATAAAATATATTAAAACAACACCCACGTGATCTGACAAAATATGATTTGGAATCCTGATTACTGTCGATTGGAATTATTTTACCACATTTTACATCAATATTTAGTAGGGACCCTCTAGCCTTGAAATAATCAAAAGCTACGAGAAATATGGTGTTAACATCGCGTGAGTTGTATTATTTCTTCCATAACACGCATAAGCACACTGTGATAAAAAAAATAGTACAAAAATAGCGTGGAAGTTTTATTGACAGTTATAATTTTTTCTAGGGCTCAAAACTTGACTGAGGTATCCTTTGCTTCCTACAAAAAATCCAGCGGTCTTCATCAATATGAAATCTGGCACATCTGGACTAAAAAAATCGACATTAACACACAAATTAAATTTAATATAATTTAAGTATTTTAACTACAGAATCTATTGTATGTTATGATATATTTCTAAAACAGCAATTTAAAACTTTAGTATAACTTCAGAAACGATATTCTCCCATTCTTGTTACAATAGTAGGCTGTAACTGGTACATGTAGTTATATTGGAACGAGGTATTGTTCTCTTGACTTTGATTGATCAAGTATATTTGTGTGTGCTTCTCGTTTAACACTGATCGTTCTAAACAAGAGTTTGATCTACAGACAGTTCGCTATAATCAAAATATAAATTGCAATAAATTGACTTTGTAGCTCATCTGTCTCATCCTTGCAGGTGTCTTATATCCTTTCTTACTTTATATATTTTGTAAATTGACTCCTGGAGCCCGAATTCGATATCTTTTAAAACAGACATTACAATTTCTGATTCAGTTCCATCATAAACACCTGTGAAGTCTCTGACTGACGTCCTTCGTCAATGGAATTCTCATTTGCTTCAATGCCTACTTCAACTTTGCGATGAAGAAATTCTCACTGATATCCTATCATTTTCATTCTCATCAGGTATACCGTTATGAGCAAAAAAGTCTTTAATTAGAATTATTTTACCAGATTTGAATTCACGTGTATTTATAGCACTTTCCCCTGCACAATTGTCTTTTAATTCTTCTCGTTTATGCAATATTTGAGTCGTTACTTTTTTTTCACATTCAAAATTGCTGTCGTTCCTTTTCTTTGATCCCTTAAAAAAAGATTTCTCTGAACTGTAAGATTTTTTGTGTGGAGCACTAATAATGAGTGTTTAAAGCGTTTTATAGCTGATTTATCAGTACTTGTGTTTTCTTTTTTACTGTTTTTGGAACTTTAATATTAACAATAATTATTTGTACTTGATAGCGAATTTATATTAACGTAAAAGAAACCATGTCTTAGTATGAAAACCAGAAAGCTTTGTTTCTTCGAAAAGTGTGTCAATGTTTACAATCTGCTCTTCTCTCTGGAAAATTGACAAGATCTTAAAGCTGTAGGCTTTAAAAATCAGCACTTTTTTCTTTATTTCGCTATGTCACTTTCTCAGAGGAGAAATTTCATTGCTTGGGCATTTGCATGCACAAATACCGAATAATATTAGTCAGAGCATCAATTTTAAATTTTCTTCACTTGATTCTAGCAATGGCGTATTTCTCCTTTTCATGGGTTTTCACAACGCTGTTATTCTTTACCATAGGCTATGACGATACGTGGTAATGCGAATTTACTCAGAGGGTAAGAAGCCCATTTGGGTACCAAGAATTGCGTGTTTAAAATGTCGTTTTATTTAATTCCGAGTCATTGATTTTTAAAATAATATTTTGGGGAATTACAACTTAAAGTGCAAACTATAAAAATTGTATTATGCAAGAGAAAGATAAGTTTACTACAGCTTTTCAATGTAAAAATGGAAGCGAATTTTCAAACATACTGGATTGTTTTGTTTTAAAGTACTGAGAAGTTCGAGGTTGTCTCATTTTCAAGTTTGATATTACGGGTATATCCAACTTGTTCAGTGGAGGCCTTGGAGGTTTACAAGTGGACATGCTTGTTGCTAAGTTAAATTTGGTATTCTGTAAAATCCCCATCTCAAATTTTATAAGACATTCTTTGATTTCCACTAGTGTATCACAACATTGTTTTCTGAATGCCGCGATACATTGGTTGGTGCGATTAGATTCAAAGCAAACAAAAATATGCTGAGTCAGTTTCATTCACTGCTGTTTCTTTACCATCAAAACAGAACAATGCAAATTGTTTTTAGTTGTTTGCAAATGAGAGAGCTTGATGGCAGTCCTACAAAGGTGGGAAAATGAGGAATAATAGACCCACTGTGCTTGTAATCTAGACTAGATGCTGGCTTTAATAGGTAGGTGAATTTACATCGCACTGGAGCAACACAAGGCGATGTTGGAGACCGTCCGGGATCAATCCTGAAGGGAATGATCTGGGGACACATCGTAATTTTGAACCACTGTCAGATGGCGAGGTTAACACCAGAGCTGGTACCCTGCTCTCCAAACTTCCACACCAATCCAGCGCGAGGACATTTGTAGTTACAACAGATTTTACGTGCACCAGCCCCCACATACACGGTTTTTGGTTGGATCGTGTTTCGAACTCGCAAGCCTGCTGTTGCTAAACCGCGACTCAGTCAACTGGTTTACTACGACCTGGTGGTTTCAGTAGGAAGCATGGGGTACGGGAGAAGTTAGTGCTGAAAGTACTCATTGCACATGAGAAATACCATTAGCCAATCCAGAAACCATTCAAGGCCATTTTACCATCAAATTTAAATTCTTTTTGAAGGGGCCTGTCGGGTTTGGGGGCTTACATGAATGCTTCACGCCATCTTTAATTTCTAAATTAATTCTCTCAAATATAAACTTCTCGACAATTTTTTATAAATATTTTATTAACTTTAACACTTTACTACAAATTTTTATTTTCACAGAAAATTTATATCTTGAATAAAATTTAAAAACTACACATGAATTTTTTATTAAAAATTCTTAAACATACTTCGAACATTTTAATTTTCACTCTAGTATAGTCTAGCCCTCATTCCGTTGCTTCCTCTTCACCGGGTTTCATTCATAACATTTTACTATCGTACTACCGTCATATTAGCAGCTCTATGTTCTGAAACTGTGCTATTGTGTTGCCACTGTCCTTTCGGTGCATTATTTTTGCGTCCATGTGTTCTCCTGCAGATTTCTTTGACGCCCCCATTTCCAAGCTCTTATCCATGCCCATTATGCTACTATTTTACTTTAATTCTGTTAATAAAAAATTTTCTGTGTTGTTATTTTCCTTTTAGCACCGGGAGATAGAGGGCCTACGGCCCATAAGCTTCCAATAAATCTTCACCCTCATCCATTCCTCTTCAGTAGAACAGTGTCGTGTTCAGGATTATGTGTGAAGACTGCGATGCGGGCACACTGCTGAGGTGAGATAGTATGCCCTAACCCAGTGGTCGGCAAACTCACCAGTCCCCAAAAGGGACAAAGATCAGCAGTATAACGTTTAAGATTTCTTTTGAGAGCCAAATTTCTTTTCAAGAACTATGTTTTTAGGAGTCCGTTTAAACTAGCTACTAACATTAAATAAAACCAGTTATAATAATCTTAATACTAATAATAATCTTATTTATAGACACAAAAATATTTTTTACATTCAAACAAAAATATGACAAAACAAGCATTTTTGTAAACAATGACCTTGCATTTCCTTGGAAAGTTTGGATTAGTCAAGTTTGTATGCCGTTGTTTTTAATTTCAAGTAGGATTTCAGGTTCTCATCAATAAGACGATTTCTCAACTTATTTTTGATACGGTTCATGCTTGAAAACGATTGTTCGCATGAATATGTAGAGCCAAAGAGTGAAGGAACAGCAAATGCTAGTTTTTTTTAACTGATCATGAGTCAGGAATACTATTCCATGTGTTGAAAAATTATCTCATGTCTTCCTTCTCCAGGTCTTTCAAAGCAGACCACTTTTACTGTGAACTAAGATCACATATATTTTTCTCCAATTTTTCCATATCAGCATTACGGTGTTCAAATTTGGAGCTCCATAATGCTTTGTTTTTTAACTCCAGTAATTGCGATAGAGTCAATATTAAAGGGAGAAAAATTCAACTGTTACGTCAGTACCGAGAGGTTTTTTTAACACAGGCCAACGTCGCTATGCTATTTCTGAAATCCTGAAACCTCCGTAGAAAAGCTTCCCTCATGTTTAAAATTGTTGTTTTGAAATAGTAAATATTAATTACAGAGTTATTTTCTTGGCGATGTTTCAGCAGGCTTGAAAAATGAATTAATGTTTCTCTTTCAAAATCTTGAGCAAAAAGGGATAATTTGTTTTCGAATGAAATGACTTCTTCCAACATCGAAAAAATTGTTTCCCTTCCCCTGTAGTTTACGTTTAAGATTATTTAGATAAGACGTAACGTCTACCATTAAATAAAATTTTTGAATCCACTGATTGTCCGTTAGTTTAAGATAGTCAGCACTCTTCTCAAGGAGACATGCTTTAATTTCAAATAATAAGAAAGATAAATTTTTAACACGTTTTCTCTTGAAAACCAACGTACCTTAGTATGCAGAGAATATCCCCTGTGTGCGTATTCACTATCCATTTCAACGAAAAATTCTTTAAATTGGCGATGTTCAAGAGCTTAAGCTACAATTGTATTGACAAACTTAAGCACCAATTCTATAACATCGCAAATTTCTTCTGGAAATGTCTGCGCACAAAGCGCTTCTTGGTGAATGATGCAATGGTAAACACAAGTATCTCGTGATTAATTGTTTCCTTCAAAATAGAAACAAACCCTTTTCTCACTTCGGTCATACTTTTTGCCGCCCTATCTGTTTAAATTGAAACAATTTTATCGAGTGGAATATGTTTCTCCATGGCATTCAATGGCAACATCTGCAATATCCTCGCCACGTGTTTGACCTCTTAGTGGCAATAATCCTAAAAGTTCTTTAGGACTCGAAGACGAAATAAATCGAAAAAAAGTCAATTTGTAGCAGAGCCGCACTCGAGCGACTAAAGAGCCGTGGTTTGTCGACCACTTCCATAACCCATCCCAGCTATTCGATAAAATTGTCTACCATCTCGAGTGTATGCACATTTAATCTAGTACATAATGGAACCCTAACACTCGTTTCATGCTATCACTGTAAAAAGAGTACTTTAATATATTTTCCAAGAAATTATATAAATGATGTTATAGACGCATGATTTTTAAGATCTGAAGTGAAAACCATTCTTTGTATAATTTTTTTTACTTCACTAGTGTAACTTACTTTAACCATGCATATAAAAACATTTTCAAAGCACATCCTTACATCATTTTTATTAATAATATATTGTCTGTTTACATGTGAAACAAACAAGTCAAAATTTTCAGGATATGAGTTTTTTAATTTTCTTAAAAACCAGAATGACATGATCTCAGACTGATGAAGTCCGCTGGGTAATTTTTTCTCTGTGCATGAAGGTTAATTTCTTTTTGAGATCATTGTCAGTATAGACTAACAGCTTATATATGAAACATGAGTAAAAAATTATCAAGACGTGTTCTTCTGGACCAGAATGTGGATATCTATTAACTGCTGAAGTTCACTAAATCAATTTTCTTTGCACAAAGGTTACATATCTTTTTGAGAAACACATGAATAAATGTACATTATGATCTTATTAATAAGTTGTTACAGAAATATATATATAATCATAAATGAAAAAAAAAATTGAATAACTGATAAATTGAGTAAATACAAAGAATAATAAATGTTGAAATAATAAAATTTCAATATTCATATTAGTTGAAAATTAAAATTTTTCTCCACTTAGATTTCTCATAACTCTTTTTTACTTTCCTTCCTTTACTTTAAGTTAAGGATATGTGAATTCAAAAATTTTAATAGTATAGAATAATTATTTTAACCATCAGAAAACATACATACATAAAAATAGAGCAGTTTGTTTTTACTTTTAATATGACACAAATATTGTTTAGATATCCAAAAGAAACCTATGAATACTATTTTAGTTAATGTAAGCTTTTTAATAAAATAAAAACCAATTGAAAACCCTAAGCAACATCAAAATATAACCAAAAGGAATAGCTATTTATTAAAAAAAATACATTTAATAAATAAATAAGAAGAGTTGTTTCACAGCACATAAAACATATTTGTAAATATATTAATCTTATTTTGCATATCAGGGAGTATTATACATAAAATAATATACCAAACCATTTGAGGGTCACATGGTGAGTAATCATACAATTTAGCATTGTATAAAATATGTTAGAAATGGAAACCTCTGTTAAATAAATTATAAATATTTGTAACTGTACAATTATTTACAGTTATTTTAGATAAATAAATTTCATTTTAAACATTTATAAGTATTAAAATTTCATGTTGTACATAAAAAATAAAATATTCCCTGTTGAGTATATCGTCGCTCAATGTGTAAAAGGTTGTAGGTCAAAAATTCCATTATTTCTTTTATTATTGCTATTTGTGGCATTTTGTAATCTCCACCTGGTGTCAAAAATTCTTATGTCATCAGCTGATCCAATAAAAGTTACAACCAAATGTATATAGCCGAATCAAATCATAAGGAAAACTATTATTTTTTTTTTGCTGTTGGAAAATGCAGTTTTCAGACATACGACCTTTTGCACTTTGAGCGACAATATAAACAAGGAGATACAATCTTCATCATTTATGTTATATAAGTATATACATATATCAATAAAAATAAAATAGTAAAATTTTAAACCGTTTTACACATACTTTTTCATAAATTACACGATTAATGTATTTAGCTTTCAATTAATCTGGAATGCTAAGATAGTAGAATTCATGTTTGTGGTGAGTTTTAACAATCATCTTCCCAACGATTAAAAATATACAAATACATTTTGTATAAGATTGAATATGCATTTAGTTGGTAGTCTGTGTGCTAAGCCGTTTAGCTAAATTGTGAATGCTAATGCAAATATATATGAGCAAATGCATTTCGAAAGATTCTTCACAACTTAAAATTCTGCACTCACAGAAATTCATAACTTAAACAAAACATGATTACTGAACAAGCTTTATAATGAATGCAGAAATAGATTGTGCACTTGACATTTCAAGAACTGAAAATTGGCAACAAAAACAGACCACTTTTTTTAGTATTCAGTCTGAGTGCACGAAATTAAAGAGTACAGGTAAAATATTCAAGGAACATGGAATTTTTTCCTTTACAAAAATTCAACATGTGAGCTTTTACTTAAGTACTTCAGTTTGGTTTTCAAATAGAATGCAATTTCGGAAGGATTTCTGATAGAAATTTACCTTTCAACCCTTATTAGTCATGTCACCTGACAGAACATAACAATTTTCTCGTATCACATGTGAGGTGACAAGACTGAACAAGTAGAAACTTGCTGATTGCACGAAATTGCTTTAACACTTAAATACTTCTACGGTAACAGCCAACACATTCAGCGTTACTTCAGTGAGTTTTATATATGTATACTAATATTTTTTATCTCCACAAATGAATAAAGGAAATTAAATTATTTTGAAAAATAACAATGGCAATAGATGCGACATATGTGAAGACTTTGATGATATTGACAGTGATACCACCTTTACATTTCAGCCAAGGACAAGATTGTTGCTGATACAATATTCAAGTTTAAAAAAAAATTGGGGAAATGGTGGTGATACTGATGTAGACTCGAAATCAATACTGATGAAGATGAAAATCTAACTATAAGTATTCTGTTTACAAATATCAGGTGTTAAATTTCTAGAAACATTCACAAGCGAGTAAACTCCAACCAAGCAATAAGTAATGCACAAAATGTTAATCTTCAATACGGGTTAAAGAATGAACTATGTAAGATCAAGAATAAAAATTGGTAATAATATAGTGGAACAGTAGCAACAATCAGAGTTAACAGAAATTTGCAGTGGTCCTTATCTGGCAAAAAAAAAAAAAATGCATACTTATTATCTAATTTTGCCCTAATCTAAAAATAAAGTATGGCCAAACGTGAGCACATTTGAACAATATTTAGTGGTAGCTCAATGAGGCTTTTGTTTTTTGACAAGTTTAATCACAGGATGTACTCAATATGCATCACTACATCATGTACATTTTAGATGTATCATGTTATTGATAACAATATATAATTTAAACTAATAAAAGTGCCAAAAATTACATAAGTGATCAAAAACGTTCAATTTACTTGAGCTTTATTTGAACATTTGTTAAGCTTCAATACTACTTTACCATATGCATTATAATGCCAAGTTTTTTCTAATTTTGACTGAAATGAACACCCAGTACAATTAACTTATTCCTCTGAATTGTTTAAGTCAGGGGTTAGTCAACCTTTTCATACCTACTGCCCACTTTTGTATTCATACCTACTGCCCACTGTTGGTAGTAAAATTTCTAACCACCTGCTTGTTCCACAGTAACTTAATTTAGCGCAACTGCTAAGTACTCGCAATTTTTGAGTGGAGGTTTAGTAAAAACTAGCCACTGTGTGGATAGCCCGGTGTTGCCCGTGGTGTACGGTATAAGCTGGTGTAAAATTTTCAGTAGATTTCAAATCCTTTGAAATTTGTACTCCATTTTTAACGGTTTAGGAGATAGAAAAAAGAACTTTGACTTCAGTTAAAAGATTTATCGTCTGGCTGGGAAATCAATCGCGCAAAATCAAAGCGGAAATAATTTTCTCCACGTTTAGCGGATGAAAAAAACTTGGCATGATTCCAAACCTTGGCTGCAAGGTCGCATGAGTAGAAAATGTTCTCCGTGTTTAAAAAACCAATGGAGAATAAAACCATTAATTCATTTAAAAATCTTCTAGAATGAATTTTAAAATTCGCTGGGACCCAAAAATTGCAAAAAATTTGGACTACCTGTGTGCTATATCTCATTGCTGTAAGTGCCATAGATCACAAGGATTTTGCAGCCACGAAACAGACAAACAGACACTTCCTTTAAAATAGTAGAGATATGTAGCTAAATTTATCTTTTTATTTATACTTTGCATATGTTTGTAATACACAGAAAATTTAATTTGATGTTGTATTTTTGCAACTTCATCTATACAGTGCCTACTAGTGCAGAAGTTGCTTATATATAAATTGAAGAAATAAAAAAATTAATAAAAAAAACTATGAAAGTATAAAGTCTATCAAAATTATCTTTAACTAGCCACTGCGTGGCTAGTCCGGCGGTGCCCATGCCAGAGGTGTAAGGTAATTTGGTGTAAAATTTTCCGCAGATTTCAAATCCATTGAAGATATATTCAATTTAAAAATTATTTATTTAAAGAACATCATATTTTTAGGTATCAATCTAAAGTAAAATCAAATCCATTGAAGATATATTCAATTTAAAAATTATTTATTTAAAGAAAATCATATTTTTAGGCATCAATCTAAAGTAAAACTTTCCGCAGATTTCGAATCCGTTGACATTTTTAATCTATCTTTAGCAATTCCGATTTTACGAAAAAAACCTTAACAATCCCAGTCAATATGTTTTTTATTTCTTGCTCTCATTCGCCGAAAAGGTGACAGGAAATGTAATCTGTTTCTTTTTTTTAATGCAAAGGGCAGATTATGCAATCTGTTTACGTCACAATTTTTTTGCAAAAATACAAAAGGTGATGAGGGGGAGGAAAAAGCTCAATTTAGTGGGTACCTTCTTTCGTCCGGACGAAACGCGTTTGAAGAAGCAGGTAGAGAATAAAACTATTAAATTCATTTAAAAATTTGGACTACCTGTGTGCCAAATCTCATTGCTGTAAGTGCCATAGATCAACAGGATTGTGCGGCCGCGAAACAAACAAACACTTCCTTTTATAATAGTAGATATTATAAATGAGATCCTCGAGGCTGATGCTGCGAAACTAGATATTTGATGCCTGGTTCAATTTTCATAAGGAACATACAAAGGTCTCCTCTTTCAGAAATATTCAAATAGTTTCTGTTTGGTGATGTGATTAACAGCACTAAAGCCTTATTCTACAAAATATGAAGTAGGGAAACACATCAATATATTGAATGTCATTTTTCACATGTTTGGATATAATCGCAGGAATTTTTTATTTATTTTTTTAAAATTAGCCACAGGTTTTCATATCTACCATTGGCTTTCATTTACTTTTTTCGTCATATCTAAGTTCTAACAGTTCGTGGCAAGTTGAATCAGCCTCCTCAGTATTTGCTGTAAAAGGATTTTCAACCAGTCATACACTTTAGATTCAAAACATCTTCAAATAGTTTTTCCATGTCCAATTTAAGTTGTTGTCCAATTTAAGAAAAATATATTTTGATAACACAATTTTACTTGCTTTATTTCTGTGCTATGCTTTTTAATATCAAAACACCGAAGTTATGGAGTGCTGAGCTACCACTAAATATTAACATCTTATTGAAACTTCATATTATTTAGTTTCTCTCAAAAGGAATCGTTTTGTAAGGCGAGAGTGATGAAAATGCAGAACAATTGGGGGTCTGTATTTGATAACCATGACATTTAGTCTGTTTTGTATATGTTAAGCATTAATTATACATAAAGGGGATATGTATATGCTAATTCATGTTTAACTTAGCTACACAAGTCGTTAAATTTACCTAATAATTTCAAGAAGAATGCTTTAATCTTGAAATAAAATTGGGAAATGGTGTGAAGAAAAGTAAATTCTGGACTGTGCAAAACCAGCAGTTAGAAATTTGGAAGAACACCTGGTACACATGGCATGTTGACATTGCTCGACAGTTTACATGACACGAATATTGACAGGCTTAAAATTCATATCCTAAAGGAGTTCAACTTATTTCCTTGCTTGTTATAAGAAAGGTATAACTCCAACACCCACTCCTCCTTCATGTGCACACATGGAGGCAACAAAGTCCCAGCGGTTGATTTTCGGATCATACACTTCAACAGAACTGAGGTTGGTTGTTCCATCATAACCACCGATTGCATAGAGTTTCCCACAGTTTGTGACCAATGCCACTCGACTGCGCATCACATTCATTGGAGCTATGTATGACCATTGCTTTGTAGATGGATTGTATACTTCAGCAGTCAGAAGGAACGTGGAACCATCGTATCCGCCGCAGACGTAAATTTGTCCATTGAGAGTGGCTACGCCGAGTCTGCAACGTTTGGTTAGCATAGGAGGCATGCAGACCCACTGTCCAAAGAGAGGATTATATCTTTCCACCTTAAATAGAGATAAAAGAATAAGCAGTTGAAAGTAGCATAGTGTCAGACTCATAGTTAATAATTGCTTCAAAATAGTAATTACTGAGAGCTTTTCTTTTGTATTAAATTTGTACTAATATCTAATTTAATAATTATAACGTCTTTTTAGATGGTTATAAATGAGTTTCCGACTTTAAAAAATTCAAAACCTTATTTTTGATTTCCAAAAACTTAGTTCAGCAAACTTCCTCACAAGTTTACTGCAGCTCATATATAATTCAATCTAAATTATTGTATATGATTTTATTATTATATTTTTTTTCTATATAATTGTTACCATGGTAGAAAGTAGAAATATTATAATTCCTCTTTTTTCGATTTACTTTAATGTTTTTGTGTGATTTTGAGATATAAATGCTCATTTATAAAACACAATGTTGGTTTTATCAGAGATTATACCCTAACATTACAAAATTTTGAAACAGCCAAAGGATATATACTTATAAGGAAATATATAAATAAAAGCTAGTACTGTAGTAAAAATTGAAAAACTTTTAAAACTATGATAAATAACAATTTAAATATTTCATCAATACTAGTTGTTACACAGTTTTCAAACCATAATTAGTCATTGTTTTTAAGATTTTTCAATTTTTACTATATTTAGATAAAGGTTTTCATCTGTTTATCTAAAGCTAGTATTATATGTCATACTAGAAACATGTTTGAATCTCAACAAGCATTAATATTTTATTGTAAAAGTGAGAATAGCATAACAAAGTAAATGTAACAATGTGAATGGCATAGCACAGTAATATAATTTAACTGCTTGGAGGTTTAAGTAAAATTAGTAGGAGTAAGTAAAATTATGATCTTACTGAATCAAATATAGAAAGCCCATCATGACCACCTAAAGCATAAATATGATCTTCAAAAGCTACAACACCAGCAGCACTTCTATGTTTAGACATACTAGTCACCATGGACCATCTGCAATGAATAGACAGATAACATTTCTGAATCAAAAAATTTTGTCATTTAAATTTTTTTATGTTTCATAAAAGCAAAAAATGACAGAATAAGATAAAAAACAAATATATTTCTGAAGAATCAGCAAATGAAACGATGATAAAATAACAAATTAGAACAAAGGGCCACAAATGCAGTAAAAGACTTCTACCTAATTGTAACAAATACAGTTTGCAAGTAAACTATAGATATATTACTTTTTGGGAGACAAGAAAAAGCACAATATACAGAGATGATTTGTAAGTAGAGGTATAAATTCTGCATTTTATTAATTAATATTGGATAAGACTAGAAATTAAATACAAAGCTGGTGGTAAAACTTCTTTAATAACAAAATAAGCTAGAATATTAAAAAAATAATAAAAATCAGTTTGCAATAAGTTTGTAGATATTATGTACAAATTTACATAAATTTTACTAAGTTGATCCATTCATATTTTGAGTGGAAAGAAATATAAATTAGAGATTTACTCAAAATTCCGAAAATGAGTAATTCATCGAGGTACAAGTAAATTAAAAAGGATGATTTGCCAAATGTTTGATAAATCAAGGTGTGATATACTTGTGACAAGGAGTTACTATGTAAAGAAAAACTTTTAAGTACCAAAATGTCACTAACTTATAAACAATGAAAATGCTAAAGTGTTTGATTAAACTTTTTAATAACAGTCATATTTAAAGAATAGCATAATCTGTAAGATGCTTAGAAATTTCTACCACACTGGAACACAACAAATATGTTGCTATAGATTATATTACACACAAGGAATATAAAGCCTGTAAAAAAAGACCAATATTTTATACTTCGCTCATGAAAAATCTCAGATCAGAGTAACAGAATGAATATAAAAAATATGATCAGCAAACTATTTTTATTTCAATTATAAATTGTATAACTAGCAATATAAGAAATTAAGACTGTCTTGGGTCATGAGATTGTCCTCACTTATTGGTCCTTCGAGATCTATTTTTAGAAGTTATGGGAAGGGGTTCTTTTTCTCAGCCTGGTTCAAGGGTCCCACTTTACACCATGTTATCCTATAGCGGCGATAAGATGGGTCTCACTTGTTAGTCCCTCAAAATCTGTTTTAAGAAGTTGTGTATGAAATGTGTTTCTTCCCTTAGCCTCGCTCCAGGGTCCCATTTGGAACGGATGCCTTGCTTTTTGCTGGTAATTAAACCACTTGCTTGTCCACACTCAACATGGCAGGACGTTTGTAACTTACTGTCCAGTGTCGAGTTGACGAGCTCCTAAACAGGACTCATTTCTCGGGCCTTACTGTATGGGTTATGCTGATGACAAAATGCTGATCACGAGAGGGAAGTTCCAAAACACAATAATGAATACTGAAAATTAGAAATTGGTGCAGAAAGGTGAACTTGTTGGTTAACACCAACAAAACTAGCCTAGTCCTATTCACTTGGAAAGGTTACGAGATATGCACTTGATAAAATTCTTTGGAACACCACTTGCATACTCAGACAAGGTTAAGTATATAGAAGTTATCTTTGATAAGACCGCAACATGGAGCTCACATCTCCAGTACTGCACGAGCAAGGCCAAAAGAGTGTTTTGGGCTTATAGACGTACCATTGGCAATAACCAGGGTCTAATGCCGAAAATGTTATATTGAAATTGGATAGACACCAGAATTATTCTTCCAATGATATCCTATAGGGCCATTGCTTGGTGGAGTAGAATCCGTAATGAGACAGTGAAGAAAGAACTCACTAGTCTACGGAGAATGGCGACCGTTGCCCACAGTCTGGAACTGCTTCTGGGAATCCTACCACACGCAGTGTGGGAATGTCACACTGCGCTTGAGGACCTGGCTGAGAGAAACAGTCCCTCTTGTCTGGGTCCATGGTCACTGTGGCATTGAGGATAATGAAACGACAGACCAATTAGCAAAACATGGGTCTGAAACACCATTTATTGAACCAGAGCCTGTTTTGGGTCTGCCTCACAATGTGGTTAGAGGGACCAGAAAAGGTTTGCTCCTTGCCTAGTCCTACAATACATGGCTTCAATCTAATAATCAAAGACAAGCCAAAGAGCTCAATCAGCAGTCTCCTTGGGATATATCAAGGGAACTGCTGAATTTGGGTAGGAAAGACATCAGGATAGCTATTGGCCTAAAATTAACCACTGGCCACTGTACCCTGAATAGACACCTCAACATTATGGGTGTTATAGATGACACATTATGTAAAGGTTGTCAGATGTTAGAGGAGAGTTCTGTACACGTTCTATGTGAATGTGACCATTACTCTGCACAAAGATTTGAATATCTGGGATACCACTATATTGAACCCTGGGAACTGTCAAAGATTACAATCAGGTATTTGCTGAAATTTATTTCGGCAATCGGTCTTTAGTGGATCAGCAGGGGTCTCAGTACAATAGACCATTAATCGCTGTGCTGGCACTCTTCGGAGTCACCCCTTTAACAAGTTATAAGTCATACTGTCCAGTGTTATGCATTAAAGTTGTTAAGTTTTGCAAAACTTATTGTCCGTCTGATCCTCAGAACCACAGCCGTCCAATTCAAAGACTTTCTTTGGATTGGAGTAATTTTCACAATAAACTTTTAAATATGCACTAAAAAGAGCAAAAGTTTAAAAGCATATAATTTTAAATTCAATTATATATATCACAAGTAAACCATCCAAAACCATTCAGAATAGATAATATATTTGAAAAATAATAAATGTAATGCTATGAGAATTATTCTTTAAAACAAGTCACCTTATACATACTGAAGCGTTTGGCACTGAATAATTTAAACAAAACTCGACTAATGAGTTTTTATTTACAGTTATATACAAAGCTTAATTGATCACACTTCGACTACAATGACGTTGGTCAAAGCACATTAAATCTCATCTCAGGGTGATATATCCGAGAAAATTGTTCAATATCGAACTCTGGTAGATATTCTACTACTATGTTTTTCCCAGGATGGGAACCAGAACAAAACGTTGTTATCTTTAAGTTTCCAAAGGTTCCTCTCCCTTCGAGAGCTTCCAGCCTTTCCAAAAACTCCATAGATGTCAGATCAGAACAGTCACCATCCTTTTCGTCTCCCCGACGCTGCATTTAGACTTGATGACACCTGTCTATGGTCAAGAGATGTCTTTCCTAGCCTCGCTGAAGGGTCCTACTTTACATTATGTTATCCCATAGCGGTGATGAAAGAAATCTATTTTTAAAAGTATTGTATGAAATATGTTTCTTCATTTAGCCTCGTAATAGGGTTCTTTTTTCATCCACACTCAACGTGTCAGGATGTTTGTCACCTTGTTCAATATTAGGCAGACGTCACAATACAAATTAAGTACCCAAAATTAACCACATTTCAAGGAAAAATACCAATTAAAATGTAACTTACATATTTTTTACAGGATCATACGATTCTACAGTGTTTAAAGATGATATTCCGTCATACCCACCACAAACATAAAGTTTATTGAAAAGAGTGGCAGCACCTACAGCACTAAAAAGAAAAATTCAATAATTTTACAAATAGATACTTACGTCATTCCAAAAACTAAAATCGATCAAATGTCAAGAGATGCAAAAATTCACAGGCATGAAACTGTTTCTTTTTATTGAGTAATCCAAGATATTTGAACATGTATACTCTACAACTCTACATATATACTCTACAACTAAACTGCTTCTACATTGTGACATTTAGCAAAAGGGTAGCTATAGACATTTCATTATAGTTGGAAGATCTTGCTTTTAAGTCAGAAAAAAAGCAAGAAATCATTATCTAGTTCCTACCATTTAAATACTTTATACATTATTTAAAAGGCAGAATAGAAATTATTTGAATACTCAAATATAAGAAAACAACGCAGCTGAAAGAACAAGTTGGTTTATTTCTTTTAATGTGGTAAGGGCCACATTGGTCAAGCAAAAGATAGGAAATTTTAAATGAAATTAAGAAAATAAGTAAAAAATATTCTTTCAAAATGAAACTAGTCAAGATATTAAACTTATAAAGTTTATAAAATGAAAATCAGATACATACATAAATAAATTTTATTGGTAAAAATTTCCCGACATTTCTAAATGTTGAAAGAAACTCTAAATCAGATTTGTCTGCAGTCGTTAAAAACGATGCAGTCAGTTAAAAAGAACGATTAAAATTGCTTTTGCAGTGGAGCAGTTTCTCTAAGTAATAAGTGCCTATGCAAAACTCATGCGATCTATGTGAAGTCTTGTTAATTGCACCTGACTTTTTAAACTTAAATTTGAATTGCAGATTGATGGTTGAGATGGCTTTAAAGAATTTTCCAGCTGCCGGAAAGATGGCAAAAAGTCATAGAACAAAATGGTGCTTATGTGATTTCAATAATATTTTTTTATGTTTTTGTACTGCTTCGTTGGTATTTATAAAAAAAAACGTAGAACTTTCCGGAAAACCCAATACAAGTTCAATTCCTAGCATAGGAACAGCTAAATTAGCTGCCTTTTGATGATGAATGGGAATAAATAAGCCAGAAGAAGAAAATAATAATTTAAAAACAAAAGTTTGATATAAATTAAAACGTGTACCCCATTATGCATTAGTAATATTCAGAAATCATGACAGTTAAAAAGCAGTACACATTCTTCTCCCACAATAATGAGTTCATGCCATTTTAGAAACTCACATTGTTTGAATAGAATAAAATACTAGAAGTTTCTTCTTCCATGCAGCACAATTCAATTTGCCAAAAGAAAATGGCAAACAATTTGCCAAGTCCAAACACTGCCAAGTCTGTTCGGTCTCCCAAAATGCCTATGTGATAGGAATATAACAAACCTGATTTCAAAATGTTGGTTGTATTCAGGTTTTATGGCAAAGAGCCATATTTGGTCAAGCTACATCAAACATGACGGACCAAACAATGAGTGAGGAAGAAAAAGCAGAAGGGTAAGCAAGGATAAAAATAAAAGGGAGGAGAGATCACTTGGATACCTCGAGGTTGTGATACTGTACACACCTAACAAAGATGAGTCCCTGAGGACTTCGAAATTTTGGAATTTTAAACTAGATTTAGCATTTTAAACATATGAGGATTACTTTTTGCTGTAAAGTTTTCAAGACCAGCCCAAAATATAGGCAACATTTTACAATATAGTTATGCTCTTTAAGAAAATATCAAATTACTAAACACATTTCCAGAGAATAAATTAGAGCTTTACCTTCGTTTGCAGTTCATAGAAGCAGCTGTAGACCAGCTACGAAGCTCTGGATCGAACACTTCAACAGTGCTGAGACGCTCTGCTCCATTATATCCTCCAATGGCGTATAATTTGTTATGCATGACAGCAACACCAACTCTGCTCCTCAACATAGTCATCGCCTCACCCATTTGCCACCTGGCTACCTTGGGATCATACATCTCAACAGTGCTCAGTGAATCGCCTAATAGATATGATTTAAATCATAAAAACCATGGCATAACATTCAACACAATAAATACATTACTGCTTCTTAAAAGTGTGCCCTGGCACACTGGTGCACCCATTGACATATCTAGGTGCACCCTGTGAAATCCCAGAGATATGTGTGGGGGTATAAAAATGAATTCATAGTCACATAGTACATTATACCTTCCTTTCAGCATTAAAATGTTCGTTGCGGCAGATCATTACTATTCTGTTAAAAGCGGAGGAAATATCTAGTGTAGCAAAGAACAGTAGCAAGAAGGTAGTACACACATAGTAAACTTGTTCCAACATGAATTGTAGTGATGTGCAGGCATAGATGCTTAAGGTCGTGCTGTGTGACTGCAGTATAACTGCCACGTTAGTAGCAATAGGTTGTGCAAGTGTAGTGATTAATAGTGCCGTGTTTTAAGTGACATATTTTCGGATCACAGGTATATGTAAAATATTTCTCCCATGCAAAATGGATCATTATAAAAACAAAATATAACAACGATGAATGTAATTCCGGCAGTGAGTACAGCTTAAGTCTAGGAAACAGTTCCAGTAAACAAGCCAAAGCAGAGCCTACTCGCAAATACAGGGAAGGTTATTTAGGCTTTGGTTTCTATTGGACTGGAAGCATTGATGATCCTTTGCCGCTATGTTTAGTATATGGATATAAAATGTCAAATGAATCATTGGTTCATAGTAATCTGAGCAAGAATTTTAAAACCAAGCACTCTCATTTACAAGGCATAGCTATGTTATTTTAAAAGATTGTTAAAACAGCAGACAAAAGTGGCACACTCTTTAAAACATGTAATTATGGTTTCAGAAAAGCTCAAATTACTTCTTACGAGGTTTATGAACTGATAACACAAAATGTGAAAGCTCATATTTTTGGAAAGTCACTCAATCTGCCCATGTGTAAAAAGATTGTGAAAACATTGCTGGGAAATGAAGCAGCAAAAGAAATAAGAAAGATCCCTTTGTCCGACGTTTCAGTCAGAAGACGTATTTTAGATACGTCATCTAATATCGAGAAAAATGTTTGCAGTAATAAACTTCAGTATTCAGATTTTGCATTACACGTATACGAGTGAACAGACAATGCAAACAAAGCACAACTTTTAGCATTTATTCGTTTTATCGTCGAAGATACAGTTGTAAATCAGTTTCTTTTTTGCAAAGAATTAAGTGCAACTACAAAGAGTGTTGGCGTTTTCAACCTTTTTATTAATTACTTGTGCAAATGGGAAAAATCATGGAAGTCTTGTGTCAGAATTTGTACATATGGAGCTCCATCAATGGTAAGCTGCTTTAATGGTCGTACATCCTTTGTAAAAAAGGAAAATGTCGTCATCATTAACTGTTCTCTTCATCGAGAAACCTTGATAGTAAAACCATTAGGGGACATTTTTTAAATCAAGCTGTTGTAGTAGTAAATTTTATTAAAACTAGACCAGTAAAGGCACATTTATTTAAGTAGTTTTGTATCTATATGGATTCTCAACACAGATGCTTGCATTTGCACACAGAAGTGGTTTTCTAAAAGGAAAGTACTACTACAAAAAGGAAAGTACTTTTTTCTCTAAGACAACTATATGTAAATTTTCATAATTACAAGTAGGATACTAGATGAGTATTTTTTTCATCCTATTTATTAGGTATACAACTTTGCTTCTGCCGTTTTTTCCCGACATTCGAGGCTTTATTGTAAAAAACAGGTTATACATTCATGATTCAAAGTATTGTCCATCGGTAGCCACTACTTTCTCCCATCTTTTGAGCAGAGTACGAATCCCGCAATGAAAAATATTGGTCATCTTTTGAAGCGATCCACGAATCGATCTAATTTTTTACTTCTTCATAAGACTGGAAGTGCTGGACAGCCAGGCCGTGTGCCATTGATCGAAACAAGTGATAGTCAGAGGGAGCAACGTCTGAAGAATACGGCGGGTGGGGTAGCACTTCCCATTTCAACGTTTCCAAGTATGTCTTAACCACTTTCGCAACATGAGATTGAGCATTGTCATGCTTCAAAATCACTTCATCGTGTCTTTCGTTGCATTGCGGCCGTTTGTCTTTCAATGCTCGCCTCAAACGCATTAATTACGTTTGATAACGTTCTCCTGTGATTGTTTCAGTCGGTTTTAACAGCTCATAATACACTACGCCGAGCTGGTCCCTCCAAATACAGAGCAAGACCTTGGAGCCATGAATATTCGGTTTGGCCGTCAACAACGTGGAAGCATGGCCGGGATATCCCTATGATTTTCTGCGCTTTGGGTTATCGTAATGAACCCATTTTTCGTCCCCAGTCACAATGCGATGCAGAAATCCCTTCCGTCTTTGCCTTTCAAGCAGCTGTTCACAAGCAAACAAACGCCGTTCAACATCTCTCTGTTTCAACTCGTACGGCACCCAATTTCCTTGCTTCTGAATCATTTCCATGTCTTTAAGGCGTTTTGAAATTGCTTGTTGAGTCACTCCCAATGATTGTGCCAAATCTTTTTGATTTTGACACGAGTCTTCATTAAGTAATGCCTCCAATTCTGCATCTTCGAAAAACTTCTCTCTTCCACGGCTGTGCCGGTCTTCGACGTGAAAGACACCGTTCTTGAAGCATTGAAACCACTCATTTACTAGCAACGGTCTCACCATAAGTATTTGAGAGCATTCGATGAGCCTCAGACGCAGATTTCTTCATATTGAAGAAGAAAATTAAAACCTCCCGCAAATGACGAGAATTTGGCTCGTAAACTGAAATTTTCAATCGTGAATAATTTTATGATGCAGACACAAATCGACTATTGTTTTAATGGGTTATATTGCCAGATGTCCAAGTTTATTGCATGATGTCTATGATCTATTTATTTCGACCACTACTTACCGCTAAAGCCATCTATAGGAAATTATGGCGGAAGCAAAGTTGTACACCTACTAAATTCAGTTGATTTTCTTCTGGGGGCGTGTATTAAATATAAGCTGAGAAGTGATGAGTACCCAGTACTTGTTTTTAACATACTAAAAACAAACGTAAAACAGGGCTGATTCCTTTATCAGAAAAGCTAATTCCCTCGAGAAACAGCATCAGTCAAGTCTACATAACATTTCCTTGGGAAAGTGTATGTCAAAATTAACGGAAAACAATTTGCATAATGTATGGGTTTGATAGAATGGACTGACCCCATATGTATAAAACTCAGCTTCTGCTGAAAACAGATTTGTGAGTGACTTGTTTCAGTGAGCAGAAAGAGCAATACTGTTTGGTTAGTTGTCATCCCAATGTGGGTTCCAACTAGGGATGCGACATCGACAGCAAAACATCGATGTTGATAACACATTGCACAAAAAACATCGCTGTTTTAAAACTTTTTTCCACATTCCTTAAAACTGGTTTAGCAACCTCAAACATTAATGTTTGCCAGAGAGGGGGAGATTTAATTTGCCATTTGCCATGTTTATTATTTTATCAGTGAGATTTTATTTAATATAAGCAATTTAACAAAATTAATAAAAAATTAACAAAAATTAAGAACAATTAACAAATCTTTTATTTTCAAATTGAATAGCATAAAAGAAAATAATATTTACAACAATTTGACATAGATACTACTACCTATAAGTATAATTAGGTAGATACATAACAATAATTATTGTCAGTTATTATTAATTATTTATCAACTTATGAGGGGAAAAACACAACAAGCTTATTTTTTATTTACTGTAAATAAAAAATATTGGGGCCTATAAATATTATATGTCCCAATATTTGTTATTTACAGTTTGACAAGAAGTTTGTTAACTTTCTCCACCTTAAGCCGACTTCTTTTTTCACTAACTATCCCACCAGTTAGGGAAAACATTCTTTCTAATGGGACAGATGTTGCCATCACTGACAAATACTTAGGATTTTTTTTTGTTGCTTAATTTTTAACTATGGTATCATTCAAAAATAAAACATCGACAACGTAAAAAACATTGATGTTTAAGAAACATCGGTTCTAATAAAACAATGGTAAATACATCGATGTTTTTTATAAAATATCGATGTTTTGAAAACATCGACATCTATGCCGCATCCCTATTTCTGATTGGACAGATGTCTCCATCACTGACAAATACTTAGTTGTACGGTTATTTTTCTCAATTTTCGCTAGAGCTTTTTTTCATTCAAAAATTAAATATGATCAACGTAAAAACATCGATATTAAACCAACATCGGCTCCATTAAATCGATGGTAGATACAACAATGTTTTTATAAAACATCAACATTGATGTTTTGAAAAATTGACATCTATGTCACATCCATACTTTTCAGACACTTCACCCTTGGCCACTTTGGTCTAAAAGTATGTTCAATTGACTGATTATAAAAATTATTCTACTTAGTTATTTTTTAAAATTTTATATAGGTATTTTTTCATTTAAAAATAAAACATCGACTTGTATAAACATCGATATTATAAAAACATCGGCTCCAATACATTGATGTTTTCTATAAAACGTGGAGAGGCAAATGTTTTCAATGAGTAATCAAATAAGTTGTTTAAAGAAACAATTACAGAAGGTGTCTAGGATCCCCACTATTTAAAAATTTTTATGGTAAGGCTCAGAACCCCGAATATAAAGGGGGAAATATTACAAAACCAAGCGCGAGTAACCAAACACACAGTGATTTTAAATACCTTATTAGGATGCTTATTAGAAGAGGCACACAAAGTTATAGGGACCTGAACTTCTTCGGGCCATCCTAATATCTTTATGATTGGGGGCCAGCATCCCTCCAACATGAGGGATAAATGTTACAAACATACAGATAATATTGGTAATGATTTACAAACTAAATAAAAAGTTCAAAAACACTTATTTATGAAGCAAGGTCTTAGGAAGGACTTCAGTCCCAAATTTTTAAACATATGCATAAAATAACATGTATCCAGTCTCAGGTTATTTAAATTTTAATATTAATAAACTTGAATTGTGAAAAAAAAAATTTTAAGTTTGATTTAAATTAAGATTTTTTTTTAAATGAAAATTACTTGATTTAAATAAGCATGCCGTGAAAAATGGAAAAGCTGTAGGATGTTTATTTCAATTTAACCAGTGCATGAGGATTATTTTTACATAGCATTTTTTACAAAACCCCAGGGAAAAGTGTATGAATAATATTTGAAGTGATCTCTGAGATCATGGACCTTGAGAAATTAGATGCTCTAAAACAATCACCACATGACCACATGACAAACAACATGGCACCAAATGACATCACAATCGAAGGAAAATCACTCAACTTCCAAATGAGATATGAATTGATTAATTATGTTTTGATACACTTCACCTTTCACTGTTGGATAAAAATTGAGCTCACAATTCACTCAAGTAAAATGACACCCATCACTTAGTTTTCTACATTTTTAACTGTATTTTACATCCCTCATTTTGGTTGCTTACATAGATACATACATTAAAGCCATCATTTTGGTACTCGTCCAAAAAAATATTAAGTTGTAACATCTTATTGAAAATAAGATGTTAAAACTTAATATTTTTGTGATATCCCACTAGTGAGATGCCAAATTCATAAATTAATGATCACAACCCTATGTAGAGCACTATGCAATTTTTGTTCTTATACAAAATATACGAGAAGAATTGTAGAAGCAATTTTAAAAAATTATGGAATTGGTATATTTAATTTTCTTTGGAATTCTAATAGGACTGTTCTAAAAAAAGGATTATTTTTCAGGTAAAATAATATCTAAAGGCTTTTATAAAACAATTAACGTAACAAATATACATTTAAATCAATTTCTGAATACGCTCAATGTTGAAATTGAGCCTAGTGGTTGTCACATGATATAATTACATTTTTTTAATTACATCATTCCTGCATAAAATATTTTTTAATCAACAAAGCCAGACACCTACCGGATTTAGTGAGTCCACCAACTGCATAAATACATCCAATAATGTCAGGACAACAACGAGGTCTAGTTCGAAAGCCTTGAAGCAGATGTCTCCTTTCAGGCATGAGATGGTAGTTTTTAGCTGCATCTAACAGATCCCTACATGGATGCGAGATACGTACAAGTTCTTCTGTGGCCACGTGATCTATCAAATACTGAGGAGTAAGTAATGGCATGCGAACTTGTGATAATAACTCTGGGAGGTATTTTTGCCTGGAAGCATCAAACTTCACCCAAAAAATCACAGCTTCAAACACCTAGTTCATAATAGAAAATAAATTATTTACAAACACCCTATATGTTATGATTTAGGATAACATAATTGTTTTTTTTTTAACAATTTATAAATTACACAGCCTTACAAAAAAAATTTTGTATGATGCCTGGAAATTTTTAACTGATTTTGACAATGTTTAGTTTGGTGGTTTCAAACATGAAAACAATTTGTACATTTGAGATTCATAAATGGTGACCCAAAAAATGCTGTAGTATAATATGTTACCTGCATATGTACACCATAAAATGTTAAGAAAGTGTGGCGACTGTAGCAAAATTTTTTAGTCTCCACTTTCAAACAATCGTTAATTTTCACCTTTAGTGTGTATGTATGAGCAGTGGTTTTTTTTCAATTAAATTAAAATATTTTACAAAATGTATCAAGGAAAGGGTTTTTTTAATTTAACGGCTATACCTTAAGCTTAATTTGACGTGTTACCGTCATATCTCACAAGCAAGAGGTAATGGGCAAAAACTAACGGCATTTTGTTTTCAGCACATGAAACACACACATAAAATCAGTTTAAGAAATTCTGGCACCAGATTATCTGTTGGGCTGTGTTATCTTTACATAAAAAATAACACATCAACATTAATTTAATCATATTAACAAATTGGCAACTGGTTACTAGTAAACTTGCAGTTTCAAGGACAAACACTGTATATCAGCAACAACATGCTGATGCATATTTGTATGTTATTACTGAAGCAGAAAAAGAAGTATTGTTAATCATTGTAGGATTGCTGATTGTGTGTTAAATAGTTTTTACTGTATCAGAATGTTAATTATTGGACAGGATTTTTTTTTTGCACTTCACTGACACTTCACAATTTTGAATAACTTTTTGGTGAAGTACATGCAGACACATTGATTGAGGAACACTGAAATACATAGTCTGTCTACTACAAGAACTACTCCAGACATAATGTCCAGGTGATGGTGGTCACTACAGAAACAGAACTCGTACAATTTCAGTAGGGATGAGGTTCAGACAAAACATGGTTTGGGATTGTACTCAGCATTCATCTTCCTGAAAAGTCATTCTCCAACCCCTAGAAACCATCTAATCTCTCAAACACCTACAGAGCACACAAAAACACCTTTTCTTTCATCATTCAGAAGACTCATTAACTTGTGTAGCTTTGTGAAGAAACAGACATATGGGAAGGTGCTAGCCTGCCAACACCTAACCTTGACCATTGGGCCATTTGGTGGAAAGGCCGACTAGTAGAGACAAGAAAAGATCCACAACTTGTCTTCCTTGGTATTCTTTTGCCATCAGGCCAGGCACTGATGCAGATGGGCAGCATCCATGATGCCCTACCACACAGAAGGTGCAATGTTCTTTCTAAGAATCATGACAAACACTAAGCCTGAAGTAGGAATACCATTTGTCAATAAGTGTGCCAATGTGATAAACTCAAATGCTATGCCTCTATAGAAAACGGTCTTGTTTCTATGCCAACAGAAAAGCACAGATTTTGTGCCTGGAGAAGTTCTCATAGTAAACAGACAGTGGAATTAGGAGTTGAAGATAGCTATTTTTCTAATATTAGGCCAGCAAAAAGGCAGAAAACATTTATGATAGTACAGTGATAATTCATTGCAATCTAATTCAGACATTAAATACATGCTGCACAAATAAAGTTATTGGAGTTTATTTTAATTCAAACATTTTAATATGGAATTAATAGAAGGTGACATTTGTTAGTTTTAGCAGGAAATTGCCAATCAGCAATGTGTTAAAATATAGTAATGGTTGATATTCCTTATAATCAACTAGGATATGAAGAACATTGTGTTTCTCCAATGAACTATAAATTTGAATTGATCAGTATTTAACTATAGTTTATATAAAATGGTCACTACTTAATGCAATGATTGACAACATAAAGGTTTATGTTTGACAATAGAAAACTACAAAAAGGTAGGAAACAACAATGGGCTGCAACTGGATTATCTCAACATAATCAACAAAAATTGCTCGTAAAACTGTTTAGATATTGCTTTTCAACTGAGTTCTTTAGAAATTGTCATAAAACAAAAGACTAAATAAATCACTGTCCTCATTTTAAAACTATGAATTCTCAAGTCTAGTGAGAATAAAGATTTTGTTAGGATTCTCGTTATTAATCAGTTTTCTGTTTAAAATAATAAATATCATAAATAAGTATTAAAATTGATTTACACAAATGTTTAAGTAAATTTCAAATTCAGAAATAGAAATTACAGTTAAATTTCATTGCTTTCAAATTTGAAAAGTTCTTATTAGGGTATTTATATGATAATATCCAACTGTTCATGAACATAAATCTATTTATAAGACTAATCCAGACAGCAACTCTTTATTAGAAACTTATTTACTTCTATGAAACAATAATTATATATACAGGACACCCTTTTAGATCATTGTTTTTGATGTACGGGTAATAAAATACTAGTAATATAGTGTAATATAGTAGAACATTCCTCACTAAATAACATATGGCATCAATTGGTTGTTAGCATAAGTTCTACGAAAATATTAACTGTGCACCAGTTAAACATTCATTTAGTGAAAACAGAAAATGTAACCTGTAAACATTACATTGTAAAAAAAAATAAGCATTACTATTTTAGTCGATGAAAAATAGCAGTATAAGAGGTGATGCTCATCTGTAGAGATAGCATCTACTGCTCATATATTGTACACTCTAGAAAAAAAATTCAACTGTAATTCAAATATTAAAAATATATATTTGAATGAATGTAAGCAAGCCTTACTCAGTAACTTTAAAAAAGATGACTCACAGAACATGATGCATCTTCCAATACATAAAAGACAAAATTAATATACCTGTTCTTCACCAGTTATATGCAGCTCATCTTTACTTATCATGTCTTGAACATCTGAAAACTGCAAATTCATAAATTCTTCTGAACGTGCCACTTCCGTGAAGTACATTTGAATGAAACGGTTTGTAGCTTCAACAAGAGTCGTACATCCTAGGGCATCGGCAAAGGATTGAATACCCAAAACATTATTTGGATGGAGCCTAAAAGTAATCATGTTTAAATGAAGCTACAGAACTAAGAGCACAATCTTATACTGAAGATAACTGGTGTTACACAAAAGAAAATTAAAGTACTTAAAAGTTTCTAACACATAATTTACTTTATTTAAGTACTGGAAGACCTGTTTATAGCATCTGCACTGAAATTTCTACTTGTATCAATTGTGTCATTACTCATTTTTCATGCCTTATTTAAATCCCTTTTTCATTTATCTTCATATATCATGTAGCTGTAAGGAATAAAGTTATTCAAAGAATATCAGACAGCATTTCAAGTACTTCTTACTGGGTTTAATTTTCTTTCATTCCTCAGTTATGTCACCACAGTTAACTTCTAGACATTCAGACTGATTATATTATTTACTTGAAAGGTGATTTAGTCCATTTTAAAATCTAAAATTATTTCTCACTCTCTTGCATTTTTTTTAAATGCTGATTTCTATCTTCCAGCTTCCTCATTGTCATCTATCATCACAGTTTAAGAATTTCGTAGAGTGGCATGCTTTTCTCAGTATTTTTTAACAATATTTAATAGCTCAAATCAAGCATTTAAATGAATCAGCAAAATTAGTAGTGGCTGATTTTGGATGGATTTTCAAACGCATATGAATATTTCAAATGGATATGGTTATATGGATATGGTCTCAGTACAATAGACTATTAGTCGCAGTGCTGGCACTCTTCAGAGTCACCCCCACAATAAGTCATTATCCGTTTGCCAATGTTGTAGATATTACACTACTAGTCAACAAACAATAACCTCTTTGTGTTTGAGAAGTTTGTTTCACGAGCAAATCTTCAAAATACTGTGAAAATTGCAAGTTTAATTTTCAGTTTCCATTATCATTTTTCCATCTCATCGTTCTGTGTCATTTTCATTTTGCACCATATTAATAAATGGGTAGTTTTCATCAGCCTCTGACCTAATTTATTCTTAACAGTCAATATACAAATGTCAAATTTCTATGCCTCATATATTAGTAAATAAGAATGGAGCATTTGTACTTCCAATATTTTCGACCCATTGCAAGTTTTTCATCCATTTGGGATCCTTCTGATGCAAAACAAATTTCTTGCGTGTTTGGTGTCTGTATGTGTGTGCCAATGCTATGTCCAAATAGTTGAATATAATTTCATGAAACTTTGCATACTGTGAGTACTTACATTCACTTAATGAATGAACTTGATTGCGTTAGTCAGTCTGTTTTCCCATTCTGTCTGATTTTCTGTTTGTGCAGGTATCAAATAAATTATATTCCATATATTTGAATACAGTGTTCTTTATTTTATACACTGTATTTTAGTTTAGTGAGTGTAGTATTAAAATTGTTTACATACTTAGATAAGTTTCATGCGAAAACATCTGAGTAAGTATACTTAAATCAAGCATAATTTAGTAGCTTTTGAAAATCTGGAATGTATATTGAGCATTAGGATTACTGGGATTGTTTTACCAGTACTGCTGAAAAAGCAATTATTTTTTCACAAATGATTATTGATGGAATTTTATCTCTGATGCGACATTTATTTCGAACGCATATTAATGATTTCCAAATATTTGGGACAGATGATTTTTTTCAACAAATGGGAATGAAACGGAAACTCATGTTGGTTGATAACATGCAGTGAAATTTTCTCTATCTTTTGCTCTTAATTAATTTCGCATTTCCAAATTTTTGTGCACTTTTTATTGTAAGTTGTGGCAACTGTGCAAGATTAAGAGATAAAAAAGAATCACAAATTAATATCTTTCCCCCAACTTTTACTTTACTGTTTTCTTGTTTTCTACTTTGAATATTTATTATTTTAATAAATTGCATTTTATTTCATTACACGCAACACCATCACAAACTATTCAATATAAAGTGGCAGTTAAGTCAGAATACAGCAAGTTTTAAGTGTAATTATGACATTATTGAAAGAATAATAATGCTAAAGAATTCTGAACTAGAACTTGTGAAATATTAAAATAATCATTATCATAATAACAGGAGGTCAAGGTGGCTTATTTTTCAAGTTGAAGCTATATTTATGTAACTTATATATGTTAAACGTTTATTGAAATTAATATTATTATTTTTTTAATATTGAAACAAGTTGATCTTATATATTTTTTAATGGTAATAGGTTACCTTTCTAATGTTTTGCACTGAAAACATAGAATTGTAAAACAAGTTCTTTTATAATTAGACGTGCCACAAAATGTAATTTTCAAGAAGAAATGCATTTGCTTCAAAAAAACTTAGTGATGAATATCTTACAAATTAATTTATCATCCTTGCCTTAAAGAAGTAAAAATTCAACAATGTCACATGCCTGATACAAGAGTACCACATGTAAGAAAATATAGTTTTGTTGACTATGAGTTTGAGAGCACTTGTCGTAGATTCGTTATTTTTATTAATTGAGTCGAGTAATTTTACTTGAAAAGAACTTAAGTAAAGGAATTTCAAATCTCCTCAAAATTGTCTTTTGTAGTAGTAACCTTAGTGACACTTTCGTCATTTTGTAGCTTTGTCATACAGCAAGGGAGTGTGTGATGTAAAATGCATTACATGGATAGATATGCATGTGTAGGATTTGTGTCCAAAGTTGTACAAATTATAAAGATGTCAAAAAGGTGTTCATGTATCATTTTATTCTATGAAAGACGCAAGTGATTATATATTAAGATCATTTCTTCAATCTAGTTAACCAATTCAACCCGAGTCAAATCATGTAATTTTGCAAGTACAAAATAAATGTTAAATCATTATTGACTCAAATTTTATCAAATTTGTTAATCCATGGGCACAAGGTATCATAAGTAGTCAAAAGGCACTGAAAAAAACTCAAATAATGATAGAAAAATGTATTGGGGATAGGACTGGGCAATGTATCCGTACAGCGTGAGATACGATATAATATAGACATTGTGATACCTAAAGGTGAAAATTAAGAAACTTTGTAAGTGGCCACTTACGAGTGTTCACATATTTTGTAGAATACACCACACACGTTATACAAATAGATTTTCTCAACCCATGAAATACCAGCACTATGGGAATACCCCAGGTCATGTGTACACGCAAGTACTAATTTTCAGCATTCTTTCCCTAGATTGCTTTGCGTTTTTCAGCACCAAGCATCTGCGATTTTTTCCCAAAATACCAAATACTATTTTACATGCTTTCTTTTTTATTTTGTTTACGGCCCTCAGAAAAAAACGTAAAATTGGGGGTTCCACCATATACAAGCTAATATTTTTTTTAAAGTGTGGAGACTAACAAAATTTTTCAGTCTCCACTTTCAAACCGACCGACCGTTAAATTTAAACCTTAACATATTTGGCGACCGTTAAATTTAAACCTTAACATATTTGGCGACCGTTAATTTTCACCTTTAGTGACACCTGTTTCCAGATTTTCATTTAGGAATGAATCGTGATGTACATTGAGCGATCTGCGCATGCCAATATCTACCTAAACCAGTATGGAACAATATAAATTTGTGTGTTTTTTTTTTCTTCCTATGTCTTTCCAAGCCAGTATGGATTGAATGACATACGCCTGCGCTGTATTTGGATCGATACCTGCCCAAACCGATATTGATTGAACAATGTACGTAAGGTTCCTCCTTACCAGCAGTAGCAAAATAATAACAAAGAGCGCTTCGCTTTGAAAACCCGCAGAACTTTACGGATGACCCAATAGATTGGTGTAGACCCATGTGGATTGCAAATTTTTGCATGCACAGTGTTGGAATCAATCTGTATAGTAGAACAGTATAGAGAATTAAGAGTTATTTATGCCACACGTAAGTATGTACCCATTTATCACATACATATCTGTATGCAGTCAAACCTTGTAAGCACATGTAACATAAAATGTTCTGAATCCTTGTCAAAATGAATAACAGTAATATGATTCCATTCTTTCCAGATAGCTCAAACTACTTCAACACAAGCTAATTTTTTGTCACTGTGGGTGCTCACATTAACAAGGTTTGACTGAATTCAATTTTTGTACACACATGTATTCATAAAACAAGTTTGAGTTCATGAAATCGTTTTAATGTAAAACGGTAAAGGATTTAAAATTGTAACACAGCAAATTAACCACACAATAATGAGTGCAATAACAATCAAATATCGCAATATATCGTTATATTGAGATTTTACCCAGATGAAATCATGATATAATCATGATGTAGAAATTCCTACATTGCTCAGTCTTATTTGGGGATATTGTAAAGCAGAAAAAGTTGAGTGTTTAGTCAGCTGTATGTTTTGTGATATCATGAGAAACTCGACCTTAGGAAGGGTCACTTGGAAATTCGTTCTGCATGTAAATTAACTTCACCAAAAAGTAAGGAAAAACAATTTGTGTGGACTTTGGAATATATTCTGTTTGGTAATTGTTTCTCGCCAACTGCTGTTCTTTCGTCGTGCACATTACAGGTACTTAAGAACAGGTGAAATAGACCATTCTCTGCAGATAGTGTTAGGTCGGATGATCTTAGATTGGTTTTAGACTTATAGTTGGTGTTCTTTTTGGACTGCGGGCAGAGCAGAAGGCAGAGTCACAGTTGGTTACTGCACTGGACTGTGATGATACACACTTTTATGTATTAGTGTAATGATGTTAATGTGATGATGTTAAGACTATATATATTTTCTTAATGTTCTTGGAATAAGTTAAATAGCTGTTGGTTGTCTTTTCCTTGTATCCAATTTGTGCTGTTTTCATGTAACCGTTTGGGAGGTGACAACACCAGTTTCTATATTGGTACTTAAAAATTAAATATTCGAACAAACTTTTTTTCATTTTAGCAAATGTGCTCTTAAAGTGAAAATTAGCAAAGCATTGAATGATATCTTAGACTGAAAGTTCTGCTAGTAATTAAACTTGGAAAAGACTAATAGCAACTTCAAATAACATCTTGTGGTTTACAACACAGTAAAAGATAGCCTACCCATGTTTTAATTTGTTTAATAAAATCTCTTAACATCTGCATATTTAGATTAATGAAATTTTTCACCATCGATTTAAAATATTTAACATTCTTTTATTCATCAAAAAACTAAAATATTTTTTTAATTTATTAAAAAAAAAATTTAATACCTTTTCTTTAAAAAATCACAGCAGGCATCCCTCACTTTACATAGTTGAAGGAATGATGCTCCAACAAGCAATGATTGAACATTTGAAGTGCTAATCACAACTTTTCCACTGTAGGCAAAATTTATCAATGATTCCAAAGCACTGAAAATTTAAAAAAAATATTTACAAATACTTAAAGCATTGTGTGAGATAAATTTGACACAAAAAATATCAAAACTCACTGCAAAAACCAATGAAAATGTAACACATGAAGGAAGCATCTAATAGCGTTGAAATTCGCAATAATCATGGAAAGATATGCAAATGATTAACACAGTACTGTGTATGCAAATCATGTGTGCCAGTAGTCCGACGTAAACAGTATAGAAATCAAAATAGAGCCGAGCCTGCTATAAGGATTGGAATTGCATTTTGTTGCTGATTCAATGTATAGGAAGCTCAATTACACGTCCAAAATTAATAATAAAACAGCAACAACACTTGCAAGTTTCTGAATGTTACAGAGAAAGAATTGTAGCTTTACAAGATTACTGATTATTCTTCCGAGAAATCAGTGCTTATGTTGGATAAAATCAAGCCACAGTGATATGAATATGGAATTAGTGGATATTTGCAGGAGGGATACACAAACCTGAGCTACTGCAGCATCAGCATCATAGTACCACCAAACATGAGGACAAGCATCTTGTGTGCATAGTTATTACGGATTGTACTGCAACATCAAGAACTCTACCTCTAGAATTAGGGTGTGTTTTACAACCCATGTCAGAATGTATGCTACGACTACCTTTGATTCAAGATTTGACAAGTGCAGCTGCAATAGTGCGTAGAACACATCACATGAACAAACAAATGGTATAACATTGTCTTTTCAGATGAGTCAATTCTGTCTACAGCACCATGTCAATCACATTTGAGTCTGTCTGTACAGCAACTCTTGCATTACACAATAATAGGCATCAATACATCTCTGAAGTTTTGGAGCATATTGTCTTATCTTCAGTACTTTCCTACTGTCAGTTTTCAACAGGACAACTGGGCACTGTTTGCCAACTGTATGTGGCATACAGTATACAACAATTGCTCAGTGTAGACCAGGTTTCACTTCTGGCAATCCACCAGATCTGTCACCCACCTAACATGTCTGGTCAGTTATCCCTCAACAACTGGTACACCACACCACCTGCTGCTAAACTAGATGAACTTTCACAATATGGACTGGCATACTTCTAAACACACATCCAGAGCCTCTCTTTTCAATACTGAGGCATGTAGCAGCAGATTTTACAGTCCATGGCGGCTTCACAAAATACTGATTTCATCACACCGATCTTGTGCAATCACATCACACTTGCATCTTATGTTATTTGTAAAATAAGTAATGCTTAGATATTTCTTGTCTTTCATGGTGTTTCATTTTTGATGGTCAGCATTGCACATTCCTCAAAAATTGTGTTTATATGTATATGAGAAAATGGTACATAATAGTTCAATTTATGAAATATAATACAATTTCATCCCATTTCAATAAAATATATTTTGAAAAATATGTTTTGTTTCATAACCAATTTGGATAAGAAAGAAGCTACTGCATACTTACTCAGGGTCAATTTCCTTGATAGTAATTACTTCTTGTGTGCTTTCTACCATATCATGAGTAAACATTGCATGGAAATATGGTATAGTTCCAGCTAGAATAATTCTGTGTGCATAGAAACAACGATCTTCCACCTGTCACAAGAAATAAGGAAAGGTTCAATCTCATCATAAATCAAGAAATAACTAGTCTAAATTTTACAAATACCATCCAGTGATTTTCAGATTATTTGTCAAGAAATAGACTTGATTTTCAGGAAACTATTTTGCATTAAATTAGTGAAAAACTAAAAAACTTCCAAGCCACCATACAAAAAAATTGTGAAATCTATGACAGTACAATAAAAAAAAAGACAAAAATAAAAAAACATTTTTCCCGGGAAAATTTTTTGTGTTTTAGACTAAATTTTCTAATTACTAAGAAAATTGCATTTTACATTCAAACTGGTCCAAAGAATATTCTCCTTGAAATGATTGATTTCAATTGGTTGAAACAACATTGGTCTCAAAAAATAACAAACATGTTTAGGCTCATCTAGCAGTGGGAAAGAAATCTAGACAGAATTAATTTACTAGTCATCCTGATACTTAGATTTTTAAAATGTCCGTTTCTACTAACTCAACAGAAGGAAAATTACAATTCATACTCAATGAACTTTGACAGAAATGTAAAATGATTTACATTAAAATCACTAAAAAATTTATCCTTTGTAATGAAATCCATGGAATTATTCACACAGGGAACCTCAAAATACATCAAATGCAATCTGATTCAACAAAATGTATAATGCTTGTAATAAGTCAACATGTCAGTATGAGCTTCAACGAAAACGAATTGCAACAAAAATACGAGAACATCCAAACGAAGAACAGAAAAATCAAAACGTTTGAACTCTTAAACTAGACAATATTTTTAATATACAACAGTACTGAATAAAAATCCTGCAATACTTAACCTTCAAAGTCACATCACAAAGCTTTCCTAAGCGCTTTACGTCTTCAAAAATGGGGAAAGAGTTGCAAGCTAAATCATTCTGGATAAATGTAATACTATCTTCAGTCGCCATAATATTTAAAAACACTAATCACATTAAATGAACTATTAGCAGTAAATATCAAGATTCAGTGGAAAAAGAAACATCGTAACTCATTTTAAACAGACCACTTTCACACAGATTTTTTGTACATCTTTATCGGTCATCAAACAGTGAAACAAAACAATCCGAAAATTTTCGCCTAAAAGGAGTGTTTGCGAAAGTTTTTCTATTTTATTTGGTTTTGTATTTCGATTTTCAAAACAATATTTATACACATCGAGAAAGGAATTTCACGGAAGTGACATCACAAAATCAATGATCAACACATTGGAAACACTACAATGATTCGCTATTGAAGATACATGAATTGCAGGAAGTAGCAACGGAAGTAACCTATGGGATACCAGTGTTTTGGATTGTTGTGAGCACAGAGCAGTAGGATATAAAGCCTTTAGTGAAGGTATGTTTATAGCGCCCTCGGTGCCTAATCCCTAACTGTGGACGGAGTTTGACTTGATTTATTCAGAGCGGTAGCCATTTTTTTTCTGGTTATAAAAACTGACTCGCAACTTAAATTCATGTTGCTCTTGCAATACATGCAAAAAGGCTGTTCAAATTTTCGGCTTCTGTTGAAAGGTAAGATAGGAATTCGGCGTAACGTCACAATCTCTTACAAAAAAAAAAAAGATAAATATTTAATTGAAAAATTATTTAATAAAAGAAAATCAAATGTAAAAGGTATCTATCTGGTTTCAAATTTTCCGCAGATTTCAAATCCTTGAAATTTTCAATCTATCTTTAACGATCCCGATTTTACAAAAAAAGACCAAATAATGATTGTCAAAATGTTTTTTTTTTATTATTTATTTTCTTTCCTTTTTTTTTTAGCTAAAATCCTAAGAGGGCAAGAAATGTAATCTGTTTATTTTTGGAACACGAATGTTGGCGAGACGTCACATTTTCTTGTGAAAATATCATATTTTTATTTATTTTTAAAAAACTTATATTTTATGTATAGAAATCACAATTAGGTTTTGTTCTAAAGTGAAATTGTCCGCAGATTTCAAATCCGTTGACATTTTTACTCTATCTTTAACGGTCTGGGACTGGGATGGCGAACCTATGACCCGCGGGTCAGACACTGATCCGCACAGGCTTTTTAAATGACCCACGTGTTGATTTTTATAAACTTATCATCATCATTTCATACAATACAGAAAGAATTTTAATTATTTTTCGAACACCTCTTTTAAAAAATGCAAAAAAAATACAAGTGTTAACAAAAAACTTTAAAATAACAAACAAATGCATAAATGAGTTTTGTAAAATGTTTTACATTTATTGATAAAACGTAATGCTATTTTGAGATTTATATGAAAGCCGATTGAGCAGAACATGTAAACATACAAAATACCGCTTGATAATTAACAGATATGGTAAATACTAATAATAAAAACATATTTATTAAGGCCTCACACATGAGACGCGTAAAACGCCCGTTTGTCAAGGCTAGCGAGGACGCTCTTCAAGGACGCAAAGATAGTAACTTGAATAAAAAAACACAATAAACAACAATTTGCGCAATTATTAGAGGAAGTGGAGTGCCAGTATTCAGGGATTTTGACAAACAACAATATTCGATGGCTCAGTTCCGGTCAAGTTCTTAATCTGTTTTATTAGAAGAAACTACTTTCTTTTTGAATGAAAGAAACAATAGTTTTGACGAATTTTTAAATGTCGATTGGTTAAATAATTTTATGTTTTTATGCAACATCATTCAGCATTATAATGAACTGAATTTTAAAAAAACTGAACTTCTAGGAAATGGTCAAATTGTTTTAATGATGTTTGAGAGTATTAGAATATTTATGACGAAACTTGACATCTTTACTAAGGATTTGGAAATAAAAATCATGAAATATTTTCCTCAGTTACAAAAAACATTTTCAAAACACAATAACAATCTAAAATACGCTTGACGTTCAAGAAAATGCAATCTGAAAATATTTAATGATTATACAGTAAATAAAACAAGCCTTCGAGACGAAACAAGCCTTTATTAAAAGCAATTTAAAAGAATGGAAAATACATTTCACTTTATTTTATATCCATACAAAACTAAGTTCGAAACAATGAAGTTGAACGAATTTAAGTGGCTTGGTACCCATGATTTAGAAATGGAATTAGTAGTTGAATTGCAAAGCAGCATAGTTTGGAAAAATAAATTTGATAACTTGATTTCCGAAGTAGATGGGAAAATGTCTGAAATTAGTGCAAATTATAATGATCCCACACTAAACTATATTAAACATATGGGACTCTTAATCAAATAATTTTGTATCAATGAAGGAACTTGCTAATGCACTTTTAACGCTGTTTGGATCCACATACTCATGTGAAAAATTGTTTTCTTCGATCAACTTTGTAAGATCTACCAATAGATATAAACTCGGAAATGAATTGACTGCAAAATGCGTTCAGCTAATGAATATTGAATATGAACCGAATATTTAGAAATTTTCTGACAAAAAACTGTAACTATATTATCTACTAGCCACTGCGAAGCTAGCCCGGCGTTGCCCGTGCCTGTGATGTTTGGTTTTTATATGGCTTGAAATTTTCCGCAGATTTCAAATCCGTTGAAATTTTTAATCTGTCTTTAACAATTCCGAATTTACGAAACAAGAAGATAACAATCCCAGTCTAAATGTTTTTATTTCTTTGCTCTCCTTCGTTAAAATGGAAATCTGTTTTTGTTTTTATTTTAACGCGAAGGGCAGTAAATGCAACCTGTTTATTTTTGAAAAGCGAAAGTTCACGTGACGTCACAATCTCTTGCTAAAATTAAAAGATTAAAAGAAAATCAAACGAACAAGGTAAATTTCATGTTAAAAAATAATCCGCAAATATCAAATCCGTTAAAATTTTTATTCTACTTTTAACGATCGCTGCTATAGAAAAAAGCACTGAAGAACGCCAGTGATAACTTTAGTAATCTTTTGCTTTACTGGAATCCGTTTCGCAGGAAATCAAAATGAATGAATCTCGAAACAAACGAAGGTCATTCGAATGTGTTATCTCCACGGTGATGAAAGAAACTTCATGGTTCCAAAGGCTGACGTCAAGGTGACACGTGAGGGCGAAAAGTCTAAATTTTGATGTTTCTTCATTCCTCGGAATTACCGCGGTAGAATGAAGAATGGTGAAAAAAAAAAAACTATTAAATTCATTTTTAAATGTTCTAGATTGAAGTAGAAAATTTGCTTCGACATTAAATTGCAAAAAAATTTGCACTACCTGTGTACCAAATCTGATTACAGAAGTGCCGTAGATTCGTCAGGACTCAGTGGGCAAGAAACAAACAAACAGACAGACAGACAGACAAACACTTTCTTTTATAATAGTAGAGACAGTGGCGGATTAAGCGGTAAGCTGACTGAGCGGCCGCTTAGGGCCCCGGAATACCAAAGAGCCCCGAGCTCTTAAAATGTCTTTTCATTAGGGTTCGAGGAAAGTTGTGATAGCATCTTTACAATGTGCGTCTTTAAGTGCAGTGAAAAGAGTTTCAAAAACAAGATGGTCAGCAAGAGCAGATGCTGTGCTATAAAACTTGGTTTCACACATATAAAAGAGGCTTTAACGGAAATTTGTAATTCAGAAGAAAAAAAAGGTACCCTAGTGGAGTCAACTTCATTTCTGAAGACAATGGGAAATATGAAACCACCTTAATGACAGTTATTTGGAATACTATTTTACAAAGAATAAATGGTAATAGTAAATCACTGCAATCAGTGGAATACGAACTATTGAAAGGATATGACCTACTGAAGTCATTAGAAAATGTTATAAATAATTCCGGAGAAAAAGTTGAAAAACAGGCAACTTATTTATCAGGGCTATCATTTAATGTATAAAATGGACAAACTCGCAGACAACAAAAGAGAAAAATGTTTTTTGATGAAAACAAAGAAGTCGGACACATGAATTTACAATAGAAAACACTTCATAGTCCATTCATTTGATGTCATATGTGATAATATCAAGGCAGAACTATCTCAAAGAACTCAGACGCATGAAGCTGTTGAGCAATCTTTTCGAATATTTTTTAATTGGAATTTATCAATCTCTCTATATTAAAAAAAGTTACCGCCGTCGCCGCAGGATTGAAAACTGTGTTGTTTAGCTCGATTCTTAGACGGTCTCCCGAAAAAGTTCGGATCAGAAAAACATAAAAATTAACATGGTTTGTTCTTCATCATGTTCCTTGGACAATTGTAAAGATCTTTTTCCGATGCGGTTATTAGTTTAGGGTTTATTAAGTGTCGAAATTGGGGGGTTTATTAAGGCGAGCAGGGTGCGAAGCCTCCTAGTAGAAAAAAAAATAGAACACTATAAAAAAGTTGAAGAATAAAGAAATATATAATAAATAAATTAAAAAAATTACAAATATGACAATTATGCTTATACTTTTGAAGATTAATTTGATTGTTTTTTAATATCTCTAAAAGAAAACGAGGACACCATAAAAACCACACCAGACATCTATTGAGCAGCCAAAGAAATTTCCTGCACAGTTCCAAAAGTTGAAATATTATTAAAAATTTTTTTAACAATTCCCTTATTCAATGCATCAGGAGAAAGATCGTTTTCTGTTTTAAAGCGAGTAAAAAACTATTTAAGGAGTACTATGCGAGAAGAAAGATGAATTAATATGGCCGTTCTGTATATAGAGCAAGAAATTTTAAACCGAATTGACGCTGCTAAAATAATTGATGAATTCGCTAAAAATAAAGCAAGACGGAAATTCATGTAAAACTTGTTTTTTAATAAATTTATTTAATGTGTTATTGTATGAAAATTTTGATTACTTTTATGTTTTGAAAAAAATTAGTGAGAGTTTTTCTTGAAACTTTTTCTTGAGTTAGTGGGCCCCGAAAATTTTAACGCTTGGGTAGACTTGATCCGCTTGACTTGATCCGCCACTGAGTAGAGATTAAAATATAATATTTCCCTATATATGTTTTATCCCTTGTTATTTAAAAACTCAGTGCAGGGGGACTGGGCATGATTTCTCCCCTTTTATATCGATATTTTGCTCTTCACTTTGCAAAAGTAAAATTTGCAAAACAAAAAGGAATCGTTAACTTTTCAAACGATTAAAGAATTGAGAACCAAAAAAAGTAGTTTTTTACCATGCTCCTTCCCTTTTTCCAAGGGACCCACGAGTTAGTACTAAAAAAATAATGTACAAAATTTGACCCACTGCTTAAAAAGGTTCTTCGTCCTCCTAGAATTAACTTAACGTTTCGTAAAATTCTTGTATAAATTAACTAAAAAAAAAAAACATATATGCCCCTAAACTAGAACTCAGTGCTGTTAGGATTGAACACTAGATGATAGTTGGAAAATGTTATAATTAATATTTATGCCTTTGTAAATATTATTTTTTTATACTTACATTTTATTGTTATTTTAAAGAAACAGTTTTCGTGTCTTACCTCATACACTGTATTTTGGATTTTTTTTTTAAATACCAGTTTTATAAATTGTCTTTTACAATGCAAGATATGAAATGAAATTTTTTCTTTGCTATTAATATTTATGTTTTTTTTTTTTTTTTTTTTTTTTTTTTTTAATAATTTATGTGCTTTTACTTAAACATTAACTATGCATTAGATGCTATAGCACATATTTTATTGCTGAAATTACTTTTAAATACTGTTCACTTAAGTAAAAGAACAAAAATATTTTTTCTTTTATTTGAAAACTTGGCAAGACCCATACTATAAACATGTTTTCTTATACATTTTTTTTTTAAATTGAACAAAAGAAAATTCCCCCATATACTACAGAAGTACAACACGGGACTAACAGAAGTAAGTTGATTAAACAAATAAATAGTGCAATAAAGTTAACTAAACTTGCAAGATTTGACAACCTTAACAAATGAGTAGAAACCATAGACTAATGTAGAAACGCAGATGACTCCTTGTACATTTGAAGAAGTTATAATAGTATTGAAATCTAAACCATGTTATTTTATAATCACTCTTTCCTTGTCATATTATTTTTAAATTTAAATAAATCTTCTTAAATTTTAATATTTAATTTTTTAGATGTACAAACTTTTTGTTCTTTGATTTATAGTGTAAAAAGTTAGATGTTTTTGAGCAAAAATTAGATACTATTACACACATTTTAATGATGAAAATTTTAAAAACATTATACGATTGAAACATATACATTGGATATTATAACAAACTTTTAAATGCAGATTAAAAGTTTTTTTTAAATTTTACAATGAAGACATTTGAAGTCAGTTTGATTCATAAAGCGTGTTTTTATGTATGATGAAAAAAATTAAGAAACCTGTAAAAGTAAAATATTTTTTAGCCTTTATTTGAAACTTTGCAAGACCTATGAAGATGTTTCCTTACACATTTGAAACAGTGAAAAATAGTATTAAAAACCATTTGTCCTTGAAGTTCTAAATTAAATGCTCTAGCAAACCAAAAACTTTACTAAACATGTGAACTACCTTTTATTTATTTGAAAACCTTGTGTTTATTATTAGGTTTTTAAATTGTAGAGTCAAATACCAATACTGTACAAGTATTTTACAAGATACTTTGTATTGGTCGTTTAATTTAAAATGTACTACATTGCTGCGTTAAATGGATAGTAAGTGGGTTTTCTGATTTTGAAAATAATGTGTACACTTCTGCGCTGCTAACAAAATAAAATTTTGCCCTTTTTTGATAGTTAATGCATAATCTAAAGATTTACTCACACCACTAATAGTTTTGCACACGAGTAAAATTAAATACAACTGAAAATTTTAAAAACTAATTAATTTTTAAATGAATAATATTTTTGAAATAATGGTTAAATCTGAACTATGTATTCTTAAAACAGTATGAAAAAAATTTCTTAAGACATATTGAAAGAAGTCATACTGAAACAAAGTAAATTATAAAAAAATTTATTGAAAAAAAAACAGGATGTATATATTTATAAATCAAAATCCACTATTTCCAAAATATTAAACATTGCTATTGAAAAGTGTTATCTGTTCGTGAAAAAATAATTTTAAACTGGAGGTTGAAGAACTGAAACCCCCATATATAACACCATACCTTATACCCCCCATATATAACACCATACATTTACTATTCAATAAAGTTAATCTTATTTTAGATTTTTTTTTTAAATCTTTTGTTAGTAACAATGAACTCATAAGTGAAGAGTGTAATCAGAAAATACGTGCTTGTGGGCACAAATCTTTACCTTTTATTGAACAGAAATTAGTATCTAGTAGTAGGGATTTAACTCAATAGGCCCTATAATTTTACACTTAACAGAAACAGAGCATTATAGTTTTTAGGAAAATGAATAACCATTATGTAAATTTGAAACCAAAATTACCAAGCATGTCTATGCTCAATAAACGCCTATTTACGTTTAGAGATTGGCCACGTACAAACTTCGACATTTGGGACCTGGCCGAAAACGGATTGTTTTATACGGGTATCTCGGACAGGGTCAGGTGCTATTGGTGTGTGGCGAAGAGGTTGGAAATTGGCAAGGGGATGTAGTGAGACACGAACACATAAAATTTAAAACAATTTTTGGTAATCCAACAACAACAAATGAGTGTTAACCCTAGATAAAAAAAAGTACACCAATAGATGAAATTTTACAGATTGATGAAATCAAGAATAATACCAATTGTTTTTATAAAACCCGATGTAAGACCTTACCCCTCAAACAACGACAAGGACTAACTACTTTGTAAAATTTGTAAGGAATCGGAAATGGATGCTAATATACAGCCTTGCGGTCATATGGTGACATGCATGAGATGTACGAAAAGTCTCTTAATATGTCCTCTATGTACCGAACCAATATTTAACATAAAATTAAAGCGTACATTTGTTACTAAACGTTATCTACCCTTAATCAATACAAGTAGTAGATGCAATATTAGTGATTAAATGAACATAGTGTGGAAGAATTCTACAAGAGTGGTATTTTGAGTTTAGGGTCATGAAATTAACACATGTGTGGCTGCAAAAAAAACAAGTAAGGAAGTTTGAGACTTCTAAAAAAAACTTTGACTTTCTATCAAGGACTTGTGGAAAATAGCGTAGGAAAGACTTATACCCCCCTTATAAATATATTAAATAAAATAACCATTTTACTTATTTGTTGTTTGTTCATTACACGCTAAACCTATTTAGGATAGATGAATTTTAAAGTGCCTTAAAAAGGAGTTACAAATTGCTTTAAGAAATATGTGTGTAAATGTACTCTGTAATGCAAGAAAGGTTGAAATAAATATTCATATTTTGATATTGCTATATATTTTTTATTTTCTAACCTATTTTTTTTTTTTTTACTGCATAACTTTTTGTTGTTGTTCTTAATTAACTTTATTTTGCCTTTTCCTTAAAAAAAAACATCCTAGATTTTTTGCTACTGCTTAATTTTTTTCAAACGTTTAACTTTTGTTTTATACTGTTAAACTTTTTTATTGCCACTTAACTTTTTTTTACCGGTTTACTTTTTTTTACTGATTAATTTTTTTAACCGCTTAACTTTTTTTACTGTTAAAACTTTTTTTTTGTTACTTTGTGTTTTTTAAGTTAAGTAGTAACAAAAAAGGTTTAACAGTAAAAAAAAGTTAAGCGGTTAAAAAAATTACACAGTTAAAAAAAGTAAGCCAGTAACAAAAAAAGTTAAATGGTAACAAAAAAAGTTTAACAGTAAAAAATGAAAGTTAAACGGTTAAAAAATTAAGCAGTAGTAAAAAATCTAAGGTGTTTTTTAAAAAAATAGGGAAAAGGCAAAATAAAGTTCATCAAGAACAACAACAAAAATTTATGCAGTAAAAATAGGTTATAAAATAAAAAGGATGTAGTAATCTCAAAATATGAATATTTATTTCACATTTCTTGCATTACAGAGTACATTTATACACATCTTTCTAAAAACAATTTGTGACTCCTTTTTAAGGCACCTTGTTCCTCCTTATCTTGCCGCTCAAGTGGCCCTCATACTACTGATGTTAATTAAAAATTTACCATAAAAAGAAAAGCCGTTGTACAAGTTTACCGTTTATGTTATAAGGTATTGTGCCATAAAATACACTCTGTTCATAAAATACATTCATACCTTAGAAACCTACTATTGTGAATTATGTGCCATTTTAAAAATCATTTTACAATCTAGTTAAATTAATTACACTTTTATTTTAAATCCCAATTGAAGGAATAAAAAATTGAAATGGTTCTATTTAGTGTTAAGACTATTCGCTCAAGATAATTAATTTTAAATAATCTTTCAGTTTTAGTTTGTGCATTCTTTATTAAATCAAAATCAAAATTATGCATAAAAATTTTAAATATCAATTTTCTTCAAAATGTGCTAAAAAAATTTTAATTTAAAAAAGTTGAAAAATTCAAGAATTTTTAAAGTGTATCTTCTTTTTTAATTATTATGATGTAAGCTTGATTTTTTTATAATATTCCTTTAACTATAATATAAAAATTGTAGGTATTGAATTGAAAATACAATGAATAGATCTTGAGATAAAATATAAAACCTGAAATGTTGTGTAAAATATCACAAAAAAAAAATTTAGTGCATATTTATTTAAAAAAAAAAAAGTTCTACTTATAATAATTAAAAATGCATACCTATATTTCATAATAAGATTCTATATGCAAAAAGGATTTGAAGTCAATTGATTGGAAATTTAAAAAAGCCTTTGCATTTTGAATCATAAGATATATACAAAAAATGAAATAGGAGAAAAAGATGTTTAAATTTTTAAAATTAAAATTATGCTATAAAATTTTGAATAAAAATTATTCAAAATTTTACAATAGCTACTTTCTACGTATAAGTGTTTACAACTTCCTTGGGCCATGAGTAATCCTTTTTGATTAAGAGCCAATGCCTTTGTTCTGTTTGCTTTTTTCTCTAATTTTCGAACATGTTAAAATTTGTCACTAATACGGTTCAAGGCTGCTACACACTAGGCCAGTAATTTAGTCGAGTAGCGAGTGATTTAGTAGCTCTACTAAACGAGAAAACGGCAAGTGGGGGAGTGGTTGTTCACACACGGTTTAGTTGGTGTTCGAGTGTCGATTGCTAAAGATGATTTGGAGAGCGAAGCTGAATCGCGATGAAAAAGATGATATGAAATAGAGTATACAGATGGATGTATCATGTACCTATACATATTTACTTCCGAAGTAAATAGAAGAGATGAAAAAGTTAAAATGTTATTAAAAATTATTTTCCGTACACTTAAATGAAGCTAGCATTCTTTTACGAAAGAGAAGTGGTTAGTCATATCACTTTTCAATCAACATTTAATTAATTCAACCCGAGCAACGACGGGTTATTAATTCTGCTAGTTTAAAAATAAATCAAAATACTTACCTAATTTTTTTAATTTTCTGTTTGATTTCCTTCACGTGAAACTGGTATTCCAATCGCTTTTTCTAACTCATCGATTGCAACTGCCTTGACTGCTTTATTCTTATACAGGGAATATTTACCATTCCATAAGCACTCCTACTCCACATAAGCAGTAACAAATTTGACCGTAGTATCATCAATTCAACGAATTATGTTACCGATAAAAATGTTATTTTAAGAGAATAAAAAACGTTAAACATTTAAACAGAACGGATTTATTGACTAAAGAAAAATAATGAAATTAAATTATAGCGATGAAAACGATCCGCAAACATTTTTTTAATATAGAGGGATGTGTAATAGGCGTATCTCTCTATATTAAAAAAAGTTACCTCCGCCGCCGCAGGATTGAAAAATGTGTTGTTAAGCTCGATTCTTAGACGGTTTCCCGAGAAAGTACTGATCGGAAAAAAATGAAATTAACATGCTTTGTTCTTCATCGTATTCCCTGGATAATTATTAAGATTTTTTTCCGATGCGGCTATTAGTTTAGGTTTTATTAAGTGTTAAAGTTGAAGAAGTGAAATTTCTTACGTGAGTGAGCAAAACACATTTAAATTTTCAGTCTTTAGTCGTGAGGTTTTTTTTAAGAGTACCTCTCAACGTAAATTTTTGCAGCTCGTCGAGTTTTTTTTTAATTTTCAATTTGGTTCTTGATAATATTTTTTTTTAATTCGGGAAAAATGGGGACATTTTTGTTACTTTTTTTTTAAACTGCCGTATCTATATCTTATTACTATTAGTTTTTAATTTTTAAAATATCGCAGTATACCTCAGAATGTACTCTTTCTTACGGTACTATTTTTTTTTTAAATCGGTTAATAATTAAATTGGATGCGATCAAAAGTTGGTGATACAAAATTCGGAATATTTGGATATTTTCGCTACTTTTTGTCACAACAGTTATATCTACAGAAAAAAACATTATTTTTTAAATTTGAGAACATCACTGAATACATTACATTACACTCTTTCTTATGGTACAATTATTTTTTAAATTGGTTAATAAATAAAATCGATGCAATTAAAAGTGGGTCATACAATTTTCGGAATTTTCAGATCGTAATTTCCGATACAAAACTAAAACTGTCATATCTATATCGTATTACTATTAGTTTTTAATTTTTAAAATATCGCAGTATACCTCAGAATGTTCTCTTTCTTACAGTACAATTATTTTTAAAATTGGTTGATAAATAAATTGGATGCAATCAAAAGTTGGTGACACAAATTTCGTAATTTTTATTTCGCGGAGCAAATTCGCGGAGCATTGCATTCGCTGAGGGTTGTATTTTTTACTATCGGGTTTGCCAGATATCAAATTTATCGTAGCACCAATTGCCATGAAAACGATTTCTTTTTATTTGGCGAGGAAAAAGGCTCGCTTTTTTCCCCTCTGTTTTCAGACGGTTTACCGAGAAAGTACAAAGTACAGATCGTAAAGTTTCTAGATTAACACGGTTTACTTAAAATTGTACAGGGAACAAGATGCAGAAGATTTTTTACTGATTCGGCTATTAGTTTAGGGTGCATTAAGTGTTAAAGTAAAAATAAGTGAAATCACTTGCGAAAGAGGTATTGGTTTGCGAAGCAAACCAAACGGGATTGCGTAGCAATCCCCGGGGGTCAGCGAGCAGGTTGCGAAGCCCTCGCTGTGACGTCATGGACCGGAAAGTGAAATTAGGATAATAAAAATTATTCAGATAGTTTCACTGTGCGAAAGGAATGTTGGTTTGCGAAGCAAACCAAATGGCATATGTAAAAGGAGTGTTGGTTTGCGAAGCAAACCAAATGGGATTGCGTAGCAATCCCCGGGGGTTGGCGAGCGTAAGCGAGCAGGGGGCGGATTCCCCCTAGTTTAAAAAAAAAACACACACAAGAAACAGACCTCGCGGAATGAAAACGAATTAGTTATGAACTTTACTAAACAGACGTGCTCACACCTGTCTAGTAGCACGCTAGCTGTTAGTGGAGTGGGGTGGGAGGCACTACTCGACCGCCTACTATCCATATGACTGGATCGAGTCCACTAAATCGTTTTACTAAACTACTCGACTAAATAGTTTTGTCCCAACTCGTTTAGTTACTAAATAAATCGCTACTCGACTAAATTACTGGTCTAGTGTGTAGCAGCTGAAAGTTAATATCGGGCATCAATTATCTGTCCACGTTTTAGGCCCGGTGCACACATCCGTGTTTTCAACGTGCGGCGCCGCTGCCATAACGCATTTGCGGTCTGAGATACATTAGATCCAATGGAGTAGTGCACACATGCCTCCGGCGCAGCTACGGCGACGCACGTCCAACTTGTGTGTAATTTGTTCCGCAGTTCCCAATGCGCCGCAGCTCGCCGCACACGCTTCTCCGGTCTGAAATACTTTGTTTTCATAAATAAATGGAATATAAATAATAATTAATAAATGGTTGTATGCAGTAACATCTATTTGGTATCAAAATATATTTTTTTACACCAAGTAAGCGAAATAAACACGTTTTCTTTGATAAAATATTTATTGCAAATGGCGCGAAATGAGCACTTGCGTCATTTCACGGTTATATGTGTATAGTTGGGCTTCGGTGCCGCAGTGGCGCTGCACATTGAAAAACCGGATGTATGCACCGTGCCTTAAAGTATCGGATCATAACCTAATCAAAACAGCTTTATGAATAAGTTGAATAGTTGAAAGTATACTCGCAAACTGCTTCTGATGTAGCCATTTCAACACGTTTTTTCGACACAAAATTTTTATTTGGACACTTGGACCAAATCATGCTGTATCGACTCTCATTTGTCATGGACCTTGGAACATCTTTCTAAAAGTTCATCAGAAATAAGATGCTGGTATATTGGCAAAATCTTTGTCAAATGTTCATCCTTAATTGGTGTCCCAACTTTCAATTTATGAGAACCTGGTTGTAAATGTCTGGCTTTCTCAGACTGGTAAAAGCACCGTGACCTTTGGAACACTTGAAGTGTTGTAGTTTCTTGTCTGTTGATATGCTATGATAGACTAGCATATATGGCACTATCAGCTTTATTTGCCAATATTGCATTTTGATAATAACGAGCTAATTTTTTTCCGTTTTTTCAGGTAAACTGCCATGAAATTTTCCACCCAATGTGACACCACGAGCTTTCCACGTTTTTACTGCCTCTCTCAATTGTGTCTACAACGTTTACTAATGAAGTAAGAATGACTGATTTATATACTTTTCGTTTCACAATATTCATGCTTTAGTACTTTTTTTTATTAGATTATATTTTCTGAGTAAATACTGTTGATTTGTATTTCTAAATTCAAAATGTCTAAAGATAATATTTTTGTTTATTATTTTGTTAAAGTATTTTTTCGCTATTATAACCTATTAGCTGGCCAAAAAATAAAGTTTTGCACTTCAAATTTTATTTGCATTTTTATTAATGGCTAATTTTTTACTCGTATACAGGTAGATGAATTTATAACGTCAGCGTTTATTAGTCAAAATATGAAAAATTCTCTAGAGGGGCGGCATATTAGGTCTTTGCACGCGGGCGGCAGACACCCTAGGATCGGCCCTGCCTTTTAGTTATAATTACAAAAGTCAGTCTGATTTTCTAGGACAACATTTTAAACAGTATGACAACTTTTTAAGCAAAAATGTTTTTGCTGTATTTTTCTCATTTTTAAGGTGCTAAGGTCCTTAGGTAAGCTAAGGTCCCCCTTAAATTTACGAAAACTGTGGAATTCAGAATTCTGTACAACTGTGCTCTGTTTATTATATTGTATTTGTGTATTTGTTGATTTTATTATTTGCATTCTGTTTTTGTGTGATTAAAATTGACCTTTTTCTGAATTATAAGCGTTTTATGTCAACATTTATAAAGATTTTTGTGCACAGTTGGAATGTTTTTGCGTGTTACTGATCCTTTTTCAAATTGTATAATTTGTTCAAAAATGAATGATGCCCCTGATGTCAGACTAAATACCTGATTATGTGAATAAAAAATAACTAAAAATGCACTTTTTCTTTGAAATTATTTTTAAGGCTATATCAACAGAAATCAACAGTTTCCCAAATCAAAAATGTTTTGGAATATTTTTTTAAAGAAGCATTCAAATACAAACACAAATATTGACGACCAGCTACAGGCTCAAGCCAAACAAGGCTGGTCCTTTGTTTATGAATCCCCCAATTCCCATTGACTATCCAATTGAATGTTAAATTCGTACACTCCCTTTGAATTAACTATATTTTCTGGCAACGCGTTCCATTCGTCTATTATTCTATTAAAGTAGTAGTTTTTCCTTAAATCCAGATTAAAATGTGTCTTATTCAATTTATACCCATGTTATCATGTTCTGTTATCCCTATTAAAATTTAAGCCCTCTGTGTCCCCTTGTTTTACCAACTACGGCATAAAAGACTAAACTAAAAAAAAGAAAAAAGTTTATATATTAGTAAGATTTTATAATTCATAAATAAATGTTCTTTTTAAGTTCAGAGACATTAAAAAATTGCTATTTTAAAGCATTTATGCTAAAAATATTTAACGAATATTTATCTTTTAATCAGAAATGCAAATGGCGTTTTAATTGGAATAAAACAGCGTGAGATACTTATGGGAACCTATTTCGGTTGTTATGGAAACGAGGCCTTGATCCGACCGACACCATAGTAGTGTCAAGTGATCCCCACCTAGGACCCCGGCGTCAAAGCGATTTCCAATATAATTTAGAAGTCCATTACTTCTTATGGCAGTGAACCTTTTTCTTTTACTTCTCTGTGGTTTTGGCATTAGTGATTAATTTATTTTGAAAGAAACATTATTTTTCTTGAAGTTTCCATTCAACGGTACGCGGAATAATGGAGCTTGTGTTAAAAATAACTATTATGAAAGGCAAAGCAAACTCAATCGATTACAATGTTTCGAAAAACAGATGGTCGATTTTACAACGTTTGAAAAAAGAAGATCCCTGCCGTCACAACGGAAGTTTCACATGTATCTAAGTTGCGTAAGAACAGCTTCCATTTGCAGAGTAAGCAACCTCGACCTCCTGTCACAAAAGACGAAAAATTTTCAATTTTTCAAAATTGCTAACGTATTTCTAATTTTGACTATTATAAAAGGAAGTGTTTGTTTGTCTGTTTCTTGTCTGTTCTTAGACGATTCTATGGCACTTACAGCAATGAGATTTGGCACACAGGTAGTACGAATTATTTGGTAGCGAAGAATTTTAAAATTCAATCTAGAAGATTTTAAAATGAATTTTATGAAATTTAATCATTTTGAATGCTACATCATAGAAGAGATCACATATTCTAAATTTATTGTTTTCGTAGATTTTGCTCGGAGGAATAATTTTTCAGCCAGACGATAAAAACAATCTTTTAACTTGAGTCAATTAGTTCTTTTTCTATCTCCCTAGACCGTTAAAGATAGAGTAAAAATTTCAGCGGATTTGAAATCTGTTGAAAATTTCACAAAAAATCCACACATAAAAATATGATTTTTAGACTTTAAATTGAAAAATATTTTATATTTTCGCACCAGATTGTGACATCACGCTAACATTCGTGTTCCAAAAATAAACAAATTGCATTTCGTGCCCTTCAAGTTAACAAAAAAAAAAAAAAAACAGATTACATTTCCTGCCCTCTTCGATTTCAGTGGAGAGCAAAAATAAAAAACATTTCGGCAAGCATTGTTTAGTTCTTTTTTGTAAAAGCGATTCGTTAAAGATAGATTAAAAATTTCAACGGATTTGAAATCTGCGAAAATTTTTACACTAGAATAATACCTTATATCACGGCGTTGCCGGTGATCGCAAACAAAAACCACAGTCACGGACAACGCCGGGCTAGCCACGCGATGGATAACAAGTAGCGAAAAGAAATATCACGGGCAACTCCGTTATGGCTGTTGTAAGCTACAAATTCGCAAATCAAATGGGAATCCATGATGGCTGTTATCCAATAGGCTACGAATTCCCATTTGGTTTGCGAAGCAAACCAACTTCACGGGCAACGCCGTTGTGGCTGTTATCCAATAAGTTACGAATTCCGATTTGGTTTGCGAAGCAAACCAATAACCTCACAAAAGCAACTGGCACGGGCAACGCCGGGCTATCCACGCAGTGGCTAGTATTATTATAAGATCAGAAAAGTCTTATTTAAAATTAATTTTATTCTAACAATCTTTCAGTTTTAAATAAATTCTTGTGGTACTTTTTTTAAATTTAGAGAATCGGTATCGAAATGAAAACATAGTACATATTTACATTGATAGTGTAGTTACTTGACTATGGAGTACAGATTTCAATAACACCCATGAAACATGAAAAACAAATGTACATTTAATTGTCTTGATTTTATAATTTGATGATTGATTTTAAATGTCGCCTGAGATTGTCGCCAGGAAATGATTACAGATTCATTTCCAGCGCACTAACAATTCGAGCGAATGGATGTATGACAAAAAATTTTGATTGTCATTGTTTAGTTCTTTTATAAGTAAAATCTGAATCGTTAAAGATAGATTGAAAATTTCTACGAATTTGAAATACACTGAAATTTTTACACCACGTAGATACTTGGGAGGTGACATCGATGTCGATGTTTTCAAAACATCGATATCTTTTAAAAAACATCGATGTATAGGAGTCGATGTTTTTGTAACATTGATGTTTATACTTGTCGATGTTTTTACGCTGTCGATGTTTTATTTTTAAATGAAAAAAGTACCGTTATAAAAATTTAAAAAATAACCAAGTAGCATAATTTTCATAATTAGCAAATTGAACATACTTTTAGACCAAAGTGGCCAAGTGTGAAGGGTCTGAAAAGTAGGGATGTGACATCGATATCGATGTTTTATAAAAAACATCGATGTATTGGAGCCGATATCGCATTACTAATTGCTAAACCAATTTTAAGAAATGGGAGGGGAAAGTTTAAATACACTGAATGTTAAAAACATTGATGGTTTTGGGACTATGTTTTAAGTTTGAACATCGATGTTTTGTTGTCGATGTAGCATCACTAGGTACTAAACCAGTTTTAAGAAATGGGGGAAAAATTTAAATACACTGAATTTTAAAAACATCGATGGTTTGGGGGCGATGCATTATCAACATCGATCTTTTGCTGTTGATGTCTCATCAATAGTTTCTAAACCAGTTTTAAGAAATGGGGGGGGGAAAGTTCAAATACATTGAATTTTAAAAACATCGATGGTTTGGGGGCGATGTATTATCAACATCGATGTTTCAAAACATAGATGTTTTGCTGTCGATGTCGCATCCCTAGTAGATACTAGGGATGCGACATCGATGATAATGTTTTCAAAACATCGATGTTTTATAAAAAATACATCGCTTTATTTATCATCGATATATTGGAGCCGGAATGGACACAAATAATCATAGTTGTGTATCAAAACCTTGTTGAAAGTATGCCCAGAAGGGTTGCTAGTGTAAATGTAGCACGTGGGGACCATCCCCCTATTAAAGCATGTATTCTTTCCCCTATAAGGACATCAAGATGTGATGGTATTTATACCATCACATCTTGCTGTCCGGTCCATTATTATAGTGTATATGTGCCGAAGAGCGCAATAAATTCCACTGCTTGAACAGTGTATACAGACAATAAGTATGAAGACTGTAACTGTAAACAGCATTTAGACGATGTTCTCCAAAGCCTCCTTTACACTTATCCGTGAAAACTGGTAAATAGGTTCCAAACTGACAACGATGTAAATTATATAGTTGTTGGAATATATCTGAAGCAGTATCAGACTTGGTGTACGGATCGAATGGGTTTATGTAAGTAAGATATGGAAAATCCCATGGTGGTAATCGAAAATATCAGTTCATTGGGGCACGATGTCACTAAGGTTTGAGTCGCTAGCGATGAAATTTACCCGCCCATGAAAAGGTCTTATACAACATGGTCGAGCTTCGTAAAGTCGATTCAAATATGAAGCATGTCAGGCTTCATGGCTTTGGATAACAATTATCTGTTATTGAAATAATAATTGACGGACAATTTTTTCCGTCGCATGTTAAGTGGGAGCTGGTGACATTCCACTTAGAGCAGGCGTGGCCAACCTTTTACATACCATGCGTCAATTTTTTTTCATATATGAGTTCAGATGCGCCCAGAACTCGAGCCCCTTTCTAACTTCTTATGTTCATGACATATCCTTAATTACATTTTCAATAAAAGTATGTATGTAAAAGACATAATTAACTTTTTAAAATGGTTTAATTAATTGCATGTAAAACAATATCTATTACAGCACATAAATATTACTTATCATTAATGAGACCTTTTGGATTCTGTTGGTCTTTTAATGTCTGGTGTTAAATTTGTTACTAAGAGAAGCAGATAATTCTTCAAATATGAGTCAGTCATTCTCGACCACATTTTGGCTTTTAATAAATTTCAGAAGAAATGAAAATGATTGATCACATCTGTATGTTGTTCCCAAACGGCATATATAATTTTTTCGCAAATTTTCTTAGGTCTGGAAATTATTCACAGGGTAATGAACGCCAGAAATTAATCATGTCAGAAACATTTTGATCTGAAAAAAATCTCATCAAATTTCATTATCAATAATGCACTTGTTTTTAAATCCATAAGTTCCATTTGTATGTTACTAGGCATCTTCATTGCGGTTTCTTCATTAAATGAAATTGGGTGTATAAATGCGAGCTTACAGTTCTCTTCTTTAGCCAAATCACGAAAAAGACTTTGAAATTACCCTTGCAATAACTTGAATTTTTTTTTCAATATATTTGGTCAAATTGCTATTATTCGTAGCACATTCAGTGCTTTTTTAAGTGTGAAAATTGGCTAAAATCCTACTTTTCCCACTGAGAGATGGACAGTTAAAATGAATCGGTGCTATTTACGAAGCTAGGAAATAATTTATTCTTGCCTTGTATTTTCGAACTAAGATAATTGAGAAGGCTTGAGCAACATAAACTAAAAATGCCATATCAAATAGCCAGCTGTTATTAAATAATAGAGTTCTTTCATCAGGTAATTCATTTTCCTGTTTTAAAAAAATCATAAACACCATTTTTCAAATTGAAAAATCTACTCAGAACCTATCCTCTAGAAAGCCAGCGCACTTCACAATGAATGACAAGTTCACCATATTCCAAATCTAACAATTCATAATATTCTCTGAAATCTCGTCTGTTTAAAGCTCTTGCTTTAATTTTAATCACACATTTCACAACCGGTAACATAATATGCTGCATTTTTAAAGTTTTCCCATAAAGCACCTCTTGGTGTATAATGCAGTGATTATTTAGTGCAGGATGATTTAAAATTTTTCAAGCGAAGCTGAAGTGCTATTTACTTTACCTATCATTGACGGCGCTTCGTCAGTACAAACACTGATGAGTTTATTATAGTCATGTTAAATTTTGTATGCATGATTTTACTTTTTCCAATTTGTTTGATCCTCTTGTTTTACCATGAATTTGGTAATTTGTAATTAACGTCGTAATTTTTGGTAATTTGTAATTAATGTAGAGTAACACAACGGGCTATTAACGACGGCCCGGAATCAATCCCATGAGGGAAAGACCCGAGTACAACATCACGTCATTTTGAACCACGGTCAATTGACGAGGCAACACCTGAGTTGGCACCCCACTCTCCAAACGTCCACACCAATCCAACGTGAGACTTTCGGCCACTACAGATTTAAGGTGCACCAGCCGCCTTTACACCATACGCTTAAAACATCCATACCCGGACCCGGATTCAAGCCAGGGACCTCCCTATCTAGAGGCTAACACTTTAACCACTATACCTGTTGGTCGGCGTGTTTTACCATGAAATGACTCAAGACTGGCAAGTTCTTCGAAGACATTAAAATTATCATTTCCTCTTATAGAATGCTTAACTGGGCTACATCACAGATGTCCTTTGATTCATCCGAAGCTAGAGAAAAGAAAGTACAAGAATGGACAAGGTCTTCCGGTTGCTGAGATACAACGTGAGGGAAATACTCCATACGTCTCGTAACTGTCTGCCTTAATAAAGCAATTTCGTCTGTTTTCCTTTCAATACCTTTATTATCAAGATGGCGGGCAAATATTTGGAGACAAGGCTTAACAATTTCTTTTCCGTCAGAAAAGGGTTTATTTGTTTCGCTAATGCTAAAGCAATTTCATAGGAAGCATCTGTCAACACCAAGTCTTCACAACTTACTTTATCCAAAATACTTTGACTTCTGATTTCTTCCATTCTCTTAGTCACATTATTTTCGTAACTCAGACCCAAGAAAGAGTCTAATGGTGTTTTATAGTGTCTATTAAGATCATGTCTTCTATTATGTGAGAGTACTTTCACAAACAATGTTGAAAATATGAAGATGGATTCAGTTATGGCACCTACTTCTATAGAATAAGTAGGCGCAAAGATGCAATGCATCCATTGTAATCATCCAATGCGCCAAGTTTGGCGCATGCGCCATGGGTTTGCCACCACTGACTGTAATCGGTGATGTATGAAATGCACCAGTAGTATGGAGATTATCTGACCGCCTTTTCCAAGATGGCGGTCGTTTGCTTACATTTTGTTGGAGGAACAAGATGGCGTCGCTTTGTTTGCATTTTGGAGATGTGTTGACCTGATGATGAAGAATTGTTTGGAGTGCCATCTGGAGGTGGGATGAATAATTCCTTGGATTCGAACATGGGACCACAGGATCCGAAGTTTAAATTGTATTAACATGTTCTCTTGCATCAATTAAGTTTCTATTTTTGTCAAAATGACTTATAAATTGTAAGAAGTGTTTTGCATTGATTAAAATTTTATTTTTCAAAATGACTGGTATCACCCACGCCTTTGATAGTTTTACATCTGAGTAAAATTAAATAACAACTACAAATTTTAAATACTAATACATTTTAAAATTAACAAATATTATTGAAATAATGGATTAAATATGAATTCTTCAAATAATCTCTGCATAAACAAACACAAATAATTCTAAATAGATTGAAAGGAGCCACATAGAAACAGTGTAAATTATAACACTTTTTCTCAGAGTAATGATGTTCGTTCCTTTCTCTACGATGTATTTGAGAGCACTTTTAGTATGCTGAATGCTTTTAACACTTCCTTCTCAGGTGTAAAATATAAGAGAGGAAGGTGAGTTGTTGTCAAAGATTACTCCCAGGAATTTCATCTCGTGGACTAGAAAAATTTGTGAATTTCTGATGTAATAGATCGTAGGATCTGGATGTAGATCTCACTTTTCTACAGAAATAAACGCAGCAGTTCTTGCTTGAGGACAGTGTGTGACCATTCTGGTTTCACCACTCGGTTAATTTGTTAATAGAGGTTTGAAGTTTCCATTCAATTAAACGTAGATCTGATCCAAAACATGATATCTATCAATAATCAAAGTATAAAAAAAATTCTATGAACAAATGATTGAAGAGTTTGAAGGATGTTACTAATTTGAAGGATGAAAAAGATTACACTCAGAATGCTCCTTTGAGGGACACTGTCACTTTGGATGAAATGATTAGAAAAGTTTTTTTCAATGCGGACTCTAAAATTGCGTGCCCTTAAAACATTTTGAATAAAAATAGAAAGATTTCCCTTTGAAAGAAAATTGAACATACATCTAAGAATACCGTATCGCCACGTATCGGCGTAGGCCAAGAAGATGAAAACTAAATGATTCCTCCTCACGAACGCATTACAAATTTGTGATTATAGATGGACTATATGTATTATCTAGAGTGAACCGTGCTTTGCAGAAACCACTCTGAAGTGGGGAATACATTGTTTTTTCAAGACCATGAATAGAACGAACATTGAACATACGTTCTAAGGTCTTACAGAGCCAGCTTGCCAAGGCGATTGAACAATAGCTCGATTGCTCAGAGGGTGCTTGGAATCCTTCACTTGCTTCAGAATTGCAATAACCACACTCTCATTCCACAGAGCTGGAAATATCTGCTCTAAAGATTCGATATAAATAGAAGGATGCTTTTTTATTAACCTTGAAATTATATATACCACGACGGTTTGACTGTCGTCCACGTTGAGCAAAACCAGAGCTGAACATTCGTTCAAGTTTCCAATCCATTTGAGGAAGTGTTCGGCGAAGGGATTACGTATGAAGAGACGTAGATCGGCAATTGATTATGTTCAAGGTGTTCTTCGGCGTCTAGATTACGGCAGAGTTGTTCTTCCAAGAGCTGGTTTCATATGCTAGTAGTTGAGTTGCTCGTTGTCGCATATCTTCAAGTCGCTGAACATATTCTTTGACGTTTCAATTCGCTGTGATGTTCAACGTCTTTAACGTTAACCTCTGGTTTCGTTCCTTGGATTATTCGACCGCTCCTTGCTTTCTATTTATTCGGCATATTTCTGTGCTCAGATGGCAAAATATTGTAAGTCATTTTTTTTAATTTCACGTGATAGCGATTATAAGATTCAAGATTCAACATGTGGTTCTGTGGTTTTTGCCTTATATTACATTTTCCCATCGTTGTTTTCTCATAAACTGAAAGAGAAAAATTTACGACATTTTCCACCTTCTAAACATTAACAAACCAGACTCCAGAATGGGACTTAGTCAATTTTTTGGGAAAAGTGACAAAACATTTTGCCATCTGAGCACAGATTTTATCAAGTTTTCCTTCGGAATGAGATTCATTAAGTACTACAATACCGTCGTGGACAGGCACGTGCCAACAGGGGGGGCCGGGTTTTTTTTGGCCCCTCCTGTCACTGAGGAGGAGGGGCGAAAGCCATATTTCGCCCCTCCACACCCACAATATCAGGGAACATTATTAACATTTTAACTTCAAAAATAACATTCAAAAATACCGTTAAAGGAAATTTGGACTAATTTCATTTCCTGTCAATTGATGTAGGCCCAGATCAGGAAGAGGGCAAACAGGCACGTACCAACAGGGGAGGGGGGTATTTTGTCCCTCCTGTCACTGAGGAGAAGGAGCGAAAGCCACATTTCGCCCCTCCACACACACACACACACTATCAGGGAACATTATTAACATTTTAAATTCAAAAGTAACATTAAAAAGTACCGTTAAAGCAAATGTGGACTAATTTCTTGTCAATACATGCAGGGCGTGATCTAGAGGACGGCAAACAGGCACGTACCAACAGGGGGGGGGGAGGGTATTTAGTCCCTCCTGTCACTGAGGAGAAGGGGCGAAAGCCATATTTAGTCCCCTACACACACTATCAAGTAACATTATAAACATTTTAACTTCAAAAGTAACATTAAACAGTACCGTTGAAAAAAATTTGAACTAATTTCATTTCCTGTCAATGGATGCAGGTCCCGATCAGGAGGAGGGCAAACAGGCACTTGCCAACAGGGGGGCAGGGGGTATTTGATCCCTCCTGTCACTGAGGAGAAGAGGCGAAAGCCATATTTCGCCCCTCCACACACACACTATCAGGGAACATTATTAACATTTAAACTTCAAAAGTAACATTAAAAAGTACCGTTAAAGCAGCAGGTCGTGATCTAGAGGACGGCAGACAGGCACGTGCAAACGGGGGGCGGGCTTTGGTATTTTGTCCCTTCTGTCACTGGAGGAGAAGGGGCGAAAGCCATATTTAGTCCCCTACACACACACACACACTTGCAAGGAACATTAAGATTTTAACTTCAAAAGTAACATTAAAAAGTACCGTTAAATGCAAATTAGGATTCTAGTTTCATTTTCCTGTCAATAGTTGCAGGCTCGGATATAGAGGAGTGCAAACTTGGCATTTGCTCTGGGCAGACGATTTCGTGGGTGGGGCGCAAAAATTAGTGTTAAAAAATATAATGTATGAAAACAAATAAAAAATTATAGGACATGAAGGTTTTCGTACATTGTCATCACTCTGCATGTACTCAAGAAAGTTGGTCGACCCTTCGACGACATTGACAAATTACTGCAGATCATTTAATTAAAATAAAACAATTACCGCAGTCATTTCCGACGTACATCTCCACACACACATGCCTTAATATTCACAAACATAAAAAAACTTCTTACAAAGGTTTTATCAGAAAGGTTTATGACTTTTCTCCAGCGCGTTGTTGGATGGATTTATTTAAAATTGTTTAAATGATAGTTTTGGACAAAAAAAAATGGACGGGGTGGGCGCTGTTTTTATGAAGTACACAGTTGGCAGCCCGCCCTTAAATTTATATATATATATATATATATATATATATATATATATATATATATATATATATATATATATATATATATATATACGGAAGGTTCCTAGTTCGAATCCGGGTCAGGCATGGATGTTTGTAAGCGTATGGCGTAGAGGCGGCTGGTGCACCATAAATCTGTCGTCCTTACGTTGGGTTGGTGTGGAAGTTTGGAGAGTGGGGTTCCAACTCAGGTGTTGCTTCGTCATCTGACCGTGGTTCAAAATTACGAGGTGTTGTCCTTGGATCTTCTCCTTATGGGATTAATCCCGGATCGTCGTCAATAGCCCGTTGTGTTGCTCAAGTACGACATTAACTAATAATTACCAACTACCGACATATGACCCTTAAAATTTAAGTAATAGAAAATTTACTCATTTCCCCATTCTCGAAAAAACGGGGAATTTTCAATATAATTTTCTGCAGGGGTTTATTATTATCTATCATATTTAAATTAATATTGCACTCAGAATTTTAAAACTTTGCCTATGTAAGTTGCAAGTGGTGAAATTTTTTTTTCCAAATTAAAAATCATCACAAATTATTTCAGATCCACAATAACTCTACATAGACTAAGTAGATTGACTATAACTATCGAAAATGAGTTTTGTAACAAATCGTGTTTTACAGAACTCATACGAGATTATGCAGAGTAAAAGGTCAGAGGAAAATGTTTCGATTAAAAATGGAATTTTTTTAACGTTGTCAATTGTGCTTTTTAAAAAAAATTTCAAATACATTTTATATTTTAATTATTGTTATTAGTTTTTAACTTTTTAAAATTAATGTTAATCTTATTTCATTGGTTTTTAAAAATATTGCCTACTGTGCTTCAATGAAACCGAATTTTTAAATTTAGATACCGTTTAAAAAAATTATGAGCATTCATAGGCGGCAGAGTCAAAATCGAGATAATTTTTACCCATGTGATTCCAGCAAATCAAATATAAATCTAAAAAGTTCAGAAAAATCGAAACGTTTACGAAAAAATCGACGTTTTAATTTCTAATTTAAATGTATTGTAAGTTTTAAAAATCATCATAAAGTCATTTAGTAAATATTGTATACAGAAAAAAATATGATTTTTTAAAAATCAAGTGTTAATTGATGAATATCTTTTTATATAAATTAATTAATTGTTTATAATTTATTATTAATAATTAATTAATATTAATATAATTAATTTATTCTTCCAACTTTTTACAAGGGTATTACCCCCCCCCCCCGATTCAACAACCCTAGTTACACTTATGCTCGCCCCCCCTTTATTCAAAACGTTGGCACGTCCCTGGTCGTGGATATTCCTTCCAGTCATCTAGCCTTGACTGCTATGATGAATCTTGCAGAAGTTGTAGGCTGATCTTTTATCCAAAGGAATACCCTGTGTCTAGGCAGTTACAGGGGGCTACGTAGTCCGGTTTGGGAGAGTAACGGTTAGAAATCGGATGGTTGCGAGTTCATAACTAGGTCCAACGAAAGACCGTTGTGCACACGAGATCTGGTGCGCGTTAAAACTGTCGTGGCTTCAAATGTTTTCACATTTGCGTAATGTGGAAGTTTGGAGAATGGAATGCCAACTCAGGTGTTGACCTCGTCATCTGACCGTGGTTTGAAATTATGTGGTATTGTCCTTAGATATTTCCATTGGGTTTGGTCCCGGACTGTTACCAATTGCCCTCTGTGTTGCTTCAGTGCGACGTTTATTAATTACCATTACCAGACAGTTCCATTCTTTTTCTTCGGCTTGTTCTTACAGCGTCGTCGTGATCTTAATAAAATTTAAATCTTTACATTTCCCAAAGAGTCCACGAGGCATCTTTATTGGCGATTTTTTTCTATTTTCGTAAGGCGCAACAGTTAAACGACTTTTCTGATACTCGTACGAGCGAGAAGTTTAAAAGAATATACTGACGTTTGTCCTGGGAATTTCAATTACATTGGTTATATCTAAACACAGGATTGTTTTTGTAATATTTGTGTTCGTTTGCAGTGAAATACGAGAAATCAAGTGCTCGTGGAGAATTTTTTTAATGCTACAGAAAGGGGAGGGGCATTCCAAACGTCGAAAGTTGGCCCTATCCAATCGGCTAAAGTTAGTTTCGTTCAATCTTTCCTCATTTCATCAAAATCGTTATTCCCATTTTCAAAATAAGATTTACAAACATGTACGTTTTGCTTGCTTAGTTTGACATTTATTGTTCTCAATGCTGTGGGAAATTAGTTTACAGATTTTGGCATGGTTACTTTCGCTTTCTCTCACGTGATAAGAAATGGCGAATTGACATTCAGTCCAAAATTGTCTGTTGGTAGATGTGGCTGTGGATAGGAAGGTCTCCGTTGTTTTCATTTACATTTATCTTACTATGATGCCTGAGTTTGTTATACTCTGTAAGCGTCAAAGTGAGAGTTTTAATTTTGCAAAAACCAAACAAGAATTCAAAAATACACTGAGCAAATTCTAGAATATTTATTTAAAATGTGCCATACAGACATATTTTAGGGTCATGTGATCGTTCTCCACCAATGAACGTGCAGTATTGTAACGGCCTTGGTCAAACGTACTCCAGAAATGAGCAACCATTGTTGCCCTAATGTGTATTGATTTGTAAACAATCCGAATTAATTATGGATGTTAAAGACCGATCGGGAAAAGTTTGTTCGCCACACCATGAAAGAATAACAAGCCGATGTTTCTATTATATTATTTTCCATATTTCGTGCTAGTGCATGAAGTATTTTAGCTGTGGGAATGACTGTACGCGTTCAAGGGCAGCTTTTCCCTACTAAACTTTTTGAAGTCTGGAAGCCATATTGTTAAATTATTAACAGAAGCATTTGTCAAGGTACTTAATTTTCTTTTGGTAAGATGTATTTTAAACATTGTTTTTTTGTGCACTGGAAATATCATGTATGCAATTCGCCGGATTAGGCCTATTGCCTTGATGTTTTGAAATAGGTGTTCAAAACCCGCCATTTTCTTAGATTATTATCAATCTTCGTTCTCATGTTATCCATAATTTTAGAGCATGTGTGTATTTTGTATAGCATATATTTACGATCTCATACTTAATTTTTTGCAAACTAAACGTGTTGCAGACGGTTCGGAACATTTGTAATTATTCGTATATTGATTAGTACAGTAACGGTAACTCGCATTTGGTGTATGTTGTATCTGATTTGCGTTGGTAGTGTGTTGATTGGAATTTACCATAATTTCGGTGGAATATTTTCGTTAACACTAATGTGCATGTCGATCGTTGACTTATTGAGCACTATTTATTGTGATTTGTTACCTAACTGTGTCAAAACGTATAATTTAAATAGCGGCTTTGCAATTTGTATTGCAATCAACCATTTTAAGAGAATACATAGGTTAACGGAGTGAAGTTGTTAAAAAGTGAAACTTTTCCAACCCACTGTGCAATATCCAAAGTCTGTAGATGTAAGTAGATTTCTTTGAGTGATTGTATAAAAAAATGCATTGTATTAATGACACACGTGCATTTGAAATGTTTTAACCCATGAATCTAGGCTTGTCCAGGTTCTTTGGATGTATATTGTTAACAACTTAATACCATTACTGCTGTAAGTGTCAAATGAGGTTTAATCCTGGAAACTCGTCCGCGTTAATCTTGCTTCAGAGTTTTCCAAAAAATGTTATATTTACTGTACAAAACTGTATTAGTGTTGAATCTGATTCTTGTGTGGAGTAAATAAGAAATTTTATTCTATAATTTTTATCACTCAGTGTTTTTGTGGTTTAATTTCATTCGTGTGAGATTTTAAAATAGCCATTTTGACGTATCTATTCAGTATGTTTAGTTTCTTGGTGCATTCTGGTTATAAAATTTTTAGGCTTAGTGAGTTATTGTCATTGCTAAAATTCTGTTTCTCTTTGAAAAGCATCTTTCCTTTCATTCGAAAACTCTTCACTAGTTAACAACGTTCGTAACTTGCGTATTAATTATAAATTTTACTGCAAACAAGTATGTTTGTTTTTAAACTGAGTTTTCATGCCAAGTGAGACCTTGATTGTTTTTTTATGCATTGGAATTGTCTTTTCTACCCTTCTGAAACAATTTGATAAATTGGATTTTTTGGTCTGAGGGTAGTTGAGCAATTTGTGGCCATACATGTTAATTCACAACTCGCTTTAAAATGTTAAGATCTAGTCAACAGAATCCAAATTAAATTGACAAATTAGTCCATATTTCATGTGTCATTTTGTGACCATTTCATTTGATGAAATACCTATAAAGTTAGAGAATAATTGCGCTTTTCTCTCTTGTGAAAGTTTTAGGTCCTCCTCTAAATCAATGTAGAATGGATGTGCTTATTTTTATGTGAAGTCCTGAAAGTTTCTTTCTAAATTTAAGAATTTATTTTGAATGATGTATTGCATTTATTTGATGACTAGTATTTGTATTTTTATGATTTGGCTCTTTCAATTTAAATGTCTTACACAAGTGTCATACGAGTTTGCTCTTTTCATTCATCGACAAGACAAATTAGGTTTGCAAAAATGTTTAATTACCTTGAATGCTGAAATCAATCTGATAGACTAACAAGCAACCTCTACACGAGCTGGGGGCAAAATAGTATAGAATGAAATCGAAAAGGGATTTTTATAGTTTGAGCAAATTAGTTTCCAATTTTTTTAAGAGTTTGTCTGTATGATTTACAACACTTTTATTTTAAATCAGTCTTAGGTCTATCTACTGATTCATCCCCTGCTTTGAGACAAAAATGAACATTGCAATGGTTCTTGGATGTATTGTGCTTGTACTTCAAGTAAAACGTGGTATACCGAGGAGCAGTAGTAATTTGTGTTTACTGTAAATAAGTCAAATAATTTATAACATTTTCTATTTATTTTAAAATTATGTAAAACTAAGTTTAACACAAAATTGCTGGTTTAGCCTTTCCAAATCCTTATGTGGTAGAATATTTGTTAAAACAAATTACGTTTCCCCCTTGCTTTTGAAGAGTCAGATTCTGCTTTTGATTGCTTGCAACATGTAACTTTTGAATTCTTAATTTTAAAGAAACGGGATTGAGAATTTCTGTTCGAAACAAATTAAATCGGTGATCTACAAGAAGTATTCTAAATGCGGGATTTGTTAATGTTTTATAATTTGATGTGCCACTGTATTTAAATCTAACAAACATGACAAAGTGTTAATTTCATAATGTATACAAAACAGATAATTTCATTACAAAACTTCAAAATATTTTATCACTTAGTTCTTCAATAACTGATTCTAATTCAGGTACTGTTACATTCTATGCCTCGTTTGGTGGCAACGCTCTTGCAGGTTTTTTTATGTCGCCAAGGAAAGAATTCTTACAAAAAAATTGTTATTTTTTTTCAACTTAAATAATTTTTTGTGGAAATGAATGCGAAAACACTGAACTTGTAGGAGGTTGCCATAAAAATCATAATTAAGGTGGCTTGCATTCTCTCATGCTATATAACTTGCTACTAAAAGTGCACCAAGAGCGTTGTCATTAAAAAAAGCATAGAATGCAGTTGTACCTTAATTCACATTGTAGCGTGAGAAACTTGCCAGTGACCAAAAACTAAATTGCAATATAGTTGTTTTTGAAGTAGATTGATATCACAATCTTGATGTCCTAATGTGTCGATATACATTCATAATATTTTTGTGTTCTGCTACATTGGTGAATAGCCAATGGAGCATGCTCTCTTAAAAAAATGTTCCATGGTACTTTTCTAAACTGTCAGATTTTACTTGCTGCATTTGATGTTTGATAGAGAGCTTACATTGGAAAAATTGAATTGCTCTCTTCAGCTCTGTTACCGATGAACTAGATTGTATCGTACACAAACCCTTCATCTTATAAAACTTTTCCTCAGTGATTAGGTAGCATTTGAGCTTGCTATAAATAAATAAGGGTTTAATTTGTGCTTTCCAGTTTATGACTGAGATGGGACTGAATAAAATTTACAACTTATCTGCAGTGACGAGATATCAAGGTGGCAACTTAGACCCAAAGAAAGTTTGTTTCCTGTAACATGATCTAAAATATTAGGGTAGGTAGGAAGGAAAAAGTTTTTCTTTGCTAAATAATTTTAGCAAATACACAAAAGGAAATATCTGAGTATTAATGTTAGATTTAAAATTGATCAGTGATGTAAAATACCTGGGTATATTTATTTTTGCAGGTCAATATCCTTATTAAATTCTCAGGTATTTACCCAAATTGGGTATTTTGGTGGGTATTTATAACTTTTCTTCAGGTTTAACTGCTTATTCACCTCTAAAGAGTTTGACATATAATGTCTGAACTAAATAGTATCAGATCGAAATGAAGGAATTTCTCTCTTTATAATTGTATTAATTATATTTTATCTCGGTTCTTCAAAAAGTAGTTTTTAACTTTTTATTTAAGACATGTTCTGCTTACCTGGAAGATATGGTATAAACAGATATACAAGTACAAAACTGTCAATTTAATTTTTTGACATGACATCATAATTTTGCTGCTACATAGTGATCAATTAACCGTTTATCAAACATGTTTTTAATTTAATTAAATTTTTTAAAAAGTCTAAAAAAATTTTAGGGTTGGAATTTTTGTATTGTACATTTAGGGTCAATCGGGTTACAGGAAAGAAACTTTTTTTTTGCCTTGCTATGGCGTTACTCTGTATTTAAAGCACCAGCATTTTTTGCCGTAAGTTTGAATGATTGAATCAACTGTGATTGAAAAGGAGCAGAATTTAATTGCTTTAAAAAACATGCAACTACCATTTTAGTATTAGCATCTATAGAATATTCCACAATTATCTGTTGATGTAAAACTATGTACTTTCTGTAATCACCCATATTATCAGTTTGCCTTTATTTCAAATTCAATTGATGTCAGGACTGACAATTTTTCATGATATTCAATAAGTGTTTTCTCTAAAACGTTAAATATAGTACTACATTTTGTATTTCCTGTAAAACTTATTTTGTTCCAAAATAAATCTTATCATTATCAGAATAGTAATCCTATCTATTTTTTATCATAAATACAAATTCAATTTTATGATCAATATTTAACACAGCTTAATTATCCATTCAAGTTAAATTTATATGGAAATGTCATCTTTTTAAAATACACTCACTGCTACTGCTGCATTATTTTCTTTAAATCCTTGTAAATAAAGTATCTTGTAATTAGATGTAGCAAAATATTAATTTAACATTGATTTTAACGAGGAACTTGTTCGAGTTATTTTATTTAAAGTATATTTCTCCTTAATATTAACTGGGATCATAAATTTGTTTAAGTTTAAATGAATTATGTTTTTAAATGAAGGAGATTCTGTAGTTAACATTCCTCTACTGAAACAACTTTTTTCTTATGTAGAAAGTAATATTAACCTTGGTTGATTTTTATGAAGCAAGGGCCATGTTTGGCCTAACTGCACCAATTATTAGCCTTAAATATGCACTTACAAGTTTTCAAAATCTAATGTTATGTGATTAGTTTGATTTATTTAGTGATCGAGTATTTTACTTTTTGTAAATCCTTGTCCTAAGTATTAGAAAGATTTTATTTAGAAACCAATTATCTCTCTTTTTTTTCTTGGTAGAATTAATTTGGAAACGCGTTTTATTGCATTTTCCCTTTCAAAATTCTAAGTGCTGTAAAGTAGGCAAATGTATCTCAAATTAAAATTGGTCTTTGTACCTTTAAAAATATAATTTTATTGTGATTGTCTCATAAAAGAGGTTAACAAATACTATTCTAAAGTCGCATGAATATTACTTTTTATCGTTTGCTTATATTTTACAGGATAGTTTTGGTTGCATCATCATGTGCCGTTTTGTTACTCATTGCTTTTGAAATTTTAAAAGTAACAAGTGACAGAATTTATATTACAAATCAATTCATAAATGAATTCAAATAAAATGAGGTAAGTTAATGAAACACCATTCCGGAACATACTTGAAATTAAATGAAAATACAACCCTTAAACTTTTTTATGTTCTCCTTAAGGTAGGCCTGATTAAAATTTATTCTTACTGTTCAATTAGAATATTCCTAGAGGCATTTAATAGTGGTTAAAATTTGAGTTTCAAAACAGTTATGCTTTTAAAATACGATTTTAAAGTAATGTATGTATGTCCCAATTTGACAAGATAATATGATCAAAATGTGATCAAAGCAATGCTGAATTCTTATGTAAGACTGTTACCTGAAAACATTTTTTATGCTTTTTGCCAAGTTATGTTTCCAATTATTTGCTTTATATAGAAATTTAAGATGCTTGGTTCTTGGGGTTGTACTGAGATTTTTGGCTTCTCATATGATACTTTTGAACTACCAGGTTTGCACTTATACATTTAGTATTAGGGTCATAATTCTTTGGCATACCAGTTTTAATATAAAGAAAAGAAGGCATGTTTTCTAAAAATCACAGGAAAAATGACGGTGCTTTTATTGGGCAAATGTTATGGCCAAAATACTGAAAATAAGAAATTCCGCATTTTCTCATGAAAATTGGGCATAAAGTTTCAACATTAATTGCATTTGGAAAATTAGACAGAACACATTCTTTCTGCTTGTAAACTTTTATTGGGATGCAACTTCAACGTGAACTAATATCACTCAATGTATAGATGTGTAAACCTAGTTTTGAATAAAAATGCAGTAGTAGCAGGGTTAATGTATTCTATTCATATGACCTCTTTATAAAAGGATTTTTACTTGATAGATATTTGATGCTTATCGAAATAAAGTTTAAAATTTACTAAATTTTTAATTAAGTATTGATCAAATTTCTATTTGTACGAGTTTAAAAAAGTTTTCCTTTTCTTATAGACACTCTTTGCAACATTGATTTTTTTTTACACTTTATGAAAATTATATTTGTTTACATTCTGGTCTTTTGGATTTGCTTCTATTATTCCATGTTTTTAAATCTTGCGAAAAAAACTTACCAAAAAGTTTAATACATTTAATTTTATTTTCATATAAATGCCATTTTTGTCCTGTTTTATGCAAAGCTTTTGCTACCTGAATCAGCCTTTTCTAATTGCAATTGAGTAATAAATCTGAATCAATAATGGAGAAAAATACTCTTTTAACTATCAAATGGTATTTTTAATTTCCTCAGTATATTACCATGATGCCATATAAAGATTAATTTTATGGAGTTAATCACTGTTATAGGTATTAGTTTCCTATTTGTATTAGTTTTTATAACTTTTTTTTCATCTTTTGCTATTGTGTTGGTGCTTTTAAATAATAGAGTAACTCTTATATATTAGTTGATCCTCTCAGACACTTCGTCTGTACAATAAGCAATGAAACAACACAAATTTAACACAATTTTTCGTAAACATCCTGTTTTCATTAAGGGGAACAATTTTGCAGTTGATTTGGGAATATCCTGTTGAGATATGCATTCTTTGAATGTTCCAAGTTAATAGTTATTTTCTAGTTACGTAACCTAGTTACGTCCACCTGACTCCAAATAGGTTTAGAGCACTATAAGGAGAGATAATCAAAAGACGCATCAAAAATGTGCTAGTATATTGTGACCCAGCGTAAAAAACTTATGCTGGAAAAAATATTAGTAAGACTTTCATCCTCAGATCAAAGTAGAAATCACTAAGCACCTCTCTTAAATTTGAAAATCAGCAGATTTATAGGAAAAAGGGATGCATTGCACAATATAGCACTTATGGTTATTTTTAATATTATAAGTTGGATTTCTGCTAACGTCTTTTGGCTATTAGATTTTGTTGATAATTGTTTAATCAAATGGTATTTGCTAGTTAGTTGATTCTCAAATTGGGATTTTTGTTGCTTATCTCTCCAGTAATTCACCCAAAATAACTTGAAAATTGCTAGACAAGTAGCATATGCAATAAATATTGTAAGAATATGAACTGGAGCATATGTACATAATTTAATTCGAAATCAACACAAGATCCTGAACTGGTGTTAAAAGTAGCAGATTGTTTTTAATATACAGGGGTGAAAATCTTCCTCGTTTATGCGGATTTCCGCTTTTTTTCTTTTGAGAAGTTCCAATTTTTCTACAATTTTTTCTTTGGAATTAAATAATTTTGTAGAATTACAGCCAAAGATTAAATGTTAAAATGATAATAACAAGGAAAGTGTGATTATCCTAACTGCAAAGAGTATGTTTGAAAAGATGCAAAAGAAAAATTGAATTAAGGTTTTTGAATTATAAAAATACATGCTTGTCATAAAAACATATACTGCACCAGTGGTGCAGCTATGATGAGGGGGTTATGGGTTAAAGCCCTCCCCCTTCCAAAGACAAATGTTATTGTTTTTTAGTGGACTTAATACTAACAGACTAAATTTGCCTGAAACCCCCCTCAGAAAATATTTCCGGCTGAACCATTGTTCTATACACACATAAGTACACAAATATTCTATTCTTATTCAGCTATTTTGGTAGTTCAAAACGCTGCATATATTTTCCTATTTTTTTACACTTTGACTGTTTTTACCTCTGAATATAAGAATATTCATTGAAAGTTTCATAATATTACTTATTTTTAAAAATTTGTACTTCATTTTATTAGGTATATATTTCCCCAAAATTTTGTTTACAAACGTTGTGTCATATAACTTCTGCACTCTTACTGTCTGGAAACTACATAAATATTTAAGTCACATTCAACTCATGTAACCTTAATCTTTGACTTAACCCCTTGCACTCTGATGTCACTGTATTGATGGCATTACAGAATTAATTTTTGTGATCATATTACATAGATTTAAATAAATTTCTTAAAAATGAATTGAAAAATGATTTTTTTTCTGTGTGTGAAGTTAATTATATTCTCAACATTTTGAGCTGATATGTGTCAAAAAATTCTCACCTTATCAACTACAAAACTGATTCTATCGCTAATTAATTAACAAAACTGAGCGGATCTTAATGGACGAGGTGTCTCCTCAAAAATTCATCTTGAAGTCTTGATCTCGTCATCATAAAAAAATTTTGACAATATCTTGATGAGATATCTTGTCTATTAGCAAAATTGACGAGATCTTGATGGATGAGATATCTCGTTAAAGCAACTTGGATAGTTAAAGTTTACATCGAAAGATTTGGAAGCCAAACTAAAAACTGTTTTATAAACAAGACACTGAGATATATACGTCTAACAAATAACTCAAACTTATTAATATAAAATTCTAATGTATGACAAACTTTTCTTAAAAACTGCATTGAATTTCCATAAAATTATTAAGTTGGATTAAAAGTTATTGTAAAATGGAATAATACATTGATGTATATTTAGTACATACCAATTCAAAAAAGATTTCTTTCTGTTTAGAAAATAATTAAAAAACTTGAATTTCCTTTCCCATCCTTTGATACTTGGTCTAATATATTAACATTTTATCCCTTTTTATATAAAAAACTGTTAATAGTCGTTTTAATGGGTTGTGCATACTAATCATTTCTTGAATGTTTTGTTATGAGAACTACAAGTTTTCTAATGTGTAATTTTTTTTTAAATTCATTTTTAGTCCCAGTATTCCCAAGAAAAGGCCTGTTAACAACTCACTTATTCCAATGAAATCTAAAAAGAATCCAGGTGATAGCAGGTAAGAGATTTGTACATAACAAGGAAAGTCATGAAGCTGTCAGAATTTCAAATTAAAGAAATTTGTTAATGTGTACTATTGTTTAAAACAGCACTTTTGTAAATAACTTGCAGACAAAATAATTATCCAAAATATCATTAAATATAACTCCAAACTTGCCTAATTATCATCTAGTGGTATTTTCTTTATAACCTATATTAACCTAGTTTAAGATTTTTAATGCCTAAAAATACTAGGCCTATTACTAAGTGAAGTAGATGTTGCAAAAATTTATGTTGATGGTTTTTCGGCATTAACTTTAGTTTTGTTAAGTTTAAGGCAATCTACACATGTTGCGTTTAAAAATTTCTGCAAACGTTATTCTGTTGATTTACGAAATGAAAGATATCTCTTGAATATCTTAGAAACCAACGTTTCTGCTGGTTTAGTCTTGTTTTTTATGCTGCTGTCAAACAAGATAGTTTCCAATGCTTATTATGACAGAGCTAGAGTGTGAGGATACAATCCATAACAAAACTACTTACGGTATTAATTTTAAATTAAAAAGACTACAATATAAAAATGATTTTAAACATATCTACTATTTTGAAAGGAAGTTTGTTTTTCGTTATTAAAATTCTGACGATTCTGGCACTTACAGTAATGATTTGCAGGGGTGGAGCCCCCTTAGTTCTATAAAAAATCATTCACTAATTGAAAATAAAATAGAAGGGACTTGCATCCTAAAAAGATTCCTACTTATTAATTTATACCTTGCAAAAATAACTTATGGTGGTGGGGGGAATTGTTATTTTTGCTCGTTAACTGTAAACATTGAGACGACATGAAAATACATAAATTTGAAATCAAACTGAAATAAATTTGTACTTCTCAAATTCTTTGAGCATTGACAAGTATTTCATAGATACATTCGAATTGCACTAAAAGGGTTTATATATAAAACCAAAATGAAGCTGTTCTCTCTGATTAGCATCATAGAACAAATGTAATAGCATCCCCCAGAACATACCAATACAGTAGAATTTTGAACCATTTTAAAATTAAGCTTGAGAAACAATCTTTATCCGTCTTTTTTGCTCATAAGTAAGCTGATGCACCATCCTTTATTTAATACTAGCCACTACGTGTCCAACATGGCGTTGCCCTTGACAGTTCTTTTCGTGGGGTCACGTGTGACCACTGCTCGCTAACCCCCGGTGATTGCCATGAATTCCCAAATGGAATTATTTGAAATGGGAATTCAGAGCCTATGGGATAACAGCCATCATGGTGTTGCCCGTGGTATTGATTTGCTTTGAAAACCAAATGGAAATTCGTAGCCTATTTGAATGAATTCCCTGCAAATTCCAATGATGAATATTGTGAACTATGGTTTGCTGAGCAAACCACCCTGGGCAACACCGTGATGGCCTCGTCATTGGTATCATCCTGTGTCAAATTTTCTGCAGATTTCAAATCTGTTGAAATTTTTACTCTATCTTTTAACGGTCTAGGAGATTAAAAAAAAAAGAACTAAATAACTCCAGTTAAGTTTTATTTGCTTTTGTCGTCTGCTGGAAAATCATTCCTCCGCCCAAAATGAGGACGGAAAACGAAAAAAAATTAGAATCTGTGATCTTCTATGCTGTTGCATTCAATAATAATTAAGTTCATTTAAAAATGTTCTAGATAAAATTTTAAAATTCGCTGTGAGCCAAAAATTGCAAAAAATATGCACTTACCTGTGTGCCAAATCCCATTACTGTAAGTGCCATAGATTCTTCAGAACTATGCATGCAGAAAACAGACAAGCACTTCCTTTTACAATAGTAGAGATTTATTTGTCTTAAACCTGAACAATAGGTATTAAATTGCTCATTAAATGCTTATATCTTTTGTAGGATGGGTAGTTCTAAAGACAGCAGTTCATTATTTGTGGTAAGTCAATGAAATATTACTATTTCTGGCATTTACTTTTACTCCTCATCTTTTTACTATTGGCAGATCCACTTAAAATGTAGTATTTGTATCATAACATTAAATGTTTATTTCAAACTAATTTGACCATTTTGATGTGACTTACATTAAAAAAAAAATTATTCTTTATTTAGCAATGCTTAAAAATCATTTTAATAATTGTTTTGAGTCATGCAAAAGTTTAATAAATGTTTTATATCACTAGTATCATGCTCTTTTATTACAATTGTAAAATATAGGTGTAATAAGCCTTACATTTTGATTGCGGTATCTTAATATAAGCTCTGTTTTTAGAATATGAATGATGAATCTGCTCTAGCAGTGTTTGAGGCAATGAATCTTGGATTAGAGCCTGTAAATGGAGTTGTACAGCCTCCAGTTTTCCCACCAGAAAGCAAGCCTCATCGAAACACTAATGCTTTGCAATTTATTCTGAAAAATGTGTTTAAGGCAATTATGAAGCACCAGTTTGTTTGGCCATTTCAAACACCGGTTGATGCTGTGAAGTTCAAACTGCCAGTAAGTATATAGAATTTCTATTTCAGTATTTGGCAATTTACTTTTTACTCGGAAATGGTTTCATTTTTAAAAATCATTCAACTTATAATTATTCTTTATAGAGATGTGAGCTGAGAATATTCTCCAAAGATTGAAATTTTGAGAATATTCGAGAATTTTCTATTTGAAACCTAATTTTTTAGAAAATTCTTCCATGTTTCATTTTATTGACTGTTGAAATGAACATGAAGCCTATTTTATGTATCATTCACAATATAGGCATATAAATACTGTTATAGAAATTATAACTGTTTTTATCATCATAAAATGGAAATCTTCAATTTGTATGACAGAGAAATAAAAGTAAAGTTAAGATGCTATGCAACATTATAACACTAATTTATCATGCCTAACGTGATTTTTTATGTTATTTCACTTTTTTTATATAATAATTCTTCCCTATGAACTAAGTTACTAATATAACATAAAACTAATAGTTATAATTTTGTTATTAATAAATATTTAAAATGTTCTGTAGATTTTTCATACAACTTACGAAAAGTATATTTTGATTAGATTTGTAGCAGGTTTATAAAGCTATTTGAAAAGTAAAAATCTAGCACTAAAGAAAATCACAAATTTTAATTTGTGTCTGCATTGTTTTTACAGAAATCTAGTAATTTTGCCTCTTAACTATTTATTTTGGGGAATTTAAAGGTTTTTCAGTCTTTTGAGTTGGCAATACTGCCCCAATGCCTTGTTTCCCACCATTACAGTCCTCAATTTTCTGGATTTTTTTGCACACAGTGAAAGACTTAAATAGATGATTTTTTTCGTCTCATGTATTCACTAAAATTTCAAAATTTTATTTTTATATGCATTTTGAAAAGAAAATTCTTGATTTTTTTTTCCACTGAAGAATATTCTCCAAAATATTATTACCAAGACTTTTACATCTCTAATTCTTTAACAACTACACTTTTGCAAGGTTAAAAATGTTCTGATATTAATATCCCATGTTTTAAAGCACTAAACATTTAGAGAAAATGCCATATGTCTTAGGGGAAAGTGGGACACAGTATTACATGGAGTAAAGTGAATTTTATTTTAAAGTGGTAGGAAAATTAGCTCCAATTTGTTTACAAACTTGTCAGTCTTGTTTTCCAGAAGTCCATGTATTTTGGAAGAATTTTCATCAGTAGTTACATTTCTGTTAGCAAAATCTATTTTTGCATGTGAAAAGAAACATTTTGTGTTTGTAATTAAATTCTCTTTATTCGTGAGTGGTGCTTATTTTATAATGAATAATATTTTAGTAGTAAATCTAATTGTGTTTGGATTCTGTTAAATTACAATTGAAATTTTTTTTAATAATCGGCAAGGTGCATAACTTTACTGTTAGAAGGTACTTAAAAAAAACCTCACGACTGAAGACTGAAAATTTGTACGCATTTTGCTCACTCACGTTAGAAATTTCGCTTTTTTCGACTTTGACACTTAACGCACCCCAAACCGATAGCCGCATCAGAAAAAAAATCTTGTTCCCTGTACAATTTTGAACAATGTTAATTTCGCAATTTTCTTATCGATACTTTCTCTGGAAACCGTCTGAGAATCTCGAAAAAAGCGAGTTTTCAATCTTGCTGTGGCAAAAACTTCTTTTTAATATAGAGAGATATATCTGACCACTTTTTAGCACCCGATCAGCAATAAAACTAAGAATGGTGATGCCTTATTTCTTCAATTTAAAGAGTTTTTAGAATCAACAGTCTTAAAGTTCTTGGCTTGATCCAAAATCTGACTGACTAGACAGTTTTTTAAAGTGATTTTGTGCTTTAAAAATGCAACAAATTATGGTGAATAATGAAAATTTTTATTATTTATCACATGGACAAGCTACAGTAGAATGTGGGTTCAGTGTAAATAAATCATTAGAGAATGAATACTTAAAGTAAGAATCCTACATTACTCAGAGGCTCATTTATGCGAATGTAAATAAATCTAATGATATTCATACTGTGAATATAAAATAAAATGAGAAAATTTGTCTCTTTTTCAAGGCAAAAATGTTTCCGTCATTTGGAAGAACAACACAAATTTAAAAATGAGAAAATATTAGAAAACAGTATTAAAAAAAAGAAAATGGGAAGAATTTAAACTTTAAAATCTAAAGCTTTTCAAGCTGATATTACAGATATGGAAAATTCAGCAGAACTGTCTACTAAGGCAGAATATTCTAAAAGTATTTCCTTTTTGTAAAAGCAAATGCACTGCAAAGAGAAAATAAAATAAAAACATCCAATTAAAAAAAATATTTTTTAACAATTTAATTATGTTTTTGTCTCTTCTATAATTTGTTTATACACTTGCATATTACTGATATGTGCACACGTAAATGCCCATATAATAACTGCTGACATTTGTAAAGATCAGACTGGGCTTATTTTGAAAAATCTAATTTTTGTGTAGTGTTGTTTTGTGTATAATTTTTAGAAAATAGACTTTACATACTACTGTCAGGGTTCCCATGGGCCAGGGAAAATCTTAAACTGTCTGGAAATATAATTTTGTCTAAAAAATCGGGGGAAATTGCTTATTTTCGTACGAAATCTTGAAAATTGTCTTGATGACCTGGAAAATTATTAATCATGGCGTCGCAGATGCTTTGTAGAAAAGTAGTCAATAAGATTGGTACAATTTCGTATCACTTTATTTTAAGAATATAATTTTTCAACCTATCCCAAAAGAAACAGCTATTATATGTAAATATGTAACAGGTAATAAATTTTTTTTCCACCAGTGTAAGTTGAAGAATTTTATGCGTATGAAACATTAAATCACTAATGATTTGTCAAATATGTTGGATTATTTTAATAAGTTATTTTAATGCAAAAGTATTTGTGCATTTATTTTTTCAGAGTATAGTTATTAAATTGGTTTTCATTGTCGGCTATTAAATGCTAAATTATTTTTAGGTTTTTCACCTAAAAAATATCGTAAATTGCTTAATGTATGGGAAGTTAAAAAAAATATGTCTGTAAATGTCCAAATTTTATTCCTGAAATAGAGTAGTAACCTTGTACTGTTTTTATAAGATTAACTAATAGGTAAGAACATCCCACTTAGTCGAAAGTCATGTATTAATTTGTACAACAAAATTTTTAGTTAGAAAAAATGGGTGTGGTATTGGGAAATTTGACAATTAATTAATGAAATGAATAAATAAAGATCTATCTTTTGTTGGATGTGTTTCATTTTTTATTTTTTTCTTATAGGATTACCATAGCATAATAAAAAATCCAATGGATTTGAATACAATAAAGCGGAGGATTGAAAACTTCTACTATTTTGATGTTAAAGAATGCATAAAAGACTTCCAAGTTATGTTCTACAATTGTTACAGATATAACAAGCCTGGAGAGGTAGATCCAAACCTTTCCATTTTCCTAACTCATGCAACCATCACTAGTTTTATGACTTCTTGATTTTGTTTAAAGCATATTTTTATAATGTGAATTGTATATTTGCATAGTGTTATGTATTTCATTCATCTGTAACATGCAAAAGAATATCTTCATTGTCTGTTTTTGTATTATATTAGTCAGAGGTTGTACTTAAGTTCTAAGAATTTTTACTCGTATTCAGAGTTTGCACGCTCCTTAAAAACTCCTTAAAATGGACTTTCGTTTTTAAGCACTCTTAAAACTCCTTATTTTCCTTATTATTTTTATTAAACTCCTCCGAGACAGATAACACAGGTGCCACCTTCTGCATTTTCCCCAAAGCGTTCACATCACTGTCAACAGGGTTAAACAAAAGTAGGAACCCTCTAGTAGGTCAGTCGCTGACAGCTTGTAAATGGTGATCAATACCACCAGTCAATTAAAAGGGGATAACATCCACTGTTCACAGGCAACCACCCAGCAGCAAGAGGGTGGTCTCAACAGGCCCGTTGACTGGACGGATCAAGATATTAACTCAACATTAAATATTGAAGGAGTGTTGCGAATGTATTGAAAATCGCAATCTGCTATCATCAAAGTTGATTATTACAAAATCTTGAATTTTTTTTTTATTGAAAGCGATGATTTACTTATTAAGTAAACAAAATATTATCACATTTAATTTATTTTGAATTTAATTCAACATTAAATCTTGATGGAAGAGTAGTGTTGAGGATGTATTGAAAATCGCTATTTGTTGTAATGAAAGTGGATTATTTCATACTTGAATATTTGAAGTTAAAAAGTATAATTTACCTATTCATTTAATAGAAATAATTGCGGATTTCATTCATTTCTGTCTGTATGAAATCTGTCATTTGTATTTACTTTTAGAATACATTAAAATCTCAGTTTTACTTGCATCCCAAAAATATTTTATTGATATTTTATTTTGAAAAATGCTTTATATTGAAAACAAATATGCTGTATTTCGATCATTGTGAGTTTTAGCTGGGATTTGTGAGAAATATGTACTTAAAATTGAGAAATGTTATGCTGAGATATATTCACTGTATAAAAACTGTTTACAGTAGCATCTAGAGATAAAACGTTTTACTACATAAAACAGCTCCAGCAAGCAGGGGGAAAATGAACTTGTATTGAGTTGAAATATGAAAGTATAATTTCCTTGTTTCAAGTTATTAGTAATATAGTATTAAGTGGAACTAAGTTCTTAAACATGTCGAAACATTTTTATTTTTCACACCTGAAAATGTGTGCATAAACCTATGACTCCTTAAAAATTTTGAAAGAACTCATTAAGTAATCCTTAAATTTTATATTCAAAATTCTGTATGAACCCTGTTAATGGAATTCTAACAATGAGAAGAGTTTAGTACTGTGTTAAAATAATATTTTGTTTAACATTAAGCTGGTGATAATTAACCTTTATGCTATGGCTTATTTAAAGTTATACTATGATCATACAACGTATGAACCAGCGAGGTTAAAAAAAAATTGTAAGAGTAATACATCTGGACATAATAAAATCAACTTAAATATTTATTATTTTTGATTTTCTAACCTTTATCAGTAGACGTGGCAAAAGATTCAATCAATTTAGCATCAAGACAAAATAAGCTTAGTTTGCATCAAACATATTCTTATATCAAGATAAGTTTTGTTCACATCTTAATTCTTTCTGTAAACCTACATTGTTTCGTTCCATATCTGACACTAACCACAAGTTATTTTATTACTGTCTTCAATCAAAATTTGTATCTTTACAGGATGTTGTTTATATGGCACAGACGATTGAAAAGGTTTTTGTAGCAAAAATGGAAGAATGTCCCAAAGAGGTATCTTACATTGGTTGATATGTGTATTGTTTAGTTATTAATCATGAAATTATTTATAATATACTTCAATTTTTAGTAGCATGAAGATTTTTTTAGCATGCTAATGGTTAGGTTTTGCTTTTTAATTTCCAATGTGTCGGACATATCTTATTCTTTTTTTTTCTTCTTTTTGCTATTGTAGCTTTTTTCTACATGTAACCACTTAATGACTTTTAAAAGGTTTTTAATTGCATTATTGTTCAAAATCAAGGGAAATGCTTCCACTTCTCTTAAAATGTTACTTTTTCTCATAAAAGTACTATTGAATTTGATCAACTCGATTTAAGATTAGCAAGCAATTATCTTCAGATCATTTAGTAAACAATTAACATTAGTTTTGACTTATTTTCGCAAATTTTTTTCTTTCTGTTTTTTTTTAAAAACTCAATGTCTGCTTTATTTAGTAATAAAAAATTCACTTCACCTTAAGTGTTGAGTTTAATTTTCTGTGTATGGAAATTTTACCAATTTAATACTAATTTTTCTTTAAAAAAAAAGGAATATGAAATTCCAATGCCTGCAAAACCTTTTGGGGGAAAAGGAAAAGGAAAGAAAGGCAAAGGTGCTGGAAGACCTAAAGGTAATTAGTTTTTCTTTAATAATTAGAAATTTGAATATTTTGATTTATTCTGGGAAGGTGAAATTTAGAAAATGTTCTTTATGACAATGTGAAAAACTATACCATGTTTGTGTTGATTTCAAGTGATGCAAAACCACATTTCTTCAAGTTTCCAAGTATTCCTAGCTTTATGTAATGGGCTTGCAACAAACTCTTGAATTCATTTTGAAAAGATCGACTTAAAAAGCATATGAAAAATGAACACAGTTTTGAACTATCAATAATGACTTGTAGATGTACCCATATTTAGTTTTCATTTTTTTAATCAAGAATGTAAATTATTTCATATTTATTCCCAATAAATTTTGATTTCTGTGTTGCTTTTCTGCATTTTTATTATAACTTGTTGGCATATAGCTTTCAAAAGTTAACAAGTTAACTTTCAGCAACAACACACACTTTTAACTGATATTCCCTGTTAAAGATTAAAGGTTTGGTCCCATGGATGTTTTGTTGATAAGATTGATTGTATTTAGTGCTTTTATATACTGTGAAGAGAAGTATTTATAAATTCTATCAGTTTTAGTTTAGAAATAGCATTCATTAATAAATGTCTATTGCTTTAGTTATAAATTTCATGTTTTTCTTTTAGTTGGCTTGAGTCCTCCACTTAATTCAAAGTTGCTTTCTCCTGTTCCTACTGTTGTGAAGAATTGTGTATCTTCTGTGAGTAGTTCTCAATTGACGCCTATGCCTCCACCTACGCGAACAACAGCTCCGTACACCATTCCAGGAAGTACAAACACCCCAACAGCATTATCAGCATCTCCTTCTATTTCTCCTCCTACTTTAAGACATTCCAGTTATTCATCATCCAACGATAGTCATCATCATTCTTCCCATTCACGAGCATCTGCATCTACAACTGAAACTTTGAAACCTGTTACACGAACACCTGATGTTGTTGTTACATCAACACCTACAAAAGTACGCATAACTTTCCTTATCAGAATTTAAAATTGGAACTTTTCCATTTCATATAATTATGAGTTTTAATTGTTCTTAAGTAATTTTTATTATGCTCTTCATCTATTCCCATCACATGACAAGAAAAAAGTATCTGGAATGACTTACAATCACTGTGCCGCTAATGTTATTTAAATAACTCACTTCACTGATTAGACTTCAATTAACTCAACTTAAAAATTGTTTTCTTATACTTGCCAACTTTTACGAATTTTTAATATTTCGATCGTGGAATTGACATAGTTTGTTCTCTGTGCAATCATCAACAAAAATTTGCTATTGGACTTGATGAGTGCAAAGACAAAGCAATGGATGAGTTGTAAAAGGAGTTGTTGTCTTCAGCTGGAATATTTATATGTGATAATAGGACATAACTGTATTGATGTGCAGTGGGTTGAAGTAGATAAAATAAGAAGGGCTGATGGAATTCTAAAATTCACCAGATTGGCCAAAATTATGCTTTTTACTGCCTCTTATAAATATGGGGGTCACAACCCCAGGATGCCCAAACAATCTTTCTACTTGTCTTCATCCTTTTCACAATTACGACATTGCCTTGTGTTTGGCACAGCTTGATGCCCCTGTGCCATAAAACTCAAAACCAACCATGCTGAAAAGGTTATTTAAAAATTCAAATTAAATTGTTTTATTTCAGCATTAAGGATAATTTTTCAAATGCTTATTTTAGCCTTGACTGTTTGTATTGAAATAAACTGACTTAACATGAACTTTGAATCTGTAGAAAAATGGAAATATTTTATTGTCCGCCTTATTGTTTTTGATTAACATCTGCATATGTTCATGACTTAGTTCATGCACCATATTTTTTGTGCTGTATCTCCTCATAACGTATTTAACATAAGATTAGTTACATGAACAACTTTAGTTCATTGTTTTTAACTAAAAACTAATTAGTACTTGAATTAAGAAAATGTTCTCATTAAGTTCTTTTTTAATGTCAAATGTTTAACTACTTTTTGTTATACTAGAGGGCTCCGCCTCCTGCTCGCCAACCCCCGGGGGTTGTTTCGCAAACCAACAATATTTTTGCTGTGTTATTCCCATTTGATTTGCTTCGAAAACCAACACTCCTGTAGCAAGTAATTCCGCGATTTTTCCCGAATTAAAAATATATATATTATCAGGAACCAAATTGAAATTTGTAAATAATACTTGATGAGCTGCAAAAATTCACGTTTAGAGGTACTCTAAAAAAATCATGACTGAAAATTTCTACATCTTTTGTTCACTCACTTTAGAAATTTCGCTTTTACAATTTTTACACTTAATAAACCCTATACTTATGGCCGCATTGCAAAAAAATTCTTCAAAATTGTCCAGATAATGCAAGAAAGAACAAACCATGTTAATTTCGTAATTTTCTGATCCGTACTTCCTCGAGTACCGTCTAAGAAAAAACCCAGTTTTCAATCCTGACGCTGCTGCCGTAACTTTTTTTAATGTAGATATATTGTTTTGTTCTCACTTTAAATTGAACAATAAATTATTAAATCTCTTTAAAAATGAATTAACAAACTGATCAAATTTCATTCTGTATAAAGGAATTTATAAAATTAGATATAAGACTGTTCTATGTCACTTTTGTTTACATTATCAGCTGTATGAATATAACCTTTGCCCATATAACCCATAAAACCCAACCAACCTTACAAATATATTTTAGGCCAAGAAAGGAGTGAAGCGGAAAGCAGATACCACTACACCATCTTCAGCATCTATAGAAATAGTTACGCCGCCACCACCACCACCTGAGAAAATTCCAAAGCTATCGGCACGTCGAGAAAGTGGGCGGCCTATTAAAAAGCCTTCTAAAGATTTGCCAGAAGCTCCTGCTTTTGTCCCTGAGGTTTGTACTGCATAAGCATAGATTTTTTAAGAAATGTGCTAATTAAAAATATTTCAAGTGCATTTAATGTATTCTTAACAAACTTATGTTCTCTTTTAGCCTAACAATTCTAAGTTAAAAAAGAATAAGATGACTGAACAAATGAAATACTGTCATTTAGTATTAAAAGAATTATTTGCCAAGAAGCATGGTGTAAGTAAATTTTTTTTAGCTACATTATGTGTGTGTTGAACACAATATTTCTATAAAATAATGCTTTTAACATTTTGTGCAATTACTCCAGGGCTCGAAATACCCAGGTGCACTGAGCACATGAAAATATAATTGTGCACCTAATTTTTTCCCACTAGGTGCACGCAGTGCACCTTGTGCACCTAATTTAAAAACTTAGGTGCACAAGGTGCACCTGTATTAAAAAATCTATTTCGAGGCCTGAATTACTCATTATTAGTCAATGGCTGCATTACAGCTGTGAGGTGTTTTATTTGATACTATAGCCACTGCGTGGCTGGCCCAGCATTGCCTATGCCATGTCGCAAACCAACACCACAGGCAACGACGCGTTGTAAGGTTTCAATCTTGTGTAAAATTTCTAGGAGATAGAAAAAAGAACTAATAACTCCAGCTAAAGGTTTATTTGTTTTTTATCGTCTACTGGAAAGTCGTCACTCCGAAAAATAACTGAAACTAAAAAAATTTAGAATATTATCTTTTATGCTGTTGCCATTCCAAAGAAAACAATAATTAAATTCACTTGAAAATGTTCTAGGTTAAATTTTAAAATTCACCATGACCCAAAAATTTTAAAAAATCCGGACCACCTGTATGCGAAGTCCCATTACTGTATGTGTTATAGATTCGTCAGGACTTTGCGTGCAGAAAACAAACACATCCTTTTATAATAGAGATGTACTATTATTACAATCATTTACAGATTTAGATTACATCCATATATTTATCTATAATAAATCTAAAAGAATAGATAAGCTAAAAAAATTTTTTGTTAAATTTATATTTACCTCAAACTTTGTGCAGGGGGATATTTTTTATTACATTGATTATTTCCCATGTTAAAATATCAAAAATGCAACATATATTTTTCATTATCTGTGAATTTGATGTGTGTCACATTTATAACATGTTTTGGAATATGTAGGCTAAGAATTACTTATTCTATCTTGGGTATTTTTAACAATTTTGATGTACATCATGTTTTTAGAACATGGTACTCTACTCAAGTTTAATATTGTATTGCATTTGTAGGGCTATGCATGGCCATTCTATAAGCCAGTTGATGTGAAATTGTTGAATCTCCATGACTATCATGACATTATCAGATCTCCAATGGATCTTGGTACTGTAAAGGTAAATTCGCTTTTTCAAATTTTATGAAACTAAATTTTAATATTCTTAAATCCAAGTTTTCTATTAATCTAGGATTTGAATCCCATTTTTCTAATCAGTGTTCTTAATTTGTTGGAATCTACTTTAGACGTGTTCCCAGTCTAATTAGCCATCTTGTACCAGAATGCGACTTTATAAAAATGAGCTAGATCATCTGTATTTTTTCTAAATGCATTTGCATGTTTAGTTTCTACTGAAGATTGTACTTGGATCAGAAAGCACACTTAACTCTGTATAAGTTTAGAGAAATGAAATGCATAAACATTTACATTTACCACAACTATTTCCAATGAACTTGAATGCAAAAATGTTAATCTATCCAATCAGATGATGTCTGTTGCCAGCAAAAGCATCTGAATGAATGAAGTATTGACCATTGCCATTAACAAGAAATAGCAGTGATTTACAGAATTAAACTATGCTGTTGCTCCATGTTTTATTTTAATTTTTTTAATATTCTAATCGATGTTTTGTGCAGATTTCTATAAATTATTAGTCATAATTAAAATGTTTTTTTTTTCAGGCTAAGTTAGAGGACAATGTATACAGATCTCCAACAGAGTTTGCATCTGATGTGCGGCTAATATTCACGAATTGCTACAAGTACAATCCACCAGATCATGAGGTTGTAGCTATGGCAAGAAAGCTCCAGGCAAGTATTTTCTGAATAATGCTTTATTTTTTATCTTCACTAGGGGCTCCAACCCCTGCTCGCATTTGCTTGCCAACCCATGTAACAGTTTTAACAAAAATGTCCCAATTTTTCCCGAATTTCAAAAAAATAATATCGGAACCAAATTGAAGTTTCCAAAATAACTCGACGAGCTGCAAAAATTCACGTTTTGAGGTACTAAAAAAATTTGTGACTGAAGACTGAAAATTTGTACTTCTTGCTCTCTGGTTAGAAATTTTGCTTTTTCCAATTTTTTATCTTATTAAACACTAAACTAATAATTGCATAGGAAAAAAATCTTCGAAATTGTCCAGGGAACACGATGGAAGAACAAACCATGTTCATTGGCAATTTTCTGATACATGTTTTCTCGGGAGTGATTTCCCTTTTTTTACTTTAAAACTTAATGTACCCTAAACTAATAACCGCATCAGTGAAAAAACCTCCTCCAACTTGTTCCCTGTACGATTTTAAATAAACTGTGTCAATATCGTAATTTTCAAACTGTACTTTCCCGGTAAACCGTCTTGGAACAGAGTGAAAAAAGTGAGCCTTTTTCCTTGCCAAATTGCATCGAATTTATTTATGAACTGATTTAAAAAATAATTTTGCTGTAAGAAAGAGTGTTTTTATTCTCTTCTTTCACTTGGTATTTTCAAATTTGAAATCACATAGAATTTATTTATTAACTAATTTTATAAATAATCATACCGTAAGAAAGAGTACATTCCAAGGTATACTGCAATATTTTCAAATTTTAAAACTAATAGTATTAAGCTATACATTTGACAGTTTTAGTTTCATATCAGAAGTTACGATCTAAAAGTTCCGAAAATCGTATGACCAACTTTTAATTCCATCGACTTTATTTATTAACCAATTTAAAAAGTAATTGTACCGTAAGAAAGAGTACATTCTAAGGTATACTACTATGTTTTCAAATTTAAATAATAATGGTATTAAGCTGCAGTTATGACAGTTTTAACAAAAGGTAGCAAAAATATCCTAATATTCCCAAATTTGTATGACTAAATTTTTTTATCGCATCGAATTTATTTATTAACCCATTTCATAAATAATCATACCGTAAAAAAGAGTACATTCCAAAGTATACTGCAATATTTTCAAATTTAAAAACTAATTGTAATAAGATATAGATATGACAGTTAAAAAAAAAACGAAAATGTCCCAATTTTTCCCAAATTTCAAAATAATATAAGTTACCAGTTTGAAATTTTAAAAAACTCGACAAGCTGCACAAATTCACGTTTAGAGGTACTCTGTAAAAAAACTCACGGCTGAAGACTGAAAATTTGTATGTGTTTTGCTCACTTGCGGTAGAAATTTTGCACTTTCAATTTTGACACTTAATAAACTTAAAACTAATAGCTGCATCGGAAAAAAATCTTCATCGTGTTGCCTGGACAATTTTGAACAAACCATGTCAATTTGGTAATTTTCTCATCCGTACTTTCTTGGGAAACTATCTAAGAATCGAGCAAAAAACGCGTTTTCAATCCTGGGATGGCGACAGTAACATTTTTTAATATAGAGAGAAAAGGGGGGAAAAACTGCTTTAAATCTGTTGTAATATTTTTTATTTATATATATTTCTCATTCAGGATGTTTTTGAAATGCGATATGCTAAAATGCCTGATGAACCTTCTACTGAAGGTGCCCATGCACTACCTAAAGAAGAAACTAGAACACGCACCAGCTCGGAATCTTCTGGTTCATCATCAAGTGATTCTGATGAAGACATAAAAAGGGAACTTAAATTGCAGCAGCTTCAGGAAGAAGTAAGAAATATTTTATGTTTTTCCTCAGAAATGACCGGATAAGACTTACTAACAGAGATAAAAATCTTCTGTGGATATTTTAATGTCTTTTTTTTTTAATTTTATCTTTACCGTATCTTTTTACTATGACTTTCCCAATTTCACAGTCTGGTTAGCTCTTGTGTAGCAAAAAATACAGTAGAGCAATGAACTGAACCGGAAATATATCGCTCGCTGTATTCCTGAGGTGTGCCAGAATGGAATGAAAAGGGTGCTGCAAGAGAGGAATATAATCCTGCTCCCTCCAGAAAGCAGTCAAGTTGCATGGTTTTGAATGAGTATTCTCTGAATTATGCCCCAAGGGTAATACCTACTCTAGGTTTGTACAGGCTTACCCAGGGGATCTGAGTGATCTTTTCTACCTTTTTTTTTTCTTCTCCCCTTCTGCTCTTTGCTTTTTCTTCCCTTGTGGTTGCCTCTTCGGAGGCTCTGCCTTGAGAAGCTTTTCACCACTCTGTTGACTTCAGCTCCTCTTGGTGATTATATCGCCCATGTGTTTGCAGTGCAAGGAGTCCTGTTTCCCTGGAAAAGGGGATCCTGGCAATAACTGCCAATATACTGGAGCAGTTACAATATCTTCTTTTTGAAGCTCTTCCAACTTATGCATCAGTTTCGATTTGCATGTTTTATTCAGTGAACCATCCATCTGTCCAAGAGCTAGGGGAACTGGAGTAAGAGAATAGGCCAAAACATCCCTCATGTCACACTTCTGTTCCGAGGCAATATTGAGAAGTCTTGCAAAAAGATCATGTGTGTATTTTACGACATGGAGTTTTTTATCTGATCCTTGGATAGTTTTAGAAGCACAGTTCAAAAGAATTTTTCTTGCTATTGGAAGTTTAACATTTCTTGGATCACTAACATACGTCTTAAAATTATAAAAGGCCTCTGTGCCTTTTGAAGTATGCACTTAAGAGGTCTTTACTTACATTATCTTCCACAACATGCCCATTGGATATGTTGCTAAAAGGAGTTTCTCTCTCCAAAAGGATCTGAAAAGATCTCGAGTGAAGATATTGCACTCTCAACATCTTTGTTGTCTTTTTCGATCTGGCTTTCTTGAAGGTCCTGTTCAGAGTCTGGTTGCCTGGATACACCACTGCCTTCTAGCAAATTTGTTACTATTTTGCTCTATAATGATCTAGTTTTCATCCACCTAGCCCTAGCTGAATCAGAGTTGACAAATGCTGGAATACCAGCAAGTCTTGATGCTGTGTCAGCATTCACTGTTTGTTCAAGAGCCATGTCCACTGGAACTCGAAAAAGATGTTTCAGAGGGTTTTATAGACAAACCACCATGAGAAAGAGCCAGTTTTGCACCAGGGCACGTTGAGTCAATATTTAGATAGTTCAGAAGGTAAACAGTCATCCAGCGAGCATAGTTAGATCTACTGCAAGCAAAAAATATAGTTATTTTCTATGTACATGTTCAGATCTTTCGATCTTATACTTTCCATTTTAGATTGAAATAATTAAGATCATCAGGCATTGCGCACCCCAATCACTACTCGGAGGGATGGGCTTGAGAGACATTTCCCCTTGAAAATGCTCTTTCTCTATTCAAACACTTATCTAGATAGCATGTGATCTTCCATATCATTTATACTTTCTACATTAAGATTTAGCATTAGTTAATTAGCAGGTAAATATTACATTAGAGTAATTATTAAAAACATATATTTTAGGTCCATAACATAATTCAATAGACGAAATATACATAAGCATTTGTATTATATTTGTTTATTATTTAAAACTTTTTGTGATTATAATTCATTACTAGTCCACACTATGAACACGCGTACAATGCAATAGACGAAATGTACATAGGCATTTGTTATTTTATTTGTTTATAATACATTACAAGTCCATACTAATACATCAGATTGGTCAGTATTAACTCTCAAGATCTCTGCAAAAGCGGGCTGGTCAAGCAGCTCTTGGTTTCAAGAGTAAGCACCATTTACTATCTCGGTATGTATCCAAAGACATGGTAATGGAATTTTTTAAATCCTCACGATCTTAGCAAACATTTTAAATCTTACCTATTTTTTATTTTCTTAACTGTTTAAGAGTTGTTGGACTTGAAGCATTCACTATGAAACAAAAAACTCGTAAATGTACTTTTTGGGCTAAATATAGGGGAAACTATTACACTTGCAAACTATATTGTTATACTTAAAACAATGGTTACTTCATTTTGAGCAATTTGAAAAAAGAACGATGCTCTACGACGCTTCGTTGACGAGCTAGGTTTTTTTTAGTGAAGTGTCACGCGTTAGCGCGGCAGCCATATTGATGACATCATTACTCGGCCCCCACCACCCGCCAATCTTAAGAAAGATCTTTCTGAAGACTGTAGGCTATGGGTGTTCTTAAACACAGACTCAAGTTTGTGGTAAACTTGGGAAAATTAAATGTGTTCTATTTCTTCATCTACTTGGACACGTGACTTGAAAGCCAAAACAGATTGTGTGATATGCCTATCTCTAGGTCTATTTCCTTTCATTTCCTGAGCACAAACGATTCCAGTGAAACAAACAAATAAAAAATTTTGACTGTTGTTTATTTATTCTTTAGTTCAAGTTGCTATCTTTATAATATTTAAAGATAGAGTAAAAATTTCAATGAATTTGAATTCTGGAAAATTTTACACCAGTTCAATACTTTAGGTAGTCCAAATTTTTCTAATACGAACCCCCATCTTTTATCACAAATTTGGATTCCACACACAATTTCAGGTAGAAAAAAAAAAAAAATTTCATAAATTTTATTGCGTTTTTTACTCTGTAAGTGTTTGAAAATTAGATCTTATGTTACATCGGAGTTTCATGTTTTTTGTTATACTTGCTAGAACATTAATTTTTCTTGGAAATTGTTTTTTCATCCTTTGCTACCCAAACACAATCTATAAACATTTTAACTATTAAACTAAATTTTACAATTTTTTATTAATTATGAAGTTAATATTCATAAAAAATATGAATAGAAACGTATGGAAATTTTGACTCCATGCAATTCAACTGTTAATGAAACTTTGTAATTCCAAATTTCAGCTCATTATGTGCATAATTAGTAGTGCATTGAGATTGTTTGCAAAATTTGATGGTTATTGTTATTCGGGATTGTTCACAAAGTGAAAACAAAAATTTCTCGAAAATGTAAATCTACTGCAAATTTGCATATTATTGACTGGAAATGTCAACAGACTATCAGCCTCCTGTAAGAAACAGTAAAATAATTGACTGCAATGACCACTACTCATTAGGCCTGGGCGATACATCGTGAAAAACCAGTGTGAGGTCGACATCGCTGTAGTGACCCCGAGCGATCTGGTCCTACTTATTGCCATTCTTGTTTACAAGTGCAGCAAACATTTTCCAATTTTAAAGGAAACTTTATTTGACGGATAAAATACACACATTATGCTACATAGCAAGAAGCCTTTCTTGCTCCCACGCCAAGGTTTCCGCGTAAACTCTCCTTCCTCCCCCCTTTTTCGGGTCCCCCTTCTCCTCGTGGGCCAGCGCTTACTGCGCCCTACACCCCCCCCCCAAGAGAAAAACTAGTCTTTCAGAGAAAGTTTGTTCTTTTAAGTCAGTCCATCTCATTGTCTCTGAAACCGAAACAAAGTCTCTGAAAATGAAACTTATGACCGCAGCCTTATTATCAGCCAAAATTGTTAAATGAACTTTTGACGGTTATACCACCGCAAAAATGACAAACGTCTATTCCACCCCTTTTCTTGGGTACTGGTCAAATGATACAACGTCTTACTCTTTATCCAATAAACAGTAACCCCCCACTTATAGGATTGAGGGTATTCCTGGGTCTTCCGCTCAATCCCTACTCTTCCAGAACTCGAGTGCAAATTTGTATCTATGACATAACTGATCCTCAAAGCAAACCTTTTTTCCATCTCTTTGGTGTGTCATTCGTCCTTTTACCTTTCCTCCTCTACTTAACCCCAAGGTCCACGTACGGTTTGGACAAACTCTCCCCTTACAAAACTGTTCTTGCGGAACTGAGTTGCGGAAAAACACTCCAAGCGACTATCTCTGAAACTCTTCTCTTTCTTAGAAGAAACACGAGTCCCTAGAACATTGGTTTCCGAAGAATCCGGCGTTTCATCTACCCCGTCCTGTATCGTTTTGTAACCTTCAACAATCTCCCACTGGGCCGTTTCCCCCTTGATTCTCCCCTTTTCCCTTCTGCATTTTAAATGCTCGTAATTTAGTTTTCTATTCGTATCTCTTATTTTCTTCCTCTTCAAGAGCAGTTTTCCCGTCTCTCTCCTGCCAATTTCAAATTTATTCTAGCTTTTTCCCAAGCTCCTGTCATTCTTCTAAACTCCCTTTCCGCTTCTGTCTGACGAGCCTCCGTGAGACTAATTTCCCACTCCATTTCAGCTATTCCCTGACTCCCCTCAGCTTCTATTAATAGCCTTTCAGCTTCTCTCAACTCCTTACTTTCATTAATAATAGTCATCAATAAACCTTCCACAAATTTTGCATTGTACGATTTGGAGCCCTCTATTATTCTTTTCAATTGAACCATTTTAGCATCTGGAGGAACCTATTCTCCTAATTCTATTGCCAAACATATCACATCCTCCTTTCTAGCTCTCCCAAGAAATGCCATAGTGATCACAGTGTAAACACAATCAAATAATTCTTATGTCGTACAATTATTTAACAACTCTTTAAGATACACAATTCTAAAATAACCTAGAATCCCTACTCTTAAAGCACACAAAATAGAATACACAAAACACTAAAAATCAGTTATTAAAATAATACTATGATTAACTCAGGTAAAACAAATCAATTCTACCTCGATTTGAGTCAGAATAAGGGACCAAATATATTTCACTAACTTTCACAGTAATTTGTTATACATTCTTTTTAAAGGAAGTATTTAAATTCTATTCTTGCTCAAATAAATTACCAAATCATAATAACACATTCAAATAATAATTAAACATAAAACTTGATAATATCGTATTTTAAAACACTTCTGTATTCATATGTAACTACAACTGTTCAGTGCAATACCCCTACACTAAAGCAAAACTAGAATTTTTCCAAAATGATCGACAAAAATTTCACAATAAATCAAAACTGATTTCACCAATGATAACAATTTAAAAAAATTATTATTGTATTAGAAACATTAACCTTTTAAGTATAATACACACAACTTGTTATCAAAATATCCTTCCAATATGATCATTACACAATGATATATCAATTTTTCTAAAATAACAGTATGGTATTAAACAACCACACACAAAAATCAGAGCTGATGTTATATCTTTGTCAGAATGACTTAAATGCTAGTCAGGATTGACCAAATTTTGAAACAAGATGCTTCAAAACGCATTCAAGTCTGGCGACTTCTACAGTGAAAATGGAAACGGGCCTTTTTCAAATTAAACAAGTCAGATTGACTTAAAAACAATTCCCCCTTTTCTTGTTTCTTGATGTTACAATCAATACGTTTGCATCCCCTTTTGTTGTGAACTTCTGTGGAAATCTAGGTCATATATGCCGTCATCATAACTTAGTGGAATCAATTGCCCCTTTATTTTTATTTATGCAGAAGTTTTTCTCTTTCTAAATGAGCTAATTTTTTAATCTACTTGATCATATAATGGTGCTTGGAACACACACAAATACATATGCAAAATCTTGTTTTAAATCATGTGTGTTTCTTAAATGTACAACACATATCTTTATTTGTTTTTTTCCCTATACCATGATTTTCTATAGCAAAGAAAAGAAAGAACTTGAAAATTTTTCATGTATATATATTAGTGGTGTATGAACAAGGTTTTGCTTTTAACTATGTATAAAATGCATGGTTAACATCACAATGTATCGCGATATTGTGATGCTTGATTGCTGATGTATCGTGATATAAAAATCTGAACATTGCCCCAGCCTACTACACATCACATTAATATTTACAATGTGATTGCATAGTATTATTAATTATTTTTCAGAAATATCTGAATTATGAATTATTGAACACAACAACACTATCTGTAACACTCTTAACAAACCTTCCTCAAACAGTCGTTGAAAGCGACACATACTCGCGCGGAATCAGACTTTCTAATCAGAATCCGCCCTTTCTACCGCAGAGTTGAATTTTGACATGCTACCTCAATTGTTTTTTTTTTATGGATTTCCTCTTGTCAATTTTACGCTGTTTTTCATTAATTTTTCATCAAATATACTGTCAATTGTGTGTAGAATCCAAATTTGTGATACAAGATGGGGGTTCGTATTGAAAATATTGAAGCAAGCACCCAATTTAATATGAAGACGGTCCCTTAGACAAATTTTAAATATCAATATCTGTAGAACACATTCATCCCTATCAATTGCTACCTTCTGTTTTGTTCTGCGATGTAAATTGTTCAATTGTGATTGTGTGAGTTGGGATTTTTTGTTGACAGGTGTACATACAGTATTAAAATGTATCACTGCTTGAACATATTGGTCAAAGTCAGTTGTTTGGTGGCTTTACTCGTTTTTGTACTGTCAAGTCTTGCATGTGCTTGAGGCGAGTAGCTGTGAATGATCGCACTTAGGTTTGGCCATGGAGAATTTTCTTGTCGTGGTAATGAGACGAGCTCATTGTGTAGAGGTCAGCCACAACAATGATAGCACCAACACAGCACCTCATTCATAAATTGTCTGGAAGATCACCCATCTTTTTCATGATCGTGCAAGAAACTGATTTTTGAAAATGGAATACAGTCAATTCCACAAAATAGTTAAATACAGAACATCAAAACCTGAAATTTCATATACCACAACAATTAAAAACCTATCAAACCTCAGCAATTCAAACTGATCCTAATACATTAACTCCAACAGAGAGAATCTACTAAATTAACAGTAGAAATTTTACTACACTACCTTCTGTCCCTATACAAAGTAAAACAAGGAAACAAAAAGAATATATCACCAACTAAAACTACATCTGTACATACAAAAACACTTCAAGCTTTCAAATTGAGACCCCCAAGAGAAATCATTCCTTGCAGAAATATTCTTATCCAGGGTGTCTGCTGATCCTGAAAATATGCCAAAAACGGGAAAACTGGTCACAAAAGTCCATAAATCATAAATTTTGCCCCAAAAATGTATCAAATTTTCAAGTTGAAAACAAAAGGTGGCTGCAGTTGAACTTAAAAAAAAAAAGAAAATTGCAAATGATGAAATGGAACAATAAGGACAAAGAAATTATGCAAATTCAAAAGAAAACTCGCCCCAATCCAACCACATTCAGACAGTTTTTAACTACACAAATTGGTTTATAATTTTTTTTTCCAATTTCATTTGATGCGTAAAACATAAAAATAAAAAATTTGCATGAAAAAATAAGTAAATATTGATTATTTTTTTTTTTCAATTTTTATAAAAATTTCCAAGTATATAGGAAACAAAAATGATGAATATAATATAGAGCATTTGTTTAATATGTTCATCTACGTTGACATAATGTATGGTTTGTCTTTATTTTTAAAATTTTATTCACAAAACAACTTTTTATTAAAGTTGAAATTTGATACTAGAGTCCTCTTTTCTCGAGATTAGACAGTAAGCAATAAAGAAAGTGTGGTTTTAAGGTATTGCATCTAATTGACCCACATAATCATGTAAAATCAGATCATGCATTTATTTTAGAAAGTCCCTAAATGGACCAACAGAAATTTAGTAGACACCCTGTTCTCTCATTCAATCTTTTAAACAGTCAAGGATGCTGAAATTGTTGAACTACATCCCTCTGATGACGAAATTGAAGACAGATCCCATAAACTCCAAAATGGTGGGAATCATTAATGGGGACAATCTATCTCCAAAAATAGAAGGTTCCATTATATCCTAGAATTGACTAGGATTGCGTAATTACCTGGATGATGTAAGAACCCTGATCACTGGGTACCATCACGTCTGCATCACACTTTGAGAAATGTACCTGAAGTCAACTGACAGGGCGAAGATTGGCAGTTATACTTGCATTCGAAGAGCTAATGCTGCAACAGCCTTGAGCTCTTTATTATCATTGGTCACAGTGTGCTTTTTGGGAAAGTAGGGATACTAATTACTGTAGGCCACAGATTGAACAGTTGATAACTGATCACTATCTCTGGGTGCTTTTAAACAATTTCAGGGTTCCGATGATCCTTGAAAGTCCTTGAATTTTTTTACCAAACTAGGGGCTCTTGAAAATTATGGAACTTGGTGAAAAGTCCTTAAAAGTATTTGATTTTTTTTAAAAAAGCATATTTTTAAGATTTTTAAAACTATAATTGTGTGTAATTTCGTCTTCCTTTGGAAACTGTCCAGGCTAGTTTCCTACACGGCAGGTGCGTTATTTTGAATCCTCTGGTGTTTTGTGCTTTGACACCACATGATATACAGGAGTTGAACAAAAATATGTAAACACCTCTTACAATGCATGCTTAAAAAGAAATGTTAATTTTAGTGAAATGTGTAGATGGCGCTGGTGTTTTCTTCTACCGACGCCACCTATACAACGTTGTAAATAGGCTGCACAGGTCTGTCGTTGTCTGGGCACTGTTCTGTGAATTTGTAATTTCATCATGTCAGAGCTAACAGATTGTTAGAGCTCGTCTAGTGGTTGAATCCGTATTTCAAAAGCGGAAAAACATGATACACTAAATCGCAGTGTGTTGAGTGATCGTGACAGACGATGATTAAGGAGGATTGTGACTAAAAATAAGACCACAACTGAAAAGTTACTGCTGAAATGAATACCATGCTCACAAACCCTGCGAGTACCAAAACAATAAGGGTATTTTTGGCTGAGCACCAATTCAAAAACCATTCATCGGTGATGCTAATGCCTGTAAAAGGAAAAAGTGGTGTTTAAATCATAAAGCCTGAACAATGGAGCAATGGAAGACAGTAATTTGATTAGATGAGTTTTGTTTCCCACTTCTGGCCAAGTTTATGTCTGGCAAACGCCATCCCAAGCCTATAATACAATCTGCTTGTTGCCAAGAGTGAAACATGGCGGGGGTTTTGTGATGGTTTGGGCAACCATATCGTGGTTTTCTTTGCGCTCATGATTACTCTGCGAGGGAACATTAAGGCCAAGGATTATGTAAACATTTTGGCTGATCACGTCCATCTCATGGTACAAACTTTGTTCCCAATGGTGATGGTCTCTCCAAGATGACAAAACCCCTGTTCACTCAGCTCACATCGTTTGGTATCGTACTGGTTTTCTGAGCACAAGGATGATTTGTCACATCTCCCCTGGCCAACAAACCTCAATATTATTGAATCTTTTTCGTCTATATTGGAGAGGAAAAATTGCTTGATCACTATCATTGTTATCTGATCTTGCCACCGTTTTGCTGGAAGAATGGTACAAAATTCCCTTGGCAAGCATACAGGATCTGTATTTATCCATTTCGAGAAGACTGCAAGCCGTTTTGAATGTCAATGGTTTTCTTGCACTATATTTTTTTTAAAGGTGTTTCTGTATTTTTGTTCAACTTTTGTGTATCAGACCAACCACAGTTGAAGGCATGGGTGAAGATCATTAAACCTAGTTTCATTGTCGCGTCCCATCGCTTTTTTGCATAAATTATTCAGACGACATGAAAGTTATGCCTTTTTAATATTTTTTAAAGTTGTTTCGGGATTGATTCAGAAATGCAAAGTCAATATTGAGGGTTTTGAAGGGGTCGCCCTACTTTTACACTATCATTAAAAATTTGTACAATTGATGTTGTATGTATAAGAACAGAAACACTTTCGGATCACTGAATTATTCGTTTTTGTAAAACAAGGAAGTTTCTTGAAGGCAGTAGTGTGGCAGTGGACAAAAGCATGAACCATGTTTAAGCTCTTTTTTGTGATACCAAAAGAATTTATCATACGACTTTTTGTCGCACGACTGAAATCGATGTGTGTAAGTAGCCTGATAATTAGCATCGAGAAGAGAAAAGCAGCCCTTGAATAATTTTTGGACCAAGGTGTGGGAACCATGAATTTAATATAAGTGTAATCCAGAAAATAATCCGTAATGTAACCTCCATTTCATGCATTTACGAACACTTCCTCGACTCATCATTGCTATGCAGCTCAACTCCTGATCAGATATCGGGTTCGTAGATAGTTTACCTGCTCTTTATAAATGCTGTGAAATGTAAATAGATATAAATGTTAACTGACTTTAACATGGTTCCACTGTTAATAAAAATTGTGTTTGATGAAGAAGAAAAGTTGGGAACTATTTACTACCTTAATAAAAAATAACGCTTATAAATTAAAAGTTATTGTGAATTCGGAAAATGACAGTCATTTTTGTCTAAGTCGAAGAATATTTCAAGTCCACCTGAGAGAAGAAATTTAATTTGTGGGAAAGGAAGGTTCTTGATAAATGTGGAAAAGCAACCTACACTTTAGGGGATAGTGCACAACCTACGCATTAAGCTATTAGTGTATATAAAGAGAATGGTCACTTATATGAGCTCAACAAAGAACTTGCAATAAAAAATTATCAAAATTAATGTGTTGGACGAGGTTTTAGCTGATTTAAAAGGCTGAAGTTCTTTGATGTGGAGAGATATCTCCCAATTTTGTCTTGACAACTTGTGTGTTGCATATCATCAATTATAAACTGTAAAACATATAAAGATTTCATGTTTTATATTCGTAGGACTTAATTCACGAATAACTAAATTCCTATAATTACCATGTTCATTTTCTATTATTAAGCTTTCGTTAAGAAAGTTTATGATTTTAATGATTTTTTTCACACACTGCTCGATATAGCAGGCTTTTTTGAATTTCATCAATTGATAAATCAATGTCGCAGTGCTCTACCTCCAGTGTCATTAGAACGCTGATAAAAAACTGAACTGACAGACAAGTCATGTAATGTTTCAGCAAAATTGGATCGAAACCCCGGACATAAAGAAAATAATTACAACACTCAAATTGCGCTAAAATTGACTGATAGAACTTATCAAAAGTCTAGAAATTGCAAATAGACTTTTGATTTCACAGGCATATATATAAGAAATTTAAATCAAAGTAACATTAATGATAGTCAAAGGATTGACTGTAGGATAAGAATAATTTGTATGAAAACAAGTGAAGTAAAACACGTCAAATAAGTTCACTTTCATTGGGAACATCAAAAATAAAAATAACTTTGTGTTGCACATAAAAACTAGAAAGGATAGTTGTCGGCAGGGTATGCTGATTAAAATTTTATTTTATTTCCTATATCAGGTTTGTAACTATTGAAAATAAAATAACTATGAACAAGGTGCATGTTATTTTATTCAAATACTTAATAGTAATTGAGTAGGTTAACAAAACATGGAATGAAACAGAGTTATTTTAATGTTAATGGTTTTTGTTATTGCAAGCTCGAAATTCCACTCAATTGGCATGTTATGTGGGAGTGTTTTACACGTATTCTAAAATTAAATTATTATTCTAAACTATTAAATAACTAAAGAAAAATTCAGGGCTCCTAACATGTCAACTTTTGTCACTTTTTTATTCATTTGTCTCTTTCAGGGGTTTTAAATTCTGTTTGAAAAAGAACAATTTTTAGTGTGTAATTAAAAAAAAATTATATTTCCTCTAAAGTCAAATGTCAACCTAGTTCATATTGTGTAATTTCATCTTGCGTTGGAACTTGTCCAGACTAGTTTCCTCCACGGCAGGTACGCCATTTGAGCGTCATTCAGAAGGGGGAATTACCCTCCCCCTTCTAAATAAAGCCTGTGTTTCCGACAAAATCAAACTTTTTTTTGTATTTTTTTAGGCGTTCGTATTATAATGCTACGGTTGGCGCCAGCTGCTCTAATATTAGTTTCAGTTTGCAAAATGAATTGGAGCCTCAAGTATCAACAAATAAGATAATCTATTCATTAAATAACCAATAGCAACCCTCTAAATACGGTGCAGCTGAATAGTTTCCTTCTTTTGTAATTTCGGAAAAGGCAGTAGAACGCAGTTTCATCGAATTTCCCCCACAACATCCTTGGTCACATAGCCTGATGCTAAGGAATTAGACATAGGAGAGTGTTCAACAAGTATTAGAAGTTGCAAGAGCAATGCCATGGGATGTCCCAACAGACATACTACTAGATGAGTGGAAATTACTCCTAAGAGAATTTGAGGAAGAAGGATCTGGAATGAAGCCTATTGATGTTTACTGGAACCAGTTCTTCAAACTGCGAGACATTAGTGGTGTGGATCCTAAATACCCAGTCGTGTCAGCTAATGAAGGCTGCTCTGTCACTTTCTCATGGTAGTGCTGACATTGAACATGACTTCTCAGCCCCAGGACGAACTTTGACAGGAGACAGAGCATCAATGTCAGAACGCACACTCAATGCATTGATGGCGGTCTGAAGTAGCTTGGCAAATTTTGACAATTAATCTTATTTGGTGCTGATCACATCAAAGCTAGTGGATATGAGAAGGGTTGCATATAAAGCCTACAATGCCTATTTAGAAAATATAAAACGTAAGGCACAAGAAAAATTAGAGAAAGACAGGAAAGAAAAAGATAGACAGGAAGCAAAGAAAATAAATTTAAAGCAGCTGGCAAAGAAAAGAAAGGTGATAGAAGAAGAAGGAAAACCTAAAATTATGCGTAATGAAGAGGATGAGGCATTTGACAGTGCTTCCAAGTTATTAAAGGAAGCCAATGATATGTTCAAGAAGACGATAAAAAGTAAAGTTTTTTAGGAAGCAGCACTTGCTCAGGCAATGATTGAAGGAGCGGCAAAAGTCTCAGATGATGCTGGTCAGCAAAGACAGACTTTAAAAGATGCACATTCTTCTATTGAGAAGAAAAAGACATTTATAGTTTCAGATTTTTTCAAGAAAAAAAAAAGAGAGACGTAATCTTTCTAAGAAAAGGAAGAAATTCTTCAAGCTGTGTCAAAAATGAACAAATTCAAAAATCATAATTACAATTTTAGAATTTTTTTGTAATATTTTAAAATGATGTACTTTTTAAATGAAGAAAATAAAAATATCCTTCCAAAGAAAGGAAAGAAAACGATAGGGGTGGTTGAAGAGGATCTTTTTCTTACCTGTATTTATGCTTGAATATATTTAGCATTATTGTTATTTGACACTTTTTTTTTACTCGATTAGTCACTTCTTGTCCAAATAGTCACTTTTTTAGACCTTGAAATCTGTTATAAGCCCTGAAAATTCTGAATCCCCAATACCTCAGCCATTTCGAATTATTTGCAATTTTTTTTGTCTAAAAACCTTTTTGAGTTTGCAATAGTAAAATAACAGTTATATAAATAAAAACAATTTTTAAAAAAGGACAAAAACTTTTTAACACAATACAACAAGTTTTACTTGCAAATCTCTTTTAATTTCTCTGTAGCATTTACTCTGAACATGTCCGTTATTTTACCTTATTTCATCAATTAGGTCAAGGTTTAACTCCTTTTTTTTTTTAAATTGTCGGAAAGATGTAAAAAAGTGAGTGAAAAACCTGTTAGCAATACGTCTAGATTGTGGACAATCCGGATTTTTGGGAAGTATATGACAAATGTATAATGCAAAGAAAATCTGAAATTTGTTGATTTTTTTTAAATAAATGTTATACAAAAATTTATAATATGTATGTAATAGGTTAGTGAGATCCTACAATCTCATTTATCTATGTACAAAAAATTTCATGCCACTGGTTGTGTTAAAATCGAACTAATCTAAACCATTTAAAACCAGATGGAAAAACAGCTTATGCATGACATTATTCTGCTGTTTTATTTACTATAACATGATTAACTTTGCTAATTTCTATATTGCATTTTAATCGTTCAGAAAATTTGCAATGCTACATTTCCTAATACATTAACTGATTGTCGGTATGAATCAGAATATGAATATCACAATCTCAAGTTAAGTCACTGAATATCCTATTTTTTTGTAAACTATTATAGTTTTGCATCTATTTAGTGTAAAAGTTCATCAAAATATCAATCCAATTAAATTTTCATCCTGTTTTTCATTACTTAAAGTAGTGATAGATCAAGACAAAAAAATACTCCATTAAAGTAGTTTATTTTCTATTAGACTAATACTACATATTCTATAATATTATAGAAATTTCCTTTACATTCGTATTATAAATATTTCTGAATATACAAGTTACTATTGAATAATTAATTATTTAAAAATAACATTTTAGGTATCAATCTGTGAACTCTTATTACAGTTTATAGAATTTGTTTTTAGGTATGAATAAAAAAATTATCAGCATTTTAGTGGTGTCACACATACATGTTTTACAAAGATTAAATTTGCGATGTATTTATATCAAAAATAGGTTATTAGTATTCAAAAAATTTCAACGAGTTTCTGTTCTGAGCCAATGTTATTACAATATCTTGTAGTGAAATGTTTCAAAAAATTTCAAACGTTCATTTTTTTAGAGTTGATTTTATTTGTGAAAACCATAAGTTTCAGACAGATAATATTTTGGGTGATTTTAAATTTTAAGGTAGACAAAGAAAGAACTATAATTTGTCACAGTACAAATATTTACTGTAAAATGTTATTTACAAATTACATGACTAAAACAATCTGTTAAGCTACATTTTTTCAACATGAACATAACATTAATTCAATTAAAATTTTAAAAGATAAGCACTTAGATTACTGTGTTCCCAATAACTTGCATTACGACACTCACCTCAAATGCCAACTTATGAACTGATGAGTGGCACAGTTTGTGTCTGCTTTTGGACCTTGTGCCTTAAAAACCCAAATTCCATTTCTGAAATTATGAAACAGCGATCTCAGCTGATTTCAAATGATTTTTTCTTGTTTTCAATGGCTCACGAAACTGCTGTTTTCATGCTAAAGTTAGACTCTCCGAACAATCCACTCTAGCAACTCGTACAACTGTTATGATTTATTCCTGTATATGATTAACCTTGTCTGCTTAACAGTGAAGCTACCTACTTCAATGAGCCAACCTGCAATTTTCATACCAGTAACCTTGCTAACTGCTCTCCTTCTGTCATGCCTTCTCTTTTTTTTATCGGCAGTAATCTATGCAACGGTGATCATTTCCCAATTTTCGTTATCTGTATCAGTGGAAATGGTCTTGTTAAGCTGTCCATGATTCATTTACAAAACAGCAGACTAACCAAGTTTTACATCCCAGGTCGTTATTACTGAATAAATGATCGAGAGCAGTGTAGACAAAGTTGTTTTGACAGTCATCAATGTTTTGATAAAAGCTGCTAAGACAATACAAAAGATCTCCATCCTTTCAAAAGCACTGTAGATCTTAGTGTAATGCACAGCAGCTATGAAGACTCAACGTAAGGCATGGGGTATTTTTCGAAGATACTCGCAACTATATCCAGTGACAAAATATGCTTCAATCTTTTCAGCATTGCATCTGCTTTATTTTCTAATTAAAAAAACAACAAATAAGATTAATTTTACTGAAATATATATAATTCTTAGATAGAAATATGTTTAAAATCAAAATTTTCCATTGACATAAATTTTACCGTTTACCTGGCTGTTGTCAGTGTCTGAATAGGCGCCACCTCAGGTGATGACCTCGTCATCTGACTGGTTCAAAATTACAAGGTGTCCTCAAATCTTTCCCTTCTGTATGGATCTTGGCCTCTTGCTTATATCCTCTAGTCTTGCTCCATTGTAACTACTTTCTTATAACTACCTGGATCTTACCTATTGAGATTGATTTCAAACTGTCGTCTCAATAGTTCAACATTTAAAATAACTACCCCCCCCCCCTTTCAAGGGCACATCCTTAAGTGGTACAGGCTTCACTGACCCTAGATACCCCAGTGATCTATTCTTTTCCCATGGGGTTAATTGTCTCTGGTGAACATGGGGATTATAACCCCAGGATGCCCAAGCAACGTCTTCCGTCTTTTCCCTATCTTTTATTTGCTGAATACTGTCTGTCTTGCATTTGATGCAGTTTGGTTAAGTATAAAACCACCAATCTATAACTACCTTTGTGAATGCTATTACATAATTTTTTATATGAATTGTGGAACCTTAGTATATAAATTAGTTATGTAAATATAGTATAAACCAGGGTTTTCAAACTTATCCAAGTCTGGCACCCTTAAGAGAATTGTAATTTTCTCACGGCACCATCGTCATGTAACATCTATGTGCTATATTATTGTATGTAATATGTATTTCATATTTGTACGACTTTGAAGATGAAAATAGAGAAGTGGTAAGAACATAGACATAATTAATACAACTCCTTATTTAAAATTCACACATAGGTGTAAGTGAAAATTTAAATAAAATTACCTTGAACATGCTCTTAGAGATAGTATATTTGATGTGTTTAGTGCTATTGGTGAGCCTGCTGCTCGCCGAACAATTGTTCAAATCGCTGAGTTAAGATACAGCTACTCGCAATATGCTAGTGATACAGCTACTCGCATTTCTTTTACGGCATTAATTTTCAAACGATATTTGCTCCTTATAACAGCAACTGCTTCATGGGTGCTTCACAGCACCCCTAATCTCTATGTGGCACCCCAGGTGCAGCATCACACTCTTTGGGAACCCCTGTTATAAACTATTTACTATAATGTGCACAGCTTTCTTCATTTGTCACAAGACTTGTTTCACTTGGAATTCCTGATTTCTAAATGTTTACTTTGTTAGTTGTCACTAATATATGGATTCAGCTGAATTCTGTTTTTGCGACATTTTTCACATGAAAAACGCGTTCTGTGATGAAACTGCGTGTCATCTGATAAAATAACTTACAATTTTTTACATTGAAAAGTTATTATGAATGACATTTACGCGCCTGAGAACACAACTTTCTATCCTTGTCTTGTTAGTTTATTTAATGCCTTATTGATTTTATTTATTTTTTATTATGTTATGGTGACTTTTACGGTAAGAATTTTTGTATAGTCATTTCTATTAAAGTACATTTGTTTTAACAATTTTTTTAAATAAAAAAAAACCATAACTGAAGAGCTAAATTTTGAATATTGCATTTTCCCACTTTCCAATACAGCAAATTACCATTTTCTATTAGGATCTAATGTCATGGATCTAAATATTTTTGTCAATGTCTGAATTAATAAATACTCTTTTATATGCATATGCCTAATTTATAAGTAGGGAGTGTTATATTAGTGATATTTAAATCCTTTTTTTTCTTTTAGTTGAAAAAAGTAACAGAAGAGATCAATAATCTTGCCAAGCAAAGTACCCATAGAGATAAAAAGAAGAAGAAACGAAAAAAGAAGAAAACTAAGGATGATTCAACGAATGTTGGAAACGTCAAAGAAGAGATTGATGTTCATAGTGTTGCGCCAACTTCCATTCCTCCTCCTACTGTGTCGCCTGTGTATAATACGCCTGCACCAGCCCCAGTAGAGAAAGCTACGCCAAAGTCACAAAAGCAAAGAAAAGCTAGAACTGCTGCCCCTAAACCAGTGGCACCACCAAAGCAGACAAATCAGAATAAAAGACAAAGAACTAATAGTAAACCCAGGAAAACAAAGCAGGTACCAACTGCTGCTCCAAGCCCACCACCTCCACCTCAGGTCAAAACTGACGTTTACGAACTAGACAGTGAGGAAGAAAACAATGCTAAACCTATGTCGTATGATGAAAAAAGGCAATTGAGCTTGGACATAAATAAACTACCTGGTATGTTTCTTGGAGTAAACCTATATTGTATTTTTAAGTATTCCACTCATATCTGCTTATCCAAAATCAGAAATGGTACAGGGAAAGGACTCCCAGCCTCATTTGGACTTGAGAATTGGCTATCAATGCTCAAACTAGTGTTGTAATCATGCTCAGTAATCACATTAACCAGTCAATTAGGCTTTTAATGTTGTCAATGAAAAAAAAACATTTATTAATAAAATTGGGAAAATCGTTTCTTATTAGTTACTACCTACTACTATAAATGCAACTTGGAAGTGAAATTAGTAAGAAATGATTTGTGAAATAATACTTTATATTTCACCTATCTTCCATTTGTTTTCAAGTAGAAAAAATGAATCAATGTGCACAGATTTGCAAGCCAGTATAAAATAGTTATTCCTAAAATTTGCTGCTCTTTTGACTGCATCTTTAAATTATCAGTTTGGGGTGGAAAGCTTATTTTTTATGATTATGGTTATTTTCTTTATTGCTAGCTCAAAATCTAAACTAAATTGGTTTGTTCTGAAAGAATGCTATTACTCTTACTCTATGCTGTTCATAGAGAAGATTCATTTTGTAGTATGTTATTTATAAACCCAAAATTTATTCATATATGATAAATGTATAATGCAAAAAAAATACTGAAATTGTCCAATTTCTGATTAATTTTATGCAAAATTTTATAATATGGTGTTAGTTTGATCTCACAACCTTATGTATGTTAAAATTTCATACTACCAATTGTGGGCGAGAATAAACTAATCTAAAACACTCGAGAACCAAATGGGAAAGCATAACTTACTTATTCATGGCAATTGTCGTGCTATTCTATTTCAGCTGTTGTGACTATCTTTGCTAATTACTCGCATTAAAATTTTTTTAAAGCTTAGGAAAAATTAATTCATATATTTTTTAATACATTTACGCGTTATTCATAATAAATAATGCTTAACATAAATTTCAACTATCTAGAAACCACTAATTTGTTGTGCCCTGCACTGTGCTGACCATGCAGTGGCTAGTATAACATACGACATTAAACATGATTTGGTAAAGTTAATCACATGATAGTGCAAGTCGAACAGTGCCCTAAATGCCAAGCAAGAACAATGTTTTCCCATCTAGTTTTCAAGTGGTTTAGATTGTTTTAAGTTTAACCTATAGCCAGTGGTGTGAATATTATGTTGACAGATCCCACCAACACCATATTATAAAAAAAATTTCTGAATCCTACAAATTTCAGATTATTTTTTTTAAGTTAACAGTAAAAAATAAGACATGAAAATACATGAATTTGAAATCAAATGTCTATTTTTCAAATTCTATGAGCATTCACAAGTATTTCATAGGTGTATTCACAAAAGAGTTTGTATGTAAAACAAGTTATGAAGTTTTCTCTATGAACAATATAAAACAAGTGTACATTCCCCAGAACATGCCAATTCAGTGGAATTTTAAGTTTGCTATAAAAATTTATCAATTCCAATAGCTTTCTGCTTCTACCCATAATCTTTTCTCAACATACTAAAGTAGTAAATTAACTTTTACATTACACATTTCATTTACATAAATATGAATAGTTATGCTAGCTGTGTAAAGAATTCTAAGGGATCAATGCATAAAATTTCCTGATAAATTGGAAATAAAAATTAATTGATATATATTACAACAAAACAGTAAAATAAAAAAATACAAAAGTGGAGCTATTAAAATTGCCAATTATGGAGGTGTTATGTTTATCTATTTTATCTTAATGTTTATCTGTTTGATAATCATTTAGGAAAATAAATAGTTTTCACATATAAGGTGGTGTTGATCGCTGCATGCCCTAGGGCATGGCGGCTTAGGCCAGTCAAATATAAGGTGATGTTGGGTTGGTGTGAAAGTTTGGAGAGTGGGGTGCCAGTTCAGATGTTGCCTTGTCATCTGACTGTGGTTCAAAATTATGTGTCGATACACCAAATAAGTTTGTGAAATTTCTATACTTTTTAAAGCAAATGAATTGCAATTTTTACACTTCACATTGTATTATAAACAGAATGTTGAGTAAAAGTTTTGTATTAGTACTTATGAATCATACTGTAGATCTAAATGTTTTTGTCTGACGTATCTGTTTATTTGGTTTCCTTTTGCTCTGATGACCTTTATAGCATTCTTTTTAATTCAAACAATTTTGTTCCGTTGATTGATCTTACTCTCAACACTATTTATTACTGAGAGACCTTTTAGAACCATCCTTAAAAAAAATTCTTGTGGCATATTTTATCATTCTTTATATAATTGTGTTATATGAGACATACTTTATACTACTTGTCATTTCTCCTTTCAGCATAAACTTTTTACCTAAGTTTTTATCTTGTTGAAATATACATTTCTAAGGTTTCATTTGGCAGCACTGTCATAGGTGTTTTCTTTCATAATGTTGTAGCCCCTATACTATCTATTTAATACACTGATTTGCAAAAATTAAACACAAGGAAATTTCCATAAAAGTGGAAAGAGGAGACATACCAGTCAGGATAGACTAGGGACTGGCATAGTAGGGCATGCACATATATAGCACATGACACTGGGGGTTAGTGTTGGAAGGGTATAAAAGCTATTGCACTGTGTACAGTGATTTCAACAACGTCGAGTTGCTCTGCTATTGTGTGATTGCCCACAGATCGTTTCACGAGCCTAGAGTGCATTTCAAATGACAGTGACAGCTGTCCGAGCATTCAACAGTAGTCGTCCACAAGCAACTAGGAACCATATGAAGGTCCAGGCGAGAGAAATCGCAAGGTTCATGCAACAGACTACTTGCTGCACAAACGTCGTTTATGCACAACAACTAGTACAGTGTGTACCATTAACACCAGCTCATCGGAAACACCGGTTTCTGTGGTGCCAGGAACAAAAGAAGTGAACACAACAGGAGTGGGGTTGAGTGCGGATTTAGTCTGACGAGCGATTCTGTATGTATACACATCTGAAGAGAAAGGAACACGCAATCACTCCTCCAGTCATCGAAAGGGACTCTTTGGAAGATGGCGTTCTTGTTTGGGGCAGTATCATGCTTTGTTGTGGTACTGACCTCCACATATTCTAAGGAGGTTCAATCACTGGTGTCCGCTATTGTACCGAGGTTCTCATGCCTCATGTGTGTTTGCTTAAATGTGCTCTGGGTCTGGATTTCCTCTTTATGAATGACAACGTTACTCCTTATCCCTCAGTAGTTGTTGCATAGATCTTGGAAAGAAGGTATTTAATGCATGGATTGACCTACATGGTCTTGGGATCTAAATCCCATAGAACACATCAGTGACCTTCTTGGAAGATGCTTGGCAGCATGTGACCTGCAGCGCTAGCAACGATTCCGCAGCTGCGATTGGCGCTACAAGAGGATTGGGCCGCGATGTCTCAACAGCTCCTTGACAACCTCGTCCTCGGCATGGACAGACATTGTAAATCCTGCATCATAGTTGGGAGTCGTATCCCATACTAAAGACTGGATTTTTCTTGCCATGTGCCTGTTACATGGCTGTTTCTGTCTTCTGTCCAGTTGTGTTCGAAGCTACCATTTCAATAAAGTGCCTTTGTATCCTTTTGATTCTATGTTTGGATGGCTTGTCCCATATTCTCACATCACAAATCTTATGGTATGCTTTAAATCGATGTGAAACATTTCTGTCGGATGTTACATTCGAAAAACTATTAATTTTTGCACACCAGTGTACTTGAGATTGCTTTACTTGATGAAGCCATGCACACTTACACCATGAAATTCCCAACTCACAGTTTTGTACTTAGAAATCAATTTGAGAGATTAATTCAACCTTTAAATTTTTAGTGAACAAATTTGAAACATGTAGTTTAGGGTTTCACATGCCATGCTCCTTGAAAATCCTTATATAAAAAATAGAAGTATTTTGAATTTTTTAACATGAATTGTGTATAATTTTTTGTTATTTGTAAATGTTAACTTGGTCTGCTTGATTTCGGATTTTAATTTGCTTGAGTGTTAAATTTTGTCTTTTTACAGGTGATAAGCTTGGCCGTGTTGTACATATTATTCAGTTCAGGGAGCCAACTCTCAGAGACTCTAATCCTGATGAAATTGAAATCGATTTTGAGACTTTGAAACCATCAACCTTAAGAGAACTTGAAAAATATGTTGCTTCTTGCTTAAAGAAAAAAACACGTAAGATATATTTGTTTTTGTCAGTTTATGAACAATTCTACTTTTAATTAGCTTGAATGAGTTATTAATTTTTTTTCTAAAAAGTAAATTTAAATATAAATATTTTATTTCAATCTAGGAGCAATTTACTTATGAAAGTTGAACCCAAAGAATGATCCTCTTTTAACATTTCCCATAAAATGAAATATTAGATTTACTAAAATAACAAATCTCTTGAATGCAGTGCAATAACAGGGTGGTAACAGAACCTGGGAAATCGGGGAATTCTCAGGGAACTTTTTAATTCTGGAAAAATCAGGGAAATCTCAGGGAAAATTTCCAAATTTTACAAAAAATCAGGGAAATTTTGACAATTTAAACGGTTACCATTAATGTTTATTTAGAGATGCGATGCACTATTACGAGTGCCTTTGAGAATCGAATAAATCATATTCGCCGAAATTGTAGTTTGAATAAAGAACCATGGCGTCGTAATTTTTAAACACTGCGAAAATTGCCTTCGCCGTTTTTTTCGCGGCCACAGCGTCTTGGTTGCCGTGAGGCTAGCGATACAACTGGTGGTATACAATTTGAAATTTGTGTAACTGATGATGTTTTTTTTGTGTATTAAATTAGTTATTTTTGTTTGCAATTATATTTTTGTAGAACTTTTTATGTATATTTGCAGTTGGTTTTGATGAAAAGTATGATAATGTAGGGTGAGGTATAAAAAGTTCATAATCAAAATATTTTGCATTTTTTCTCCATTTTTTTCAATTACAATTATAAGAGTTCCATTAAGGGTTCCAACCCTTACAATAACAATTAAAATATCTGTAGAGAAAACATACAAATTATTTGTGGAGGATGATCCTTTTACACCCTCTGACCTTAAATATTTAAAAATAGTGTTGTGTGGATTCTTTTATATCGATACCAATCACGGATCACAACATTTCTTAAGGGAATTGTTAAATCAGGGAAATTTTTGTGAGACTATCAGGGAAATCATGGAAATATCAGGGAACTTTTTTTCTTGGATATTGTTGACACTCTGAATAAAGATAACTGCTGAATCATAACTATTTTGAATAATTGGGAACAGGGTGTCAAGATTTAAATCACTTGATTTAAATCAACGATTAAAATCATGATTTTAATCAAATGATTTTTTTTTTAATCATTGATTTAAATCACAACCACTCTTACATTTTTATAACTAAGTAAATACACTCTAGAAAAATCACAGAATTTGTCAAATGCTTTGAACTTTCTGCACACATGGTGATTTCAGCACTAATGGCTACACCTCGTACTGATGAGCTTTTAAAAAAAATGTTTGGCACGGGACACTTGCAAATAATCTGAGGTGTCTATGGACTAAGTAATCTGTTGAGTCAGGGATTCTACCAAACAGTAAAGTAAAAAATAAGTTGACATCTATTTGAAAGTTTTTACAATGTTCATGCATATTTTTATGTTACAAACAATAAAGCAGTAGGCCTACATCTACATAAATGTCAAGACAGCAAAAGAAAATCCCCACAAAGTAGGCCTAAACTACTTGTTACCCCTTTAATTGATTGACCAATGGCTTAGCTATAGTGATTTTTCAACTACTTTTTTTAAATTGAGACATAAATACAAAATAATACAGTTAATCTGATTAATAATTTATTAAATAAAAAATTCAACTGAGCTTTCTATTTGAAAGGATGAAAGTTTAAACACAATGAACATCTTTTATTTTGCAAAATGCACCCTGAAACAGTCACCTTTCACTTTAAGAGTAGTGACCCATAACAAATATTTATTTAATCAGACTAATTTAGGTCTCACTTACACTTACTGATACATTTGTTAACATGATTATGTTAATTAGTCAAGAAAAACTATGGAGGATGTCAACTTGTGTTTTAAAGTTAAACAAATGTCTTATCTTTTGCTCTTGTTTTGAAAATTCATTTTTTAAATGTATTGTCATGTAACACACAATGATATTTAGTAAAATAAATATTAATTTACCATATCACAAATTCCGATTGTTTACTTAATTAAATATTAGTTTACATGTCATGTCAGAAACTCAATTTTTTATTTAACAAATTTATATGCCCTACAGAAATTTAAAAAAAAAATCCGATTTTTGATTTAAATCAAATAAATCCGATTTAAATAAAATAAATCCAATTAATTGATTTTTTTTACACCCTGATTTGGAATATAAAGCAAGTGATTAAAAGAAACATGTTGCAATGAAGAATAGAGTGTTTCCTAGCTTAAGACTTTTTTTATTAGAAAATTAACTGAACATGAAAAAAGCTCTTAACATTTGCCAAAAATTTATCAAGTATCGTATTTAGTAAGTATCAAGTTAGTAATAAAATAACAAGAAAAAAATCTTTTTCGTTATTTCCTCTGGAATATTGGCTTTCATGCATCTGCATTTGAGTGATTCTTAATCTATGTGGTTTGTGAACATTCCACAGTGCTGATATAATCGGAGGAAGAAAAGTTCAGTTTTGTACTTTCTTCAAATTCACAATTTCCTTAAATCCTTTTATCGGCAAAAGGAAAAAACTTTGCACTGGAATCTTTTCCCACTGATTCTTAATATTTTTACATCAACAATGATTTTCGTGTTTGGTGCAGCTTGTCCATTTCTGGACCTTGCATCATAAAACCCAAATCAACCAATTGTAAGGGATATTGTATGGAAAGAATTGCACAAAGACTAGAGTGAGCATATCAACAATAAACTTTTTAACATCCACTCGACTTGCATCTTGATGGTTTAGCGGTTTGTTAACTCATCTTTGCATCGGCCATTCATGCATCAAATTTTATTGGTTGGCAAAACCTCACCAACTTGTCAGCTTTGCCAACGATCTCTTTCTATTGGTCATTTTAACATCTTGTTCTGGTCTCAAACGGTTTTACCAACTTTTTTTTAACACATCACCTATTTTATTTGATTTGTTTCATCACCCACCTCATCCATCATATTTTAATTGTTTCATAATTAAATTCTTTTAAGCTTTAGCTTTGAAAAACTTTATTTTTATTGTTGTGGTTGCCACTGAATAATATTTAATCTTGTGTTTGGCACAGCTTGTCCACTGTCTGATCTTGCACCATAAAACCCAAATCAACCAACCTTGAACCTAGTTATAGTTTAAAAGAGTTCAGTTTTGAGTAAATCTTGTTTTTGATTGTAGAAATTTTTTTATCTGGTGTTCAAAATTTTTTCTTTAACCTTTGTTTAGGACGGAATAAAGGCAGTGCTAAAACTAAAGAAGCAGATGTCAAGGAAAAGAAACAAGAACTAGAGAAACGGCTTCAGGACTGTGGTAGTCAACTTCATTCTACTAATAAAAAAAGCAGCAGGAAAGGTATAGTATTTCTTTTAAATGTTTTAACTCACTTTCATAGTTTCTTGAAAAATATGCTAGCTTTGGATAAGATGGAAATTAAAGACAAATTGTGGCCTTTTGCAGAATGATGTTGTAAATCCATCCTTAATTTTAAAACATTTTCCAAATAACTGAGTGGTTTATTAAAATTTCTGTGTGATGTTGGAAACTGCCTCCTTTGTCTTTGCTTGTAGAATTAGTTTTCTTTATAAAAAAAAACCCGTTTTCTACAGCTAGAACATTTTTTAATGACATTTCAAAAAATCGAATCAAAAGAAAATCATAAATCAATTTCTGCAGTGGAATTGAGTTAACAGGACTTTGACCTAATGAATATAAAGATAGTTAGATACATCGTTTAAATTAGAGGTACTATCAATGAAACTTTATTTTAGAAGCATCTAGGAATGTGAACCAGCATTTTATGATAAGTGGCATTATTTTTCACTTATACTATCTTTTTCTTTTACAGATTCAGACAGTTCTCATGTTGATGTAGTTGGTGGAACTGCTTCTCGTTTGAGTGCAAGTAGCAGTAGTACTAGTGACAGTTATAGTAGTAGCAGTAGTAGTTCGAGTAGCTCATCAGAATCAAGTGATTCTGAAAACGGTAATTATATATGAATTGTAGAATTGCTATGGTCAAACTAGAGTTATCCTCAGCTGTTGGGGAAAACTATCACTTTCTTTTAACACAAAAATTATTTTTCATTTACAGATGCATCTAAGAAGCCAAAACTTGAAGAAAACCAGGTATGTTTTTAAAAATTATGTTGAAATTAAAAAATTATATTTAAAGTTTTTTCTAACCAAAAACACATTAATTTATTTCTAAAATTTTATATCACACTCAAGACTGTTTTTCTGCAATTGTAAATCACACCTATGAGTAACTTTTACAATGCAAAAAGTATCATCTACTGTTTGTATTTCCAAACCTCTGAACTATTTTTATATCCTCTTTTTTTGGTTTGAAGATAGAAAAATTATTTTATTTTTAGTGTACTGTATTAATGTTATGTATTGATTTTAGCATTCGAATCTTGAACCACCTCTTCTTAATCCACCTGGTCCTGTTGGAGCCTCTTCTCATGGTCCTCCTTCACTTGGTGGTCCAGTCAATCCATATCCACCTCCTGTGATGCCAGTTGGAAATCATTATGTACATCCTCAGAACCAATTGCCTGCATTTCCTTCTTTGCAACAAAGTCCTCCACAGCTACAACCTACTGTGGAACAATCTACTGCAAATGCTGTTTTCCCAGTTACAAACCAGCAAGGTAATGAATGTTATGTGTGCTGTACTTCAATGCATTCTTTGTTCGTAAACTGATCATGTGCAAAATGCACCACTCTTGATTACTAAAAGCATTAATTATGTCTGCATTAATTATTAATTAAGCATTAATTAATTACACAAATATGTGTTAATTTTTCTATAATTTTGTTTTAAAACCATTTTTTTAAAATTTAAATCTGATTTTCTTGATTTTAATTAATTTCTTGCCTGTATAAGTTTAAACTTGTTGGTTATGGGAACGCAAATCAGAGTAGTTTCTAGATAGATTTAATTATGCTGAACATTTTATATTTATGATGAATAACATTGATGTACACAGGTGTACAAAATTGGAAATAATTTTCACTTTGGAGCTATTATCTCCAGAACTATTTTAATTAAATTGTGACCAATAGTTATGTGCATGGTTGAAATAATACAAAACAGAAGTAACCATACAACAGTTATGGTACACATGAATGATAGTGTGCAAGATTCATCAATCCAGGAAGGTTAAAACAGGTTAGATTATTTACAAAAAATGAATTAACAGGGGGTATGGTCCCCTCTACAGCTCTCACTTGAATTCATACTGGAAATGAGGCAGTTTATGAGTCACTGTGGCAGTCAATCCCACTCTTCCAGCAATGCTGTTTTTAGGTTCTGGGAGGGAGAAGGCTAGTTCCAATTGCTTCCCAAGAGCGTCCAAGATATGCTGTACAAGGTTTAGGTCTAGAGATCAGGCTGACCAATCCATCTGGTGAATATCCTCACTTTCCAGATATTCGTCGACCAGGTGAGCCGTATGTGGCCGAGCGTTGTCGTCCATAAAGATGAAATTAGGTCTAACTGCACCCCCTGAAAAGGTCAACATAGGTGTCCCAAGATCTCATCCCTATATCTCACAGCATTATAAAAGACATGAAGGTCTGTGCACCCATCCAACATATGCCTGCCCAGACCATCAAAGCTATTGCTATAGAGGTATCTTTCTTTGATATTGGAAGGCAGGTAGTGGGACACTGGTTTTCTACAGTTGAATGTACGATGAGAATCGGTGGTTAGGCTGAACAAGGACTCACCAGTGTATTGAAGTGTACCCCACTGATCCTTGGTCCAAAGTCGATGTTCTGCGTACCTTGTTAAACGGCTCTCTTGTCTACAGAATTGAGTGGTACACAAACAGCAGGTCTTGCAAAGAGCACTCTCTCATGTAGCCTTCTGGAAACAGTAACCTTGAAATGATGCTTCCTGTGGCCTTGTGGTCTCAAGATGCTGAGAAGCTGTTGCATTCCTGTTACATCTTGCTGTAATGGACAAATATCAATCTTCATTGGCAGTTGTGTCTCTTGGATGACTCATCCACAGGCTTAAATTTAAGAATTTAATGCTTTTATACATTAAACTAGCCACTGCGTGGCTAGCCTGGCGTTGCTCACCACGGGCAACGCTGTGATATAATGTATTAATCTATTGTAAAATTTTACGCAGATTTCAAATCCGTTGAAATTTTTACTCTATCTTTAACGGTCTAGTAGATAGAAAAAAGAACTATGACTGTAAATCATTCCTCGGCAAAGTCAACTGAAGCGAAAAAAATATAATTTCCTCCGCGTTCTGTCGGAGGAACGGCTGATGTGCCAAGGTCATTTCCAGCGTTTCTTCTCTCTTGGGTAGTAACGCGTTGAAAAACCGATGGAGAATAAAACTATTAAATTCATTTAAAAATCTTCTAGATGAATTTTAAAATTTTGCAGCGACCCAAAAATTGCAAACAAATTGGACTACATGTGTGGTAAATCTCATTGCTGTAAGTGCCATAGATCGTCAGGATTTTGCGACCCCCTAACAAACAAACAAACACTTCCTTTGATAATAGTAGAGGTAACAAATTGATTTAAGTCAAATATGTTGGATTGTTTGGATAAGTTATTTTAATGCAAAATTGCTTGTGCATTTATTTTGTATAATTCTTAATTTGGTTTCATTATTGGCTATTGAATGGTAAATTACCTTTTGTTTTTCACCTTAAAATTTCGTGAATTGCTAAAGTATGACCTGGAATTTTGTAAAAATTTGCCTGGTAAAGTAGGAATTCTATTTCTGAAATAGAGTGGGGAATCCTGTAAATTGTCATACCTTGATGTATCTTGTAACTTCCTGTTTCTGAGAAAAATGAGTTCTCACACAGAAGAATGGTCATTCATTCAGTATTACGAATTTCAGTCATGTTACCATTATGATTACCTTATTTTGAATTGGAGGAAACGAGAAAAATACCAAACTTCAAATAGCTAATTATAGCCCATTGTGTTGCTCTAGTGTAACACTAATTAAATACTACCTGCCAACGAAATAGCTAATGGACTGCAATAGTATTTATAAGATGTTATTAAACTTTTTAACACTTGCTTTTTTTTTTTTAATTTACAGCTGCTGCTCCTGCAAGACCTGCTGTTGTTGCAAGTCACAATCTTCCGCCACAACCTTCAAGACCCACAGCTACTGCAACAGCTGCACCTGTTAAGAAAAATGTTGTAACACCTCAACCTAGGCCGTCAAGTATGTGGAGTTTTTTCTCAGTCTGTTTTAAATGTTTTTTAAAGTGTTATAGTTTTTTAAATCAGTTTTCCTTCCTTTGTTTTATTAAACAAGTGCTAAAATGGGTTTTAAATAATTCTGAGATTTTAACATTTTTAAATATCCATGGTTGGTCCTTTACACAAACATCTATTCATGATAGTGAAATGAAATGGAAATATATCTAGGAAATAGGAACTTGAATATTGATTTAACTTCAAGGTTACTCTCGATTCCTGGATGCATTTGTTGACTTATTATATTTTTCTCTTCTTTCTTTTTCTATGATAAACATTAAATTATTCTTTGGCATTTTTCAATGGTCACAACTGAAAGTATTCGTTTCTTTAAAAACTCTGCGTGTTTTATTTCACATGCATTCAAAACCAAGATCAATGATACTTGCACATAGTCAAGCTTCTTAAAAAAATCAATAGCATAATTTTTATAGGTTAGATAAAAATAGTTTTTAAAACTGTAGGGTAGTAACAGAACTGGGAAATCAGAGAATTCTCAGGGGAAATTGCCAAATTTCAAAAAAAGTCGGGGAAATTTTGATAACTTCATACGGGAACTATTATCATTTGTCATATTTAGAGATGTGCGATTACAAGTACTTTAGAGAATCGAATAAAACGTATTTGCCGAAATTGTAATGGGAATAAAGAACACTGGCGTCATAATTTTTAAACACCGTCTTGTTGCTGTGAGGCAGGCTATACAACTTGTGGTATACAATTTGAAATTTGTGTAACTACTAATGTTTTATTGTGCATTAAATCAATATTTTTTGCTTGCAATTATATTTATGTAGAATTTTTATGTGTATTTGCATTTGATTTCTATGTATAGTATGACAAATTAGGGTCAGATGTAATAAGTTCATAATCAAAATATTTTGTATTTTTTCCTCCAGTTTTTTCAATTGCTATTGTAAGGGTTCCAACCCTAACAATAACAATTAAAATGTATGAAGAGAAAAAAATACAAAATATTTGTGAATTATGCTTTTACCCCATTTGACCCTAAATATTTAAAAATAATGTGTGGATACTGTATATTGATACAAATCATGGATCACAACAATTATTAAGGGAATTATGAAATCAGGGATATTTTTGTGACACTATCGGGGAACTTTTTTTCGAGGATTTTGTTGACACCCTGAACTGGGTATGGAGGCCCAAACTTAATGCTAGTGAATCTGTAGTGCACTTTCAGGTTAAATAATTGAGATCAAATGAAATATAACCCTAAAAATGAAAAATAGCTTGAAAAAAGGCCCTAATTGTTTTTCTACTCAAAGAGGTGAAACCCTGCATTGCTAGAAATTATTTAAAAAAAATTCGATAATGGAATTTTTACTTTTGTAAACATTTTTAGGTGATTAACATTGTTTCCTTGTAAATGACTTAATTGCTGCATTTCTACTAAGATAAACTACTGTTCTTTAAAATCATTACCTGTCTTATGCTAACTTGCTTGCTTTGTGTTTTAACATACAATATGTTAGTTGTGATCATGAACCATTGATATAACAAAACATTGCCTTTGAGCTTTCATTTTACAGAGCTCCTCATTTACTGTCCTGTTGCTTCTATCACCTTAGTATATGTGTTGTAATGAACCTGTTTTAATGAAGCAATAAAGAAAACAGCAATTCAAATTGATTAGGTTCTTTATATTTTGTCTAGAGTACACCCAATTACCATATCTTTATACAGAGGTCCTTTTACTTTTACAAATGAATAATGATACATTAAGCATGTTCATAATAATGCATTGAACTCTTTACAGTAAAATTTCATATGATAATTTGCTCATTGTGTCTATTTTTTGTTTTTATAGATGCTGTTCCAGTATCTACAGCAAGTGTGACTACTCCAGTAGTATGTCAGGCTCCTGTGCCAACTCAAGCTCCTCCTGTTCCTTCCGAGCCATCTCCCAATTCTCCAAGCACGCCACCTAAATTAACACCAGCAGCTGAGCTGCGGGCAAGGACTCCGCAAATTTCTACTCCTCCTATGGACCCCACTCCCCCACCATTGCTATCCAAACCTAGAGAACGAAATTCAGAAGTGGAGCACAATACCTCCTCTAATACCTATGCACCAACTAAAGCACCTGAATTAACTGCACAACCAGGTAAAGTCGTGTCCTATGTCTCCGTACAACTGATTTTCAACCTTTTGCAGCTCTAAAAAGAGGATAATTTTAATATATTTACACAAATCTAAGAGTTATGTATTCTTTTTAAATCTTGAGAAATTAAAAAAATTCTTATTAGTGCTTTACACAATTTATTTATATCGATATTAAAATTTAGATGTTACTTAAAATTATTTGTGAGCAAACTTGTCAAAAGTTCAAAACTAAACACAGTGAAGGGAAATCTTGCACTTCTTAAACCGCTTCATCTGTAAAGCACACCATGATAATTCTTACAACACACTGGTTGAAAATCACTGCCCTATAGACTGCATCTTATAATTTTTATTGGTTTGTATTGTATCTTGCAATTAGTTGGCAGTTGTTTGTTTCTGAACTTGAGTGCCGTAAAACCCAACTATTCATAGGGAATGCTGATAGCCTAGATAATTTAGAGGTATTTATTTAGTGTGCTGTATGGAGTGTAAGTTTTGTTTCATGATTGATTAACTCTGAATACTTATAGGTTTACCAAATTACACAGTTGGCAATCAAGCTCCTGCTATCAATACTGCTGTTACTAATGGTGAAAAGAAAATGGAGCAGAAACCTTCTCCAGTGTCTTCTGTTCCTCCCACTAAAAAGGTTTGCATATATTGTGCTTTTGTTTTTTAAGTAATTGTCATCTTTTCTAATGTTAATCTTCATGAATAAGTGCTTTTTATCTTTAGATAGAACAATATAATGTTTCAGGAATTGCTTTTTTTTATTGTTTTGTAAATGTTAAAGACTTTTTTTCCAACTTGCAACATTTAAGTTGTGTGCTTTTTTATTTTGCCTTTTAACTGATGAGGTCAAGACCTCAGAATCACAACTCAGAAAGTGTACACACATATTCAGTATCTCAAAATTGTGGTTTTTATGTATCTTATTAAAAACATTGTTGCATCTAGAAAATAGAAGCAAAAATAAACACTTTGACATTGAAATAGTCAATTTTTCTTCTTTTTTACTTTTATAATTAAATTAGTCTGGTAGCATGTAAACATATCCTTATGGAATCCATAAATTTCTTTGTTGAGCTGAGATTTTAATGATAACTTATATATGATATAATGATAAATGTCTTGTAAAACTAGATTTGAATGTTTTTTCCCCCTTCACATTACAGCAGATTGTAGAGTCAAAACTGAAAAACTATGGATCTTGGTCCAGCCTTGCTCAGTCAGCTGCTAATAGTCCAAGCACCAGCAATGCTGCAGCAGCTTTGAAGAGCAATGCAACTATGGATAGCTTTCAACAATTTAAGAACAAAGCAAGAGAAAAGGCTGATAAAGTAAGAAATATTCGTCACATATGTTACAGATCTTTACATTTTTCTGTGGTTTGGATGTTACTATAGAAAAAGTTTATATAAAACTTATTAAGTAACAAGGTGTAAAAAAAATCAATTGATCAGATTTTTTTTAATCAGATTATTTTGATTTAAATCAGATTTTTTTAATTTAAATTTCTGCAGGGCCTTATACAATGTTTATATAATAAATATATATAAATTTGTTAAATAAAAAATTGAGCTTGCGACATGACATGGAAACTAATATTTATTTTAAGTAAACAATCAGAATTTGTGACATGGTAAATCAATATTTACTGTTGATTTAGATTAGCCACAAGAGGACTGATATACATTGCTAACTAATGTGGCAAGAAGATTATGCATTTATTTACTATGATAATATGAGTGAGTGCGAACTCTCCGTGGATTTAATTTTATCACGCGCTCAACTATTACTAGCGTATTTGCAAACATTGTTGCATTTTGATATATTTGTTATGCAGCGCACATGACGATAATGTGAATGTATTTTAATCATGAAAACTGTAACCATTATATCATTTAAAAATAAGAATTCCGTCTACGCACAAAAAAGTCGCCTGCGCATATTTGTCTTATACTTTATACTTTAAACAAAGAATCGCATCACATCGAAACTAGTGTTCTGTCTTTATTTCGTCCACTGATGATAGCTCTTGGGGAACAAGGTGAGTCAACCTTTAATCTTTGTAGTCACCTAATTCGTATAAATTCAATGCTCTAAATCTCATATCCGTAAATCTGTATACTTAAACTTTCATTTGGTCCGTCGAGCCGGAGTTCCGCCGTGGAATTATGGCACCAAAAAATGCGAAAACTACGCAGAATTTTGAAATTCTGTGTAAAGAAATTGACAGAATTGGGGAGAAGATCCAACGATGTCAAATAACTGAGCAAAGTATGGTACAGGCGCTAAAAACTAAAGTCAATTCATTCGATACTCGGCTATCCAATTCATTTTCGGAGTTGTCTTCGAAGGACACAGATGATTATTTGGATACGTATCTTAATTATCAGGACATACTTCTAAATTTATCCGTTGATTTGGAAAATAAAACTGTCAATGATAAACATGAACAAGTCTCAACAGTGGGAAGTGGCAATAATGTTCAAAATTCAGCTAATAAGTCTAAAACAAAATTGCCTAAATTGGAACTTCCACATTTTTCCGGTGAACTGGAACAGTGGATTACCTTTAGGGAGTTATTTCAAACCTCTGTTCTCGACAACACCGAGTTGTCGGACATCGAGAAATTACAATACCTGTTTGCATCTACACGTGGCAATGCTGCAAAATTAATTCGCGGATTTCAAATGCAATCAGGGAATTTGAGGCATTGCTGGGAGATATTATGCGATAGGTATGAAGACCAAATTCAATTGGCATTTGTCCACATAAATAAAATTTTTGGCATGAAAATTAACAAAGCCAATAACACTAAAGCTTTGTTGGATGTTTTAGACAATTGCAACGAAGCAGTTCGAAATCTGCAAACCATAGGGTTAAAATCAGATTCTTTGAGTGAGTTAATCATCATTTCTCACATCTTAACGAAAATCGACGACGCAGTTAAACAGCGATGGCATTTGACCTTGAGGAAGGACATTTATCCCGATCTCGAATCGTTCCGAACCTTTTTGGAGTGTGAAGCTCGTTCTGTTTCTTCTTTTTCTGCGTTGCCTAGCGGGGGGAGTGAAAGGCCAGGGAGAAACGCTAATGTAAACAGGTTCGGGGGGAGTAAAAAACCGGAAAGGAGCAGTTCGTTTGCTAGACCTCTAGTAGCGAGTGCAGTCGCTGTAAATTGGAAAGCTTGCGTTCTTTGTGGGGACAATAACATCCATCCTCTTTATAAGTGTACATGTTTCAATCGCATGTCCGTAACTGATCGGTGGAAAGTTGTAGAAACGAATAAACTCTGTGCAAATTGCCTGCGTGGGCACACTGATCCCTGTCGGATAAAAAGTGGGTGTAAAAATTGTTCTTCGAATGAACATCATACCTTATTGCACATTTATAGAGTAGGAAATTCTGAAGTAAACAACGCGATTGCCCCTCCGGAACATCCATCATCATCCATTTCTACAACTCTCCAATGCCAATCACATATACAAACAAGTAATGTTTTATTATCCACCGCACAAATAAAAATAAAATCAAAAACTGGGGAATTTTTGCAATTTAATGCTTTAATTGATGGAGCTAGCCAAAATTCTCTCTTGACTCGTGAATGTGCGGAGCGCTTACAAGTACCCTTGCGGGAAACTACACATCGCTTAATGGGAATTAATGGGGTCACGGCGGAAACATCGTTGCACATCGCCAACGTTGTTTTTTCTCCTCACTTCTCGTCAGATTCTTTTCACATTGAAGTATTAGTAGTAAGCAAAGTGACTCCACCTCTCCCTAACTTCTATATTCAGAAACGTAAATGGACACATTTATATGGACTCATACTAGCCGATCCAGACTATACAAGTCAAAAACCGATAGATATTCTTCTGGGAGCAGACATTTTCCCTCTGCTACTAAACGGCTCTCCAATTGTTGGACAAAGTGGTTCACCAGTTGCTATTCCTACAAAATTAGGACATTTACTCACCGGAAAAATAAACTCTGCCGTACACTCGAACATTTCTATCGGCTGTCTTTCTGTTAATGCCAGTATTGATAGCACACTGCAAAAATTCTGGCAAATTGAATCGATTCCGTGTGAAGAACTGGTAAATAATGAAGAAATTCAGTGTGAAGATCTTTACACAAATTCATTACAACGAAATAGTGAGGGAAGATACATAGTAAAACTCCCTTTTCGTAATGACAGAGACTTAGGTGAAAGTCGATCGAAAGCTCTCAACCGTTTTCTTTCATTAGAGAATAAACTTGCTAAAAAGCCAGATTTAAAACTCAAATATAGTGAGTTCATGAATGAATATCTAGCCCTAGGGCATATGTCACCTCTACCTCCTTCCACCTTGGAGATAGATCAGAACCACTATTATCTTCCTCACCATTGTGTTGAAAATCTTAATTCAACCACAACTGCTCTTCGCGTTGTTTTTGATGGGTCGAGTAAAACATCCAATGGGCATGCAGTCAACGACCTTCTACTGAAAGGTCGTAAATTACAAACCGAAATATTTGACAATTTAATTCACTTTAGAAGTTATAAAGTTGCAGTGTCTGCAGACATATGTAAAATGTACCGTCAAATCCTCATTGCGGAAGAAGACCGCGCGTTCCAAAGAATATTTTGGAGACAAAACCCGTCCGATCCATTGATTACCTACGAACTAAACACTATAACTTATGGAATGTCTTCTTCGCCTTTCCTCGCACTTCGTACGTTGCAACAATTGTGCAAAGACGAACAAGACAACTTTCCGAACGCCTCTAAAATTGCTGAAAATCATTTCTACGTTGATGATCTTTTAGCAGGTGCAGACACCGTAGAAGCCGCAAAATCCTTAATCGATGAAATGCTACGTTTCATGAATGCAGGATGTTTACCTCTTCGGAAATGGTCATCTAGTCATGAAGAGGTACTAAGCGAATTGCCTTATTCGTTAAAAGCCAAAAGCCTTACCCAATCGTTCAGTGATGCTGAAGAGTCTTCACAAAACATCTTGGGACTCGTTTGGAATCTTCCAACCGATTCGCTGCAAGTTCGGACTGTGGAAGAGCCAACCGTCTCCACCAAACGTGAACTGTTATCGGTCATAGCGCGTAGGTTTGATCCTCTGGGACTAATGGCACCTGCCATATTGCTTCTGAAGATTATGCTTCAGGACTTGTGGAAGTCAAAATTGGCTTGGGACGATCCCGTTCCACCAGACATTCTAGAACGGTGGAATAAATTCCAAGCAGAAATGCATCACTTTAAACAAATTAAAGTTCCTCGCTACATACATACTTCAGAGGATTGTATTCTTGAACTTCATGGCTTTTGCGACGCTTCTTTTAAAGCTTATGCTTCAGTAGTTTATTTAAAGGTCATTTCTGAGTCGACACATGTATCCTTACTCACAGCAAAAACAAGAGTTGCGCCTGTTAAACCAGTAACTCTACCCCGGCTGGAGCTTCAGGGTTGTTTGCTGCTAGCCGAGCTAATTTCAACAATTCTAAAAGTAATCCCAGTTCCAAACCCACAAATATTCCTTTGGTGCGACTCAACAATCGCATTGAGTTGGATCACAAACCCTCCGTCTTCAGGAAGTCAGTTTGTACAACATCGAGTGGGAAAAATACTTTCCCTGACGTCAGTAACTTCTTGGAACCACATTCCTGGCAAAGAAAACCCAGCAGACTGCTAGTCGAGGACTTTATCCTTCACAGTTGTTGGCTCATTTAGAGTGGTTCACTGGTCCAAACTGGATTGTTGTCAACAATAAATACGGAGCTCTCACTTCTTTTGAACTCTCTACTTCTTCAGTACTTATTCGTGACGAGAATAAGGATTTGGTTCCACAAACAGTTAAAGAATCACCTCCAATCTCTCATGCTATCTTGAAGTATTCTTCATACACAACATTATTACGTGTCACAGCCTGGATCTTACGTTTCATTCACAACCTCAAATCTAGAAATAAGCTTAAAGGTACTCTTCAAACTTCTGAACTGACCGGTGCACGAACGGCTATTCTAAAAATTGTACAGCAAGAAGAATTCGCTTCCGACCTTAAGCTTATAGCAAAAAATAAACCTCTCCCTAAATCCAGCAAACTACTGTCTTTAAATGTCTTTCTTGACGAAGTAGGACTTCTTCGCGTTGGAGGACGTTTATCACATCATCAGACATTAGCATTCGATCATAAATTTCCTATTCTACTTCCTAAGAGACACCCAATTACTGCCTTAGTGATTCGACATTTCCATCTTACAAGTCTTCATTCGGGACCCGAACTTGTCTTATCGTTGATCCGTCAAATCTTCTGGATTCCGGATGGCAAATCCACAGTACGCAGTGTAGTGCGCAGTTGCATCACATGCTTTAAATCATTGGCCAGGCCAGTATACCAAAAGATGGGTGATTTACCTATTGCAAGAATCATGCAGTCACGCCCCTTCGACAAAGTTGGAATTGATTTCGCTGGTGCAATTAGTACAAAATGCCAGCACCAGCGAAAAGCGACAACATTCAAGACATACATTTGCCTTTTCATATGTATGTGTACCCGTGCCGTACATCTGGAAGCCGTCTCCAGTCTCTCTACTGACTCGTTCTTGGCTGCATTGAGACGGTTCGTCGCACGTCGAGGATTTCCCTCGGAAATATTCTCAGACAATGGTACTAATTTCCGCGGTGCGTCTGCCTATCTAAAAGCACTTTTTAAACTCACAAAAGAGCAATCCGTCCAGAACTTCTCATTGGAAAGAAACATTCATTGGCATTTTATTCCACCCTATGCCCCTAACCAAGGTGGGTTATGGGAAGCTTCAATTTTTACATTTGTTTAACTTTAAAACAAAAGTTGACATCCTACATAGTTTTTATTGAGAAAATTACATCATCATGTTAACAATTTATCAGTAAGTGTAAGTGACATACCTAAACTATAGTGCGAGAAGTAGAATAGAGAACAGAAATAATCTGACTATAGTAAATTCTGACAATAAAACTGCCGAGCAGCAATAATAAATAAATTTTCACTGTTTTAATTCATATTGGATGTTTTTTTTTTCCTGCTGACATTTTAATGGCTGTGTGTGAAAATGTGTATTTCTACTCTTTAATCTCTATTGCACACAACAAGAATAAGTTAACACAGGGGTTCTCAAACTTATCCAAGTTGTGGCACCCTTAAGATAATTGTTAATTTTCTCACAGCGCCCTCGTCGTCATGTAATATTTAGCTGTGGTATATTATTAAATATATATACATATTTCATATTTGTACTACTTTGAAAAAGAAATTAGAGAAGTAAGAACATAAACTTAATAAAAACAACTAGTATTTAAATTCACACACAAACACTTTAATTTTACTTAATAAGAAAACATACGTTGGTGAAAATATAAATAAAACAAATAAAATTACCTTCATCATGCTCTTGGTTGGAAAGTGAACTGATTTTGATGAGTGGCCTTAACCCTTTTTTCTGTAGCTTAGAAATAGCTTAGATTAGAGGTTATGTGCGCTTCGCAGCAACTCTCATCTCTCTACGTGGCACCCCAGGGTGCTGCGGCACACACTTTGGGAAACCCTAAGCTGACAAATGCCTCAAAAACTTTACTTCCCACTTGTGTTTTTTTTTTTAGCTAATAAAAGCAGTCACACCTTTAGTTTATAATTTTGAATCAAACTGTTGTATACTTCATTTAAGTGTTTATATCAAGAGTGCTGTTAATCAGGAATGTTTATACATTACTCTCCCTGGCATTTAGATTTATGGCATGTGTGTTTACATTACTATTACAGTATATTCTAATGAGTTTCAACTGGCTGTTGCAATCTTTTATAATATGCAGTACTTGACCCAGTTCCCTCTGAGCTGGGTGTAGCCATTAGGGCTGAAATCATCATGAGTGCTAAAAAATTAAAGCATTTGACCACTTCTGTGATTTTTCTATGGTGTATTTACTTAGTTATAAAAATGTAAGATTAGTTGTGATTTAAAAAAAAAATTTGATTAAAATCAAATGATTTAGATTAAAAAAATAATTAAAAATCAAGTGAATAAAAAATCAAGTGATTTTAATCTTGACACCCTGTTAAGTAAACTTCAAAATATTGTTCAATTTCTTAGCTTTAAAACTATGCCAAGATCTTGCAAATATTCGAAATAGGTTTTTGTTACAAGGGTTTTCGTTAGGTACTGTCACCATGAATAGACATGTTTCCAAAACTTGACATTCGATTTCTGAAGAACTGCATTTTTGCAATAGGTTGCTTTGTTCAAAACGTAACTCCACAATGAATTCACCTATTATAATTTTTGCATCATTATTTATATAATGCAGTGGGTGTTTTAAACCTCAATCAAGTTACTATATACTATTAGGCAAGAAATGTCATCACTATTTAGTCAAAAATAGTAATTTAATATTTTGAAATTCCTGAAGAAAAAAAAGCGTTGATTTTTTATTTTAACGTTTCCTTGATTAAAAAATTGCAAAAAAAAAAAAAAACCTTTCTTCTGGCAACTTGACGAAGGTTCAAACATGAATTTCCAACAAGAATCATTTCTGAACAAATTAGAATTTGAGATTTCACGCTTCAAAAAACATGCCAATTTGCTAATTATATCTTGATTAGGTTATTAATTATTTGCACAATCTGATTTAATGGTGAAATTTTTAAATGCAGGTGTGTAATATTACAACACATGTCTTGTGTGAAAAGTTATAGTAGCATTAAAAATTATACACTACTTTTCCTTTGTAGCAAAGGCAACTAGTTGAACAACAAGAATTACGGAGACATCAAAAAGAGCAGGCGGAGAAAGAAAGACTACGAATGGAAAGAGAAAGGCAAAGGTATATTTATGTTTATTATACTGCTGTTCTTAGAAGCATATGAAACATATTTTATAAAAAAAATTGTATGTTGATGCTTAGTATTTGCTTATCAGATACCTGTTGATTATTGGAAAAAAGTAATGTATACTTGGAAAGCAAAAAGCTGCAACTCTTATTACATATTAATAAATAATGTTTACTTTTACAAGGTTCACACGCTCCTTAAGAACTCCTTAAAATGGATTTTTATTTTTAAGCTTTCTTAAATTCCTTTTTGTGCTACTTCTTAAAAACTCCTTATATCAGGAATGCATTTCTTCCAACTTTTGTAGGTATTTCCGACTTTTCTTAAATTTTTAAGAAAAGGACATATTTTTATCCTTTAAAAAAAATTCCAACTTTTGCCCTTTTTGTCTTCTGTAAACGTAAAATGTGCCAAATGAGACATCTCACCAACATTGCACTGCTAAATTTTGCCAAGTTGATGATAAGTCCTTCAAATTCCTCTCTGAAAAGAATCCTTCATGAGAAGCTCATTAGTTTTTTGGCGAACTTGGATTTCAAACTAGTTAGCGTAGGTTGTTGCTGGGAATGTCGCAGGTAAAACTACGATTTCCTAAGAAAGCGGAGCTGTTATCTAGCGGCCGTGATGCGGCGGAAAATATATAAATGAAATATTTTAAGTTGATCAACTTTTAATGGGCGATTTTTCTTTCAACAAGAAAATAAGATGCTCGGTTATTTAACCGACAAGGTTATTTTGTCTTTTATGGCAACCAAAAAGTTTCAATTTTCATTTTGAATATTCTAGAAAGTTCTTTCAAAATCCGTTAAAACGTCTTTCTTTGACGACTTTAGAAGTGCGCCAAGGAGGTGGCCACTGCTTTAAACATAGACTACTGCTATTCTTTGCAACGGAAATTTTCAAAATTCTTCTTTAAGGGCAATATTTATGATTGTTTTAATAAGTTAAATTTATTTCATGGATAACATGAGTTATTAATTTTAAGTTTTATTCGATTTGATTAGAAAATAAAAATATTTACGGAAAAATATGAACCAATGGAAATTGATTAAAGATTTTGAAGGAAAAAAAAGGTATTTTATATTCAAAAATAGGTTGTAAATTTAAACTGAATGAAGTTATATTTTATTTATCACAGGGATATCACTTCAGTCTACATTTATTGCAGAGGTAACGGCCTTGGTGCACTTTTAAGTCGAAGTTGAATATTACATAGTCTTGAATTTTTTTAGTGAAAGTGATAGTTTACTTATTAATAAACAAAATATTATCGCATTCCGTTTATTTTGAATCTAATTCAACATTAAATCATGATGAAAGAGTAGCATTGAGAATGTATTGAAAATAGCAATCTGTTATAATCAAAGTGAATTATTCCATAATTTAATATTTGATGTTAAAAAATATAATTTACCTATTCATTTAACAGAAATAATTGCGTATTTCATTCATTTCTGTCTATCTGTCATTTGTATTTACGTGTAGCATACAGTGAAATCTCAGTATGACTTGCATCCATATTTAATTGATATTTTATTTTGAAAAATACTTTATATTGAAAACAAATATGCTTGGATTTCTATTTTTATGTACTTGTGTTGAGTTGAAATATCAAAGTATAATTTTATTTTTTGAGTTATTAGTAATATTGTATTAAATGGAACTAAGTTAAAAGTGTTGAAATTTTTTTATTTTTCACACTTGAAAATGTATGTATAAACCTTCTATGACTCCTTACAAATTTCGAAAAAGCTCGTTAATTACTCCTTAATTTTTATATTCTATTGCTCTTTACAAATTTCGAAAGAACTCATTAAATACTCCTTAATTTTTATATTCAAAATTCTGTATGAACCCTGTTTTAGACATCAATTTGATTTATGGATTTTTTATGGTACAAGTATGACCAGGCTTCGCCAATTAAACATATAAATATTTAGTGTACTGGACTTATTTTTGTCATGATCCTTTCTTTAAATAAAATGGAATTTTGTCCTCTACAGGGAACGAGAAGAGGAAGAGGCTCTTGAGAGAGCGAGAAAGACTCAGCAGCAGCAGCAACAACAAAAAGAAACTATTGTGTCAAATAAAAGGGAAGAAAAACATTCACCTCCAATTGCTGTCAAAGCAAATTCTCCAGTTGCAGCACCTTCACCTGCAATCAGCGAAAGGGAAGAACTGAGGAGGCTAGAACAAGAAAAACGGCGAAGAGAAGCTGTAAGTGTTCTATTCTTTATTTGCCAATAGTTATTCCAAAATAACTCTTATTTGACTGTTTTAAAAAGAATGCAGGGTTAGTGCAAATAAAAGTTAAAAACCTTCAAACTTTATTGGTGCCAATATGATTCATATGACAGAGAATGCTTACCACTAAATCTGCCTGTTTTATGTTGCTAGTGGTATTCGTCTTTGTTCAGTGTTGATATCCATGTAAAATAGCATACACTAACATTCTACATACCTGAAAAAATAATTGTCTTAGAAGTTCATATTTCATGTGTAAAAAATATAGAAAATCAGGTGGAAAGGGATCTCCCATATTGGAGTGTTCAGGCTATTTTAAATCATAATGCATTGCTCCATAAAATAGGAATAATACATCATATATGAAAATTAAACCTGGGCCATGCAGATTTGCTACATTGAATTGGTATCGATGGAACTAGGCTGGCAATTCAGTATTGCAGTTTTGGAAGTATTTTTGTATAGCCAATGAAAACCATTCAGCATTGTTGATTAAGTCAATAGATTCGATATACTACTTATTTTAACATTCATATACTGTCTGAAAAAGAATTAAAAAATTTTTAGTTCAAAACAAAAATTGTTATGATAGTGATATAGACACAGTTGGTTTGATAATTTTACTTTTTTCAAAAATTTGACAATTGTGCTCGAGAATTCAGTAATAATCTTCATAACTTAAGCAGTTTGTAGTTTTTAGCATTCCCTGTAAATTGAAAAATGTGTGCAATGAAAATCTAATTTCACTCTGCACCTTTTATGTGCAAGGAATGGGAATAATGCTATTGCGCCTACCCACATTCCCAACAAAATGTTGTAAATGACTGGCGTTGGCAGCTGATTTGATAAAAATGACCTTCATGGTGTCAAACACTGCATTTCTGATGGGTGTGTGAAAAGTCATAATTTAGTAATTTATTTGATTCATGTAGGATGCTTTTATTTAAATCAGATTTTAAAAATTGAATTTGATTTTTGTAAGTTTAAACATGTTTGACAGACGTATAAAAATTAGTCATTTCTAGATAGTAGTTATGTATGAACAAAATAAAAGAGTTCTGTAAAACATTTAGGTATGAACCATATGCATACTTGCCAACTTTTAAGTATCATCCATAATTTTTACAGATTTCCACTTAATTTTATTGATTAACGGATGGGTCTGCCTTTTTTGCGGATTTTTAATATTTCGATCGAGCAATCGAAGTATTTCATTCTCTGCAACCATCCACTAAAATTTTCAATCAGCCTTGATGAATGCAAAGACAAAGCAATGGATGAGTTGGAAAAGGAGTTTTGTTGTCTTGCGCTGGAAGATTTATCTGATAATAGAAGGACGGGTATTGATGTGCAGTGGGTTGAAGTAGGTAAAATAAGAGGGACTGATGGATCACTAAAATTCGCTGGATTGGCCCAAATTATGCTTTCTATTCTGCTCATCCTCCATTCCAAAGCAAAGTGAGAGAATCTTCAGCCTCGTCAAAAAGAACCAAACTGAATACCGTTCTCTTTTTAACAAATTGTTGGAAGATTTGTTGGTGTTGAAGACAAAACCACATACCTTGTTTTCAGCAGAAATCCAGTGCATAATTACTAAAGACAACCGAAAAAGCTACTACATCTTCATTAAAATTTTCTGCAAGTTTATAAATAGAACATTGATTTTTTTTCTTCCATTTACTTGTAAATAAGCTTTATGAACACCAATGATCTGTAATCCTGACACAAGTTTAAATGGTATGTAACATACAGTTTCAAATGCAATGTGTAGGTACTTGTAAAGTGAATGTTTTTTACATTGGATGTGTTCAGTTTGGTATTAAACAATACTGCTTTGCAAGGCTTCTGCAGTTGATAAAAATGTGAATTTTTACTTATGCATTTTTAAATACAAATAATACTAGTTATTGTAATGAACTTATATTTCTAACATACATTAATTCATGCATTTATGTTGTGTTGTATGGCAAAGGGCATTCGGCACAAAAGTTTTACTGATGCACAGTTTTCAAAGTTGGAAAGTATGCATATGGTGTTTTACTTATGCACAGTAATTTCTCCCAAGTTGATGCCACTGCATCTCTATTATCTCTACTGTTCTAAAAATAAAAAATATGTTTTAAAAATTCATTATTGGTGTGTTACTGTATAGAAGAGATTTTAAAAATAATTTGTGCAATATAACATCTGTTATGTCCCAGGTCATTTTCAATATAATTTAATTCTTTAAGCTGCAGTCACGAAATATTTGAAGGTGTGAGATGTAATAGGGTCAGGGGGTGATATGTCCCACATCTACTCCCCGTCACGCCCACCCAGGGTAGACGAGGGCTTTTCGGACGGCGTGTCACAGGGCCTACTTCTCATATTTCTCATTAGAGGCGTTCCCTGGCTTCTGCTAATCCGCTGTGGGTTTTAAATAACTCGGTACGGAGGGATCTGCTTCCATTCGAAGAAGAAGGGGGTGATATGTCTAAATATTTAGTATCTGCCCCTTGCAGTGATGGCATTTTTTCTGGCCGTATTCAAACTGAATTTTCTTAAATGTGTTCAGGCATAGTGCTTTGGAAGGTTAGCTTTAATAAAAAAAAATTTCAAGTTTGATTTAAATCTGCATGCTCTTGATTTCTGCATCCCTCCAAAATTGCAGGAAATTGTTTACTATGGCTTGGAATTATTTTATTTTTGTGCTACAAATTTGTTAATACTCAAATTTTATAAATATGCCTAATTTTAATCATAGTAAAAATAAGGTTCAATTGCATTCAATTTTATGACTATTTCAAGTTGCTAAATTATCTTAAATACATGAGTTTGATCAGACTTAACTTCCGATTGAGCATTTGTATTAAAGATGACACTATTGAGTATTTATAGCTCACATTTGTGCTAAATCATTATCATTAACAATGCATGCAATTATCCTGCTGAGTGGCTAATGATATGTAAAGGAATGTTTTGATTTTTTTCCCCGACATATTAAACCCTTTGTTTAGCATTCATTACTTTTATTCACTGACTTTGATGGATTATATTTTCAAGATTTTAGGTGTCAAAATTTGCCATTTATGATGAATTAAGATTTAAACTATAAGATCTTCTCAAAAAGTAATATCTTGTTTCTCTTTCAGCGGGCAAGCCACATTGATATAAACCGACAAAGTGATATTATGGCAACTTTTGAAGAAAATTTGTGATGTTTCTTAATATGCTTTGAGGTAGCTGGGCTGTTTACTTCAGTCAAGTCGTACATTGTAAATAGTGCTGAAAAAATATTCCGTTGTAGTGCTTCAAACTACAGTTGACTTGACGCTATGTTTGTTGATAAACTTGTGACAAAAGACATTTGGAGTCCATTTGGTTACTCTGAAAGCATATTTTGTATGCCTTGTACGCAATACTTCATTCCTTTCATCAGGGCGAACCAGCCCGCACAGTCAAAATGCAAAGACATCAAGTAATCATTCTCTGTACAAATCATCATTCATGGAAAGCAACATCATACGAGAGGTAGTAGTGTGACATGAACCATATACTTTATCCTCACTTAGATGAGTGCAGCCTACTCATCTCCAATTTTAGCAAGAGTCTTACGGTGTATTAAAAACTGAAACAAAATGTATCAACTTTTGTACTCGTACATTTCGAAACTTTAGGAGTGTATGTGTGATTTTTTTTTTAGAATAAGTTAACAGTTGTATATGCAAAATAGATTGTATAAAACCTAACATCCATCGTGGGCTCAAAAGAAATGGAAGGCAACCTACTTGTGGCGCCGCACACTCATCATACATTTGTTAACTTTATTGCCAAAGGTGTCTTTCCATGGTAAAGATGTACAGCATTGGTCAATAGAGTGTACTTATGATTAGGGGCCAGTATCTTTCTTTTACCAAAAAAGCGTTGAATTCCAAATGGGTGTGGAAGTCCAAATGCTGAGGAAAAGCACAGTCTTTCCATTTTAATATTTCCACAGCAGGATGGCTTTCCAGCAGTATGACCGGCAAGTAAAATGAATTTATTGGCCATATGAAGAAAAAAAATGACAGCTTCTGTATATATTTTGATGTTAGTGTGAGGTATTGTCATTTGAGTAGAGGTGTGTCCACACAAATTTTTGTAATTGTTGCATTCATTACCTTGCAATTTTAAATATAATTTTGTCTGACTACCTCTTGTCTATTTATTTATCATAAGAATCATGTAAAAATGCATTTATTTTATCAAAAAATCAGCATCGTAACTCTTTTATTTGTGCTGTTTGGTAGATAAATGTTTTTATCTCATTGTAATTAACCAACATCCGTTATGTGACGTCATTCATGTTAAAAGGCCACGTGCCATTGAAAATTTGCTTGGAAATGTATTTTCCTGTAAAATAATTTATTTCAAAGTAACATTCAATTTTTAAACAGTGTATTATATTAGTGGGAAATAAATCTAATTAACAATATTTTAGAAATGAGCCTTTTTCAAGAAAGAGTTGGATCAAAACTAATAAAATATCACATATCTTTGATTTCTTTTCCTTTTTAAAAGTGTACTCAAAACTGCTGTTTGTTACTTAAAATTTGATATGTTGTGAAAAATATAAGTTTGTTAAATTTGGTTTTTCAAATACCAATAACACATTTACAATTTTATTTTCTATGCATTGTGTTAAAATCAATGCTACAACAACTGGTTTTCTTTGTATTTTCTTTTCTACGTGACTTGATTGTTCAATATTATATGTTTGGCAAAATAAATTACATGCTAAGTTTGCTATTTAAGCTCTGGACCAAGAATCAAATAACATTATGAAGTCATTTGGTATAAGGAACTAAACATGAAAACCTTAGTCGAATTGATGTCCTCTTGATGGTGTATGTCTTGCTCCACTGAAATGGCCATTAATGACCTTTTTTTATTTTAAATCTATTATTCTTGGTTTTGTAGGTTTTTACTTTCCTTTCCTTTGGGTTTAAATTTAAAACAATGTTCTCAGTTTTTTTTATGTTTTGCTTATAATATAACTTATTATATTCATTATTATTAAGTTGTGAATAAATTCTAGGATTTACTTTGTATTGAGTAATACGGAATATACTCTTTACAATAGTTTGATTTACTAACCAGATTGTAGGCATTGCATGTGGACTGATATTACTCAAATGAATTCAGTAACTTGTAAAATTGAATAACTTCTAAAGTATCTTGTGCTGCATGCTAACCTCTTGATGGGAAAAAATGTTTCCAAATATTTTCAACTGTGTTTATTTTAAATTGTGATAATGATGTTTTTGTAATTTAAATGTTGCTTTATTGGTTTGAGTTAATGTTAATTTAATAAAGTGGTTATTTTTATTTATCAAATTTCAAGAAACACAATAGAAAGTACAATGCATTATTGTATAAAAGCCTTATTAAAGGTTGAAAGTATTAGATAATACTTGTCAAAAATTAAAAAAAGAGTTATTTGTCTAAAACCATCAATTTTTATTTAAAATCTTTATATCTAGACACTGTTGACGCTGAAATGTATCCAAATTGATATTGCAATTCAAAAACAAGAATGCTTTAAGTTTGAACAAAAGTTAATGTTTTTGTCTTTAAATGTTTGTATTATTTTGGTGCTTTTTCTGAACAAAATTTGTTTACTATGTTTATATAATTTAAATTCACTTTATAAGTGCTGTCAAAAAATTCTATAGGTACTGATGTGTTCTAAGTCTTGGTAGGCCATTAGAAAAGATATGACTTGAAATAACTCTGCATCAAAAATTCGTAGTTACCAACACATTTTTTCAAAGACTCGTCCAACTAAGTCTTACCTTGGTCTCTTGACTGACAAGTCTGGGAAATCTACATTTTTATTTTGGGTCAAATGAGTAGATAAATATTGGAAATACAATATGAAGCGCTGATCGAACTGTATACAACCTTACTGAACACAATTCAACCTTTATTTATAAGCTGCATTGTGATTTGTGTGCATACAATTTAGATGTAATTTTCCTCATGCAATAGTAATTACTTATTCTTGAAATGAACTGATCCTTAAGAGTTGCTTCAATGTAAGTGGCAATTTCTTACGGATCTGTGGTATGTAAAGAAAGGATTGTCCAGTAATGACTAGAACAAAGGTGTACTGATTATTGTCATGTGTTAAGTTAATGAATATAATGTTTTGTCAAAGTAGGATGTTTGATACATTTCTGGGTCAGACAGCTGGATTTAGTGAAATTGTTAAATGCCTAAATTTGAACCTAAACGAATGAAATGAAAATAGTATTCTCTATGTGAAATCATATGTTTAGTTTCATGTAAGCATATTTCATGTTAACTGGTACTTATTTCTTATTATTTTGTAATTCGTTTAAGAGGTAGTTAGAAACGAAATATTTTGGTTTCCATTATTGCTTAATCTTTATATCTTGGACATATCTGTATACAATTAATCTATAGACAATACAATCATGCCTTAAATTTATATATAAAATATTTTATGTGTAATGAAATATTTGATTCTCTTGAATATTTCAATAATTCTCAATAACTCACTCTTAAGATCTAGTTTAAGGATACTTGTATTCTATGCATTTTATTCATATATATAGAACTTTATTTGATTTAAAGTAATCGAAATAGACTCATAAAAAGAAACTTCCCTTCCCTATTAAATAATTCTGTGGTTTTCTTGAAAATTTAACTCCCAAGAACTTCCATACATTTATATCTATGATTGTGGTTTCTATTTTAAATACATATGGTAGCACATTGCTTTCAAATCATAAGAAAAAAACCTTTTAAATGTACTTTTTACTTAATAGTAAATAATTTCGTGTATCTGTAAAAATTTGTCTGTATTTTTACGAGTCCAGATTTAAAAGCAAACGAGAAGTGTCCACTAGTTTTTTATATGTCAGGTGCGTGAACATATATATTTATATAATAATAAATTTCAGTTAGTGTCTAATTGTAATGCAGTAACAACTCATAATGTGTACAGGAACTGAAGCCATGTATGTAATTAAACTAATATTTAGTTAACTAAACATGTTAGTAATATCTCAACACTTTCAAATCATCTTTTATTACTTGTGCATCTGTTAGAGGTGCTTATAATTTTATAAGAAATAAAAAATACCGAAATTATTTAGTTAATTTACATGTTATTATTTCAATATCCCCAAGTTTCACAATTTATATTTATTAATGTTGCCAGCTTTATGTTTCAAAAAAAGTTATTTTATGTCTATTTGAATAGCATGTGTAAGAAAAACTCAGCATTTGTAATTGCAAACTCAATGGTTGTGAGATCATAACTCATTTGTAGTCATCATGCCTGCACATAATCTGTACATATATTTATACATTAAAATCTCTGTAATCATATTTTCAAATCATTGAAGATTATTTTCCCTCTAAAAGTTGAATTTTGGAAAATTTTTGTTCTCTTTTTTTTATAACCTTAAGTCAAAATTTTATGTGTGTATATTATGTATATCTTAACAGTTTACATTCATTCATTTCTTGTATAATTTCTCCCATTAAAAAGTATGAAAATAAACTGGGGTTTTTGTGTTTATGGAACACATTTAAAATATTGGTTCCATTATATGGAATATAAATTTTTGCAGTTGCTTGAAAAACAATACTTGACAGGTACCAAGTCGATTTACACAGGGGGCTTTCAACACATTTAACTATTAAATGTCAATATTACTGACAAACCAGAAATAGTAATTTTTATACCAGATGCTCACATATATTTTCATTTGTACTTTTTAATAAGGGATCTGAGAAAGACTTGATATAAACAGTTAATTAAAATGTTTGAGTTTCTTAAAAACTCTTTAAATTACAATACCTTCTGTTGTACACTAGCTTGTAAAATGTCATGAAAAATATTACTTTTAAAGATCTCAACCTAAATATTAAATAAAGTTAAGTCTAGATTCAGCTGACTCATTTCAGAGCAGATATGAAGTGAAACATTTAAATTGTAAAAAAAATATGGGTCATCCATAAAATTCTGCATGGTTTCAAATCGAAGCTAGCTTTCTTATCTCGGTATGCAAAAATGTGACCTGAAATATGCATCTCAAAATATGCGAAATTGTAAATAAAAAAAATCCTTCAAAAGGGATAGTGAGGAGGAGGATAAAGTGAAATTGAACCACACTTTCATTCACAATTTTATTTTTATAGTGCAGTATATACGAAACAACAAACATACAAATTAATAAATATTACATAATTGAAAAGTGTGGGTTAAAATGAAAGCATTTCGAATGTCCTAGGGGGGTTGACGATGCATGTGCCTGGTTCTCGGATTGGGAAGGGGTGCAAAACAAGCAGAGTATTTTTTTTACTACTATATATATATATTTATACATGATAAAAGGAGCTAAATGTAGAATGTGTGAAGTGTTGCATGAGTTTGATCTGAGTAAAGAAAGGGATGTAAAGTCCTAGTGCCCGAGTATTTAAGGCTTGTGTCTGAAGTTTCCTGTCTCAAGAGGCTTTGATGCGCCATCAAACGAAACAACTCTGTTAGCTTTTAAGGGTTTAGTTGAGACGTCAGTTTTGCGGTCCATTATTTGTCAATGAAACATGAAATTAATTTATTAGTTTATCTTATACTAAAAATTAAATTGCTGCAAATTAATCACCTTTGAAATAAAATCCTTACCATCTAAGTTGAATTTTAAAAAAATTCGGAAAAGTGGAATTAATGTGTGGTAGCGATTACAGGTGTTGTCGAGGGAGGGTTTGGTGTTTGCTTGGTCGGTGGAGGGTGCCAAAATGCTTGCTTCTGAAAATCTTCCTTCCCAATGCACTGAGCAAGTTCTTAAAAAAAAAATTGAATATTTTTTTTTTTTTTTGTAAAAATGTTTGAAAATAGAAAAAAATTGTCCAAATATGCAATATAAATTCGGGTTTTTTTTAATGCAAATTGCTAAACAAAAACTCAATACGGATTTCTATTAACTTTAAGGGCTAAATAAAGGATATGCAAAATCCGAGCTCTAGTTATTATTTAGCTACCGCTGATAAGGAGTGACCTTGATTGAAGCAGATGTTTAAATTCGGTCTTTTCTGCTTACACTGCATATTCATAGCATGTGTTGTGGCATAATTTTTGTATAACTGGCAGTGCTAAGAATGAAGAACCAGAAAGTTCATTTTCGTCGTATGCTCTTTTATTTTAAAAGACAAAAATGCTAGTAAAATGCTCTGATGACAGTTCGAAGGTGGTTTGATAAATTTAGGCGCGGAAATTTCAGCCTCGAAAATGATACCCGCTCTGGACGACTATCCTCTGTAAACGAGGACATCAAAAGTTGCTATCGCTGAAAATCAATACTACAAGGTTCAGCAACTATCACACATCTCTTCTCTACTATTATAAAAGGAAGTGTTTGTCTATTTGCAACAAAATTCTGACGATTCTATGGCACTTGTAGCAATGAGATTTGGCACACATGTAGTCCAAATTTTTGGGTCACGGCGAATTTTAAAATTCAATCTAGAACATTTTTAAATGAATTTAATGAAATTTAATCATTATTGAATGCTACAGCACAGAAAATATCACAAATTCTAAATTTATTGTTTTCGTTTCCGTAAAAATTTTAGCGGATTTGAAATCTGCGGAAAATTTTACTTTAGATCCATACCTAAAAATATGATTTTCTTTAAATAACTTTTAAATTGAATATATCTTTCATACTTTCGCACGAGATTGTGACGTCACGGTAACTTTCCCTTTCCAAAAATACAGCAATTGCATTTCGTGTCCTTCGCGTTAAAAAAAAATACATTTCTTGCTCTCTTCGATTTCATTGGAGAGCAAAAAATAAAAAACATTTTAGCAGGCATTGTTTAGTTCTTTTTCGTAAAAGCGGATTCGTTAAAGATAGATTAAAAATTTCGACGGATTTGAAATCTGCGGAAAATTTTACACCAGAATAATACCTTATACCACGGGCTAGCCACGCATTGGCTAGTACTAAATATTCCTAAAGTACAATTCATGATCATCTGAAGAAGTGTGGGTTTGTTAGCCGCTACGGTGTATGACTTTTCCGCACAGAATATGCTTGCTCGAATTTCGGCATATGATTCTTTTCTGAAACGAAATGAAGGAGCTCCTTTTATGAAACGGCCCATCACTGGGAGAAGTGGATACTATACAATAATGTTTCAAGAAAAAAAGTACATGGGGTAAGCCAAATGAATCTCCCCAAGTAGTATCGAGAGTGGGGCTGCATCCCAAAAAAGTAATGATTTGTGTATGATGGGCCTGCAAAGCAGAATTCCGACGGTACTCGAAAAGTCCTTGAATTTTTTTTTTCGAACTAGGGGACTGAAAATTACGGAACTTGGTGAAAAGTCCTTGAAAGCACTTGATTTTTTTTAAAACTAGTACATAATTGTGTAATTTCGTCTTGCGTTGGAACTTGTCCAGACTAGTTTGCTCCACAGCAGTTGCGTCCTTCTGAATGAAAACGGCTTTTTGCGCTTTGACACCACGTGATATTCTAATACTGCTACGTCTAGATCGTCCATTCTCCTGCGTATTCTGTCCGTTTAAGTTGACACCTCTGGTCTATGTTATGACTGCCGCCTTGTTATGCCCGCCACATCAGGACATATCACGGCCGATAGATAACAGCATCCCTGTCTTAGGAAACCGTAGCTTTAGCAGTCAGGACGTCATTGGAAACCTGGCACGCGTAAAAAGAAATAAAGCCAAATTCTTATTGCAAAAATATAAAAATTACAATTGGAAATTTTTTTAAATCACATCTATATGTATAATTCTCTTACGTGGCACGCAAAAAAGACGTTATTTGTAATCGCGTTTTGGCAATACTGTACGATTGTTTGCTTATCGCGAAGTCTCGCGCATCGATTGAATTTATAGCGTTATCGGATGAAATTTTATTGAAAAAAAAAGAGGAAATTTTAATGAGCTGTTGCAGTTAGTTTATAATAGAAAACAAAGCGGAGGATCTTTTCAGGGCCATTTAAAAAACGGTCCTTTTCAGGACCAACAATTATAGTTCAACAAGACGCTTGCACTACAACTTTCGACAACAAACTCAATGAAAAAGTGTGGGTTGTTTGAGTGCTGGGAAAATGTACACACAAACAACATGCTGGGTATTCAATTTCCAAAGCAACGCTCACATTTCGAGTCAAAATTTGCACAAAGTTTTCATTTGAATTCTGATTTTAGAGATACTGTATATATTTTTTCTGTAATACAGCAAATTTAGATTTGAAAAACATTTTTTTGGAAACATATTTTGTAAACAATCCCTTCTGCTAGGACACATGTCTTCATTGAGGCGAGCGAAGCGAGCATAGGTTCGCGCAGCGAACCAATGAGGATTGCGAAGCAATCCTCCGGAGGTTGGCGAGCGTTAGCGAGCAGGGGGCAGACCCCCTAGTTTAAGATATTTTTCAAGTGTAAAAGGTTCTACAGATTTCAAATCTGTTAAAATTTTCACTTTGTCTTTAACGATCGCAAAGATAGAAACTTAGACTAGAGAATAGAACAGCCCTAACAGCAGTCAAAACTTTTGATTCGTTTTGTTTCTCAAACAAAATAAACCACGACAGCCATCTGTTATTGTGGCAGTGGACGACAGATAGTTAGTATTGAGACGAGAAGCCCACTTTACAAAAAAAAGATCACAGGTTCTGTGAGAAAAGAAAATCTAAATTCTAACCAAAATTTATGATAACCTCTCTTTTTTTTATTCTATTTTTTAAAACTACTATGTCTTTATATATATATTTTTTTTTTTGATTGAAATTTTTTTGCGTATGCCTTATTTTAGGTCGTAAAAAATTTTAGGTCATTGAAAAATATTTTTTTGGTTTTGAAAGTCCTTGAATTTTTTTTTTTTTTGTATAAAGGTGTGGGAACCATCTAAAGGAATTGTTCATTTTAAATTGTTGCCACAAAATCGGAAAATAAATTCGAAAAAATTCTGTTCTCAAATGTAAGTATTAAATGCAGAAATCGAATCAAAGCGGCCAGAACTGACCAATCGTCGAGATCTTGTCTTCCACATGACAATGCGTGACTACATTTCACCAAATGTCAGACAGACTTATTGAATATGACTGAACTGAAATGTTTTGTGTCAACTCCTATACTCACCTTACCTTACCCCTCAGATTTTCACCTCTTCAGGTCACTTCAAAATTCTCTGAACGGCCTGGAGTTAAATTCTTTGGAGACTGTCAAACAGCACTTCGATAACTTCTTTACAAATAATCTTAATGATTTAAAAAAAAAAAATTATCAAGCTACCATAAAGACGGCTAAAAGTCAGAACAAAATGGTGCCTATGTGATTTAATAAAATCTTATGTTTTTGTACTGCTTCGTTGGTATTTATCTTAAAAAACGAGCAGAACTTCCCGGATAACCCAATACTTCGAAATACTGTCTGTCGCCAAATAAGATCATTATGACATGTTTTTAGTAAACAGAAATTACAATTAAGTATTATTTTGCCAATTTAAATGTACATTCCATGGAGTCTTATGGTATTTGTACCCAATGCCAATCCTTTCACCACACTCACGTTAAGGAAAACGACTATTGACGATTATCGTTAAATTTTGAGAATTTGAGTAATTTTTGAACAAGTATTTGGAACTGTTGAATATCGTTTGCTAAGATTAGAAGAATGCTCATATTTTGTGGTCTCCAGCTGACTTGTATGGTCTCCAGCTGGCCTTATAAATACTAGCCACTCTGCATGGCCAGCAATGCGGTAGCTATGGATAGCTTTTTTTTCGTGGGGTCAGGTGTGACCATTGCTCGCCTCCAAACTAACTTCGCAAACCAACACCACAGGCAACGCCGTGATGGCCTCGTCATTGTCGAATGCGGCAAAATTCGAATTGTGAAGAGATCCAATCGGCGTGACGTCACAATCTCTAGCGAAAATATAAATATTCAATTGAAAAATTATTTATTACTATCTCGTGTAAAATTTTCCGCAGATTTCAAGTCCGTAGAAAATTTTAATCTATCTTTAACGACCCTGTTTTTACAAAAAAGAACTAAGCAATGCCAGGCAAAAAATTTTTAAATTTGTTTTGCTTTTCTTACCTGGAATTGTTTGAGCGCAGGAAATGGAATCTTGATTTCTCGAAGGTTGTCGTGACGTCACAATATGTTGCAGAAATTATAAAAGATTATCAATTTTAAAAAATATTCATTTAAAGAAAATGATGTTTTTAGGTATCGATATAATGTAAAATTTTCCGCAGATTTCAAATCCGTTGAATTTTCTACTCTATCTTTAACGATCCAGATAAAACTTTATTTGTTTTTGTCGTCGGCTAAAAGCGTTGCTGGGATAATCAAACGGAAGCATAAAAAATACAAGCGCCTCAGCGTACAGCGTAAGTGTCCGACAAGTTGACTCTGATTGGCTATTATGATCATGTGCCTGAGACGTAAAGGTGTTTCATTTGACTATTTATCTACGTTTTGGCGCAGATCTCTTTGACTGATAGGAACGGTTTTCGAAAGGTTTTAACATTTTGAACCGAAAATTGTATCCTTTTATTATATAAGTTAATAATTATATAAGTTAGTGTTTTATGTATGCTTTTTGTTACATCAGAATGGTCCTAAACCAGGGATGGATACGACACCATCATCCTAAAGCAGAGGGGCGGAAAAATATCAGCTGGTAGTGAGTTCAGGAGTGGTTTTTAGATTATTTATGTAAAATCAGCGGAAGCTTGGAAAAATAAAAAAAGGGTATTAAAAATTAGGAAAAGTAATTTAGAATCAATTGGAATTGTTTAAAAATAATTTGGATGATCTAAAAATATTCCCGCCAGTTGGGTTCGAACTCGGAAAGTCATCCTCCGCCGCTAACGCCAATCTGATGGTAAGTGACTTTAGCCATTTGGCCATCGTTGCTTCACCAAGAAGAGCTCTTTAAAAGAAGAGTTCATTTTTGCCTCCCCTTATTATATAAGTTGGCGAGAAATACTACTAACAACAACCATACAACATATATATGAGGAGCCAATCAGAGTCAACTTGTCGGACACTTACGCTGTACGCTGAGGCGCTAGTTAAAAAATAAATTTAGAATCTGTGTTCTCTTTATGCTGTTGCCATTCAAAGGAAAATAATAATTAAATTCTAATAAATTATTTTTTAAATGTTCTAGATTGAATTTTAAAATTCAGGCTGGACCCTTAAATCGCAAAAAAAAATCGGACTATATGTGTGCCATATCTCATTATTGTAAATGCCATATTTTCGTCAGGGCACTGGATAGGGACGAACTTTTATAATAGAGATCAATACACTAGCCACTGCGTGGTTGGCATGGCCTCGCCCGTGACAGTTCTTTTCGTGGAGTCAGGTGATTGCTACGCATTCCCATTTCGTTTGCTTCGTAAACCAACGCCGTGATGGCCTCGAAGTGGCTAGTAATAAATAAATACCAATCAATTACTTTTGAAGTATTTTTTGGATTAAAATTTAAAAATCGGGCTGGACACACATTAAATTTACCAAAAATTATGGACAAGGCATGCGTCTCATTCTTTCTAATAAATTTTCCGCAGCTTTCAAATCCATAGAAACTTTCATTCTATCTTTTAACTATTGCTGAGATAGAAAAGCACTGAAGAACCGCAGTCAAAACTTTCTGTTTTGCTCCACTCTAATCAGTTGCTCGGGAAATCAAAATGAAGGAATCTGATCATTAACGATCGCGAATTTCAAATTTTCGGCGGCGAACACTGACGTTAGACTTTGCACAGTTCCAAAAAGATCGAAAACGGTGGTTCAAGGGAGAAAAAAAAACTAATAAATTCATTTTAAAATGTTCTAGATTAAATTTGAAAATTCGGGCTGGACACAAAATTTGCAAAAAATTTATATAAATATTTTAATGTCAATAAATTTATTTATTCGAATTTTGAGAAACCTGTGTGTTGCTCACCCAATAGTTGTATTAACACATTCGTTAATGAAAAAACTCAAGGCGATACTATGAATGTTGTACTTTTAAATCACAAAAACTGATTCCAAATAATTAATTTTTTATTGATCAACTATGGTCGATCAATTAAACTTAATTCGTGAGAACGCGTAGTGGAGCAAGACAAAGGGATTGACGACGGTCCAGATCACTCCTTCAAGAGAGGAAAACACGTAATTTTTAACCACGTTCAGATGATGAGGCAAACTTCCATAGAACGCCAACTTAGGACGTTTGAGGCCACGACAAATTTAACATACACCAGCCCATTTATACAACACTGTCTTTGGTTGGAATCGAACTCTCAACCTTCCGGTTTGCTAAACCATTTATTCTTCCAACCGGGCTACCTAGGCACTCTTAAAAGGACAGATGTTTGAAATTATATTTGTTTTAAACAATCCCCAGAAAAAAAACTTATCATAAAACTTTTCATCTCTCCTTTAATTTGACCAAAGACCGTCTTGTAGAAAGGAGGCACCAGCCTCCGTGTACACGAAGGTCTTTGGTAGGACCTGGTTTCGAACTCTCAACCTTCCTGTTACTAAATCTGTTATTCTTCCAACTGGGCTCTGGGCCATTGGAGCGGGAAAAATGGTAGAGCTGTTTCGCTTCTACATGTGTGGAGCGGTTGAAGCGTTTCGAACTTACTTTGATTTGAATTGTTTCCCTCCTGCTGCAAGTGGAGTTGTTAGTTTCGGTTTCTCAGATTTTTAATGGTCTTGTAATAAGTTGGGCAAAGTTATTTCCTCCTGCTGCCGGAAGTGATGTTATAAACAGGAAGTTGAGTTGAGCTGTTTTCTGCTGGTGGAAGTGACGGCATAGACCGGACGTTAAGTTTAATTGTTTTCTGCTCCAGTTGAATATGACGTCCTAGAGTATAGGCTGAGTTTTTTTTTTTTTGGGGGGGGGGGATTTGACAGCAGTGTTATTTCATAGAGGAGATATAATAGTAGAGTGAGCTATGGCAACCTTTTTATGTCCGCATGATCATATGACCAAAATCAGCACTCACGTGACTCCTTCTCTCTTCGCGCATATTGTTTGCGCATTTCTTCTTCCTTAGCAAGTAGCAAATGCATTGAATACTCAAGTTAAAATGGATCTACAGTTATGCATATATGAATGTAACTCCAAATTATTAAAGGTGGAAACATTACATTTCACAGGTGAGCGAAAAACATTTATTTCACATTTCTATTTTTCAATACTTTCTACAGGTTGACCTAAAACTTCCCGTGCTTCAACTTAAAAAAAAAATTATTGCCCGTGTTTTTTTTTAATTATTGAATTTTATCGTCTGCTTATATTTTTATCGGGGCTTTAATTTTTATCATTTGATTTTCTTCGCACTCAAATTGTGCGATGATAAAGTTCCACGTCATTTTGTTTTTAATTGCAAAATGAATTTATCACGCATTCAGAGAATTTCGCTGTTTGAGGCTTATTCATCAACGCCATCTTAAATTTGGCGATTTTGTTTGAAAAGTCGCCAAGAGGGATCGTACAGTCAACGATAACCAAATGTAAGTTCATATTTTTTTCCTACGTTATGTTAAAAGTGCTTTTCACCATTAGCATAAAAATAATTGTTTTAAAGTCTTTTGATTTTGTATAATAAATTCACGAATCGTCAGCACAGGAACTTTTAGGACACCCTGTAGTATGATAAAAATGGATATTCTAACTTAGAAATTAATAAATACAACCTGCGGACATTTCCCGTTCTATGAAAAGATTTCATACATTTGCAATCAGTATGTATCTAAAATAATGTTTGAAACAAAATAACGGGTGGAGTGTGTTTCTAATTGTAAATTTGAAATTTATACTGTCTTAAAATATTAAAAATAGTTAACCGAAATGTAAAAACTTGTGCGAAATCGTTCTCTTTCTTGGCGATTATGTTTTGGCAACTAAGAGTACTATATTCTTTCGTGTCTCACGATAAAAATGTTATGAATTTGGTAACATCAATTTAAGTACATCACATAAATTATTTTTCTTGCTGAGAAAAATTGTTTTGTATCCACCCATCTGTGCAAACTGTAATTACATAAGAATAATATTTAAAATAAAATATAACGTTTGAAACTTCTAATTATATATTAAATAAATTCAATTTGTTAGAAATAGGATTAAAGCATTTTCTAAGCCGTATTATAGTTGTGAATTTGTATTTATGATTGATTTAGAACTATAAGTAAAACAATTTATATTTACTTGTAATAAGAACTTGTAAAGATGTGCACCTGCTGAAAACTCCTTTATTCAGTTCTTATGTATTTAAAATTTTTATTTTGTTCCATTTATAAGTTTTCCCAAGATAACGAAAGAAGAAAATCGTTTAAATTAATTAATAGAAGAATTTTATTTCTGTCTTTTAATTCATTTAAAATGTGATGAATGTGTCAATAAATTTCATTCGTTTACTCTTTCTTATTTATCTTTTGTATTTATAAAATATTGATTTCACACACAAAGTAATAAAAATTCTATATAAAAATCTTTACCAAACTTTTGTACATGCTTAAAAGCATAAAAATTGTCTTGCAACTTAATTAGTTTTTGAACCAGAAATCTAAAATTGCAAAATAGCTAACATCAAGGGTATGGTTTAAAATAGTTTCATTCAATCTTAAAGACTATATGTATAACTTTTTTCGTTAATATTTTTATGCGAAACTCATTGAATAAATTTGTGCTTATGGAAACGTAAGCAATTAAGAATCCATAATATCAATGAAAGCTTTAATGGTTACCCAAACGTCATATGAACAGGGAATCTTTTAATCTGTTTTCAGTATTTTTATTTTATGCATCAGTAAAATATTTATTCATGCTTATACCAAATTTTAATCTGAACTCCTGACCTGAGAGCAATCTATTGACTGCAATTTATTTATCTCAAGCGTACTGTTTTGTTCGTAAATGTGTTGGTTAACCTTAATCCCAATGAAAAATTCAGTTAATTATAAAAATGCTAAAATAACTAAAAACATTAAAAATTAATATGAATTCAAAACATATTCAGCAGTGTAATAGTAAATATTAATTTGCATTGCCCAACAATAGTAAAATGTAACTCAAATTCAAGGAGCATTCAGTATTATGCATATTCAATATCATGCACATTAATGTAAGTTATTTCAAAATATGGGTATTTATTTTTCAATTAATTCCAACTCATGCTGACCTCAATAATTTTTTCCAAAAGTTTGAAATATTTTCTGAAATTAAATTAGATAATTTCTCCACATCTAATACAGTTGAAAAACTATATATAAAACATGAAATTAATCTATTGACGGAAATTTATTTATCTTAAGTATACTAGCTAACCTTAATCCCAATTAGAACTTAATTCTATAATAAAACTAAAAGCATTAAAAAGTGATACGAATTCAAATATATTCAGAAGTGAAAAAATAAATATTCATTTGCACTGCCCAAAAATGTTTAAATGTAACTCAAATTCCAGAAATACTCAGTATTATACTCATCGAATCGCTAACTTTTAAAAGAAAATGTCGCCAAGAGAGGCGATAAAAGGCCAAATCAAGCATCCAAGCCGAATTTTCGTGGAGCAGTCACGTGACTACTGACAACATGTTGCGGACGCTTTGCGAAGCTCTTCTCAATAGCGATGCTCAGTCTACTTATATTAGAAGTCTATGTGTTATTTAGTATGGAAAAGGCAAAAAATTTATCACAGGAAATATATGTTATGAATATATTACGGTGCCTTATGTGGCTCGTTCTTACATGTCTGATCGTATTCTCAATGCTGCTATGACGTCACAGTCTTTGAGTTGTTTGACTTCGAGTGGTATTAAGCTGTTTCACCATGCGTTTCTGACATGAAAAACGTGGATGTGGAGAATATAAGTTTTAAGACCGAATCTGGAAAAGGTATGTAATAATAAGGTTATTTGTCATGTTATTTTGACTGAAAAATACCCCAGACGAGGGCGTGTCAATGAGCTCTCGGAAGCGATATCCACTGCTATCTTTTAACGTGTTCATTTCTGTTCTTTCAATGTTCAATATTTACGCAACTGTGAATTTTGATGGATTTCAGAATCAAGAAGGTTTTCTAGTTCGTGAATACGGATACATCTCTGTAAAATCACAGTTAGCTGCAATTAATCGTTTTAACTTATCGCCTTATAGGCATAAACTTAGTGTCAAAGATAGCAGAACTAAGCGATATATATTGAAAATCACGTATGTGAACTTTCTTTCTGTCCGATGGCATGGTAAAGTGTATCTTCCATAAAAAGTCCAAACTCTAAGCTTTTAGAATTGTACAAACGTAGCAAGAGTGCCACATAGTACTTAGTTGCATACAAAGGTGGTTGTGTGGAGAAGCTGTTGTTGGATGCATCGAATATTCCGAAAGTCAACTTGGAGCACTATGGATGCCCCAAGTTCGATACATCATGTGCTCTCAGTATAGCAACAAATTATCCAAAAACTATCATATGGTTATCACAAAAATAATTTGCACTGCCCAAAAGCTGAGGTGATGGCATTTAATAATTGGCTCGTCGTTAATACAGGGGTTGGACAAAATAATGTGAACACCTGTGAGAAGAGAATTTGTTTTATTAATAGGCCGTTGGTACTCCTTTTACATGAATTACAGCTTGTATCCGACGTGAAATCGACAAATACAAGTCACGTACAACATTCAGAGGGATACGTTCCCATTCAAATTGCAAAAAAGTCCGCAATTCAGAAAGTGTCCTTGGAGGGGGGAAACGACTGAGCAGCTTGTTTTCCAAAACACCCCACAAAGGTTAAATTATATTGAGATCAGAGGACTGAGGGGGCCAGATGAGGTGCTCTATTTCACCGTCGTGTTCATAAAACCAGTCTCGGGCAATTCCACAGGTGTGAATGGGGGCATTATCATCTTGGAAGACTGGTCGTTTATTAGGAAACACAGTTTGCACCATTGGGTGAAGATGGTCGGCCAGAATACTGACGTAATCCTCTCCTGTAACACGGCCATTCAAAACAACAAGTGGGCCAAAACCACGATGTGATATCGCAACCCAGATCGTCACTGAACCGCCGCCAAGCTTAACCGTAGGCCGAAGACATTCAATTTGACAGGCTTCTGGTTACGTTCTCCAAACGTAAACACGTCCATTTGTCGGGAATAATGTAAACGACGATTCGTCTGACCATATAACATTTTCCCATTGTTGTTGTGTCCAATTTTTATGCTCACGGCACCATATTCGTCGCTTCAAGGCATTGCATGCTGTAATCAATGGTTTTGAAATAGCCGCTCTACCATGAATATTTGCCGTATGCTGTTCACGCGGATAGTTTTTGATGAAACTGCTTCCTGTAGATGTGTGTTCATCTCAGATGTTATCTGGGATACTGTTGTCTTGTGTTTTTTTGCAACAATCCACTTCAAAACCCTTCTGTGTCTGGCATTCAATTTCGATTTTCGACTGCTGTTTTGCTTTTTAGATGATGTTATTCCCTGTTTCAAATATGCTGATATTACAGTCGACACTGTACTTCTCCCAACACCTAGAAGGGTGGCTGTTATCGTTACTGAGGCTCCAGCAAGACGGCCCCCAACTATCATGCCTCTTTCGAAATCAGAGAGGTCTGCCATAACGCAATTTTAACACAGAAATATATTTCACATCTGACTTCTACCACTGCTAGTATCAGACTCATGTGTGTACTTTCTCATTCGCTAGGTGACACCCTTCACCGCTAGAGGGCAGGAGTATATGAGAGGTTTCTTTCGAGTGCTATTTTATCACAAGTGTTCATATTATTTTGTCCAATCCCTGTATCATATATATATATATATATATATATATACACATCCCTCCTACACATTGTACTGTTTTCTTTGCAGAGTATCCACGGAACTTATACTGACGGTTTGATTCCTGAGAATACCTTTCCGCTGGGAGTAGATGTGTTTGTAATCTACAATGCTTTTCGTCGAAAAGCTATGATTCACATACGTCGATACAAAATGTTTGGAGAGAGATACTATCCGTCCCCAGAGTTTGTAACGTTGACACCGTTCTAGTTCGTGACGTTAACGGAGAACAACCAGTTGAACAATAAGACTTTCGATGGTAGCCCCGACCTCAACTTCTTCTTTGACATCTCTAAAGAGGAATCTGGGTGAGTTAAAGCGGATCCTACTACCATCTATTCAGCGAGATGCGCAGGCGTTCGTGATGAGGAGACTGATGATGAAATCCTTGTCGAATTTGATGAAACTTCCGTTACCCTGAAACGCGATATCACATGTAGGAGTGAAAGGCTTAAAATACATACTGTGTCCATAAGCGATCAACAGTGGAGCAAGCTGTTTTCAACAAAAGACGCGGTAACGTCTGTGATTGCTAACCTTAAATTTGAAGGTATATCATTAGTGGACCTGTACGAACTCATTTCAAAGATAATTTTTTGTTCAACTACTTGTGTCCCTTCCGAATGTGTTTATTATACTCTGTGCTTCTTGATGAAATCAGCCTTCTGCAGCGTCATAGCAGAGGATGAAGGGTTGTTCAACCCTTACGAAGAGACGACTGAGCAAGTGCTAGCCCAGAACAACCTACGGAATTTTAACGCCTCATTGCTTAATTTGAAACTGTTTATGATCGTGGAGAAATTCCACCAACGTGTGTAAGTACCATATTAATCCATTGCTTGATCACCCCTTGGCTGAATTTGTTACCTTAGAATTGATATTATCCATTAGTGTTAACGAGTATATTGAAAAAGCAAGAGAGGAATTTTGTATGTTTCACATGTAGAGTTAAAATTGCATGTATTTTTTTTTGTGTGTTTTAAATCATGAATAAATGAGTAGACAATAATTATTTTACTAAATTTTTATTGATTTACATAGAAATACTTTTACATTCTTTGCTACCTTTGCTAACCAAGATTTCCTGCATTCTGTGCAACCCAAGTTGGAACGGAGAATCCAAGATGTCGTCGTTTCGGAAAACGGTATAAAATATTACCTAAATGCTATTGTTCAATCCATGCGTCGCATATCTGAGGAAGAAGACGAACGATGTGTTTCCCATTTAAGTAGCAAACGGAATGCTACGAGTCACGCATTTAAAAAGATTAATGACTCATCACTTTCTACCCGTAAAAAAAGTACTAATTAACATTGGGACATGTAATATTCACACAATACATAATGCTTTTCTTAAAGGTCTCAAAGAGTTTGGGGAAGATGTGTCTGAACTACTTTTTAACCATTCACAGATTTTTTAATCAGTGGCCTAAGCGTTGGTCGACATACAAACAAATTCAAGAAGACTTGAAACTTCCCACTCACCATTTCATCAAGCATTGTTCAAGCAGGTGGCTAAGGGTAATGCCAGCTGTTGAAAGGTTGCTTGAACATTGGATTGCAGTGCGAAAGTATTTAATTGACTACATTCCAATAAAGAAGCCAAACATGATACAAAGACCAGGCTACAAAAAAGTTGTTCATTCGCTTAAAAGAGAAACTATGAAGGCTGGGGTGATATTTGTCGTATCAAGTGCAAGTATATTTAATCGTGTGACCGAATTTCTTCAGAAAAAGGAACCTCTAAAACTTCATTCTCAACTTGAATTGTTGACAAGAACAATTTTGGGTAGGATCTAGAAAGAAGAATTTATTCGAGATTTAAAAATGGATAAATTGGAAGATATATGTTCTCAGAAACTATTGCCTTTTACTGATATTGTGATTGGAGATCAAATTTCTAGAGCGCTACAGAATGTGAAAGAGAAAGAAAGGAATTTCTTTTTTCCAAAGGCTTAAAAGAATTCCATTGCCAGTGTTAAATATCTTTTGAAGAAGTCCTCCTTCAGTTCATCTTTCCTTAAAAGTTTATTCTGTCTTGGTCCTCTCGAGAGACTCAGTGGCGAGAGTGTTCGACAAGTATTAGAAGTTGCAAGAGCAATACCATGGGATGTCTCGACAGACATATTACTGGATGAGTGGAAATTACTCCAAGGAGAATTTGAGGAAGAAGGATCTAGAATGAAGCCTATTGATGTTTACTGGAACCAGTTCTTCAGACTGCGAGACATTAGTGGTGTGGATCCTAAGTATACAGTTGTGTCAAAGCTAGTGAAGACAATTTCGTTTTTTTCTGATCAGTACTTTCTCGGGAAACCGTCTAAGAATCGAGCTAAACAACACAGTTTTCAATCCTGCGGCGTCGGCGGAGGTAACTTTTTTTTAATATAAAACGTAAGGCATAAGAAAAATTAGAGGACAGGAAAGAAAATGATAGACTGGAAGCAGAAAAAAAATTTAAAGCAGCTGTCAAAGAAAAGAAAGGTGATAGAAAAACGAAAACTTAAAATTATGCTTAAGGAAGAGGATGAGGCGTTGGACGGTGCTTCAAAATTATTAAAGGAAGCCAATGATAAGCTCAAGAAGGCAATAAGAAAAAAAGATTTTAAGAAAGCAGTACTTGCTCAGGCAATGATTGAAGGAGCGGCAAAAGTCTCAGATGATGCTGGTCAGCAAAGACAGACTTTAAGACACATTCTTCTATTGAGAAGAAAAATAAAAAATTAATTTCAGACTTTTTCAACAAAAAAAAATGAGACATATTCTTTCAAAGAAAAGAAAGGAATTCTTCAAGCTGTGTCAAAAATAAACGAATTAAAAATTCATAGTTACGATTTTTTTATTTTATGTTAATATTTTTAAATGATGTATTTTTTAAATAAAGAAAATAAAAATATTATTTTCCTGCTTCTGCTGAATATACCTTTTTCTGCTCGATTAGTCACATTTTGTCACTTTTTTTGGTTCAATTAGTCACTTTTTGTCATTTTTTTCTGCTTGATTTGTGACTTTTGTCATTTTTTTGGTTCAATTAGTCATTTTTGTCACTTTTTTAGACCTTGAAACCTGTTAGGAGCCTTGCGATTCCACATTTACGTTTCCATGTCAGAAACGCATGGTGAAACATCTCAACTTCACTCAAAGTTGTAAAGCAACTCAAAGACTGTGACGTCATAGCAGCATTGAGAACATGATCAGACATGTAAGCAGTAACAGATTTTGACTCCTTGTTTGGGAGGGGTGATCTGTAGATTGAAATGTGCTCCGAAGTTTGTTCACTTGAGATTTTCTTAACGGCTTTCTATATACGGATGTTTGACAGTTTTGAAATAATTACACTCATGTCCATAAATTAAGGATAATGCCAGCTCCGGCAAATAAAGGTTCAAAAACAAAACAAACGTGAGTTATTCATAAAGCCCATTTATTAAAAAAAAGATAAAGAACAAAAAAGATGGTGTATGTATGATACCATTCATAAAAACTACGATTTTTGCTCACTGGAGCAATTACAAAAAATATCTACCTTACAAAAACTTAAGATGACATGGTTGGTATGATGGTTAATACATTGTATGTCTCCCAGGCGATGAAATACAGTTCGTACAACACCTAGGCATGCTGAGGATTAAAATATCGAGCTGTTCTTGAGGAAGATCACTCCACTCAGCAAGTAATGCTCTCCGAAGTTCCGGTACACATGCAGGAGGTGGTTGACGGGCTGCAACTCGTCGGCCAGGCATGCCCCACCCACACATGCTCTATCGGATTCAAGTCAGGTGAGAATACTGGCCATTCACACGGGTGATATCCTCAGATTAAAAGCATTCGTTTACAATGTTTGCACGGTGGGGACGGGCGTTGTCATGAATAAACACAAATTCTGACCCCTAAACATACGTGCATGTTGTTCCAGAATGATGTCCCGATAAATTTGGCCTCTCATGGTTTCGATTTGAGCATGTAGATTTGTTCTGGAGCCCAGTATAATTCTGCCCTAAACGAGCAAACCTGCACCACTGTAACGGTGTCGTTCAATGATGTTGTCTTGGTGGTAGCGGGTACCTGGCGTACTCCACATGAACGTCCGCCGTGAATCAGACTGCAAGCTAAACCTGGACTCGTCGGAAAACATCACACAAGCACACTGTGACGATGTCCACATTGCATGTTCTCTACTCCAGGCTAACCGCTGGCGACAGTGAGTTGCCGTGAGCGGAACACATCCGACAGGCCTGCGAGCATATAGACCAACATGTCCCAAACGTCTAAAAACTGTTTGCCTTGAAACTGTCGTACCCGTGGCTGAAGATAGCTGACGAGAAAGGTCGGATGCTGTGCTCCGTCTGCTTCTTTTTGAAGTTACTTCCAAATACCGATCGTCATTCGGCGTTATAACTCGGAGGAGACCTGTACTGTAACGTCTACTGACATTTCCGTCATTTCGGAATCGTTGCCAAAGCCTAGAGATGACACTTTGGGCGATTCCAAGTTCCACTGAAACTTCCGTCTGAGTACGCCCACATTCCAGGCGGCCGATAATTCTACCGCGTAAAAAAATCCTCGACATGCGTCCTCTGTGCTATAACTATTCGGTTGTGGCACTGAGCGGCTTACAGAACGCTTGTGAACAATTTTACTTCTTTGCTACCATTCCTTATACACACCTCTCTTACACTCTCGTCATTGTGACGTACTCTCGGCGTCATCTGATGGCTTCCTGTAATTTGGATATTATTCTTGAAGATGTGTGCGATAATTCTACAGATGAAAGTTTTACTTTAGAGTTTGATTTCCGTGTGTTCTGAATTATCCTTAATTTATGGACATGAGTGTATATAAAAAAAAGTTTTTTTTTTTTTTTTTTTTTTACTACCGATTGCTGTAACATATGACTTCGAAATTGAATTCTCTGTGTTTTAATTTTTAAAACAGCTTGTAAGTGCAGATTGGTCACAGATTTTATTCATTTTTCATCCGCTTTTCATAGTGAGAAGGTTATCCAAATTTCTGATAAAGTGTAATCCGTTTTTAACCTCCACCTTTCACATTGATGAATGAAATATCTCGTGTAATTCTGTTTCATTCGCGTTCATCATCGTCACTGTCATGAAGGATATCCAAATGTATGAAATCAAAGTGCTTTTTAATGGCAATCACTGTAAGATGGAGTGGGAAATTGAATTTTATGTTTATAGTTATGTCTTGATGTATTATGAAATATCTTGCACCGTTTATTTTCATTGGCATCCATCATCTTAAGAGATCCGAATATGTGAATAAGCAATCTGGTTTTTAATCTTCACATTCACGTATGATAAACCTTGCACCGATTTTCATTCTCTTTTACCTTTCCTAATGTCATGGAGGGGAAACCCAACTTGAGGTAAAAATCTGTTGGTTTTAACATCTATCATTGTGCAACATTCTAATTCTCTATGCTTTAGTTTTCTAAAAATTCCTGTCTGTAATACCTTCACACAACGATTCATAAAGAGATAGTAAATTTTATTTCAAAGCTAAAGTTACATTATTTCTTGGCAACTTGATCGAGTTTAAAAGAATATAATTTTGTTACTTTTTCTTAACGCTCTGATGAAAAGAAGTATCATGAAGATCACAAGAGCAAATGAATTTTAATTATGAAATATCTGAGAAGTTGTGTTAGTGTCCGCAATAGAAAATTACCCAAACACACGAAGAAAATTTCGGATTACACCATGAGGCACAGCAGCCTAACCTGCATTGTAAGAGGTCTTGCTGCATTGCTCCAGTAGAAAGAATAATACTTCCCTAACTTGACACCCATCTACAAGTCGGAAGGACTTATCAGCCAGTCTATTGAATTTTCGTTTTTGAAGTAAAGCTTTTTTAATCCCTTTCAAAATAGTGGTTCAGTTTCTTAATATTTTCACCAAATATAGTTTTCAACTCCTTACAATATAGCAATAAAGTTTCGTGACGTTTCGGAAGAATATTTTACCAAGACGTTTTCACAGTATTATGTTTTTTAGAAACAGCAGCTAAACATGGAAATCCTTGATTTCTGATGTATTTTTTTAGCAGTTTTGTAAGGAAAACTATTTTACTTTTTTTATTTTGGAGGATCGCAAAGTTTGAAATGCAAAGGGAAAAGCAATGATCAGGGTCTTTTTCATTTTTTAAGCTTCGCAGTCTTTTGAAGTCTTTGTTATCTCGTTTACATCTCTGTCTCAGAGAGAAATCTAGATGTCGCTGGGGGTAGGACTGGCGCATGTGTCTAAAAGGGTGGCGATTCAGAACATTTCGATAAGTGTTCTCTGTATTTTCTTGGAAAAAATAACTGCAAACAAACTTATATCCTTGTCACACAAAGCGTTTTTCAGTGCTATGAGTGTGAAATGAATGTTTTCAGACACTCCACCTTTAAAATACAACGCTTAAAAGTCAATTCCTGTCGTCTTCCCTCGCAATCATTTTCTTGATCATCAAAGAGAGAAAGAATATCTAAAGCAAAAATAGGATCTTCTCTTAAAGGTATGGAGAGCACAAAAGACACAGGGGAGTGACCTTTTTTTTTACTTCCATCCTAAGGATTAATTAAAAGGATTCATTATTAAAATTATTAAATTGTATAAATTTTTGTCATTTTTATCCTTATTCTTCGTATAGTTGATTTTTGGGCACTTTTAATATTATAAACACGATGAAACTATTTTGATGAGTTTTTGAATCTATGAAACAGATGCACATGTTACATAATAAAAAAGTTTCAAGCTCCTCAAGGCTCTATGGTTCTAGCACCCCTCTCTATATGGGAACCCGTGGGTCGGTCCTGAGATTATTGACTGTACCTCCTACGCTCTCCTCAAAAACATTTTATCCTCCAAATAAATCTCCATAAAATTTTTCAATGAACGTTAAGATACAATTACTCATGGATTCATATAGTTTTTTACAGTATATATACAAACCTAAAAATATTTGTCAAACATATCGAATTTCATATTATCTTTTTTATTTGCCCTCCCTGTAAATGCAATGGTAGTAATGCGTAGTGTAATATTTGGGTTAACCACTTTATATTTCTTTGCACCAGCTGTATTTTGTTCCTGAATGTTCTGATTTTAAGTTGGACGCCTACGTTACCACCGACTGCTTGCAGTACATTACTCAAGAACGAACCCACTGCTTAATCTGATTTTGGGGGTCCAGTTTGTAGATGTCGAGACGTGTCTTTTTTTTTCTTTTTAATTTTATTTATTTCCCTTTTTAACGGCACGGTTTCAGGGGGATAATCCTTTGGCGAGTTTTCATCTGATTCAAGCCCTGGAAGGGCAAACCCGTTCCGCTGAGCGCCTGTACTGGTGGTATCCGAAACAGACCACACGTGTGCCATTGCATTGGCAGCAAATCAGCGACCAGTCGTCTCCGTCCCTTTCTCAAGGGGCATGCGCAGTGTGGAGGTGTCTTCCAACCGTCTGGTTTCGAAGGGAATCGCGAAGTAGAACTTGTTTTGTTTTGACAGGGCTGGGTGGTCTGTTTTGTCCGAGCTCAGGTTCTGCATCGATTGATTCGGAAATAAAGAAGGCACATCAACAAGCGACCGTGTGGGTTTGCTAGTCCATTTGTTCTCCTGCCGCTGTTGGTTTCAGGGTCTTCTCTCTCCGTCAAGTGACTTCCTTATTTCCTTCCACATACTTATCGTCTCTGTAGATTGTTCAGCGAAAGGTAAATTTTAATCTGCCATCCATTTCTGTGTCTCTCCTGTTGCTAGTATTCTCCTTGTTTATCCCAACGGCTTGATTGTTTCTCATTTCGAAACATAAATAATTACAGCTTAGGAGTAACAAGTGCCGGCACGATTACATATTTTTGTTATTTTCTTGCACTTAGTTTCACAATGAATATGTTTTACTTGCGACATTTTTGCACGTGGTAAGCGATATTTTCGAATTTCATCCTCAATATGAGAGGATAGTATCATTACGGCATTGGTGACTAATTTAGTTTGAAGAAAGCATTTTTTTCTTGAAAATTCCATTCAGTGGCACGAGGTATAACGGAACTTGTGTTAGCAATAAATAAATGCCATCAACGTAGAAAAATTAAACTTAATGGATTACAATTTTTCAAAAAACAAGAAATCAATTTTATAGCGTTTTTACAAAAGAAAATCATTGTTTTCACTGTAAGATTCACATGTATCTAAGTTGCGTAAGAACAATCAATTGCAGAGTAAGCAACCTCGACCTTCTGTCACTTAAGATACAAAAACAATAAAGTCTTCCTTAAAATAAATGCCCTTTACTTCAACAAACATTCAGTTTTAAATTGAATCCTTATGGTTATTTTTTTTTTAATTCAGAAATTCGGTTTCTAATTGGAAATTACGTAGTACCTATTAAGATGTAGTTACTTGACTGTGTAATACAGTTTTCAAAAACACCCATAAAACATGAAAAAAAAAATGCAAATTCATTTGATTTTAATCGTTTTCCATTGAAAATTAAAAAAAAAATTAGATTTAAGAATTAAATCTGTATTAAGATTTTAAATTATATTTGAACTACAACATAGGGATTACCATTTTAATTTAAGGTACCCGCCTACGTTCGACAACATTTTTTTCAAAAACATGAAAATGTACTGATATTTTTAATTTTTTGGATGCCTTTATATTAGTAACCATATAACTAAACACTTAAAACCAAAAAATGTTTTTTATTTTTTTTTAAATTAAAAAAAAAAGTAAAATTTTAAGCAAATTTTAAGTTTACGACAAACCTCATAATTAAAAAACTAACTAAGTTAAAGTGATTTTTTAACTTGCAATGCAATTCTAGTATAATTATGTAGTGAATGTATATAAAAGTTTCTAGATAAATGAATTTGTTTAGAATTTATAGCCTTTTTTATAAGGAATTCATGAATTTTCACCATTTTTTTCATATCTTTACACATAAACAGGCTACTAAACTTACTAAAAATCATCTAAATAAGATTCTTTTAGCTGATTCACTAGAAAATAATATCAAAAACATTCATACCAAATTTCATAACAATATAAACAATATATTTTGAAATATCATGCATGTCGTAACTGCATTTATCAAAAAATATAGTTTTGAGAAAAATGAGTTTAAAGGTGATAGTTGTACATTTCAAGTATAAAATTTGTTTTGAATTCCTATTAATGCTTCAGATTTCTAAATCTATACCCACTGACCTTAAAACCCTCCCTTTTAGTATGTTACACCTTCTGACTTTTCAGTCTTGGCATATTTTCTCTTCTTCTGTGCACGATTTTTTTTTTCGGGCAAGTTTCGCAGCAGGTAGCGATTCCCTTTTTGCCTCGCTGATACGGTCCTTGTCAAAGCCTTTGAACAAGGCAACAGTATACTGCCCAGGATCTATATTCAGAACCTTCAAAACTTCAAAAAGGCCTTGGTACCCTTTATTAAAATTTATTACCGCAATGTATGCACCTAGAATAAATGTTTTCAATTCTACGAAGGTATTCTTAGGTACGATGTTCCACAAACAACCATTAAAACTTTCATTACTGTTCTGAGTCTTCCCATGAAGACATTTTTTTAACTGCTCTCTATCACACAATTCCATATATGTTGGTTTAATAACATTCAAAATGTTTTTTGGCAAACCGTCACCTTTATCGGTGTAGACATTTCCTGTAGCTTTTGCTCTTTGAAAGGCACACCAACTATCTGGCCCTAATGGACATTGCCCATGCATCTCTTGTTGTGCACTTGAACTGCAGTGAAAAAGTACGGCTATGGCAGCACGTTGCATACCCTCCAAGTCATTTACATTGCTACGAATAGCAATGCCATAATAGTTTTGTAACCTATCAATTATCCTGTCGGTCAGTTTTTTTTCCCTCCAAGGCTCTTCTGTTTACTGTTAAGTTTGCTAAGTGTAAGTAAGTGTAAACAAACGATTGAGAACTAAAATTTCCCTTCGTTGCCAAAACTTGAATGCAAAATCTTATTACAAATATGTTTCGCTTCGAAAGAAAATATTAAAAAATGATTGTAGCAAAAAAATGTATATATTTCAAGCGAAAACAGAAGCATCAAAATCAACCCCGGTTTCGTTATTCCAACTTCCGGTTTCATTTTGCAGCTGACATTCTTTCTTCAAACAGCTGTAACTTTTTTTCTAGTAGCCGTAGAATAAAAAATAAGACTGTTTTAAAAAGCTGCTCTGTAATATGGAATTATAAACAAAAATCGCTAATTTTGGTCGAAAATGACGTTTTCAACGTAGGCGGGTACCTTAATGTAACACATTTTATTTAAAAGTTATTTTTAAATTTTAATGGTCATTTTAAAGTAAAAAATTACTCACCGGGATTAAATGGGAATAACGTAGTTCAGAATAACGAAATTCGGTTTCTAAATGGAAATAACGTAATACCTATTCAGATGTAGTTACTTGACTATGTAACACAGTTTTCAATCGCACCCATAAAACATGAAAAAAAAAATGCAAATTAAATTGATTTTAATCGTTTTCCATTGAAAATTAAAAAAAAAATTAGATTTAATAATTAAATCTGTATTAAAATTTTAAACTATATTTGAACTACAACGTAGGGATTACCGTTTTAAATTAATGTAACCCATTTTATTTAAAAGTTATTTTTAAATTTTAATGGTCATTTTAAAGTAAAAAATTACACACCGGTTTTAAATGGGAATAACGTAGTTCGGAATAACGAAATTCAGTTTCTAAATGGAAATAACGTAATACCTATTCAGATGTAGTTACTTGACAATGTAATAGTTTTCAATCGCACCCATAAAACATGAAAAAAAAATGCAAATTAAATTGATTTTAATAGTCTTCCAATGAAAAGCTGTATTAAAATTTTAAATTATATTTTAATTACAACGTTGGGACGTAGGGATACCCGTTTTAACTTAATGTAACCCATTTATTTAAAGGTTATTTTTAAATTTTAATGGTCAATTTAATGAAAGAAATTACAAACCTTACTTAATGTTTTGATTTGTATATTTTATTTATTTATATGAAACAGCTATCCCCTACAAACCATTACATATTAAACTAAAGGTTTAAAGAAAGTTGGTTGAAATACACTTATAGCACCAAGAAATTAAGAATGTCCAGAAGAAAACAATTGTGTAATAATAGTCATTATTAGAGATTGCAATCCGGCTGGATCCGACCGGATTAATACTTTGTTAATTAGTATATCTAATCAGTATGTATTTTTCCAAAATAGGCTGAGTGAAAGTAGGTTAAAAGGATATTGTTCCAAATTGACGATCAAAACGTTTATTGCTAACATTAACATTAACATTAGCATTAACATTAACATTAACATTAGCATTAACATTAACGTTAACATTAGCAAATCAAATTTTTTATAAAAATCCATAGGTAGGAAATCAATCACCAGCAATAAATTATAGTCGCTACTAGTACTACTAGTAGCAAGTAGTAAACGAAATGATGATAATCAGTCTTACTAGTTTCCACACAAAAAAACATCAGTTTGTTTTAAACGTAGTACTTTTCTATTTATCTAAAATTAAGTAGTCACTATCTCTTATGTCGTTGAGCAAATGACATATAAATTGCACCTATAACCTTGTTTCATACTAACATAAAAATATAATCTTTGGCAGTTTTGGTCAACTTAACAAAAAAGGGAACTCTTAATTCTTCTCAATTGCTTAAATCGAAGTTTTGTAGTAATCAAAATCACTTTTGAGTTTGAAAGAACGATCGAAGGAAACAAATCGTATTAATTGTGTCGTACCCCAACTTACTTCTCAATGAGCTGCAAATATAACCAGCGGCCGAGAAGTTACTCTCAGCTTCGATACTAGTTGGTTTATCATCATTAAGTAGTCGTATATAAGAGACAAAATATTTTCTTTTGACTCACTCTATTTCATATGAAGTCATTTCTTTCTACAATATTTCCTCGAAATCTGTTTTTCTAACGTTTGTTTTTTTGCAGAAGGCTTCATTTTCTTGTAGAATTTGCTTTTTTAATTTCTCTTTTAATGTTAAATTAGTTTGCAATGACAGTGAGTTGGAATTTAAGATTTATTCTGCTGCAGGTTCCACATTTTCCTTGTCATCTTTAAGGACTTTGTTAAATATTTTTTTCATTTCAGCTTGTATTGTCAGCTTGTCTCATGTTTTGATGATATTTATGGATTCTTTAAATAAAGTAATATTCCTGTTATTATCGTGCAACGACGTTCTTTACCCTTACACGCAGTGCCTCGGATAATTCAGCGCTTAAGACAGTGCCTTGTTTTTCCAGCTTTTCTAAAATGAATGTTAATGTTTCAGCAGTAAGAAGGGTCGTATCTCTTCTGCATAGAGCCTCCATTGCCAATTTAAATGTGTTGCCAATTAATAGTGCCAATTTAATAGTGTTTTGTTTCTAAATTTACTTTTAAATCTTTGTACGTTTCCTTCCTTTCAGTATATTTCCATCTTTCGCAAAAAATATTATTGATAATTTAATTTATTATTTTTCCTAAAATTCTCCAAATTGGTGATTGAAAAATACAAAATCGATTAGTTGACGATCGATTGCTTAATAAACGATTTTGCGACTTTAAAGTTGGGTTTGAATAATCGATTACTTAATTTAAAAAAATTCACATTTATCGGATCCGGACCGGATTTGATAGATATTGCTGGATCCGGTAGGTAACCAAAGATGCCGGATTACCGAATCGGATTGCAATCTCTAGTCATAATGCAGAAAATAAATATATTCATTACAATTTAACTCCGAAATAATATATCTGCAATATTAAAAATACTATAATACATAAATACAAACAGAAACGAAAAATTCCGGTAATTTCACACCTTACTTAAAAAGCTTATTTTGTAAATTGTATTTTATAAAACATAATTATACAGATCTTTGGGTATACATTCAAACGTTTGAGGAAAGTTGATCGAAATATACATATCCCGCCAAGAAATTATCCGTCTGATATTTTGCCATGAAAATAATAATTACTCATTAAAATCTAACTCCTAAATAATACATCTGCTATTGGTGATATACCGGAACACATAAGTACAGAAACAAAATTCACATCATTATAGGAAAAAAAAAACAGAATTCTGATAAAAATATCTGTGCAAACGTGTCGAATATCGACTTCTTGAGTACATTTTGAAATAGAACAATTCGACTAATGACTTTTGAACAATATCGATAGTGATGTAGTGATTTATTTACAAAAAAGAATACATATATCTAATATGAAATATACATATTTCTGTATGGGAATCCTCAAATATGACCGCAACATTTCGCTCTCAAAAACAAATATGCAAACACAGAATTCAAAATTGAACTAAAAATTAAACAAGAGTTGTGATGTTGCTAGATATTGAGTAACAAAATTACGCTTTTATGATCATTGAGTTTTTGACGTAGAATTCGTCTTACCTTTCGAAACCGGCGATCCACGCTATTTTTGAATGTCACAAAAAAGAGTAAATGCGAAAAATGTAATAACTTAAAAAATAAAAACGATGCACACAAGAACAATAACTAGCTCTGGCCTCCTTTGCGTGAGCGCGATGTTTGAGGTGTCATTTGTTTTGTCCCTTTACGCTTTATAAGTAACTATGCAGCAGAAATACCCGGCTTGCTCGGGTTGAATTAATATGTTGATTGAAAAGTCATCATCAATTCTTTTTCATTAAAAAATGTTAGTATCATTTAAGTGTACGGAAATTTTCTTTAATACCAATTTAACTTCTTCATCGCTTCTACAGTTTACTTCGGAAGCAAATATGCATATACATGTTGTATTCAACCATATAATCCATTTCATATTCGTCCCACTTCTGCTGTAGGTTTTTTTTCTGAAGTGACTACTACCGAAGTTGATTTTGAGTTTTTGAATGACTACGAATATTCCCGTGCATTCTTTTTCAGTAAAAATGGCGAATTTTCGGCGGTTAGTCTTGTACTTAGTTTTCCTATGAATAGGTTTTACTTGTGCCATTCTTGCACCTAGTATGCGATATTTTCGAATTTCATCATCAACGAGAGAAGATGGTAAATTAAATTGTTACAGCATTCGTTACTAATTTATTTTGAAGCAAATGCAATTTTTCTTGCAATTTTTCAAAATTCCATTCAGCGGCAGGTGGAATAAATGACCTTCTGTTAGATAGATTAAGCAGATTAGGCGTTTTCTCTGTTCTCTATACAAATCTACACCGTTTGACCAATCCACACATTTGGTACACTTATATTTTAGAACCCTGTGGATATTATAGGCTACATATTAACCCGCGTTCTATTTGTTTAAAGGGGCTATAAATTTACGGCATTCGTGACTTATTTAGCTTGAAGCAAACGCACTTTTTATAGAAAATTCCATTCAGTGGCATGTGCAATAACAGAGCTTTTGTTAGAAATACATGTCATCAGAGTAGACAAATTAAACTCAATCGGTTACAATTTTTTAATAAACGGAAGGTTGATTTAACAGCGCTTTTACAAAAAGAAAATCACTGCTTTCAACGAACGATTCACATGTATCTAAGTTGCGTAAGAACAGCTTCAATAAATAGAGTAAGCAACCTTGACTTTCTGTCTTTTAAGACCGACATTAAATTTCAATTTTTCAAAATTACTTAGTGTGATATTATTCCAAGATCAACAAAGTCTTGTTAAAATTCCCCTGAATTGTTCAACCTATGTAGATTTGTATCGAGGACAGACAGACGTTAACTCTGCTTTATATCTATAATTTTTTCAATTTTCAAGGCCATTATCTTATTCTTAACAGCGCAAGTATTTAAGTAATTTTTTTGTCATTAAAATCTGAGTCCTATTTTGTCAGGCTTGTTTTTACATGAAGATGAGACAAATGGCCTTCTCTTGTCTTAATGATTTGTGCTTCTGTCTTTAGACCACCTTTTAAGCTATAGTGAAACTTCGATTAACCTTTTGGGTCGGGACCTTGACAATTAATCAAATAGACGGATAACAGAAAAACTTTAAACAACTCCACCATTGCAGATGAACAAATGATTAAAAATGGACGTTTACGAACTGGAATTACACTGTACATACATATATTTTAATTCACAGAAACAAACAATATACACTTTACATTCAGTATACATATTGTTACATTAACTTACGCTCTAGACGTACATACATATTCACATTTTAAAATTGTCATTTTGTGTTGTTTCTTCGAGGCTCGTTCTCTCTGAGTGCAATGTTTCGTAATAAAAGAATGACCGTTAATCGATGTTTCACTGTATATTATTTGCGTTCTCTTGCTGTTCGTTTAAGAAATCTGTAGTTCGAATCCCAGTCGAGGCATGGATATTTGTACTGGCTCAGAAAGCACTTAAGGTTTGAATATGTTCTAATCTGTTCTTATGATGCGAAAATGACGGTATGGAGACAAATCAAAGCTAGAAGTCTTGCGTCTTAAACGGTGATGTATTTGGCTAATTGAAATGTTACCAACTGTCGGTCTCGACTCAAAAGTTACAAGAGTTTTGAAAAATTGATATGGAAAATATGCATTTTCAAACAATTGAACTCTTTAATTTAAAACTGTGAACTGAAAAAGAAAGACGCTCAAAAGAATTTACAAAATGTTTAAGAAATTTAGTATTGTAAATGTTTTGTGTGAAAGGCAGTCATGTGCATTCTGTGTGCATATTAACCAGTCTAATTTTACTATTTTTATGAATTTGACCAAATACAAAGAGTCAAAAGAAAATGTGATTAAAATTTTTTGAAAATTCAAAATGATTTTAAGAAATTAATTTTAATTTTAGAGATATAAAAATATATATTTGGGTAAATAACTTCAAAGTCATTAACCATTTTTTTAGTTTAATATACTATGTTTGGAAAAAAGTATCTGAAATTGTTCAGGGGTAAAATAAAACCATTTTCTTAAAGTATATTTAGTCTGAAGTTTATGGATTGTTGATTGTTTTGAGTAGAAAAAAAAAAAAAAATTTAGTTGTTTGTAATTATAATTTGTGTGTGTGTTTTTATTTAAAAAATGCATTATTGTAATACAATTTGAAACATTACACTATACTAATGCTAGTACAAATGCATTTGTATGTTTGTGTAATGTTATTCATGTATATCCGTCAAAAAAAAAAAAAAAAAACCACCCGATAACAATTGCACAATTTACATAGCAGAACTAAACGAAAAGTAACAATCAATAGGGATGAAAACTTTCTACAAATATCAATATTTATCATTTGTCTAAGGGACCGTCTTCATATTAAACTGGGTGCTTGCTCTGATAAATTTCAATACGATCCCCCATCTTTTATCACAAATTTGGATTCTACACACAATTTAAGACGGAATTAAAAAAAAGTTAATCAATTTTATTGCATTTTCACCGATTTGTGTGTGTTTGAAAATTGGATCGTCTAATGTTATATTGGTGTTTCACGTTTTTTGTTATATTTTCTAAAAACAGTAATTTTGCTTGGAAAATGTTTTTTCGTCCTTTGCTACCCAGAAACCCAAACGCAATATGTAAACATTTTAATCATCCAACTAAAATTTACTATTTTTTATTAATTACGAAATTAATATTCATAAAAATTATGCATATTGTTGACTGTGTAGAAATGTGAAAAAACTATCAGCCTCCTGTAAGAAACAGTAAAATCATTGACGGCGGCGGACACTACATATCATATTAATATTTATAATATGATTGTATAATATTATTAAATGATTTATTACTATAAAGCTTTTTTTGTGTGAAGGGTGATTAAATGGTTAATAAATTACTTATCATAAAGCTTTTGTGTATTTTATCACTCTTTGCTAGGCATAATTAAACTTAATAATTCAGATATTTTTGAAATATAATCAACAACTTATACTGCTGTAGGTTAGGATTGTAACAATCCACACTAATTGGAAACAACTACACTATCTGTCACACTAACAAACCTTCCTCAAGCAGTCGTTGAAAGCGACACATACTCCCGAAAACGGACTATCTGATCGGAATCCGCCCTTTCTACTGAGGAGTTCAATTCTTAGACGCTCCCTAAATAGTTTTTATGTATTTTCTTGGTCAATTTTAAGCCGATTTTCATTATTTTTTCATCAAATCCACCAGAAATTGTGTGTGGAATCTAAATTTGTTATAAAAGATGGGGGTTCGTATTGAAATTATGGAAGCAAGCACCCAATTTAGTATGAAGACGGCCCAATTTAGTATTAGACAAATTTTAAGTATTTGATATTTGTAGAAAACCTTTATCCCTGCCGATTGCTACCTTCCGTTTTTTTTCTGCGATGTAAATAGTGAAATTGCAATCGAATGATTCGTGTAGTTTTTTTTTAACGGCTGTACGTCTAACTTAATTTATTATTATTATTATTATTATTTTTTATAAATTCAATCTATATATATAATTCTCTTACGTGGCACGCAAAAAAGACGTTATTTGTTATCGCGTTTTTGGCAACATTGTACGATTGTTTGTTTATCACAAAGCCTCGCGCTTCAATTGAATTTATAGCGTCATCGGATGAAATTTTATTCAAAGAAAATGAATTTTAGTCGAGCTGTTGTAGTTAATAATAGAAATCAAAGAAAGCGGAGGATCTTTTCAGGGCCATTTAAAAAAAGGTCCTTTTCAGGGCCAACAATTATAGTTCAACAAGACGCTTGCACTACAGCTTTTATCGACAAACTCATTGAAAATGCGTGGGTGGCTCGAGTGCAGGAGTAAATGTATATACAAACAACATGTTGTGTATTCAATTTCCATATCAACAGTCACATTTCGAGTCAAAATTTGCTCAAAGTTTTAATTTTAATTCGGATTTCAGATGTACTGTAAATATCTTTTCTGAAAAACATAAAAAAATTTAGATTTGAAAAATATTTTTTTGGAATATCATATTTTGTAAACAATTCCTTCTGCTAGGACACATATCTTCATTGATGCGATCGAAGCGAACCAATGAGGATTGCGGAGTAATCCTCCGGGGGTTGGCGAGCGTTAGCGAGCAGGGGGCAGGCCCCCTAGTTTTTAATTATTTTTTAGCTGAAAAGTATTAAAAATTGAAAGTTCTAATCAGAGCCCGGATTTGTTGACATGTTACCTTTACTTTAGCACTTCGTACACATTGTATGCATTTATAGAAATTGCGTTCGTAATCTTCTGACTTTAGAAATACAATATTTTGAAAGACATTTTAGAAATTTTGATTTGGGGATTCTTAGAGCTCTTTTTGAACATTTGTTGGGATTTATAGAGCTTTTTTATTCATTTTCCAAGTTACCAGCATATTGTTGAGCTTTAGTCCTAGGATTTGATCAATTTTTGTTGAAACTTTTTCAATGAATTCACCTTATTTATCCTCTGAGGATAGGCCTATTTCGATGGTCATTAAGTAAATCTCCTAGTTTTCTATCATTTTGTGAAGTTGCTCCAAATCGTGAACTTTCAGAATCTTAAATGTTTGATTAAGAAATTTCACTGTAACAGGATAAAGCAGAATCGAAAGTCCATCAATCAAATTTTTAGATAATTTTCAGAATTTCAAGGGTATTTCATGTCATTTTCAGGCATATTTTAGGCAATTTTCATGCGTTTTTTAGGTCAACGAAATCCGGACTCTAGTTATAATTATTGATAAAATTGAATTAAATTGATAAAAATCAATAAATTCGTGTATCGAATGATATAAACAGGTATATAAATTAATTTTTAAGTATTGATTATTTTCCTTCATTTAATAGATATTCTCGGAAAGTTAAATTCTTCAAAGCAGAGCAGGAAAATGGGTCGTCATAAGTCCAAAAAGCACCATAAGTCCCATTCGAAACGCAAGAAGGACGAGGGGATCGAAATGAGACCCAGGAAATTAAAGAAGCTACGCAAGAAACAACCTAAAAAAACAATCCCGCCGCCTGCTCCTGAGCGTCACTCTTCATCAAGTGAGATTTCTGAGGTGGACAGCGAAGATGAAAGGAATGTAGAACCTATGAGCTACAGTGAAAAACGGCAGTTGAGTCTGGACATAAATTTTCTGCCCAGTGAGTGTAATGCTTAGTTTTTTAAAATGCCTGCAAAAATAAAGTAGGGAAGAGTTGTGCCTTTCAGCACATGACATATTTGCTAGTGATTTCAACCAGTTTCTCGTTTTCTTCAACTGCTGACATCGAATAACACAAATCTTCCTATTTATCTACAGATACATTCAAAATTTAATTTTATCTATGCTTATAAATTTCATTATCAAAAATATTAGCTCAAAATATTTGTTGAAAGGTGCGTGGTGATCATGCACTTTTGAACGCACACTCTTATGCTCACTAACAATGCAATTTTTAAAGGACATAAAATAAGCATACTTAAATACTTTATTTGAAATCATTTATAGTAAACTGAATGTGTTCAAAGGTACAAGTTTCCCCTAAACGTTTTAAAATTTAAAAACAAACTTATTTTTCAAAATAAAAAAATTTACGTCTGTTTTATGTTCGCAACTTACTTTTCTAAAAATGCCCGCAAATTAAATGTACTGTTTTGATTTGCAGTTTTTTATTCTCAGCTCAGGCATTCTTACCTTTTGAGAATTAGATTAAGAGACTTTTCAAAACGTGTATTAAATACTTTGTTTTTGTTTTTATGGCATTGTGTGTAACATGTCTTTTTACAGATCATAAAATTGGTCATGTTGTAAACATTGTTCGGACGAGAGAGCCAAGATTGGGAAATGGTAATCCTGATGAATTCGAACTTGATTTTGATTCCTTGAAAGCATCAACCTTAAGAAGACTGGAAACCTTTGTTTCATCGTATTCGGAAAGAAGAAAAGGTAAAAAAATTATTATTAAATTAGTGTTAACTTTCTTCTTGTACTTAGTTTAGTTGCAAATGGAATGGAAAATGTGTTTGTGTCGTTTGTGCTAACAATATTGAGAAATTTTAGAACTATATTTTTTAATGTTTTGAGTAGTCATAGTTTATAATTGCTTAATACTTTTAGTACAAAGGCCACAAACACATACAATCATTTCTAAAAAACGCTACAGAAATGATTGGTCAAAAATACTCAGATTTAATAACATGCCAAGTTTATGGATTGAACTATAGAGTAGACAATCAAAGAAAACACTTGAGAATCTAACATTTATCGATACAAAATGCTTTGTCGAAGTTCAATTGATTCGTTTATTTTCAGAAGACGACATGCTGAGATATTCAAACCTGAAACAATTGCATTTTTTTATGCTTTTCGAGTCTTAATTTTGAAACACAAACAACTAATTTTGTTCAAAATTGACTAATTTGACTAAAAGTAATTTTGTTCAAATCTTCACAATACATAATTATAATTTATTTTGATAATTACACACATAGCTTAAGTTTCTTGCTTGTGAAATTTTAACTCCTCCAAAAACTTAAAGCTCTGGACACATCAAAGTCCCATCACAACTGTCTAAACGAAACGCAGGTTCATATTTGGTGGCAAGTCGGGCAGATCAATGTCTCTACTAATGTTGTTAGCGTGTACGGAAGCTTTTCAAATCGATGCCATGGTTTCATCGATATTCCTTTTTGTATACCTGTTATGATGTGGAGCATCCTAGGGCGTATATGCACAATGCGTCATCGAAAATCGACTCGAAATCTTTTGTCTAATGTCAGACCTCGCGCCAATCGCGCTACAAGATCCTCTGTGTCTTAGAGCTCCGGTTCCATCTTCCGTAGGGTGATTGCATGTGTTACGGCCAAACCTTCATCGCCTGAACTTCGCTGTTAATGACAGAAATTGAAATTAGAGTGACGAATCTCCATTTTTTTCCCGGGAAACTCTCGTATTAGAGCTAATTTTTTAAAACCTTTTTTGAACAGAATGAGCCTTCTATATATTCTATCCCTCCAAGCGTTTCAACGATACCTCGTCCTAGATCTGGTCAATTTTGCTAAGTACAAGTCAAAAGTGATCAAGTCAAAATAAAACTATCTTATTACTTGAAGAGAAATAAAGATTCAAGTAGGAAAAAAGAAATTGCTCCTTGTCCAGAAAGATTGACAATTTTGAACAGGTTTTTGCAGCAATGGCTGGCCACTACAGGGCAGGCAGACGCGAAGGTAACGTACTAGGAGGATTGACAATCAAGATCGCAAAACTCAAATCTATGTACTATTCCTGTCAAATACATTCCGATATAAATTGCTACTATTTTTTAAAAATTAACTACAGTCATCGATATAAAGTATAGCATATACTAATAAATAGATCCGTTTGAGGATTGTAAATAGGAATTATATAACTAAGTTGTCACAATATTTTCAGTGATGTTACAAATAAAGAAGTTGATCTACCAAACCTTTCAATAGGGTCTAAGTTTTGCTTTAAGCATTCCCATGATCAAATGCCCATACTGAAAAGTTTTTCCACTGATGATAGCAATAGAGACTGATCAGAAAAATCAAAACAGCTAAGAACTAGTTAAGTCAGAGCTATTAGACTAGTAGCAATTAATTGATTATGCTTGCAAAAAAATTTGAGCTTAACACAAGATAAACAGGTTTAGTTTTGTGGCCATCAATGGATAAATACATACAGTTAGAGAGTCTTTTAGAGTTCTCACTCTACCAAAGCAGAAAAAGAGAAAGTCGGTTGTTTCACCCCTTGTTATCCCAAGAACATTTGTCGATAATTTTCTATTTTACTTGAAATCCACTGTTTTTCTAACAACAGAACCAATAATACAAATTTAACAACAGCTTTTCAAAATATTAAGTAATTGCATTTTATTAAAAACTAGCCACTGCGTGACTAGCACGGCGTTGCCCGTGTCCGTGGTGTTAGTTTGCGGAACAAACCAGTATTAAGCTGGTGTACATTTTCCGCAGAATTCAAATCCGTTGAAAATATATTCAAGTAAAAAATTATTTATTTAAAGAAAATCATATTTTTAGGTATCAATCTAAACTGAAATTTCCCGCAGATTACAAATCCATTGAAATTTTTACTCTATCTTTAACGGTCTAGTAGAAAGAAAAAAGAACATTGACTTCAGTTAAAAAATTTATCGTCTGGCTGGGAAATCAATCGCGCAAAATCAAAGCGGAAACGAAAAAATTATTTTATCCGCGTTCACAGGATGAAAAAAACTTGGCATGTTTCCAAACCCTGACTGCAAGGTCGCATGAGTAGAAAAAGTTCTCCGCGTTTGAAAAACCGATGGAGAATAAAACTATGAAATTCATTTAAAAATCTTCTAGATTGAATTTTAAATTTCGCCGCGACTCAAAAATTGCAAATAATTCGGACTACCTGTGTGCCAAATCACAATGCTGTAAGTGCCATAGAATCGTCAGGATTTTGCGGCCCCAAACAGACAAACAAACAAACGCTTTCTTTTATAATAGATTTAGAAAGAACGATAATCAATATGAAATGCTCAATTTTACAATTAATTTCAATATTTAACACTTAAAATAATAATTGTTAAAATTCTTCAGTAACTCTTATTTTTGTTAACTTTAAAAAAAAGTTGCTCGCCCAATTACAGTTAATAATAACAGTTAACACAATACTATCTAGGATTGTTATAGTTTAACACAGTATATCTCATCTCTACTAAAAGATTGATCATTGTTCAGCTGTACCACACATGACTGTTAAAAGGCAATGACCGTTATATTACATAAATAATATTTCCAAACATTTTTGAAATGCCCTCAGTTTTGTCATAACTTTAGACGTAGAATACGTCTTACACCTTTCTAAACCGGGGTACCACGCTTAATATTTCAGTGTCACAAAAAAGCGTATGTGCACAAAAATTTAATAACTTGAAAAATATAAATGTTACATAAATAAACTATCGAGATCAAAGGAGTATCAAACAAAGAATGTTATAAATACTCATTGATCTTGCACTTACACGTCATCGACTGATGCAATCGCAGCGCAGAGTTGAGTCTCGAAAATGCGCACTGCCACTCACATTAATTTAGACTAGCTCCGGTATCCATCGTGTGAGCACGACGTTTGAGGTATCATTTGCTTCGTCTCTTTGCGCTTCATAAATAATGACAGAAATAAAATTTAAATGCTTGATACTTCTGTAGATATCGGACTTAAAAGTATGGACACTTCGCAAAACTTTCAAAATGTCCAAATATAATAATAAACACGAAAAAGGTTACAGAAATGTCAACAGAAAGCGAGACTGAGAGATGGTTAATCCGAAAAGATCTAGAGATCCGATGCTGAGCGTCAACGGGCTCAGCGTGAGCGCCTCAAAGTTGAAGCGTCGAGTCTCTCACATAATTTAGTCTAGCTCCAGCTTCCTTCGAACATGACGTTTGAAGTGTCATTTGTTTCGTCTCTTTGCACTTTGTAAATAATGACAGAAATAAAACTTAAATGCTTAATACTTCTTTAGTTATCGGACTTGAAAGTGTGGGCATTTCGCAAAACTTTCAAAATGTCCAAATATAATAATAAACACGAGAAAAGTTATAGAAATGTCAACAGAAAGCGAGATTGAGAGATGGTTAATCCGAAAAGATCTAGAAATCCTATGCTGAGCGTCAACGGGCTCGGCTTGAGCGCCTCAAAGTTGAGGCGTCGTGTCGTTCACATAATTTAGTCTAACACCAGTTTCCTTCGAGCATGACGTTTGAGGTGTCATTTGTTTCGTCCCTTTGCACTTTTTAAATAATAATTGGAAAAAGCCTAAATATTTAATACTTGTTTAGATATCGGACTTCAAAGTGTGAAAAATCGCAAAAATTTCCAAATGTCCAAATATATGCATAATAAACACCAGAAGAATTATGGAAACTGTCAATAGGAAGAAAGATCAAGAGATGGAAAATCTAAGAAGATCCGGACATCCGAAGCTGAATGTCAACGGGCTCGGAGAAAGTTCTTGAATGTATAGGCGTCACATCTTCAAGGTGAACAAATGCTTGATACGAGTGCATCAAGTACCTCCACCACTCAGTTCGACGCAAAATCTGATGACATCAACGTTTTATGCTCGAATAATGTTCAACCCATATAGATCGGTAATGAGCCACAATCTTCAATATCCACAGCGAGTGCACTATTGTGATACATGTGCGGAGCGATGAACATTTGATACGTCAAATTAAAACAGTCTGGTACTAATTTCTTACACTCTCATTTACCATATGGCCGTACTAACGTATTATACGTCTTAAACCTAGCTACCGTGTCCCGACACAGCCCCGTCCGTTTTTTTCCCAACTTGTGGATGCCTCTAAAATGGCTGTAGTGATGAAAATTTAAGTGTAGCGCAAAACAGTTCGCAGGAAAGAGCTAAAATTTTGTGTGGTCATATTTTAAGGCTTTCCTAATCGATTTCTATCAAAATATATCAAGGTTCTTATTCATAACTTTTCGAATAATTATTTCCTTATTTAAATCATATTAAAATTTTTTTTTCTCATTTATACTTCATTCATATTTAAAATAATTTTTTTCTCATTACTTCATTCATATTTTAAATTTATATTCGAAAGTTTTTAGTTTACAATATTAATGTGATAAACTTAACAATTAGAATTGCAAACTAAAAACTATTTAAAAATAAAACATTAGTTATTGTGTTCGGGTTCTTTAATAGCAACATGGTACAAAATAGCAACGCTATAGGAATATTATTTAGGGATGTATATCATTAAAAGTCCAGAAAACTGTTTTAATATTAAGAGCCATAAATTTTCTGTACTTATAATTCCGAAACGATTGGAGTAAACGAAGTAAATCTTGTGATTATTTCTATTTCGTTAGATTCGAAATACTGTATCAAAATCGGGGTTGATATTAAAAATTATGAAGTTGATACTCAATTTAATATGAAGACAGGCCCTCATGCATATGAATTTATAGAAGACGTTTTAAAGGCGCATTTTTTTTCAGATTAAGATGTGTTCATTCATTTTGCAATGGAGCGATGCTAAATAAATAAAATATTACTGATTTTGGCAATATTTAGTTTTTTAAATGATAATTTAAGTATGATATATATCAAAGAAATTTACTACCTTTTTCCCGTTTGCTTTTAAATTTTTTGATTGAATATGCTACAATATAATTACAATATAAGAAACAGAAAACTAACAATGCTAGTTTTGTTGTTTTTTGTTTATCATTGGCATGTAAAATATTTCAAAACAGCTTTTAAATTGGTAAAAACTCTATGATTAGTAAAATTATAGGTATCCTACAAATACCATTTCTCAGTTATGTTTTAATTTAGATTATCTTATCTCACACATAGCTTCTGATCTCTAGTGCTTAATAGTCTAGTGCTACTCTGTATGTCTCATTCTTGTTTTTATAAATTGTATCCAAATTGGTTTCCACAATTAGGCATTGAAATTCATTTTGTCATTGCGACACAAGACGTCATATCCAAATTAAAACTAAGAAAATGGTGCTAATTTTTTTTAAATCGTCAATCAAAAACCATGGAAGTTTAAAAACGGTATAATCACGTCGATTAACATGCACGAGCACAATGTTTTTAACGCACCAAGATGTCGCCGCGGTTATGGTTTTGGCTTCAACAGTTCAAAGTAAAGGGACTTCCATTATCTTTCCTACTTCCATGATATATGCAAGGAAAGGAAATGCAAATAACGCATTCACTAAACTAAAAGGATTTGTAAAATATAGAACATTGAATTGAAATATGTTGAATAAATTTTATGTGATACTTGTGCAACACACAGATACAAAAACAAACATAGAACGGGAAGTCGGGCATACGGATTATAATAACTAAATTCAGTCACTAAATGAATGTAAGCACTCACATTATACGAAATCTTATGAAAATGCACCGAGCTGTTTGGACTTAGTACGGACACCCACCCACATACAAACAGACACCAAATGCGCAAGAGATCGATTTTGCATTGGAAGAGCCCTAAACGGATAAATAACTTGAGATGGGTTGAAAATATTAAATGTACAAATTCTCCATTTTTAATTATAGGCTACACTTCTGCTGTGCTTTATTGTGTCTTTTCCCAAATAAATTTTTGAATTTTCTTCATTTAATTTTTAATTATTTCTACGCGACTACATGAATTATATAATAGAGTGTATGCCTGAATGCTATAAAAATACTTTTATGTATCAAATGGAAAAGTTTTAAGTATTTAAAGCAACAATTTGAATAAAACACGAATGAATACGTTATGCATGTGCATATTGTATAATAAATGTATACATATAGGGTCGACCAATTGAAAGTGGCACTATAGTCGGTGTGACAAATGGTTTAATGGTATTGCTGTAAGTTAGTATGCAAAATAAAAAGTAATACATACGGAACATATAGGCTAGAAATAGTTGTCTTGGAGGTTGAAATAGGTGTCCCAGCCGTGCACGAGATGATGGATACCCTGGGTGAAGAAACTCCGGGGTTGACAGTGGAACCAATTTTCAACGGCAGCTTGGACTTCATTAGTGTCTGCAAATCGCTGTCCCTTCAGAGCTTTCTTGAGCGAACCAAAGACATGGTGATCACATGGTGAGAGGTCAGGGCTGTAGGGGGGATGTTCCAGAGTTTCCCAGCGAAATTGCGTTAACAATGTTTTGCACACAACAGCCACATGAGAACGAGCATTATCATGCAAGAGTATAACTCCGCGTGACAGCGTACCACGTCGCTGGTTCTTGATTTATGTTCTCAATTTATGTTATATGGCACAGTAGATGGTAGCATAAACAGTCGTGCCTGGAGTCAGCCATTCCAACAGCAATGAGACATAGACGTCGAAGAAACACGCAAGCAGGACTTTTCCAGCTCTCATGAATGGACAAGCCTTCTTTGGCCGCGGTGATGAAGGGTCTCGCCAATCCATGCTCATGCGTTTGATGGCCGGATCAAAGTGATGATACCACGTTTCATCAGCTGCAATAATCCGAGAAAGGAAATGGTTCCCCATTTCGTGGTAACGCATAAGGTTTTTCATGGAAATACCCATACGGTAACTCTTTTGCTCCTCTGTCAGATGTTTCGGAAACTATTGCGCGCAAACCTTTCGGTATTGCAACCTTTCATGCAGAATTGTGTGAACACTTCCTTTGCTCATAGACATTCCATCCACTATCTCGAGAGTGGTGATTCGCCGATTATTTCTCACGAGACTGTCCACAGCTACAATTGCTTCCTGGGTGATAACCACATGCGCTTGACCTGGTCGTGCCCTGTCGTCCGTACTGCTTCGTCCTTTACGAAAATCGTTACACCATCTGAATACTGATCTGCGTGACATACACTCTGTGCCATACACATTTTGCATGCGACGATAAACATCTCCAGCACTCACATTTTTCGCCGTTAAAAATTGCACGTTGACAACGTTTGGAGGCATCCATGATACGAACGATACCGTTGATCTTGCTTCTACGCTATCATACAAGCATCTGTCGTAATCTGACGATACTGGTATGGCATGCGTTCCCAGCCCGCAGCGCTCTCTATAGAGGCATGCGTTGTCTTCTGTATCTTAAACCGACTGCGCAATCACAGCAGTGCCACTTTCAATTGGGCGACCTTACATATTGTGAATTAATAAGTTAGTTATTCAAATAACAGAAATGATCATGTAAAACTTGTTATGTGGGGTGTTTTTCATCAATAATGAGATTTCTCACTTTTTAAAATGTAAGGCAACATATTTAAGTTCTGGTAATCGTGAGATCTTAAGCAAACTATCAGTATTTAACACACATTAAAATATTAAACGATGTGGTAGTTTTGGAGGATATATTTTAATTTTTTAAACTTTTTTAGAGGAAGGTTCTTTTTATCTCCTCTTAGTTGATTCAAATAGCATGAACATTATATTTCTCAGAAATTCGTAAACGAAGTGTAACGAAAAACAAACCTAAACTTTAAGGTTTTTACATCGTTATATCTGTTAATTTCAAATACTTGAGGATAATTTTTAAAGTTGTTTAAAGTCGAAAGTTTTAATTTGTGCAAAAATACGATGGGTTCATTAAATATCTAAAATTCCTTAAAACGAGTAATTGATATTGATTATTATGTGTGTTTCAGTAGAAACTTCTGATTCCAATTCATCTGATTCTGATGTCGTTGTTGTTGGAGAACGGGAAAAGAAAAGTTCTTCAGAGTCAAGTGATTCCGAGGAAGGTATTATCTTTAAAATTTCAATATTTTATTCTGAAATTGTTCGTACAGTTAAAAATATCCATTAAACTGTTGCGAATGATCTATTTAGTTTAGAAAATCCCATCGCTGACCTCGACATCCAGGAAGTTTCGTGATCAAGCAGAAGATTTTATCACAATCATATTCACTCGCTATCACAGCATACATACTAAGATGAAGACATTGTAATTTTACAGAAAATACTACGAGAAAAATATCCTTCGAACAATATCAGCAGAACTTTAGAATGCAAAAGTTCAGCTTTGAAACTAAATTAACCATACAAAAGCAGAAACTTAAAATTTCTCTTCTAGTTTATCGTTTGCTCATGCAAGTAGGGCAAAGAGAAAAAAAAACCCCTTTTCATACATTCTATTTCGAAGCTTGATTTAATACTATAACACATAAAAACAGATAATACATCTCTTTTGAAGTGTTCACTATCCGTTCCGATATAGTAGTTCGTTTGTTTTCAGAACCACGAGGTCTTTACATTATTTCCTACCAAGTTGATCAGCAAACGCTACGTTTGAGTCATTTTGTTCTGCGTCAGGTTTCTCCGGTATAACAGGTTATAAACTGTTCGGTAATGCCTTGTTCCTTAAGAGATGACTTTCTATTTTGTCTACGATCCAATTCGTACCGGTATTCTTACTATTCAATCCACAAAAAAGTTTTTTTTTTTACAGATTGGCAATTGTTTACTTTTAGACATTAATCTCTTTATCTGCCCGACAAATATCTTTCAAATTCCTCTTTTTAAGGCATAGGTTCCTTTTCCAAAGCAAAGAATCAACGTAGACGACCGAATAATCACTCAATCCAAATTCCTCACTGTTGACAAGCAAAACCGTTCATAGAGTAAGTTTGTAATCTGCGTGTTAATAATTGGAGGTTTGGGATCAAACTTTAACTTCCCATCAAGCCCGTAACCACGGTAACGTCCGTCACGGACAATGCATTTTTCTTTCTTTTACTACAAAAGGTCTTGGTAAAAATATACATGACGCGTGCAAATTCAAACTGCAATGTGTAAAAGAGTCGTGTCTATCGAAAGTGAAATCTATAGATTTTTTGTGAATTTGTCAATAACTGTAAAGTAGCCGATGAAGATCTGACACATTGTTTCTTTAATATCTTGTATGGATATAGCAGGAATTGATAATAAGTTTGTAATACAATTCTGCGCAGTTCTTCATAACGAAGTAAAGCTTTAGCTACAATTCTACGCAGGATGTTGGATGTTTTTCAGCATACCAATAATTACTGAAAAGCAGTATCTTCCCTTATAAAGTATGGAAATAGTTTTCATGTTATGCTTTTCATATTTTGCGTATGATTTTCCAAATGATGTTCTTAAAATAAGTATTTGCTTCTAACAGAGAACTATCGTTGATAGAGTAAATTGTTCTGGTAATTGATATATTTCCTTTTCAGAGAATCTATACACTTAGTGCATAGTTTGTCGAATGGACGTATGATATTTTATGGTTCAGTTGTTGAAGTTGTATGATCAGAGAGTCATCCAGTGTGAAATCTTATGTTTAGTCTTCAGATTTTTCAAAATTGGGTTCACTTTTGAATTTTCGTTTTCGTAATATATCACGTGATTTCTAGAATTATCAGCTTTGTGTGTCTCTTGTAAGATTCCAGTTGAGTCCTAAATCTCTCCTGTATCATCTTTTGAAGTTGAAGTTTTCAGAATAAAATGGTTCAGACTGATTTACGTTTTGTCTTATTTCATTAGGACAGGTTGTCCAATTACGTTCCATCCCTCTGATAAAACATGGCCAGGCCATTATATTGGAGATTGAATGGTGAAAACGATTGTTTTATTTTTGTCACAACTCGCCTTCAGTTATCCACCTTCTGTTTGGATCTTAGGATTTTGCTTTTGGTTCTAATGAGAAGAATATAAATGGTTAAAAGGGAAGTCAGAAGAAAAATAAGTTTTGGAACTGTAGAAACTATACTTTGGCTATTAGTTTTGCCTTTCGTTTGCTTCCTTCTTTCGACATTGGTGTACCATCCATATCTCACATACTACTGCGATAGAGGCCATTGACTATTTGTCATCCGACATCAAAAATGCTTCCGCAAAGTTAATCCAATTTCTCACATCGTTGCAGCTAGATATTCCAAAATCTGCATATCTTCAAAATTGTGTAAAAAGTACCAACATTTATATACACACTAGAAAACGTCTGACGAAAAAGAGACATAATCACCGAAGTTAATATGAATAATGAAGTGTGAATTACCTTTTACAATATAGTTAATGTCAATGAAAAGGTGTCAGTTAGTAGAGAACTGATTCTGACATTAACCTAGACAATTAGTAAAAGTAAAATATTTTAGTTTTTTGAATTTTTACTTCACGTTTATAAGGCGACAAATACATTGATTCCCTCAATCTTTTTACTGTATCCTTCCAATTAAATCGATTGATGAGTCCTTTAACGCCGCTCCAAGCAGAAACGAATTCACAAATTTGTTATAAACTGAACACTCGTGGCGATTGACCCTCAAACTTTCTGTATCAACTTCATTTTTCCATAGAAGTCGAAGAAAATTATTTATTTTCGTTCACCTCTCTTTGTTGGAAAACCTTTTGAATATCAGCAATCGCCATCTTTATTGTATTATGGCAATTTTTATAATATTATCCTGTAATCAATTTAGGATGGCAAGTTATTATAAATTGATTTCGCGTAGAACCATTTTCCAAGCAGTACAGATGAGGCGTTTTTTTTTCTTACAGATACACAGAATGTTTACATAGTGGAGGTTACTTGTTACTCTAAATGAGGTAGGTAGTGATAAGAAACTTTTTCTTCTTTCGTCGATACTTATTCCATATAATACCTTCTAGAACCCAATATTTTTACACCTTAGTAACTTCCGTTTAACCACTGTTATCTGTAGACTTCAGGAATTTCACTGTTGACTAATCCTCTTTCTAATAATGTTCGACTGGTTGTCTTATCAATCAAGGAAAAAGTTTACCTCGTACTTTCCATTAGCGTGCTTTCTTATTTTAATGCGTCTTCCTGCAATTCCTTGTTACTTCAAGTTTTTGCCAGATTCAATGCACTCGAAGTGCTTAAAACTCCAAAGGTCAGTGATTTTTTCATCAGATACGTGTAATAATACTTCCATGGAAGTGTCCCTACAGATGGTTAATTCATTTTTTTAATATCTACTAAGACCATAGTATAGTTCCACAAATACTGGCTGCTGCGTTCCGGCAAGTGATATTCCGTTTACTAACATCGAGGCGTCTAATTACAATGTTTTATGGTTTCGTTGTATTACTAAAAATGTCTCGATAGCCATTGGCCTAAATTATACAGAGGTTATATTATTTAGGTAAGTTTGAATTTCTAGTGGCAGTCTTTCCACTTGAAAACAGTTCACAAAATTTACTTTTTTATTTACCTGTCGAAGAATCATATTCAATTGATATTCAATTCATTCCTTCTTGATGGGAGATGTGTTGCTACAGTGTGACGTTAATAACTACCTCTCCTTTTTGTTGGGTAGTAATTAACCCTGATTGAATCGTAATTTTCTAAGACCTGCGGACTAACAAGCAGTGACTAGTGGTGGTATAACCTCGATGCGTGCGTATTTTTAGTCGATTGTAAATGTCTCCATTGTTTGCAAATGAGTTTATATTTCGTTATTATGTTTGAAGAAAAAAAATTTTCCACATCATTATTCAGTATCAAACATAACAGTTCTCAAACATGTGCTTCTTCAAAATAACCCCCTTCCAACATCTTCTTTTAAGTATTCTACTGGAAATGATCCTTTCCATCAATATAAAGGTTATCAAGAGCTTTCTTAGTGGGCCCACAAAGTAAAAGATATTCCTTTGTATGCATAATTTGTTTTCAACACATTTTGGGCCGTAAATTTATTTTTTGTAGCTACACAATTTCTAGAGGGTTCTTCAGATTAAGCATTCAGATTAAATTAACATTCTAACATTCAAATCAAGTATCAGCCTTGTCATTGACAATATATTTATCTCTATGCTTCTAGTCCAATTAACTGTTGAAGTTCCTGCCTACCACTACTACTTTAATAGTTCCAATACTTGTTTTGCTTGTCAAATATCTCATTTAACTGAAGAATAAATGCCAGTTTATTCTTCAGGTTCAGTTTTCGGCAGTGATACACATTAATTCAAAACATTAGGTGTTCTGGATAAGCTGCTTATAAGAGTTTCAATAAAAACTACATTCCGACCAAAATGCCACTTTTTTGTCGCAAGCACCTTTCTACTCAATTCTAAAATTCACACAGTTTATCTACTATTTTGAGTCATCAGGTAGGATAAATGTATACATTTTTACCGTATGTTTATTTAATATTACACTATTTTCTTTAACACGTATAAAAACATCATCATTTTCTTGAAAAGTACACATGAAACTATCTCTTGAAGAATGTTAACAACTTTGGAATGTACTCGTTTATTATTACACTACTTTCTTGAACACGTATAAAAACATCATCATTTCCTTGAAAAGTACACATGAAACTATCATTTGAAGAATGTTAACAACTTTGGAATGTGCTCGTTTATTATTACACTACTTTCTTAAACACGTATAAAAACATCATCATTTCCTTGAAAAGTACACATGAAACTATCATTTGAAGAATGTTAACAACTTTGGAATGTGCTCGTTTATTATTACACTACTTTCTTAAACATGTATAAAAACATCATCATTTCCTTGAAAAGTACACATGAAACTATCATTTGAAGAATGTTAACAACTTTGGAATGTGCTCGTTTATTATTACACTACTTTCTTGAACATGTATAAGAACATCATCATTTCCTTGAAAAGTACACATGAAACTATCATTTGAAGAATGTTAACAACTTTGGAATGTGCTCGTTTATTATTACACTACTTTCTTAAACACGTATAAAAACATCAACATTTCCTTGAAAAGTACACATGAAATTATCATTTGAAGAATGTTAACAACTTTGGAATGTGCAAATACAGATTTTAAACCTTCTAGTGTTACCACAAGCAGTAAATTAAACCTTTCTTGGACTTTAACGATTGATAAGTTTGGGAATGTATGTGGAACCGTTATATGAATAGATATCATCGTTCCACACTTTATGGATACTCTATACTACTATAGTATAGTATGTATATACTCTATGAGAGGCATTTTTGGTCAACCTAAATGTAAGCGGTGGTGTTTCTGCAGGGGCTCTCATTTCTTATACGTGTGAGAGAGAAATAGAAATATCTTATAATTACATTCGGATCACTTAATCCATACCAAGTTTTTTCAACCTAAGTAACGCCAGATGCTGTTGCTATACAATACAAAGTATCTTCTCTGATGGTGGTCATTGTAAGTTGTAAGTGGCGAAGGTTCGATTATATTGTATTTTATTCTAATTGTATTTCTCTCTGCGTAAGTGAAACTTTCATTGCGTGTGTGTATCTGACGTTGTCTGCCTTGTGGTTGGCGCAGCGCGGCAAATATGGGCCGTGCGCCATAAAATCCCACCAATCAAATAACCAGACAGTGACCATGGTACTGACCTTTTTAGACACAAACTAATTCCATAAGAGTTTAAATTATGAAAAAGGAAATTGCAAATTTTTTTATTATTGAAATGTTTTTATACTTTGAATAAACAATATTTTGTTTTTGAAAAACGTGTTTAAAAACATCTAAAATAGATAAAATTCCAATTAAAAAATTATTTTTGACTGCAATCCTTATTGCGTTTTTATTTTATTAACTCCTAGTTGAGATTTGAGAAGGTTAATCAGGCTTAAAAAGAGGGATGATACTTGCTGGTTTCGAAGGGGGAGGGAAGAGCCGGAATTTGAAAATAGCATTAATAATCTGAGTAAAGATAAGGATAATTTTGAGGGGTCTATTTTGAACCATTTTGTTAGTGATACCTTAATTTCCAGGGGGATTTTCGATTGTAAGTTTTTGAATATGGATAATGATTTTGGATGGAATGATAGTAGTAGTTTTGTTGACTTTTTTTTATGCAATTACTTATTAGTTTCAAGAACTGTCTCCGTGGTTTTTGGATCATTAATATCATTTTCCTTGAATTGTTCTTCTAAGCTATTGGCGATCAGGTTGGCTTTATCACTATCTGAATCTGCATATTGTTGGAGTGTGGCGAGGGAGGAATTTATTATTTTTTTGGTGGAATATTTAGTGGTGTTCCATATTGACTTGTCTTCAGTATTTAGAGATTCGATATTACTTTTCCAGGAATATTGAGGATGGAGAGACATGTTTTTCCGAAGTTATTGTGAGTTTTAATGAGTAATGATTTACGAACGAGGTCTCTAGTTTTTTACCAGGATTTTTTAATTCGCTTTCTATATTTGATACGTTGTTTTATTTCAGCTGGGAGGTAGATTTGATAATTAGAGACAGTGAATTTACAATAAAGCTTTTATGATTAAGGAATTTTTCGTTTAGGCTTTGCATATTTCATTACAAAATGTAAGTTATGTAGAACTAAATGTTTTAAATATTCTTTTATTATCAATAAAATATTCATAAGTTATTTACACCATGAGCAAACATAAGAAGTCAGCTCAAACATAAATATTATAATTTAATTTTTTTTTGTTTTTTTTTTTGCAATACTGGTAAAACAATTTTATTGGAAAACTTGATTTTCGATCAACACTGATAAAACAATCTGAGCTTCGTGTGGCAATCATTTTGTACTCAATGTTATTTCTATGGCGATTTCGAATTGTTTTTGACCTTTCTGCACACCTAGGACAAATACAACGGGTGTTAAAAGTTAGCCTATCATACCTGCAGGATTCCTAAGTATAAGTGTACCCAATTTGGTGTGGATTGGTCAAACGGTGTAGATTTGTAGAGAACAGACACAGACAGTCGCCAACTCTGTTATATATATATATATATTCCAATAAACTATTTTAAATTTGTGTAGATACAGGATTGAAGTAAATTTAAATTTAAGTGATCGACGGAGTTTTTAAAAGATTGTTTTATTTTACTTTCCAGACGAAAAGATGCAAGAAGCCGAAAGAAACCGGGTATTATGTTTTATCAATTTTTACTTCAGTGATACAAAGATATCAGATATAAAATTCCGAAATATTTACTGTAGTATTTTAATATCTTTTACTTAGTTACGTCGTTGATGTTTTTAATACCTTTGCGTCAAAAGTTTCGTTGTGCGCAATCTTTTTGATTTCAAGAAATGGTCAAAACTTAAAAAAAAGTGACTGATAGTTATTTTATAAAATATTATTGCTTAGTCAAAGTGATCATACCGGTATTGATTAAAGAAAAACGCATGTATGTTTATGAGCACTGAATATCATTTTCAAATTGCCTTAGGGAAGAAATTAAACTACTGGATTTAAAAATCATCTCTAAATTAAAAAAAATTGTAACAGTTGTGTAGTACATTTTAAAATTAGAAACGCATTCTTTACTGAATATTTTTTCTTGCATTTATCTTTTGTAGTTTAGAAAATATTTAGGTTGAAACGAAGTAAAATAAACATTCAAAATGACGGAACTTGTTTAACTTCGTTAAAATATCTTAAACAAATTAACTATAAAATGATTTTACACAATAACTTTATCAACCCCCCCCCTTCCCCCCCGCAAAATCAAAATACTTTCCCTCAAGTGTTCATTTTTTAAAGAATATTTAATCACGGTTACTTTTTATCATTTCCGGTGAAAATTTCTAGTTGGAAGGTTTAAAGGGTTTATACTTTCATTTACAGTATTTTGAAATTTAGCACACTACCTGAAATTCAATTACAAACCTTTATAGGACATCTAAAAGGTTTTCAAATCACCCGTTTATTGTTCATAGCCACCATTGTTTGTTTTTGAAAATGCATCGCAATTTTAAGAGCACTCCAAATTTTTAATACAATGATCCTAATAAATTCATAACTCCATAACATTACTTCAGAAAGGTAAATAACTCGTACCTGAGTATCATTTTTAGTACATCCTGTCACTTTTGTGTGGACGCTACTGACAGTCATATAAAAGCTATGAAAACTAAAATAACCTCCGGGAATACTGCAGTTATGATGGTGTGTTTCAATGTATTTTCCATTTGATTTGCACAAATTTGTTGTCTTTTTAATTTTAAAATTCTCATTGGAATTTTTTTTAGTATGATAATTCGTCTTATCATTGTATTTATTCTCTTTCAGGAACCAGTAACTATTGATGTGAAATGACTTCATATTTTGTGAAGAAATTGCATGGATATCTACTTCTATGGGATATCTAGAAGCAGTGATTATCGCTTTTATTGTGCATTGTTTTAATGTTCAGAACTTTGTTCTTTGTGCTGCAAACCAAAACACACTACACGTTATGTATTTGCTAAAATACTTGTGAAGGGAAAAATTACTGAAAAATAATTTGTATGTCACTTAAAGAAGCTTCACTCATTTTCATGCATCCTGTCCAGATTTGTTGTGAAAGGTGTCAAGTAGTCATTCTGTGTACAAATCGTTTTTTAGCATCTTAATACCAAAGATTGTCAGGTAAACCATAATTCTCTCTACCTCATTCAAAATTACACCCTGACTATTATATAACCAAGAAAATAACATGAACCAGAATGAATTATATCCGAACACATATTGCAAATGCATTACTTTTTAGAATAAAATTTAAAAAAATATACATAGATTGATTATAATAAAATCCTATGCTTCTGGTTCAATAAAAGGGTTTGAAATGCAATTTTCAGGTAATGCAGCACATGTTGTAAAGTTTACCTCAAAAACGTGCATCGATATTAAAAAGCATCGACCAGTAAAGTGTTCTTAAGGTACATGGCCAGTATTTTTCTTTGTAACCCGTTAATGATGATATACATTTTGCGTGAGTCTAAGAGAAGGTAAATCTCACGAGTTTTCTATTTAGTATTAACAAATACAAAATTTTCTATTATTACAGCAAGCACGAGGAAATATGATGTAGGGATCTCTTGGAATTTTAAACTTAAATGTTTTATCCTATTTGTGCGAGGTCATTTTTATGAGGTTGCAAATATTGCCATTTAGCAGTTACTATATTTTATGTAACTGTACTATCACGTAATTAAAAAACAATTTTATTTGTCCAAAAATTACTTTGTACGAACAACGCTTACGTGAAATACATAGTTTTTTAGTGATAAAATCATCATCATAATTTGATGTACTCTTTATGTTAAGGAAGGTTTTACTCAATTATTATTGGTCACGATCATAATCATGTGATCAAACATTTATCACCGATGGTCCTACTTTTTTCATATATATTTTTCTACAGTTGAAATAAGTCAATTTTGAAACTAGTTTTAAGGGTGAAATAATTAAGTATTTTGCCAACTATAGAATACAATTGGACTAAAAAAGTAAGCACATTAATGCATGTTTGTAACATCTGACTCTTTCTTTTTGCTTGAAAGATATCGTCAGTATTTCTGATTGTTAAACATAAAATATTGCTCGTGGAGTATGTGATGCAATCCATGTTTGATCCACCAAAAAATTTATACAGACTGTGGTTGTTAATCAATTCTTAAAATTATTCAAGATATTTATAAAGATCTGCGACCTTCTGTGATCTACTTAGAGTCTTGGAACTTGTAATAAATGTGATAATAAAATTATTGTAACAGTTCAAAAACGTCTTCATGTGATTTTAAATTGAGTATATAAATGTATATTTATAGAACCGTCTCAACAATGACTGATGAGCTAAGGGCATTTCTCTTAGAATATTGGTAGATTTAAATGTTTTGTTACGAGTTAGAATCTCGTATGTGCTAAAGTTGGATTGACTGCTTCAAGTTTCCCGGTTTCTTTAAGACTATCATAAATGCAGGACAACTTTCCAAAGTCCACCAAGAAAGTGTTCCCCTTACCAGTTCACTATGGGTGCGATGTGGCAGCATCTCTCATGGTGCCCTCTAGGTAACATTGAGGCTACCACGCTTTCGCTGACAGAATGCTTGAAGGACTTTTCCTTCGCAAAAGCTAGTATTGGAGAAAAAGATATTTATAAGAAGTCACAAAAATAAGTCTAATTTGAGTATTGAGTATGTTGCACATTAGAATGAATGAAAATGCATTAAACAAAAATAGTATTAACGTAATTTATTAGAAAAACTACTTTTAAAAGAAAAGTTTTACTTTATTTTTACTTATATAAAACTGTGATGTTTTCGAAATTTAGGTTTAAGTTGCTAGGAATTTGTGGGCGTTTATTGTCATCAAGTGTTTGGTTAAATACGTTTATCGACATAAGATGTTCACAAGATTTGGCCGAAAGTCATTTAAAAAAAACCAAAAATTTATAACAATGTTCCTTTCTTGAAAACAAAAAGAAATCTGGAATCGGAAACAAGAATTGCAATAAAAGTATTGAGGGATAATTGACTTTGTTTTAAGAAAGCAGAAGTTCCGTATTTCGAGAAAATATCTAAAAAATACCCTCTTATTTTCTTGTAATTTAATGCTTATACTCCAATTGCATTTTCTCTAAAACTTTTTTGTGACTTATTGTTACGATTGCTTTTCGGATTCTTTTCGAACTTTTAAGAAACCCTTAAAGAATTTCGTAACTTTCACAAAGCTTACTTATGATTATTACTGGTTAATAAATACTTTACTACTTTCACACGTGCTAATAACTGGGATTTCGGTTTATTCGGTTTCTGATAGATGACTTCGAACAGTTCAGGATCAGCAGCAATTTCTATTTATCGTTAAAAATCGTTTTTATCTAGTTCCTTTCTTTCAATTTTTATTTAGTTCCGATATTTCCTTTTAAAAATTGCGAAACAGAAAGTCTGATATTTCTAAATTTCCCTGAGAGATTTCAACAGTTTAGTCAGAAAAAAAGGCACCCTCTTGTCTGAAACCAGTTAGGGTTTGTGAAATATCGCCAAGTATTCAACTTTACGCAGGAATTCATACAATTGGCAATAAAAAAAAATGTTGTAATTTGTTTTTCATAATACGTTTTTTTTCTAGAAATTTAATGTTTGAGCTGTTTCTTTTCCTCAACCCATTCCTCACAACGGAAAAGGATCTCAGTGATAAAAATAGCTCAAGACAAAAGCGTAAAGCATTGCTATTGTTTGACGTTTCAGGCGATTTATTATGTATCCCAACATGTGTAGCAGTTAGGCCATCAAAGGTCTAATGAGGAAGAATTGGCACATAATTCGGAAAACATATCCTGTTGAAATATTTTATTCTTAATGCCTTTTATTTTTTGAATTCACCGGAACAGGAAGATCAAGGTTTATGTTTCCATGCTATTTTAAGATTTTGTTCATGCTGTTTTCTTCACGATGCATGTGCAAGTCCCATATCTATATCAAATGAGAAGATGATTTTGTGACAAAAATAAATATTTGAATGACAGCTTTGTTTTTAGCATCATTTCAACTTGCCGATCATTCGTTTTGAAGGTATATTTTAAAGTTTAAACTATTTATAACACCACGCTAAAGATGCCTTATGTCACTAGTGGGAATATATTGTTCGTGTTGAACCTGCTTTTTAATTTAACGAGTAGACTCGTTGAAAACCACTTAACTCAAATGCCAACTTGCTAGAACAGAACTAAATGCAATATTGGTAAGTTAGCTTCTCTCTTATAAACAGCTATTTACTGTGAAACAACTTCTACAGACTATATTTCAACCAAGTTGTATCTTAATTATAGTTGTTTTAGAAGAATTCAGCTTGACTTTTTTGCATCAACTTTACATCATCTACAACATTTTAAGTTCCTTTTCCGACAGATTTTTTTTTTCAGTTTTCAACGAAAGTCTTTATTTGTAACATTTTACCCAAATTTCAACAGCACATTGCCTTTTTCCTGCCATCCACATCTATATAATGTCCCACCAAACAATTTGCCACCTTGGAGAAATAAATCGTAATAGAACTGGAAGCCGCTATATCCAATTATAAAAGCTTAATAAAACAATTTAAAATAAAAAAAATTGCACAAACGCAATCGCAAGACTAACAAATGAAATCATACCTGGGGAAAATTTTCTGTTCGATTTTCAAGTCTCGCAGCTCATGATCTGAACTCAGTTGAAACTTTGGAAGAGATGTAGAATATGCTACGTTAGTCGCCAAATCAATTATTTTTCTCGCCAAATCAAGATGGCGGCCAATCAAAGCAATTCCAATATGGCCGCCATATAGCAAAATACGTAGCATATGCTACACTAGCCACTGCATGGCCAGCAGGAAGTTGACCGTGACAGTTCTTTTCGTGGGGTCAGGTATGATCACTGCCCGCTAACCCTCGGTGATTGTTAGGAATTCCCATTTGGTTTGCTTCGCAAACCAAATGGGAATTCATAGCCTATTTTATAACAACCATCACGCCGTTGCTTGTGATGTTGGTTTGCCGCAAGCCAACACCACAGACAACGCTCATTGTCAAATGCGGCCAAATTCGAATTGCGAAGAGATCCAATCAGCGTGACTTCATAATCTCTTGCGAAAGCATAAGCATGTAATTGAAAAATAATTTATTAAAAGAAAATCAAATGTATAAAGTATATCTGGTGTACAATTTTCCGCAGGTATCAAATCCGTTGAAATTTTCAATCTAACTTTCACGATCCCGATTTTACAAAAAAGAACTAAACAATGCCAGTCAAAATGTTTTTTATTTGTTTTGCTTTCCTTCGCTGTGGAATCGTTTGAGCGCAGGAAATGGAATCTGTAATTTCTTGAATCTCGAATGAAACGAAGGTAATTCTTCGCAACGGCGTTCGTATTGCAAAAAATATAAAAGTTACAATTTAAAAATTGTTTATTTAAAGAAAATCATATTTTTTGGTATCATCGATCTAATGTGAAATTTTCCGCAGATTTCAAATCCGTTGAAATTTTTACTCTATCTTTAACGATCTAGGATATAAAAAAAATAACTACATAACTCCAGTTAAAACTTTTTATTTGTTTCGTTCTTCGGCTAAAAACGTTGAAACGGAAACACGGAAATTTTTTTTTTTTTTACAATCTGCCATCTCTTTATGGTGTTGCCATTCTAAAGAAAACAATAATAATTAAATTCGATTACATTCACTAAAAATGTTCTGGATTGAATTTTTTAATTCAGGCTTCGCGCAAAAATCGCAAAAATTTCGGACTACTTGTGCGCCAAGTCCCATTATTGTTAGTGCCATAGAATCGTCAGGGGGGAACGTGACATATACAAACAAACACTTCCTTTTATAATAGTAGAGATACAACCCGAAACTTTTAGATTTACGACGAAACGTATGTTTAATGGAGTGTCTACACGTAGCGATTTTTCATCCGTTTTCCACATCTATTCCAGGTTTTGCTTCCTTCAGTTTCGTGACATTCAATACTGTGGAAGCATTGTTTTGGTGTAGCCTTCGTGAAAACGGATCAGCTTCATCAGCTGCGGAATAAAAAAAAATCGAGCACGAGCAGGAGATGGTCAAAAGAATGTCTATTAAAAAGAGGCCAATACTTCTACATCAGGTAACTGCGTGAATTACGGGACGAACCTGAAGACTGGAGAAATTATTTACGCATGGACTCCATTACATAAAGTCGACAACTCCATACATTAAGAGGTTACTTCATGAGAAAGACAATTCCACCACACGAAAGACTAACAGCAACTTTCATGATTCTTTGCAGCTGGAAGAAACTGTAAAGATTTGGAGTTCACAACACCTCACGTTGGGTTGGTGTGGAAGTTTAGAGAGTAGTGTGCCAGCTCAGGTGTTGCCTCGTCATCTGACCGTGGTTCAAAATTACTAGGTGTTGTCTTCGGATCTTTCCCTTAGAGGATTGATCCCGGACGCGTTGTCAATAGCCCGTTGTGTTACTCTAGTACGACGTTAATTAAAAATTACCATTACCATACATTTTGGTCTAAGAAAATGTGGATGAACTGCGTCAGGGCAGAATCACTAGCAGATAGTGGAGGAAGAGCACGTTTTATTTCATGCTGCTGTAGAGTTTGCTGAAATGTAGGGTACGTTGGAAAGCATGCCCATAAAGAACTTCAGCTTGTGGTTGTTGATGTAGACATGCCTGAGGTACTTCATGTTGTCGATATTGATATGAAAATGGCTGATATGGAGTTGGGTAGGTTGGTTTTCATTCATTCCAGACGCAGGTGGGCGAAAATGAGCTTCTTGATTCTCCCCAACATCCACGATTCTGAAGTTCTTACTGAGGGATTCCATTTCAGCCTCAATTAAAATATCACCTATCAGCTTTTGTACGAATTTAATTTGATACGGGCTAACCTGCCTAAGTCAATCTGCGATGTGTTTGCCATACGTGTCAAAAGAATTATAGGCGTTGATAGATTCCAATTTTTTCACAGCCTTCGTCAGAATTTCCACTACTTTGTCATCGGTAAAGACAGAATGATTCTCGTAAAATGATGTTCAGTCTTTCGATCCAATTTTCGATTTCATTCCGATACGATAAGACGTACAATTTGCTGTTTATTCGCTCTGTTTTACTTGATACGATTTGTCGCATCCGATAAAACGTACAATAAGTCGTAGCGTGTAAACCCGCCTTTAAAACTAGCCGTTTTAGGAGACACAGGAAACGAGAAAAATTCGATGGAAATGAACCAATATTAATTTGTGTTTCATCAGTTCATGTTGTAATGCATGACAGTGTTCGTAAACACAACTTCAGAACTGGTGAAACCGAGGTCACATGACGGATTATTTTCCTATTTACACTTTTTTCAAAGTTGCTTACGAACACGGCCATTATCAGCCATTTGCTCCATTTTAAAGAGAAAATGCATTAAATAACGAATAAAAAATAATAGATTTACTGAGTAGGGGGATAATAGGCATCCTCGACCACGTGGATTGTGGATTATAATTTATGGTGAGAGATTTGTTGAATGCACTTCATGTGGGTGGGGGAGGGGGTAGTAAATTTCTTTGAATTTACAATACCCACTTACTTTGTTTGTACAATGTAAATAACTTAAATTTTACAATTGTAGCGAAGAGAATTCTGGGAGTTAAGGACTGGACTTTTATTGTATAATAAGAGCACTTAAATGTAATTGCCACATTCCTTTGGAATGGTAGATTTTTTCTTTAGGAAGGGAGTTACAACTTGTTAACTGATAACAGCCTGTGATTCTTTCTTTCTTTTCTTTTCTTTTTTTACGAGCTGAAATCTTTGAGATATGGGATACCCATTTAGCAGTCAGAGCACTTACATGTACTTTTGCTATTCCATTGAAATAACTGTTTTTATTATATACACAAGAGCTTATTCGATTGTAGCCGCCGACTTAAATAATGTGTAGGTAGGGGATGTTAAGAGATTACATTTTAGGTGAAGTAAAACCCTTAGAGGTATAGGCTACCCTTTAAGCAGACAATGAAAGCCGAAATGGTTGTTTTATTACTATGCGCAGGTGTGTTTACGATCGACGCCTCAGCGTACATATCTATTAGCTAAAGGGAGGGGCATCAGAGCGCCACTTTTATGTGTGTCGGGGCGATTACAGTATGGATTTTAGCGAAGTAAAACCCTTAGAGGTATAGGCTACCCTTTAAGCAGACAATGAAAGCACTTGGGTGAAAGTGGTGCAATTCATCGAAATGGTTGTTTTATTACTATGCGCAGGAATGTTTACGATCGACGCCTCAGCGTACATAACTATTAGCTAAAGGGAGGGGCATCAGAGCGACACTTTTGTGTGTGTCGAGGCGATTACAGTCTACATTTTAGCGGAGTGAGCCCTTAGCGATAAGAACTGGTCGTTAAGCAGGTAACCAAAACACTTAGACGAAATTCTTCCCATTTCTTTGAAATGGTTTTTTGTCATAAATAACGATAAGGGGTGTTGTCGTAGTGTCCATATAGGGGAGGGGGGGTTAGTTACCGATGTCCACAGCGATAAGAAGTGGTCTGCAATTGGTTCACCTATTATGTCTTTTTCACCAATGACAGAAATGAAGGCGTTTTACTGTATACTTGCAACGAATCAGAATGTAACATGCAAATTCATGACGTACATCCATTGTACATTCACCGTCAATCAGCTTGAAGAACTACGCTTTATAAGATCAAGTTGAACCATCGAGGTCATTCCATTTTGTCATCCCGCTCTAAAGCTTGCTTTGGAAGTTCTAAGGACTGCTTGACTCCGCATTTAAGGATGGCTATGAAAAGAAAACTAAATGACTCTCAAGTAAGTTACCTTCCATTTGATTCTTTTAGTTGTTTAAGATGTTGTACATTGTTCGTAACGTAATTATCTATTCAAAATTTTAAATATCATTGTAGGAAATTTTTTGAAGCAATTGACTATTTTTGTTTGTTTGTTTTGTTCTGATAAGTAGTTAGAAACTTTTGAAAAGGAAATGTGTAATGGTAGTGATTAATAAATAATTTTCTTATAAACACTCATATTGATAAAATGTAAATGTAAGCAAATTTATCTTTGGTGTAATTATTAACAAAATTATTTTACTTGATCATTTGTATATTGTACAACACAGTCACTTATTCTTCTGTTTTCCTTACAGAGTATTCATGGGTCTTTCGCAGAAGGGATGATTCCCGACAACACGTTTCCGCTGGGGGGTGATGTGTTCGTCACCGTTTCTACATTTCGTCAACGGATAATGGTTCATGTTCGCCGGTATAGAAAGTTTGGAGAAACTTTTTACCCATCTCCGGATGGCGTTACTCTAACGCCTGTTCACTTCATGGAAATGACGGAGAACAACGATTTGAGGGGTAAAGCCTTCACCGACAACTCCGATCCAGCTTTCGACTTGGATGTCTCTAAAATGGACACTTGGAGACGAGATGTGAACCCCATTCAATTCTACAACAAAACATCAGCAGGTGTGTATGATGAGGAAACGGAGGAGGAAATTCTCATTGAATTTCTAGAGTCTTCGATCATACTAAAACGAGAAATTACTTGTCGAAGTGGAAGGGTTTACTCGCGAACTGTCACCGTTAATGATTCACAGTGGAAAGCACTGTTTTCCACAAGAGAATCAGTAATATCTTCAATTGCGAATTTGAAGTTTAAAACTGTGTCGATAGTGGACCTTTATGAACTAGTTACAAAAAAACAGTTGAGTACTGTGTATAGGGCTGAGTCAGACTGTGTAGACTATACGCTGGGCTTTTTAATGAAGGCAGCGTTCTGTAGTATTTTAGCACAGGGTGAAGGGTTATTTAATCCTTATGAAGAAACCGATGAGGCATTGCTGGCTCAAAACACCCTTAAGAACTTTAATGCATCTGCATTAAATTTGAAATTGTATTTGGTTGTGGAATTATTCCACAAAAGGGTAAGTGAATACCCAACCCATTCTATGCTTGATAAACCGTTGATTGATTTCATTAACTATGATTTTATGTCCTCAATTAATGTTATTGAATATATTGAGGCGGCTCGAGAAGTTTTTGGTATGTTCTCATATTATAAATAAAAACTTATTTTATTTTAATCTTGACTTTGTTTAACTATTTATACATATATTATTATCTGTTTACAAATCCTAAACTCATTGCTTTTTAACTTCATTTCTAACTAGCAGCTCAAAAATACATTTAAAAAAAAATAACAATTTTTTTGAAAGAAAAAAAAATTAATAATAAATAAAAAATAAATAAAAAAAATAAAAAATAATGATAATAATAATAAATAATTATATATAATATAGTTATATGTTGGTAATTAAGTTAAAAAGTTATTACTGATGGGAATGTATAAATATTAACTTTTGCTTGTAAGATGGTTTTACTTCTAGGGGGTTCTGATGCTAACAAACACACATAAATTCACACCGGTACGTCATCCTACTGTTTTAATATCTATTGTTGATTACAATGATGTTTTGTTCATTATTTAATTTCCATAATAGGAAACTTATTTCATTTTATGTTCTATGAAAGATTTAAAAACAATTTATAATCAATTAAGTTTCGTAAGAAGGGAATAGGTATATATAGTGTGTTTCTAAACATTTAAACAGTTTTTAAGATTATCAACTTTTGGTTAGATCACAAAAAACTGCTGCAATGGAAGAAAAAATTCTGAATCAGACATATCGAAATCCCAAGTTTCCAGGTAGCTTCGGCGGTATCAATACACTGCACCATGCTTTAAAAGGTCAAGTAAAAAAGGGACAGATAAAGAAATGGTTACAAACGAAAGATTCATACACCTTACACAGGTCTTTGCTACACAAATTCCAAAAAAATCGAGTAATAGTAAGAGGTTTGAACGAGCAATTTCAATCTGATTTAGTCGATTTACAGTCTTTATCCTCTTATAACGATGGTTATAACTATTTACTTACATGTATTGATATTTTGTCGAAATATGCATGGGCCATTCCTCTAAAAGATAAAAAGTCTACATCTGTCATGACAGCTTTTGAAGACATATTTTTGAAACGTATACCCCAATCATTACAGACAGACGCAGGGAAAGAGTTTACTAATAAATTAGTACAAAATTTCTTTAAAAAAAATAAAGTTCACTTCTTTACAACACATAATTCAACGAAAGCATCAGTTGTTGAACGCTTTAATCGTACCCTTAAAACTAAAATGTGGAAATATTTCACAGAGATGAATACGAAGAGATACATAGACGTTATAGATCAGCTGATGTATAGTTATAACCACACCTGGCATCGTAGTATTAAGACAGAGCCTGCATTGGTAACATTACAAAATGAAAGAAAAGTATGGGATACATTATACGGTCAACAACCTGTTGTAAAACACAGCAGTTCAGATTTAAAGGTTAACGACACTGTTCGTATAAGTCGGGAGAAAATGCACTTTGAAAAAGGATACGAACAAAACTGGACAAGAGAAATTTTTACAGTTGATCACATTTTACCTAGGGTTCCAATTGTGTATAAACTCAAAGATTTAGCGGGGGAAGTGATACAAGGAAGCTTTTACAAAGAGGAGTTACAAAAGATTTCGGATTCAGGATTTTATCCAGTAGAAAAAGTATTAAAGAAAAGGAAGCGTCAAGGGAAAACGGAATACTTTGTGAAATTTCAAGGGTATCCTGAAAAGTTCAATGCTTGGGTTGAAGATGTTAAAATGATATAAATAGAGTGAGCTGTGTACTTATCATTCATATTAACGAACGATGTCTTTCTACATCACGCTCCCCAGCGACAGCTCTATGGAATTTTATCCTGGCAATACAATGTCTCATTTCTACACGAAACTCTCCACACGTCTGGAACTCTCAGGTGAATGGGAAGTTGGATTAGTTGAAATGATTTACCCCAGAATGTGGAATAATATTATTGATGGTGAAAATTCTTTCGAATATGATTTAGGAAACGGAGTAAAAAATAATGGCAAAGTACCATGTGGTTTTTATGATTCTCCGAATGATATTTTAAATGCATTTCCGAAGCATATAAAAATTCAAATGAAGTATAACAAACATACTAAAAAGGTGATGGTGCAGCTCACTAACGGTGCAACCCTCCGATTATCCAAGGGATTAGCTGAAAACTTAGGTTTTGAACCTGATATAGTGATTGGAGAAAATTTTATTGCAGGAAATGGAGGTCTTGATACAGTAATCACTGAAAGTCCTTTTGTCGCAGACACGCATGCTGACTCCCATTTGCTGTACGTTTACACTGATATCATTCAACCTGAAATTGTTGGGGGTATCTTAGCTCCTCTTTTGCGGACTCTGACAATAAAGGGGAGAGATGGTGATATGATTCAGGAACAATTTGAGAGACCTCATTATTTACCAGTTTCCAGAAAAAATTTTGACTCAATTGAAATCATTATAAGGACACACACTGGTCGTTACGTCTCATTTGAACGTGGAAAGTTGATAGTGAAACTACATTTTCGCTTGAAACAAATCATATAAAAGAGTGTCCCTTTCTGAATTGATTCATTTTTCATTCTTGTATTCAAGAAAAGAAGTAACAAAAATGTTGGTTCCTTACACATGTTGTAGTAAAAAGTTTGAAGATTATTATTCAGAGCAAACTGGAAATGGTTTACCTTACTATAAAGGAGTTGTTTTTCAGAAGGGACATGGAATAGGGGGATTTTTTGCAAAACTCTTTCGTAGAGCATTGCCTTTTTTGATTAGTGGTGCAAAAACGGTTGGAAAAGAGGCTTTACGGACAGGAACAAGGGTTGCTAGTGACGTGTTATCAGGCAAAAATTTCAAAACATCGGTTAAAACGCATGCAAAGGAAACTGGAAAGAAATTAGCAAGAAAGGCGGTTCAGAAAGCAGATGAGATGATTGGTCATGGAAAGTTTAAAAGAAAACGAAAACCCTCCAAACGTGTCAGTTCATCTAAAGTCAGGAAGGTGCAAGGACGTGATATTTTTGACTCGTAATACATATCTCGCTATACGATGGCTTCTTTCTTGTTGAAAGATTCTCCTGAATGTGTAAAATCAGAACTAGAATTATTCTCTTTACCTCCAACGCAAACTGTGATCGAGAGAGGTCAGTGGGTTGAATTTCATCCTCTAGCCAATGTTTCTGGTGGAAGCCCAATCGAATTCAATGTCTCTGGAAGCGGAGATGAATACCTCGATTTGTCGCAGACTCAATTATATGTTAAAGTTAAAATTTTAAAGAGTGACGGCAAACCAATCACAGCTGAATGCAAAGTAGGCCCTGTAAATCTCTTCCTACATGCCATGTTTTCACAAGTGGACATTAGCTTAAATGAAAGACTTGTTTCATCTAGTAATAACACTTATCCATACAGAGCTATGATAGAAAAGCTACTGAATCATGGTTATGATACTAAAACTTCCCAGTTATCTTCGGAACTGTTTTTTAAAGATACCGCTGGTCGTATGAATGTCCATGATATGGCTGATGCTCAACCAAACGATGGATTCAATAAGCGGGCAGATATGTTTAAACTCAGCACATCGGTTGATATGATAGGTCGTTTACACTTGGACATGTTTCATCAAGAGCGACTCCTTTTAAATATGGTGGATGTGAAAATTAAGCTTATACGTAGTAAACCAGAATTTTGTTTACTAGGAGATAGTGAATTTAAAGTTTCATTGGAACATGTTTCCTTATTTGTTCGTAAAGTGAAAGTTAGTCCAGGTGTGGTTATAGGACATGCAAAAGGCTTGGAAAAAACATCAGCTAAATACCCCATTAACAGAGTTCTCTGTAAAGCTTATTCCATACCAGCTGGTAATATGAGTTTTGTTCAAGATAACATTTTTACTGGACAGATGCCAAATCGCATAGTGATTGCTTGCGTTGATAATGATGCGTTCAACGGAGAGTATAAAAAGTCTCCTTTTGAATTCAAGCATTACAATATGAACTTTATAGGTGTGTATGTAGATGGTCAACCGGTACCTCATAACCCGCTACAACCCAATTTTGAGAAAAATCATTTTGTAAGAGCATATCAGAACTTATTTATGAATGCTGAAAACAGAGGTCTATACCTCTCAAGGTCAGAATTTTCGAAAGGTTATTCCTTATTTTGTTTTGATCTATCACCTGATTTATGTGATGGTTCACATCTAAATCTGGTTCGTCATAGTAACTTAAGGATAGAAATAAAATTTGGAACTGCCTTGCCGCAAACAGTTTCACTGTTAGTTTATGCTGAATTTGAAAATTTAATCGAGATCAACAAAGCCCGTAATATACTTTACGATTTTACGAACTAAGATGAATTCATCAGAAGTTCGCAGAATTTTATCTCGTGACCCTATTTCCATGAGATATTTTGCGGGTGTTTTTCCTTCGGACAAAATACCAAAAATTATAAAGTTTCCCTCTGCTCTAGTGTTGAATACTGATAAACATGATGAAGAAGGTAGTCATTGGTTAGCAATCTACATTCCGAATCACAAGACGCTTGAATTTTTTGATTCTTATGGATTTCCTCCCGATGCATTTGGACGAGACATAACAAGATTTGCCAAGACTTTTCAGCACGTTCATTGGAACAAGTTGACTCTTCAAAGCCTAACATCTAATGTATGTGGACATTATTGCATGTATTTCATTGTTAAACGATGTCAAGGATTATGTATGGAATTTATTCTTACACAGCTTAGTGGAAAAAATAATGATTTTAGAATGTTTCAATTTGTTAAGAAAAGATACGGTGTAACCATGGTTTTTAAAAAATAAAAGTTAGATTTTCAGTGATATTGTTTCCTATTGTTGTTATTTCTTCTTTATTGTTTTTTTATTATTATTTTTTTTAAATTTAATTATAGTTATAAAAGGGTTTTATTTGAGTGAAAGCATCAGTTTGTGAAACTTCTCGGATGAAGTTAGACGTATAAAGAAAAAAAAAATGGGCAACACAACCATACAAAATCTTTTAACAGCATTGCTTATATTTTCCTACGTTGGATTTTCTGTGTTTATTATTTGGATTGGTCTTAACTGGCCAAAACATGAATCATGCAGTTTAGCACAAAATAAAACAACGCTTGAAATGTATAAAATTTACCAAAAAATTGATTCAGTAGGATTTATTAAATGCAATGAATTTTCCGATCTGTTCTTCAGTCACCCAGTTTGTGGGGAAACAATATGCGATTGTGTTCATAATTCTTTAAATGTCTTTGAAAACCACTGCTTGGAATTTACTCAAAATATTGTTGACTCAATCAGTGAGTGTGAGCTCGTGGCACGCACAATTAAAGGTTGCACAGACATTGTCTGTAAAGTATAAAAGTCAAAGCTTTTTTAAACTAAACACATATTGGAATATGGAGCTCCCTAAGTTAGTTCATCCTTCTACTTGTCTTCTCAGTGGTCCTACAGGCTCGGGAAAAACTGTTTTTGTGAAGAAACTAATAGATCATAAAATGTTTGATCCTATGCCAACGCATATTGTATACTGCTACGGAAGTTACCAACCTCTTTTCAATTCATTGAAAAATGTGTCTTTTGAAGAAGGTTTACCTTCTAATCTTAGTTCCATTCGAAATGCCTTGATTATTATAGATGATTTGATGGTGGAATTAGCAAGTGATATTCGTTTAAGCAACCTTTTTACGAAAGGGAGTCATCACCGAAATCTGTCAATTATCTTTATTACCCAAAATTTTTTTCATCAAGGCAAGGAAATGCGTAATGTTCATTTAAATTCGCATTATGTTGTCTTATACAAAAATCCTAGAGATAGAAGCCAAATAGCGCATTTAGCTAGACAAATGTTCCCTAGAAAAATAAAAGCGTTTCAAGAAATATTTGACGATGCTACTTCTACTCCCTTCAGTTATTTGCTTATCGATTTAAAACCTGATACCAGAGAACGATTGCGACTGCGCACAGGAATATTCCCAGGTGATACGCATTACGTGTACGAACCTCGATAGTTCATTTCTCTACCAGATGTCAACTGCTAAAGATGTCCTCCTCTATTGTGCTTGATTTTGAAGGTTTTCAACTGAAATCGGACCGTTTCATTATAAAAGAATTGGCTTTTTACTCAATCACTGAAGGACATCATGCTTGCTGGTCTTTCCAACCCCCAATGCCTTGGAAAAATTTATCAAAATTTCATCAAAGAAGTTTTGCTTGGGTGATAAGAAACAAACATCAGCTTCAGTGGAACAATGGTGCGCTACCCTACAGTAAATTATGTGATATTTTACAATATCTGTCTTCAGTTTATTCTACTATCTATGTTAAGGGATCTGAAAAGGTTAGGTTTTTAGAAAGTCTTCTAGGTCCTATTGTTGTTAGCTTGGATTGCCCCAAGATACAAGATTTACCTAAGTATGATTCGTCAATCAAATGTTTCCATCATCCAAAGGGATTTCATGGTTGTTCCTTATTCAAAGCGAATGCTTACACGGTCTATATAAAAACAAAACCCACGAGCTGAAGAAGTCATTTTAATACAGAATGCCTTCAAAGAAGGATGTAGAACATTTGAAGCTTTTACGAAAAAGTCTTAACAAATCTAAAATTTTGAAAAATTGTTCAAACTGTCTTATAAAATCAGTTTGCGATTGTGTTTTAAATCTTTTAAAGGGCAATCTCCCCATCAGTAAACGCTCTAAAAATAAACTCGTTCCATTTAAGAAAACACTGAGAACCCTTGCTCAGAAACGAGTTCCTCTGTATAGGAAAAGGCGACTCTTAGTACAAAAAGGTGAAGGATTTTTATCTTTACTCATACCAGCTGCACTAAGTGTAATAACATCCCTTGTCCATGGAACATAGTAAGAAATATGCTTTGGTGCCTGTGGATCACATGCAGCAATTTGAGGAAGAGCATTTGAGTGAACTAGATTCACAGATTCAAGGCATTTTGAAAAAGAAAGTGAGTGACGACGACAAAGTCAAGTTATATAACCAAATTTTACAAAAATATGTTACATTCCCAGATCTAAATACTGTTAAACCTCACGAAGAACAACTTGAACAAGTCATTGAAGATAATATAGAAAATGAAGTTCTGAAATCTGTTCCTGTAAAACATAAAGATACTGCTCAAAAAATTATGGACTTTTTAAAATATCATGATATTTTATGGAATCAAAAGAAAGAAGTGCAATTGAACGATGGTGTCATTCCAGGTTCAAATATTGTTCAACTCATTAATTTCCTATTGAGAAAGAGAGTTCGTAAACCAGTTGCATTTGAACAATTTAAAGACAAATTAAAGTTTCACAATATGCCTCAAGATTTCATAAAAAATGATTATTTAACTAATGTTAAAATTATGTACGCAAAACCTAAAAGAGTTGTTAGAAAAAAACCATCTAATTGGTTAAAAATATGAAATAAAAATGTGTAAGATTTTAAATTATGAATAAAATAAAATAATAGAAATTTACTTGTGTTATTTTGTGTTTTGTTTACTCATTGAAAGAAAAGAATCCATACTCTATAATAAAATACAAAACAAGTTTTATTTTTCACATGAAATAAAATTCAAAATAAGTGGATTTTAATACATTCCACCTTAGCAACAGCACATAGTTGATAATAAATGACAATAGTTTGAAAGAAATAGCAATATCCATTACATACGCATAACTTGCAGAATTTTCAACACTATTTACAATTATAATACAAACTCTTCTAACCTCTAAATGTTCCCTCTACATATCACATTTTAACTGTACATTATTGGGTGTTTATTGAATCATCATTTGTAATTTTAACATGCCCATACGCCAAGGTTTTTTGTCCATCGCTTAAAATATACCGCTTTGTATCGTAGGGACACAATGTCGATTTATTATAGCTCACTGTGAGCAGCCTATGGTTAAAACTCGCAATTTTTTGAGCTTGTTCTAAGCCTCTTTCTCTCTTTAAAATACAATTACGGTAGTCAGAATGTTTAATTTTTTGTTTCACTAGGATTTTTGCGACCCCTTTCGCCGTCTTTTTTTCCATTGTAGCAGTGCACAATGAATACATTTTAGGTTTTAAACCCACAAATTCAGTAGCCACTTCACCCGCAAGTTCATCTTTCATTTTTCCCAACACCTTTTTATTTTCATCATTATGCAAGGGATGATCAACGGGATAGTCAGATGTATCAAATAAATGTTCATCTTTCTTCATATCCCTGTAAATATCCGACGTCTTTATCAGATAGCACAGTGAATCAGTATCCGTGAAAAGTAAGGTAGCCTTGTCGTTAAATTCTGATTTAATATAATCATAATGAAAATTATACATTAGCGTTTTAGATATATCTAAAATTGAAAATCCAACGTATATGGGTCTATTTAGAAGAAGTGACGTTTTCCTTCTTTCAACGGACGCTAATTCATCTGTTATTATGTGAAAGGAATGAAATGCGGGTGAAGCAACCAATTTCTTAGCTCTCTTTTCATCAGTCACCAAGTCTAGCTGCGTCCTATTCCTCAGATTTTCCATTGTTTTCCCAAACACAGCATTGTTTAATAATTTAAACAGGTCTTTTTCAAAGGTAGACTTGGAATTTTGTCTATGTCGTGTATTAAAATCTATATATTTTTTTAACCATGGACACTGTTTAAATTTCAACGCTTTATGAATCTTTTTCACTTTTAACCCTTTCGCTATATATTGTTTCAAATTTCTGTAATGTACTATGTAGTTTGCTTTATCATGCAAGTTTGGAACTAATTTAGTTGATGGTTTCGGCTTGAAATTAAAGGTTCTTGCCAATTCAACGGTATATTTGGAGAGCATGTTAGGGGTGACTGTAAATTTTTCCGGAGCTAGAGGATAGTCATTATGAAGGTCGTGTAAACTATGAGGGTATTCCAGATCAACTTCTAAAATATAGCCCTCAGGAGAGTCGTCTGGTACAGATAAAACATCTAGATCGGAAGCATCCACCCATTCAAAATTGTGAGTGGGCAAGCTCTGAGACATGGCCCAACCGTATAAATTATTCGCATCTAAATACATAATGTAAGTCGATGGAAGCGAGGGGTCATAACCCTCTACATAAGGGTTGTTTACCTTTGCATAGCGATGTGAAATCATTGCTATCCCACCACGGATACCCTTTTCAATAAACAGATGCATGTCCAAATCGGTGAATAATTCCAACACGACATTGGACATGCGTAGACACGCTTGCCAAGCTAGACCGGGGGCGGTGTATGTATGGCAGGGATCAATTTTATAGTACGATAGACAAACGGTGCGAAAATTTTGGAACACATCAGCGAGAAGAAGAACATCGCTACACACGTACAAATCGTGATATTCGCCCAGATTTAAAATGTTAAAAACATTCCACACGTTTTGAGCGTGCTCATATTCACCATCGGTTATGTGTTGTTGGGTCAGAGTGTTAAAAAACTGGATTTTCGTAGGTAGTTCAATTTCATTGAATCGGTCCCACGAATCCATGTATTCATAGGGATAACAACCTTTGCGTACCATTAGCGGGGTCTTTTCCCCAAAATGAGCCTGAGTTAGTGAGACCTTATCAAGATCTAAATTATTTACGAGTTTATCCAGAGAGGTATTTAAAAATTGAAAGGAATCTAAAAATCGTAAAGACCCTAATGAAAATGAAATAAATTTTTCACTATTGCTAGGGATGCAGTTAATCCTCCTATTTTTAATTTTCCCTAACCCTTGCATAATGAGGTGACTATCATAGCCCTTCAAATTATGTATAATGACAGGAATGTGTGGCGATAATTTATAGCTTAAATTACAATTATTGTGGGCAGCACCTCTAAACATACCAGTTAAGTGGTCATGATCTCTCACTCTATCGCTATGCAAAGGCTTCTCACATATGTGACAGTCGGTAGCTGTACGAAAAATGACTGCTTCCTCCCGAGTAAAACGCATGGGTACGATGGACTTGATGAGTTTCTGAATCACCTCTTCTTCTTCGAGTAAGTGTTGGAGAAAGCTTTCAACAGCGTCAGACCCTCGGTATACCACTGGGGCCTTAGTTAGTTTACCGTCGGGTCCTACAACTACGTACGCATAACCGCATGGTATGTGATCGGCAACGGGGGTTGTGTAAGAACGAGATGCATCAGGTAAACAGGTGGATTTTTTTACGAGAATACACTCAAAGTCTGCATAAATTACGTATGGAACTGCTAATTTAAAATGGTGGTTCGTAAACTGAACCCACTTATTATTTTCGTTGGGCATTTTAATTTTTTGAGGATCGTGAACCATGCAATTGTCAACGTGAGCTTGAAGGTTCTTTTCGCTACAAAACCTGTGTAGGCAAAAGTCGCAGTAGAATGATTTTCCATGAAACTTAGTTAAGTCAGATAGGAGAGTATTCATTTTTTTTATCCAACAATAGTGTCGATTCTCCCCCTCAGAAATTAGCAGTAAGTTAATATGCTTTTCACGTTTATTAGATGTGATATGTAGCGGAAACACTTCAGTTTCATATCCTAACACATTGATAGAGAGGTTATTTTGTTTCTCGAATGCACTAATTTGAGATATTGGTGTCGGAAATTGAATGGAGCTTACATTAAGTTCATTTTCAAATTGAGTGTAGCTACTCACGCGATCACTATGATGCTCTGCAGGATGTAGGGCTGCCAAGACACTCCATAGCAAACACTTGTGGTCGTGGTTTTTCACATTTATCACTGCACGCTTCAAGGCAAGTTTTCTAGGTAAGGCAATATAGGATGAAGCTGCCAAAGGTGTAAAAACAGAGGTCTTGAGTTCCAGGTATTGAATTGCATCCAGAGTCCATCCAGAACCTCTTCCTTCGTATTCCTCAAAAGACGACAGCACCTAAATTGTATTTAAAAAAATAACGTTACAGAAATATAGGGGGAAAAAATGTGTAAAACTAATACTTTTTTTTCTCTTTCTTTTTAATTATTATTTTATTTTATTTACTTAAATAAAAAGAGAAAACATTTGAAGTACTTTTTTTTTAAACATATCGCTACATAAGTAGTAGTATGATTAAACAAAAAAAATGATAACTAAATAATAGAGTAGCAGAATTAGTTGTAATGTATTGAATAAGTTATAGAAACATTATCGAAATGAAAAAGTATAATGCTTAAATTATAAAAATAACTTTCATTGAATAATACATTTAATAGAAGAAAATGATAAAGTAATGCAAACTGTGATATTTATAAACATAAACATATAAATCAGAATAATTACTACTAATGATGATTTATAACAAAAAAATAAATAAATAAATAAAAAACATTAAAAAAAAACACCAATGATATCATGTGAAACTATACAAAAATAACTCTTACCTTGTTAATAGCAGATTCCAAATTAAATGCTCCCCCTCGTAGTACAGTTTCACATTTGCTACGGAAGTGGGTCACGCAATTTTCATCTTCGTCCTTAGATATCCGGCGAGTAAACTGGATTACCAAGTTGAGGTAATACTTGATTCCTTTCTCTGAGGATAAGGCATCCAGTAGTTTCTGTTCAAGCTCAGATTGCACGAATTTCATAAAAACTTCAGGGTCGGAACTTGTCTCTGGGGTTGGAGTTAGGATTTCCACATTGAAAGTGTCCAAGCATTGTTTCTTTGATGGTCTACACCTGGTCCGTGAAGTTGATGGTATAGGCTCCATACATGGCCGCTTTTGTGACTTTTGCGCTCTAACGTTACCCACCTTCTCGAGTTTAGTATGACTTTTAAGATGTCTTGAGAGGCTATCGGTTCGACTAAAACTCACTCCACAGTGAGGACACTGATGCTCGCGGTTTCCGTGCGTTGATCGCATGTGCCGTAGAAGGTTATGATGATGTGTGAAAGTTGAATGGCAAACGTCGCAGGTGAGGTTGTCAAAGGGCTGTTCCAATTCCAAACTACTGAGATCACCAAAATCTGCAATAGTCATCATCTTTTCGTCCATGGGAAAGTCGGTTGTTTCAAATATTTCTTCTAACGATATCTGAAATTTACAACACATAATTTTGTTAATAATTACACCAAAGATAAATTTGCTTACATTTACATTTTATCAATATGAGTGTTTATAAGAAAATTATTTATTAATCACTACCATTACACATTTCCTTTTCAAAAGTTTCTAACTACTTATCAGAACAAAACAAACAAACAAAAATAGTCAATTGCTTCAAAAAATTTCCTACAATGATATTTAAAATTTTGAATAGATAATTACGTTACGAACAATGTACAACATCTTAAACAACTAAAAGAATCAAATGGAAGGTAACTTACTTGAGAGTCATTTAGTTTTCTTTTCATAGCCATCCTTAAATGCGGAGTCAAGCAGTCCTTAGAACTTCCAAAGCAAGCTTTAGAGCGGGATGACAAAATGGAATGACCTCGATGGTTCAACTTGATCTTATAAAGCGTAGTTCTTCAAGCTGATTGACGGTGAATGTACAATGGATGTACGTCATGAATTTGCATGTTACATTCTGATTCGTTGCAAGTATACAGTAAAACGCCTTCATTTCTGTCATTGGTGAAAAAGACATAATAGGTGAACCAATTGCAGACCACTTCTTATCGCTGTGGACATCGGTAACTAACCCCCCCTCCCCTATATGGACACTACGACAACACCCCTTATCGTTATTTATGACAAAAAACCATTTCAAAGAAATGGGAAGAATTTCGTCTAAGTGTTTTGGTTACCTGCTTAACGACCAGTTCTTATCGCTAAGGGCTCACTCCGCTAAAATGTAGACTGTAATCGCCTCGACACACACAAAAGTGTCGCTCTGATGCCCCTCCCTTTAGCTAATAGTTATGTACGCTGAGGCGTCGATCGTAAACATTCCTGCGCATAGTAATAAAACAACCATTTCGATGAATTGCACCACTTTCACCCAAGTGCTTTCATTGTCTGCTTAAAGGGTAGCCTATACCTCTAAGGGTTTTACTTCGCTAAAATCCATACTGTAATCGCCCCGACACACATAAAAGTGGCGCTCTGATGCCCCTCCCTTTAGCTAATAGATATGTACGCTGAGGCGTCGATCGTAAACACACCTGCGCATAGTAATAAAACAACCATTTCGGCTTTCATTGTCTGCTTAAAGGGTAGCCTATACCTCTAAGGGTTTTACTTCACCTAAAATGTAATCTCTTAACATCCCCTACCTACACATTATTTAAGTCGGCGGCTACAATCGAATAAGCTCTTGTGTATATAATAAAAACAGTTATTTCAATGGAATAGCAAAAGTACATGTAAGTGCTCTGACTGCTAAATGGGTATCCCATATCTCAAAGATTTCAGCTCGTAAAAAAAGAAAAGAAAAGAAAGAAAGAATCACAGGCTGTTATCAGTTAACAAGTTGTAACTCCCTTCCTAAAGAAAAAATCTACCATTCCAAAGGAATGTGGCAATTACATTTAAGTGCTCTTATTATACAATAAAAGTCCAGTCCTTAACTCCCAGAATTCTCTTCGCTACAATTGTAAAATTTAAGTTATTTACATTGTACAAACAAAGTAAGTGGGTATTGTAAATTCAAAGAAATTTACTACCCCCTCCCCCACCCACATGAAGTGCATTCAACAAATCTCTCACCATAAATTATAATCCACAATCCACGTGGTCGAGGATGCCTATTATCCCCCTACTTTACTGTGATGCATATCTTTACGTAGAACTGCGAGTGGGCGGTTGATCGAGAAATGAAACGAAGTTGTACAGATAATAATTAGCATTTATTGAGAAACGAACCTCTATAGATTGAATGGAATCATGCGCGACAAGCAAAGGACATTTTTTCCAAATGATTCTTTATGCTCCTGTGGAAGGCGTAATTGTAGTCTAGTTGGGAAATACAGCTACCTCACCGTATAGTCGACATCGATGGTCATGTTGATTGTACTTGCCAAATAATCTGTTAAATAACGATCTTTTGTCGTATCAGCTGCTTATTGATGGGATCTGTTGGGGTGTCTAGCGAAATGTATCGTCGGTGCGATTATAGTAAGCCTCGTACTGATCGCACCAGATATATTCCATCTCGTTGACCCACTCGACCTATATCTATAGAATATCGAATACCGAGAATAGAGAGATATAAATTATCATTTAATAGTTACATTGTAGAAGCTTTGCTCTTGCAGTTTGCCTTCCTGTTTAATTAAGTCCAGAAGGTCGAAGAGCCTCTGAAAAATAAGAACTTTTTCGTACTGTTAAACAATCTGTTTATAAATTTTAAATACTAACTATAAATTTGTTCAATATATTTCTACTGGTCCTCCATCTAACCGTATGTCGGTACCTGGAACGCAGAAGTTAGATGAGGGACTGCAGCTAGAGCCCGAATAGCATCTAAGACTTTTCCAGATCTCTTTGAGGGAAAAAAACCCTTTGAAAAACTTCAACTGACAGTAAGACATTCAATTTTTCCGAGCGGAGTCGTTTGTCAACCGTTGCTGTTTGAAATTTCCATGGAAGATGGGTCAGGAGCAAGTGCCGTTAACATTCATATGCCTGGGAAGACTCTGTCACAAGGGGTGTTAAGCAGACCCCATTTGATAAATGTCCCATGACTGAGAACGATATATACATGACTAACCGTTTTTTGACTTGAAAGGTTGTAATTATGGCTCGAAATCTCAGGACGATTTGAGTCATCAAAAGGATGTTTTGTGAATAGTTGAAGTTTGGTTTGTTGCTCAACGATCATTTTTATGCTTTTTAAGAGAGGTTTTTGTGGGAAAATGCGTTTCCTGTACCTATTCCTGTCTTGACATAATTTGGTTTGATTTTCAAAGATGTTTTTTAGCCGTCGCTAATCCTCGTTTTAAAATACTATCTCGCCAAAGGAGGTGATAAACTATCAAATGATGCAACCAAGTCCATTTTCACAAAGTAAACACGTGACTAGTAGTAGTCGATAATATTGTCACTTTTTGAAGTTCCTCTTAATGGCAATGCTTTGTCTATTTATACTTCACGTCTATAGGCAGTAGAGCTTCTGGAACAATTCTTTGTTTAAATTGAGAATTCCTCTCATAGACAAAAGTCAACCAGTTTTATTTGGAATTCGTCTTCATAGCTTCAAAATAAGTATCCGATTTTCAGCTTAACATGATCCTTAGATTACTTCCGTCTGCTAGGTGGAAAAGAACATTCAATTGGTCCACGGGTCTGGAAAAGACGCCCATCCATTGACTCATCATCTGATTGGTCCACGGGAAATAGTAGTAGACTTTGGGTGATTTTACTCTTTTTCTATCAACTCGGTAAAGTGTGCATTCACACATCTACTATAAGATGCTGTAACGCATAATCTAGCATCAGATGCAATAGCGCATAATCTGGCATAAGATGCTATAACGCAAAACGGGGGGTAAGTTGCCAAATCGACCAGCCAAGTCAATTTTTGAGAAATGTCACGTGACAACTAGTCGAATCATGTGGATTGATAGGTAATTTTTTGTTAACGTCGTACTAGAGCAACACAACGGGCTATTAACGACAGTCCGGGATCAGTCCCTTAAGGGAAAGAGCCGAGGACAACACCTCGTAATTTTGAACCACGGTCAGATGACGAAGCAACACCTGAGCTGGCACCCCACTCTCCAAACTTCCACGCCAACCCAACGTGAATGTGGATAGATTGGATTTGGTATTTTTTGGTACAAGGGCCACATTTGAAACAACAATAGCAATGCTCAATCTATTTACATTTCACTTAAATGATTATTGACATACGGAGGGTTGCAAGTTCAAAACTGAGATCCAACCAATCCATGTACGAACTGGTAGACATGAAATCTCGTATGCAAAAATGTTTTGACCAAATATGCAAATGATTAAAATTTGGTGTACAATGAATGGATAGAGCGATATCCAGCGCATCGGAACTGCGCATCCAGCAGATGTATATAAGGAGTTGTTCTTGAACTGTTGTTAAAAATTTCTGCTGCATTGCAATTTAGGATACCTTTCAACGACTGAAAAAATGCCTCGCCGAAGGATTCGAGCAACTTTCAGAGTTTGAAAGAGGTCGTATCATTGGATTGAAAGAGGCAGGTTGGGCAAATCGGGGAATCGCTCGTCATACGAGTCGAAGCGATGCGGCGATTAGATGTCGGCAAGTGTATGTGGATAATGGCAGATTTCAGCGTCATGATGGTAGCGGCCGACGTGGGGCCACAACAGATCGCGAGGACAGAGTGATTGTCAGATCAGCTGTCACAGCGCCTGATTCATCGCTATCAACCATCAGTCGTGCGACCCACACACGAGTGTCCACCATGACCATTCATAGACGGCTGAGAGAGCGAAATCAACGCTCGTACCAACCGTTACGCCACCTGCCAATGACGCCTGCACACTGTCGAGCCAGATTACTGTGGTGCTTGGCTCGATCAGGCTGGAATGATGCTGACTGGTGACGTACAGTCTTTAGCGACGAATCCAACTGTGTCCTGACGATCATCGAAGACGTATCTGGAGACGACCAGGGCAGCGTGCCGATCCTGCTTTCATTATTGCACGCCACACGGGCCCTCAACAAGGAGTTATGGTCTGGGGTGCCATTTCCGTTGATAGCTGGACCCCTTTGGTCGTCATTAGAGGTTACTGCACAGCGGTACGTTGACGACATTCTGAGACCTGTTTTGCTACCGTTCCTTTCGCAGTACCCTGGGCTTATTTTTCAGCAAGACAATGCCAAACCACATACGGCACGTGTTGCTATGAACTGTCTTCAAGCTTGTCAAACACTTCCTTGGCCAGCCAGATCACCAGATCTCTCTCCCATCGAGCATGTCTGGGATATGATGGGAAGCGACCGCATCCGGTAGGGAATGTTAGTGACGTAGTCCGACAATTGGAGCAAATTAGGCAAGAAATACCGCAGGAGACCATCCGGGAGCTATATCGGTCTATGCCACGACGTGTGGCAGCTTGCATCCAGGCTAGAGGCGGGTCAACACCTTATTGAGCTCGTTACTGTAACTCTGAAATAAATCATTCAATTGTTCTGAACTTTTAATAATTTTCTATTCTGTACATAATTTTTCTATCCACCAATTTTTGTCTCCATCGGACAACTCCTTGGTGCGTTGATTTTTTTGTTATAGAGTGTATAAGCATAAAAATTGATAAGACATCAAGATTATTTTATAAATAAAACAGGACTTTATTTTAATCACAATCTATAGTCAACAGTACACTTGAAATAACACTTCAAAAATTAGGTCTAATTGACTGTGGTTTTCTGTTTATACATAAGTCACAATTAGTTTTTGAATAAATAAACACAAGAACTTTTTTATTCTTGTAAAAGAAATTATGTCAAGGAACACATAGTAGGTATCAAAGCTTTTAAAGATTTAAATTAAACACTTACAACAAACACTTATGTTTGTACTGCACCATAATTTTAAGCTGCTCTCTCTAAATAGTAAATTTAACATAAAAATTAATCTAATCGCTGCTAGGTACTTTTTTTACTTGTGTTTAAATTTGTAGTCCAAGTTTTAAATGTTAGATATGGATTCAATAAGAATTGATAGTAAATCTAAACATAATCACTTATAATAGCTTTTTTTTGGAAAAAAAATATAAAGTAAAAGAATCTAAGTAGAAATGAATAAAAAGAAGGATATATTTATACATACAATTTTTATATGACTTTGAAATGTCAAAAAATTCAACTTAGATATATGTCTGAGATAAATATTAAAATTCACAAACTTTACACAGAAGTAATTTACACAAAACTTTTTTAAATGGTGCGGTTTTTTTTGCAACACTTTTTATGTCACAGAAATTCACTAATCTTTTTTAATATACATAAAATAAAAATGATGATAGCAAAATTTTTTTAAGAATCTATAATAAAAACATTCTACTGCACAAAAACAAATCACCGATAAACGGTAGTCTAGATACTAATAAATAAAAACTAAAGTAAACAAGAAATGGTTTTGCCAAAAAATTTTAATTGTAATAAAATTTGTAAAAATAAAATGGTGCACAGAAGAATTAATATGGAATTTAAAAATATTTAATTTTTTTAATACATTTGATAAGATAGGTGACAGTTTACTAGTCAGCAGGCAGATACATGCATGCTTAATTTGGAAGAAATGGCTAAATACTTTACATCAAAATTAAAGTTGATGAAAATAAAGTAAATCAATTTAAATGAACTATGTAATTTTTGTTCAGAATAACTTCTTATGGGAAAAATCGGGAATTGGAAAAATCAGACAGAAAAATATATCAATAAAATTTTTACACTTTGCTCATTTCAGCAATGCCTTTCAGCAGAATGAACACTAAATGATTATAAAATCTTAACTATTTATTAGCAGTTTCTGAAATAACTGATTTTTCAAGAGAAAAATCATATTCTTCTTGATAAGGGTTTGAGCTTCCTATGCTTGCTAAGCTCTGAGAAATGACCTGCCATATCTGGTCTAATTTTGCAGAAGCATGAAGGCTTGAATTAATGGTGAAGGGTACGTCTTGCAGAGGCATGATTGGGTGATGCTTTTCTTCTTTCTTGGACGTCAAAGGGGGATTATCATCAGGAAGAAAACTTGGACCGTATGGATTCTTCTGAAAATAAATACAAAATAGAAATATGACAAGGAAAAAACATTTTTTAAGTAGACCTAACTGTCATATTACTTGGTGTAAAACAAACTAATGCATTTAAATCATTGATAAACAAAATTAAATACAATCAGGTCATCTGTGCAGCAAAAGAAGGGCTATATTTGAACATCCTGTACCAAACACAAGGTAGACAAATTTAAGTAAAGGACAAACACATTATGGAAGTAGAAGAGGGAAATACACCCAGGGAATAAATGAACCTGTGCCACCTACAACGCACAGGTTTCTACAGCAGTGGAAGAATCCATTGAGCCATGGCACCCTTGCAAATGAATTTAACAGTAGAAAGACGCTGTCCCGTATTGTACAAGCCGACCCTTTTTCTCTAACACGTGGGCGTCAGGAATGTGTATTAACACCAAGACTGTGACAACAACATCTTCAGTGGCTGCACGTGTGCTTGTGACAAAGTACCGAAAGAGTTTTTCTCATCAGCGGCCTAGCGTTCCGTTTCGGTTAGCCCCTTTCCCTTCCCCCTTTATGCCTGGCATTCAAATTCAGAAATGCCAAGGAACGATTTTCCACAAATCTACAAAGGACAAGTTCTGGTCCCTTACTCTAGTGCCGGGAATGCAGAAGCTGAAACATGTTTGGGATGCTTGCGAACGGATGGATTCCACAGCTGTGTGCAAAATGCTACGAGTTCCCAACAGAAAGTCCCTTCTTGAGAAACACTTGAAGAGGGCTCGGATATCCCCTGGTTCACATCTGTGATCCGAGAGAGTGGGGTCTGGGAAGATTGGAGAGAATGAAAAGAAGACAAGACTGATTCTGAATTCGAAGCAAGACAGACGTCTCTGTTTTATGGAGTGCCATTCATTGTGCTTGGCTCCAGGCAGGTTCCGATGTCGATGGCTGTGCCCAAAATAGTTGTAAATGTGTAAATTACTTAAATAAATAGTTTAATTTCAAAACAGCTGTCTGTCTAATTGTTAAATGACGGTACAACAGGGATTTGTGTTGTACTTAGAAAGACTGAAGGGGCCAATCTGTCCCCTGGCTCTTATTGATTATTACATTATATTATACACCTTATTTTAGTTTTCAAATGATAGATATGTAATAGAATATATACTAGCATTCACACTGAAAATGTATCCCACTGACCTGCTTTTTGTGTAATTTTATTTTGTTCATTCGTTGAAGCATTTAGCACATTTTACTTCTCTGGATAAGCATTACTGGCAGCAATTAGCAGCTATATTTTGTGTGGTTTCTCATACAAAATCTCAGCACTCTGCATTTCAATCTTTTATTATGTGGTGATGTCTTATGTTCTAGTTTCTTTATAAGTGTGGTTATATTTCTCCCTTTTCCCAAATAACCGTAAGTGAAACGCATAACATTTTCATGAACAGCTTGATTTATTCAATTGCACAGCCGATTGCTATCTGCTCCAGCGCAAGGAAATTCATTTAGAATAAATTTGGTGTTCTCACAAAGCAAACAAAATTTAATGCCAAATTGGTCTGGTTTGATTGGTTATATATTAAATGAAAGGACATCTTATTTTAGTTGGCAACAACTACTCATCTACTGTGAGATTCATTCCAGGTTGGAAACAGCTTTCAAAGAAAATTCCAGACGACTGATGTAAGAGCAAATTTATCAATTTTGACAAATTGATCTTTTTTGGATATGAAATCGAATTGAAGGAATCTCAGAATTTCTCTGAAATACTCTTGGCAGTCTGAGCAAAAAGGGTGAACCCCATACACTCCTCATATATTATTAAAAATGAAGCGTCTAATTCCTCCAGAGACACTGACCACATATTTTTGCATAAACAATAATGATCTTCAGCTTCTGTGCAGCTAAACACTCTTTCCTAGCACTAATACGGACAAATTGTACTGTCAACAGAAGTTTCTCTGAATTCGACAGGCAGTAGACCAGAAAGTACAAGATGATTTATGACAATGTTTCAGTCCATGGCTGTTGAACATACTGCTGGCACTTTCATCTCCTTGTCCTCGCCAGATTAGTTCTAGATATAGAAGGCTGTAGATTTGTTTCAGAATTATCATAATGGGAGATTGTTACCTTCATTGCATAGATTTTGTTTTCTTTTGACAGTGAATTGAGCACTTCATGATCAGCTGATTTGCCTATTTGTTTACAACATTTTATGCTAGTTTCACTATTTCCAATACATATATATATATATATATATATATATATATATATTATCTTTGCAATTCTCAATCAAAAGAGTAGCTAATCGTACGTTCCTATTCAATATGCCATTCAAAGCATTAAGCATTGCAGTACTTTAGTCTAAGAATTACTGCTCTGCTGACAGTGGGTCCTTAATCACTACTAAATAACATTCATTGTGTTACTTATCACTGCTCACAGCTGGGGAGATCTTTTATGCTTGTAAACAAGATGTAGAGGGGAAATACAAAATAAAACTACTTTCCATGGTCATTACAAAGGAATTATAGTCATCAATAAGACCTGATTAACAATGTTCGCATTTCCTCTAGAGAATGGTACAGGTAAAATCAACGTCAATGGATTTTCTTACAGTTGAAACACATGTAACTCTGCAAATTTAATTGATGCAACCTATATATAACATGAACGTTGTTTGTTCGTGTTCAGATTTTCTTGTTACAGATTAGTTTAGCTGTATTAGAAAAAACAAATGTAAAAAAACAAAACGCACATGCATAAAAAATTTTTTTACATGAAAGGATATACTCATTATATATTACATATCATACAGATACGAATATTAAATCAAAGTATGTCGGACAGCAAATATATCAACGATAATTATATCACAATGCATTTGAATTAGGGATGCGACATTGATAGCAAAACATCGATGTTATGAAAAATCGATGTTAAAAATTAAAACATCGATGTTGATAATACATCGATCCAAAAACATCAATGTTTTTAATATTCAGTGTATTTAAAAATTTTCCCCCATTTCTTAAAACTGGTTGAGCAACTTGTGATGCTACATCGACAGCAAAACATCGATGTTGATAATACATCGACAGCAAAACATCGATGTTGATAATACATCGCCCCCAAACCATGGATGTTTTTAAAATTCAGTGTATTTAAACTCGTTTTCCCATTTCTTAAAACTGGTGTAGCAACTAGTGATGCGACATCGGCTCCAATACATCATGTTTTTTTCTAAGACATCAATGCTTAGAAAACATTGATGTCGCATCCCTACTTTTCAGACCCTTCATCCTTGGTCACTTTGGTCTAAAAGTATGTTAAATTTGGTGATTATAAAAATTATGCTACTTGGTTATTTTAAAAAATTTTATAACGGTAATTTTTTTATTTAAAAATAAAACATCGACAACGTAAAAACATCGACTAGTATAAACATTGATGTTACCAAAACACAGACATCGATGTCGCATCCCTAATTTGAATCACAATGCATTCAAAAAATATTATAAACATATACTACACTTAATTCTGTTTTCACATAGGTGTAAAAATTTGTAAAAAAAAATACATTCTATATATGGGAGAAAACAAAATTGGTTCCAGATCTAAAAAAATCAGTAAAAATAATTAAAAAACATTTGAAAATATTTGTTTAAAACTTATTATTTTATTCGAACAAAAGACACGTGTAATAATATAAAATGAAAATGTACTAAAGTAAATTTGCATGAGATGAAAAAAAATTCTTCATGAACAAAAAAGTCTGTTTTACACAGAACAAGATTTATTCATTTTCACTTTCTGACAATATATGGAGCTTAAGTTTGCGCACGTCTGGAATATCACTGCAATCACTAGAAATGTTGTGGACATCATCTTCTTCCTCTATTAATGAATTTCTTTCAGTGATCTCTTAAGTAAAATCAATATGAGTCTTTATTGGTGCTGATGTGTTTCACCCGTTTCACGAACGAATTCAATTATTAATTGTTGTGCTTTAGTTAGGCCATTATATAATTCTTTGTAAGAGGCTGTCAACAACTTAAGTTCAAGTTAAAACTTCCTACCACGATTCTCATTAGTGTCATGTTTGGCAAAATGATTACTCAATTCTCTGGTCAGTTCAGACCTTTTATATAATCTGCATATAGAATAGGATAATTTTCTTCATTATCACTACATTCTGTGGAATTAGGAGTTTCAAGGACAATTTCTAATATTTCATCTTCGCTTAGGACTTTGTCAACTAACAATTCATCAACACCTTCAAATGATAGATAATCGAATCGTTCTCCACAATTGTGTGTGCTAAAAGAATGATGTTGGGAAATTTGGTCATATTAGTGACCAAATTCAATAAAAACCTTGATGGTAAAACAGATACCTAATCGTACACTAAAGGTGGAAATTAACGGTCGCCAATCAGCACGTGGCAACGGAATGTTTGAAAGTAGAGACTGAAAAATGTTGCCACAGTCGGCACTAAAGGTGGAAATTAACGGTCGCCACGTGGCGATTGAATGTGGAGACTGAAAAATTTTGCTAGTCGCCACACTTTCTTAAAAACATTAGTTTACATGGTGGAACCTCGGATGATACATTTTTTTTTCTCTGATAACCGTAAAAAAAATTTAGAAAAAAAGGAAAGAAATAAGCATGGACACACATACACATATATATATATATTTGTGCTCAGATGGGAAAATGTAATAAGTCACTTTTTTTAATTTTTCGTGACAGCAATTTTAAGATTTAAGATTTAACATGTGGTTTTTGACTTATTACAATTTGTTTTCTCATAAACTGAAAGAAAAAGACTTACAACATTTTGCCACCTTCTAAACATTAACAAAACAGACTCCAGGATGGGACTTACTCAATTTTTTGGGAAAAGTGACTTATATTAGGTGTACAACTTTGCTTCTGCTGTTTTCTTATAGATGGCTTTAGAGGTAAGTAGTGGCCAAAATAAATAGATCATAGACACCATGCAATAAACTTGGATATCTGGCTGCATAAACCCATAGAAGCATTAGTCTCTTTGTGTTCTGCATCATAAAGTTATTCACGATTGAAAACGTCAGTTTACGAGCCAAATTCTCGTCATTTGTGGGAGGTTTCAATTTTCTGCTTCAATATGAAGAGATCTGCGTCTGAGGCTCATCGAATGCTCTCAAATACTTATGGTGATGCCGCTATTAGTAAAAGAACAAGTCATGAGTGGTTTCAATGCTTCACGAACAGTGATTTTCACGTCGAAGACCGACATCGCTGTGGAAGAGAGAAGTTTTTCGAAGATGCAGAATTGGAGGCATTACTTAATGGACTCGTGTCAAAGTCAAAAAGATTTGGCATGACCATTGTGAGTGACTCAACAAGCAATTTCAAAATGCCTCAATGACATGGGAATGATTCAGAAGCAAGGAAATTGGAAGCCGTACGAGTTGAAACCGAGAGATGTTGAACGGCGTTTGCTTGCTTGTGAACAGCTGCTTGAAAGGCAAAGACGAAAGGGATTTCTGCATCGCATTGTGACTGGAGATGAAAAATGGGTTCATTATGATAACCCCAAGCGCAGAAAATCATGGGGATAACCCTGGCCGTACTACCACGTTGACGGCCTTATCGAATATTCACAGCTCCAAGGACTTGCTCTGTATTTGGTGGGACCAGCTCGGTGTAGTGTATTATGAGCTGTTAAAGCCGACTGAGACAATTACGGGCAATTGTTATCAAACGCAAATAATGCATTTGAGCCTAGTTTTGAAAGACAAACGGCCGCAATACAACGAACGACACAATAAGTGATTTTACAGCATGACAATGCTCAATCTCATGTTGCAAAAGTGGTCAAGACATACTTGGAAACGTTGAAATGGGAAGTCCTACCCCACCCGCCGTATTCTCCAGACGTTGCTCCCTCTGACAATCACTTGTTTCCATCAATGGCACACGGCCTGACTGACCAGCACTTCCGGTCTAATGAAGAAGTAAAAAATTGGATCGATTCGTGGATTGCTTCAAAAGATGACCATTTTTTTCAATGCGGGATTCGTACGCTGCCTGAAAGATGGGAGAAAGTAGTGGCCACAGATGGACAATCCTTTGAATCATGAATGTATAACCAGTTTTTTACAATAAAGCCTCGAATTCCGGGAATTAACAGCGGAAGGAAAGTTGTATACCTAATAATATTTTGCCATCTGAGCACAGATGTGTGTGTATTTTACAAAATATGTGAAGGCTTGAACGTGGCCACTGAATGAAGCAAATTCAGTGGTCACTGGCCACTTACAAAATTTTGTAATTTTCATCTTTAGTTTGCACACTTTCTTAGAAACATTAGTTTACATGGTGTAACTTCCAATTTTACGATATTTTCCCCCCCGAGGACTATAAAAATTGAAAAAAAAAGTTTGGACAGTCATATTTTCCATGTGTGTGTATTCAAAATTTATGAATGTTTGCGGCTACTTACAAAAAAGTTCTCAATTTTCACAGTTATCGTACACATTGGTAAACGAAAGCACACATATCAAAACACACAAACTAGCTGTTATGCAATCTATTTGAGAGTGTAATATAAAAATGATACTACTATGCCACAAATAAAAAAAAATTCTTAGGAAATTGCTTGGCCTGCTCATGTTAAATCAAAATGATTCGCATAAAAAAAGATAATGTAATATTTATTTTGGATTCATGTTAAATCAAATTTGAGTAAAAAAGTTCATTCAAAAACAGAACTACGTGTAAGCATATTTATCAAATGCTAGATTACTTATTAAAAGTGCCTATATTACCTAAAATAATATCTAATTACAAGACAATAAATGGGGGTTAAGGTACAAACACAGTATTAATTAAGGGCTTTTGTGGTGTAATTGACAAGTCACATGAGAATAAAAATATTGAATACCTATTTTAAGATATTTACTTCAGCTGTAACTAGTATACTTAGCTCACTGTTTCAAATTGTGAATGCAACACCTGTTTTCTGAGTTCAGTATCTAAATTAAAATAATTATTAAAAAAAAAAATATTTTGAGAAGCTTAAAATTTGGTTTGGATACATGTAATATTAAGTAATTAAAAAGTGTATCTTCACAAATATCAACCTTTTATAGCTTAATTAATAAAACATTCGTTTTTAATTAAAGATTAAGCTGTATTGTGTTTCCACACAAAGGCTATTTTGTATTTTATATTTTCTTTAGGATGTTGTACATGGCTTCAAAGACTATTATGGGGAAAGGGATGCTCTCCTAATTAGAACAGAAGGGTTATGCTTTTCAAATGATTATTATTTTAACTTACAGGAAATAATCGATCGTTGGGATTTGATTCTGTGGTGTCTTTCAATGGTGCTTGATCATTAGAAGCTTGTCCGATCATCACAAAATCATCGGAATAGGGCTTTTCTTTCTCTGCTTCAGAGCTGGATTTCTTTTTACCAAAAAGGACATTTTGAAACACATCAAACATCTTGAGTTTTTAATACTGGAACAACCAAGTACTTTGTTAGCTCGATAATCACAAAGTCAGAGACTGAAAACAACAGCACTACATACAATAGTACTAAACATTTGTTCATGCACATGATTTATCATGTTATCAAGGAACATATTTTATAAAAGCACATATTTCCAGACAGGAATTGAAGTTGAAATACATGAAACGCAACTAAATGATTTTATTTGTACAATTTAAAATTGACAATGCTTCTAGAATTTAAAAATCGTTCCACTGAGTCTCATAATGTCAAACACCAAGGCAACACTTCATTTAGTAATTTCCGAGGAAAGTCAATTAATCAATTGAAGTTGCGTGGTTGAAAATATGATCCGTGCGATACAAAGTCAAAACGAACTCAGTAGATTTTTATAAAGAATAACAAAGGAGCAATAAATTCGTGATAGAACTAAGACTGGACATGAACAAGACATTACGAAAGCATTGTTTTCCACAAAATTTATAGGGCAATTTTAAAGATGAATAATATGATTCAAGAATATTAATTGCTGAAAGAAAATTCACTTACTTATTTCAACGCTTCAAGCGTTGTTCGATCTCTCAAGATAACTGTTTAGTGTTTAGCTTAGGTGTGTGCTAAAAATACAAATGAAATAATCACAGGGTAAATAACAAAACCAAAAATTACGACGTAAACAAGAGTCCGGAAAACAACAAATCACAAAAGAAAGGTTTTTATAAAAAAAAATGTTATCTTGTTTCATAAATTAGTAAAATTCTTAAAATTTTAAGTGCATCCCAAATATTTGAAAGCAGAATCTTTTTTATCTTGAACTTTCATTGATTTTTATCTTCGACTTACTGATTGGTGATTAGTAATTGGACACAACGGGCTATTGACGACGGTCCGGGATCAATCCCCTAAGGGAAAGAACCGAGGACAACACCACGTAATTTTGAACCACGGTCAGATGACGAGGCGACTACTGAGCATCCCACTCTCCAAACTTCCACGCCAAGCTCAACGTGAGGACTTTCGGCTACAACAAATTAAAGGTGTACCAGCCGCTTCAATACAATACGAATACGTTTACAAACATCCATGACAGCTGAAAATTCACTAATCCAGATTCGTTGTCGAATGTTAAACTTTTAATTATATTGTTATCATTGTACTGTTGCGAGGATCTTATTTTGTTTATCGATTTTTGTTACATTTAATCATAGAATTCATGAAAATGAATTGATATCACGAAATTAGCAGGTAGGTAGCAAAATCTATACAGATCAGAGTACAAACCCATAATTTTAAATCATAGTCACATCTGTGTAAGCTAGCACTCTACTCTCCAAACTTCCCTACCATTCCAACAAAAATATTAGCAAATAAACAAAAAATATCTTTGTATTATTCACTGTGATTGTAACGAGAAATTTCTTGCCGCTTTTTCAACGAAGTACATGCGGCGAAGAAATTGCGTGAAAAAGTGATATTGTGTTCTGGACGCCATTTGCATTATCATTTCATGAAAATGAGCGAATTTAATTCCGTTTCATCGAACAATTATGATACTAAATCAGCGTTTGCTGATGCAGTTCAAAGAGCAAGACAAGTAGGTTCATTTTCTCAGCTTTTAATATCTGTGACCAACTAAATGTGACTAAACTGTGAATCTAAATGTTTTGTCGTACCGGTGTAAGACTGTGTAGACGCACTGAAAATCTTATAAAATTTTCAATTATTGTTTTCTAAGTATATGCTATGGTTGACTTTATTTGCGTGAAGAACTGTGTTTTCAAGTTAATGCTAACAATCATTACTAACCAATTGTTTTTCTGCGTAGTCTGGATCATTCTTTTGGTTATAATGTCTTCTTTTCATGATAGATTGCTGCTAAAATACACTCAGGTGTTGAAACTACTGGAACAAAAAGACCAATCGAAGAAGTGGGAGCCACACGTAAATATTGATCTGTTATTAAACTTAAGTTTCCGAGTGTTTTTTACAACGATCATTGTTCAATATTGGGTTTAGCTGTTTTAATTTGAATGTATTTGATATTTCTTATACTTCATTCAATCATTCTTTATTTGAACCATATCATTGTTCTTTTGTGTTTTGTTTCACCTGAACGTTAAGATTTCCAAACCATGTTCTAGAAAAAATAATGTTCCAAGCACTTTGATTTTAATTCTCACAATTTTCCTAACAATCTTTGTTTAAAACATTGGTATTCAAAGTGTGGGCGTCGGAGAAGATCACCGAATTTGTAATTATTGTATTTGTCCACTAACGGTGAAACACATTTTAATAGGCAACGACTTAAAACATTTTAATTCATGTACCTTTTTAGAAGACATGGTTGAAGAAAATCCTCATCCAAATATTTTTAGCTTTTTACATGACATTGGGTTTATTTATCATATATAATTGTATATAGTATTCATTTTATTATGACATCACTCATTCCATTTTATTATTAGACTATATATACTAGACTTTTTATCTTGAGTTTGGCATAATATGTCCCAAGAGGACTCAATGCCACAAAACCATATCCAATCCAATGTGTGGGCTGCCGATTAAGGGTCTGCGGAAAACTCGCACTCTAGCCAAAATTGGAAACTAAACAAATGGAACATTAAATTTTTCTTTCAAGTTCCATGAAATGCTGTGTTAAAAAAAAAAATTAACTAACACACACTTGCATCTATGAGAGTAGGCATTTCTCAGTGACTGATAGTAATACCACCATAACTAAAAAATTAATTTCTAGTTTTGTGTGTCAAGACTAAATAGGTACATGCATCTGCATGTTGCCCTAACTGCTCTTACTTGTATCTAGTCGTGAACTTCTTACAGCATGCAGAAGCATGTAGTCTTTAGTAATTGTAAAGTGCAACTGACTGTCGATCTGATGACGTGTTTGAATCAATATGCAAAAATGTGACCTGAAATTTACATTACAAAATCCCAAAATATGCAATATTGCAATAAAAACCATTTCATTCTTGCAAGAATGGTAGTGAGGAGGATAAAGAGAAAATAAGACACACTTTCATAACACTTAATCAACAAATATTCACAATTGGAAAATGTAGATTAAAAAGAGGTAAAGATGTAGGGCCAGAGACATGTTTGTTGCCAATAAATTTTTTTTTTCTCGAGTCAAGATAAAGGCCATCTTGGCGATTTGATTTCTTATAAATGGAAGTGAAAAGATGAATGCACAAATTAAGAAATAAATGTAAAGCAAGCTTTCAGATCCTTTATAAGAAAAATCTGTAAACTTTCTGCACTTTTGGCTACACCCAGTAGTGACTAGCTTTTGAAAAAATGTTTGGGACTGAAATGGTGGCAAATAATCTGAGGTGTCTACGGACTAAGTAATCTGTCGAGTCAGGGATTCTGCCAAACACTAAAGTAGAAAACAAGTTGACATCTATTTGAAAGTTTTGACAATGTTCATGCATAATTTTATATGTTACAAACAATAAAGCATTTATTCAAGTGTGGGAAGCATGGGAGATATTGTACATTAATGTTATACTTTAAAAAGTCAGTTTTTTTAGTTTATAAAAAAGTCAGGGTTTTTTTATAAACAAAAGTTTAAAAGTAATGTTATACTTTAAAAAACCTTATATATTGTCCATGACCAGTAACCTTAATTTTAAATGTCAAGCCAGTGAAAGATAACCCCCACTAGTAGGCCTAAACTACTTGTTACTTCTTTAATTGACTGACCAATGGCTTAGCTATAGTGATTTTCAACTTTTTTAAAATTGAGACTTAAATACAAAATAACACAGTTAATGTGATTAATAATTTATTAAATAAAATATACAACTGAGCTTTCTATTTGAAAGGATGAAAGTTTACAAACTGAACATCTTTCTGCGCCCTGAAACAGTCACCTGTGACTTAAAGAGTTGTGACCCATAACAAATATTTATCTAATCAGACTATAATTTATGTCTGTCAATAATACTCGCTATTAAATTTGTTGACATGGTGATGTAATTTACCCAAGAAAAGTATGTAGGATATGCCAACTTGTGTTTTAGAGTTAAACAAATGTTTTTTCTTTATTTTGAAAATTCATTTTTAAATGTACATATTACCATGTAACAAACTGATTTTTAGTAAAATAAATATTGATTTACCGTATCGCATATTGGTTTGCATGTCATGTCAAAAACTCAAATCTTTTATATAACAAATTTAAAAAAAATAATTATAAAAGGCCAACAGATATTAAAATAAAAAAATCTAATTACTTAATTTAAAAAATTGTAATTTTTTTACACCCTGGTGGAAAATATTTCATTGTTTTTTCGAAATTCCTTTTATTCCCTGTTTCATTGAGATAAGCTCTGTTCACACTTTCATTAATTAACTCATTTTCACAAGAGTTAAGTTGGATGCATCAATAAAAATTCAGTTGAAGTTGTGCTAAAAATAGGTAATTTTTAATTTAACCAAACTCTAAAGGTATCATCACTTGTTTTGTTACAAAATATGCTTTGTTGCCCCAGTCTTTTTACAATTAAAGCTTTTCTTCAAAAGGAGGCAATAAATTTGTGTGTGCTTACTATTTATTCATGACAGTTGATTTTTTTTTATTATCATGTGTTTTTATTTTGATATTTAATAAAGAAACCTGATTGAGTTTCTGTAAGTAATGATAAATTTTGCAGCTAACTGCCTAAGTTATGAACTTCATATTTTGTGAAAGTAAACTTCTAATTAGAATAAGGTTGCTTGAATGTGATACATTTTCAATTTCGTAAATACTTAAAAAATACTTTTTCTTTTATCTCAGTTGGAATTCCAGAAGCTAAGAAATTAGCTGTATCTGATGATAGTAAAGGTAATTTGTTTTTATTAATTAGAATATATATTTTTTGTATATACTAATTTTCCCCTGCATGTTTTAATTTTGTGTATTGCTGACTGCTTAGGGTGTATAATTAGAATATATATTTTTTGTATATACTAATTTTCCCCTACATGTTTTAATTTTGTGTATTGCTGACTGCTTATAAATTTTTACACAAATGAAACTTAATTAAGTACCAAATAATTATATCTTACAATTTTATTTACAATATACTACTTTACAGGAATTCCACAGCAGCTAACCTCTATACAAGCTCAACGGTAAGTACTTTTTTCATAAAAGTAAATTAATTTTTTAAGGATGATTTGTTTTTATTTAGTCTAAACATATTATGTTTTTAGGTCTATAGGTGCTATAGCAAATGCAATTACTGTTGAAGAATGGAAAGTTCCAGATAAAATGGTGGGATTAAGTAAGTAAATGTCCATTTAATTTTATGTGAAGTATTAAAGTTTGAAATTAAGTAAAATATCGAAACATCATATTTAACATTTTCAAGTAACATTATTAAGTTGTCATTAAACATTGAATTACTGAGAAATAATGTCTAAGGTTTAAAACTAAATACCATAATTTCAAAAATTGAAATTTATCTCCTTTATAATTTTAACTATGCTTTGAAATTTGATCGTTAAAAGTGTTTGGAGATTTGTTCACAGTACTAAGCACCAATGCTTTCAATTTTTAGTTATTGGCCGAGGAGGTGAACAGATTACAAGGTTACAGGCAGAATCAGGTTGCAAAGTTCAAATGGCTGCTGATAGTGGTGGCTTGCCAGAACGAATTTGTACTCTCACAGGTTCAAGACAGGCAATTGAGTAAGTTTTCAAATTTTTTATGTTAAATTTGGAATTTATATTTTATTATTTTTGTGAGCCTATCAAAATGCTTTTGGTGAGATCTAATACTCAATTTTATACTTTTCAATTAATACTTCCTAAAATACAATTTAAGAGTATGAGCAAATCAAAAGTAGGTTTCACATATGTACACTTTCTAAATGTGTTTTTAATGATTCATAAAAGCACCGACTTCCACATAAAATGCTGTAGCTCTTTTAAAATTTAACTTTACTCTGATTTAATTGGACTGATTTTTCCATACTAATATATTAGTACTTTTATGTACATTATGAAATATTAAATTCTAGATTCTTCAGCTGAAAAATGCAATTCATGTTAGGTCATTTGCGATACTAGTAAAATTTAGGTCATTTGCCATAATAGTAAAATTTATAAGTTCACAGTGTTATATATATATTTTTTTATGAATTAATGGTTCTCAAAAGAAAAACACAACAGGAAAAATGATATGCGATTTAAACACTTACAAGTCAGTTCTAACTTCACTTATTTGAATTAGATTTTTCACAAATCTGTTGAAATTTTGCTGAATTATAAAAATTAATGTTAAAAACTTTACATTGTCTTAGACTTGTTGATTTATTGTGCAATACGAATTTAACATACAGCTACTGTTTGCTAAGTTGTGATTAAAGTTTCATTATGAAAAATTGTGTGTTCTTTACTTATTTTACATTTGGAATATGTAATCTCCTTTTCCGAATGCTCTTCATTTCACATTTACTCACTTAAAAATTCTTTTCCAGAAAAGCTAAAGAACTTATAACTGCCATAATAAATAGAGGTGGACCTCCATTGCCAGTTTTAGACACCAATCATGTTCCTGATGGTCACACGATAGTTGAAATGATGATTCCTGGTCCTAAGGTTGGACTTGTCATAGGAAAGGGAGGAGAAACAATCCGTAATTTACAGGTAGTTATTCCTATTTAATGTTATATACACAGTTCTCCCATGTAAAGCTGCAAAACTTTCAGTATCTGTAACTATAAGATTTGTCTTCTCCATCTAAATTCTCTAGTTTAAAATAAACAGCTACTTTTGAATAGTTCCTTTCCAAAAATAATTGTTTTTTATGCTTTTATTCATTGTTTAATATTAATTTAAATTGTTAATAGGAAAGAGCTGCTGTTAAAATGGTTCTCATTCAAGATGGGCCACAACAAACATCTTCTGAAAAGCCTTTAAGGATCACAGGGGAACCAGATAAGTGTGAAGTAAATGTCATTTGCTATATTTTTAAAGTCAATGTATATTCATTCACTAGGGCTTTTGTTAAAAAAAAAATTTTAATGTTTTAAAATGATCTAAACTGGTTAATTATCTTCAACACATGTTTACTTGCAGAGAAAATTTTGAACTTTCTTTTTAATTAGATTAGAATGTTATGCATTTTATGATTCTTTTTCAATCGACTTGTATTTCACATCCCCTTTTCCTGATGCACTTTCATGCAAACTTCAGTAACAGGAATGATTATCATTTTAAACTTTTTTAATGAGGCTACAGTGTGGCATATTGACAGCTGCTATTTCACTTTAATGAAATATATATTTTGCAGATTTTAGTTTTTAATGATATATATAGCATTTTGAATGATGAATTGTATGAAAATGTACATTAAATTCTAATTATTTTTTCTTTAATTTTAGTATGCAAAACAATTAGTCATGGATCTAATCACTGAAAAAGAACTTGAAGTAAGCATCCTTAATCACAGAATAAATTTTCTTGAATAATTTTTAAGCACTGAATATACAGAGTTTGTCCATAAAGGAATGAGACTGGGTCTAGTAAAAAGAATTCATTGATCCGATCTGTACATATTGTTCAAAACAGTCTCCTTGGCCGTTGATACACCGCTGCCAGCGCGATTCCCACGCTGCAAAGGCTCCCTGGAAGTCAGCTGCCGTAACCTCTTTCAGAGACTCTGTGACAGCCCGTTGGATGATGGGAACATCTTCAAAAATGACATTTCAGGCTTATCTTGAGTTCTGTGAACATAAAAAAACTGCAGTGCTCACAGAGTGGCTGCAGTAAGATTGCAACCCGTATCTGGGCAAGGTAGGCGGTCACAACGAAGGTAGTGTGGAGTGGAGCGTTATCGTGGTGTAATGTCTGGGTGTTGACGGTTCGGTACAAATTCCTCGTGGTCTACCCCTAGCTTGTCAAAAAAGACAATGAACAGTATCTTTATCTTGGACTTCGACATTCTCGCTTTCTAGGGGCACAGGGAGGTCAAAGTGTGTCACTCTGAACATTGGCCCTTGGTTTCGGGGTCGTACTGGAACACCCATGATTCGCTGTCTAAAAAGTCTGGTTCACTTTCTAACTGCTAAAGCATCTCACGGGAAACGTCAACTTGCCGTTGCTTTTGTTCGTCACTCGACACAAATTCGCACAAACCTTCCTCATGCTCAAATTTTCAGAAATAATTTTGTGAACTGTTGTCTTGCACATGTTGAAGTCTCCTGCGATTAATCTTACTCTCAAATGATGGTCGGAGTCCATGATATTTTTTTTACTTTGGCCACATTTTCATCCAAACCAATCGTTGAAGGGCATCCAGATAGTTCCATGTCTTCAACTGTCCCCCTTCTGTTCTTAAACTCGCTGAACCACCGTAAAACCTATGCTCTTGACACTCCGGCCCAAGGGAAGCGGGTTTTGCCCAGGTGAAAGCAAGGTTTAATCGAGTAGTGCTGCTCCAGCGAATGCTTCATTGTTGACATTTTCTGCAGTGACATAAACTCAAAATCAGCTTTTGTGCCTTGCATGATCCTCACTGCATAAGAACTCGGACGCGCCTGCCGCCCAGTGCGTTGCTTGGCTTAGACCCCCGCCGCTACCACCAAGGAGCATGCTGCTGTGGCACAGCACTGCGGCCAGTCTCATTACTTTACGGACAAACTTAAGTTTCTGAACTTTTTTTTCTTTTCCTATTGTCTTGCAATTTGTTTCTTTTTAAATTCTGAAATATTTATATACAGTAGTGGTCCCGATTATCCGAGTTAATGTGGACCAAGACTCACTCGGATAACCAAAAAACTCAATTAAACCGAAAAGTGTAAGTCAAATAAATCATGTAGGTTTAAATGTATATTTTAACAAATATGAAAGTTATACACGTACACCACATGCAATTCATATTGTTACGATAATTAATGAGCTCTTGCTTAAAAAGGTCCTTAATTGTTTTTAGTTTTACGTAACTTAAGCGTTTTACTGCAGCAATGTTTCGCCATTTTTTAAAATGGATAACAGGATTGCTGGTGGGGCTTTATCTTGTTCTATATATATTCAATAGCACTTTCGAGGGCTTTTAGTCCATCTGTATGGGAGATTTTCATTGTCACTGTCTTTTCATCATCATTGCAATATTCATTTCCCTTATTGACGATAATTTTTATCTGTTATCTCTTGTTTATCCAGTCACGGATTTCGTTGTCCTGTGTGTTTTGAGTTCAGAATTTTTTTTCGGTAGTTTTAACCAAAAAATCCTAGAAATATTGGATAGCTTGGTTAAAGCAGAAACTCGGATAATCAGGGCTTTTCTGTACTTTGAATTAAAGTTTTTTTATTGATTCGTTTGTAACCATTGCTTTTTTTAAGATTATCTTAATAATTTTTATGAACTAAAAGTTACATTCACGTTTTGACCTCTAAAAGTATGTTGTCTGAAAAAAGTGTCTGAATTATCTTAGTAAAAACAAAAGTTTTCAGTTAATTGAAGTAAATGAATTCTGTCCTTTTAAAAATTGTATTGAGCAATTCGACATTTTAAAGATTTTTTCATTTAATTAAATTATATTTTCGTAACAGTACACTACCACCATTAAATTGCAGTTTTCAGGAGTGCATGAATGATGATTTTACTTGAAACTTACACTATCTAAATGCAAGAGAATTCCATGAATACTAATTTCAAAGCTTTCTGCATGAACGAAAGCAACTTAATTTTTTTTCTTGTTTTAAGTATTTTGTGTTTTTATAGTAAAGTTATTCTTCAGTTGACTCTTGAAATCTTTTAGTTTTCCTTTTTCTTTAGCTTTTTTTCTTACTAAATTCCATCAATTATGGAGTGATAACACTTCAAAAAATTCTCTATTATTAACATAAGTTAGTAGATAAATAATTTTTGGAATGCTTGGAAATTGATAATTTTGCACTAGTGTTTAAAAAATTTGGTTTGAACTCGGTTAAGGTTTCTTTTCTGTGTCATCATTGAATCTAACTATTCATATATTTAATGGAACCACCAATACAAACTTTCCTTAATATTGGATAAAAACAAAGTTTAAACAAATAGCTTGATATTAAATCTAAAGAAGCATGTTGATACTGGTTTTATACAAATCATGCATTGTGAAGGTGCTAATTCACTGCTGCATAAAATAATGAATAAAGTGTATCTTTAGTTTTATTCCATTCTAAAGTTTTTAATTTTTTCTTCAGAGCATTCAAAGAAATAATTTTGATGGTACAAATGAATATGGAAGTTCTGCAGGAGGGGGTGGTGGTCAAAGATCGGGTAACACTCATGAAGTAAGACTTTTTATTAGGTTGTAACTAACATAATTTATATAGCTTTTAGATTTACTTTTAGCTATTTATAATTCAATCAAATCTACTGGATATCTTTTTAATTTAGCTGGGTCTCAATAATTGTCATCTTGAATAAGCATTCCATTTCTTTGGTAAAGCTAGCAGTGCTGCCATTGCAGACTTTTGCAACTATTTTCAACCTTGACAACTAGATGTATCTTTTAAAACAAAACCGTTTCAAAAGCTATTTTCAAAATTTTGGTGACTAAAAATTAATCAAAGGTTAATAAAAATTTAATCCCTTTTTAAATTAATAGCAGTTTTTTTTTTTTTTTTTTTTTTGTAAATTTCTTCAGGAAAAAAGGAAAGAAAAAAATGTGAATCGCATCTTGCTACTATTTTTCAACCTTGTCAACTAAACAAAATCGTTCCAAACACTCCCATTTTCTCTGCATTTATTCACTTAAATTCTGATGTAAAGTAGAATTTTAATCTGAAACAGTTTCTTTTATCCACTTACCAAATTGATTTATCTGAATGACAGAATATAAAAACCTACTACTAGTCTACATTGTACTATGTTCTCATGCTTTTAATGAATTAATTTCTGTCTCTCTTTTGTTGTCGTATTCTGTTGGTATCTGCCTGTTTCGTAAGTGCACAATTGTTCTGTAAATTTGAAAATAATTCACCTTCAATTTTTGGAAACTCAATTTCATACTGAAAGTTAAGAGACGTTTAGAATGTATTTATATGTATTGATTCGCAAGTATTTTATTTTTTATGGTTCAAAGTTGACTCTTGATATACACACACAATTTGAATATAGCTGTAAAAATGTTAAGTACTGTAGTTTCACTGAAAATAATTTTGATTACCAAAAAAATATTTGAGATACAGGATTTCCACACACAGGTCTTAGAAAGCTTTCAGATGGCCTGATTTTTCATATTAGTTTTTCAAGGCCATTAAAAGGTCACAGTATTTCTTGAAAGTACTTCAATTATTTTAAACCTTAATTTGTACAATAATCTTTTATTTCACCTGCCTTTAAAAACAAGGCCAATAATTCTTGCCCATGGTCAAATGTAAAAAGAATCAGAGGACAATATTTAGGTTTGCTAAAAATTGATGCTTTTTAAAACTGGATCTGTAAAACCCAAATTTTGCACTAGTGAAAGTTTTTTCACTTCTTCATTTTTGGATTATTCTATTCAGATCAGTGCAAAATGTAGCTTTGTGAAATATATAGGTTCTAATTTCTCTTTTGTTTTAAGAGAAGGAACCCTTAAATATGATTTTATGTAAATAATGTTCTTATTGAGCATTTTAATTTTTTGTTTTATAATCTTTGATTGTGATACAATTATCTTAAAAATATTTTGAAGTACTCTATTTCATTGAGTTTTTCCATTTACAGATCATGGTTCCAAAGCAAGCCGTTGGTGTAGTTATCGGTAAAGGGGGTGATATGATTAAGAAAATCCAGCAAGACTCTGGGGCTCGTGTACAGTTCTTAAATGTAAAGGATGAAGGGCCTGAAGACAAAGTCTGTGTTGTTACGGGATCTCCTGAGCAAATTCAAGCAGCTAGCTCCTTCATTAACGATCTCATCCAAAGTGTACTGGTGAATATTTGATTTTAATTTATGGTATACATGCATGGAATTTGTGTATGTTTCTGTTATAAAAAGTCATGCCTGCAAACAACCACTCCCATTCCCATGTTTGTAAGATCTTCCAAATATTTTTTATGAGCTTTTGATTCAGACTGCATATTAAGGCCTTTGAGAATTGTATTTAAATAGGGTTATGTTAATTAATTAAATTTTGTTTATCCCACTGTTAATTCTTCGGGTTCTTGTGGAATTTGAATGTTGTCTCAAGCTTTTAATTGCTATGTTCACATTTTTACTCTCTATAACACCTTATTTGAGTGAAATCTATAACAATGAATTTTTCAAACTGCAGATCCATTATATCTATAAAAAAAAATGTTTGGGTTTGTCACATCTTGGGCCATATTATGCAGTTTTTCCTCGCTTTTTGTGTTTGGCTTTTTCCCTTGCAATCCCTTCTTGGAAATATAATATACACCTTTGATAAATTGCTCTCTCTCTCTGTTTCATTGGCAAACCCTTTAAACATTTTATTTACTATGCTGATGTTTCTTTTAATAAAAAGTAGTGTTGTCTATAATGTACTCAAAACATTTAATCCATTGTACAAAATAATTTGACAAGTCATGAAAACTAAGTTAATACTAGATTTTTTGATGCCTTTAAAGTAAAAATCTTGTTTAATTAAATTGTTTTTATAAGACATTTTCTGAACTGTCAGATATATGTTTGTGTTAACTGAATTTTGCTGTTGAAAAGAAATTTCTTTCTCCAACAGCTACATACATACATTTTTCTGTACTTATATCAGCTTATCACTAAATTAACAAACATGAAATACTTTTTGTTTCTCTTTAATGGGGCTAATAAAAGATCTGTGATGTTAATTGATGGTTTATGATAAAGAAACACATAACAATCTTAACTTTTTCAAAACACCTATATGCTATAAATTTTTTCAACATTTTTTACATGAACCAGGAACTTTCTATGTTTACATGTGTTATGAACTTAATGATTAAATGTTGATGCAGTTTGCATTAAAAAAAATTAATTAGGTTGATTTGCATTTATTATCTTGATTTGTTGTGAAACATACATTTTTTCCATGCATGTAAACTTTGTTTTTGCTCCTCTTATGGCAGTGCATTACAAACTGGACTAATTTATTTTAGATTAAAAGTTTACAGTAGCTATTAATAATTGATATATTCAAATTTAAAATAACTTTTAGTTTGTTTTTAATATCATTTCAAATGCAAAGGATATTATTTGCAAAGGAATCTACAGTAATATCAGCAACTGTCATAGGGGTTTCAAGAATTTGCTATTTTGTGTTTGTACACCCAACCCTTGTTTTACAGCCTAGATATGTCCTGGAAAAGTTGGCCGTAAAGCGAAATGTCGTATAACAAATTAATTATTTTGATACAAACCCATACAAATTCAATTGAATCTGTTCCAATTTGTTATCAATAAGAAAGTTTTTAATTAATAAAGCATTTTATTCCTTTTATTTCCTTTTAAAAATGTTTACATAAAAATAAAAGTACAAAACACTGTTATAATAAACAGAAATTAAAAAAATAAATATATACTTAAATTTTAAAACAATCATGCGCATATGTTACTACTACATAAAAACATAAAATAAAATGTTTAAAAACTGTTTTAATCTGCTGACGACCATTAACATTAAGAATCAGTTAGCTATAATATGTGCTGCCAACATCACTTTCGTCTGTTGCGCATTGACCCAATTTAAAATATTAATCCAACGTTGTCTGTAAAATTAATATTTATTATGAAACAAATATGAAAAGGTTACTTATCCTAAATCCATTAGGTTAAACAGCCTGCAGTTCCTATCATAGCTCGTAAAAGTAACCTCACAGTAGGACTTCGAGTTGTGACGTGGGCTTTGTATAGAGTCGGTGTTGGTCTAACTACACTAAATCGACAGCACAGAAAAATGATGAGAATGTTGTACCAAACGTTTCTTATATTTTGGTGAAGCAAAATATAGCAGTGCCGCCTAAAGAGAAGCTAAAACTAAACAGAAGCATAAAAGCAGTATTTTTTGGCCGTATTAGAAAACATTGTGGGCCATAAATTAAGAAAGGCCATTATAGCAAAATGCTGTATAAAGAGCTGCCATATAGCGAGGGTTGAGTGAAATAGCTTTATTCTTTAAATAAAAGCTATTGTTTCACATAAATGCATTCATTACTTTTACGATGATCTTGCAGCATCTATTGGCCAATCAGTATTCCCCAGGTTTAGGAAAACTCGAAGATTTTGTAATTCTGGTGTTTGTATCAAATGATTCATTAAATTGTATGAAGAATTATAAAATAAGGAATGTGGCAACAGTTCAGTTATTTTTTTTGGAAATGTTGTATTAGCCAGACATTTATCTGCATTTAATTTATAAAAATAAGTATTATGTCTTCCAATATATATATTCCCATAGTCTGAAAATATCAAAATTATGTTTCGTCCTTGAAAGTTTTTGAATTTTACCTTTTGTTTTAACAAATTTTGTCTGCAACCTAACAGTGCATTTTCACCTTTCTTTCATTTCTATTCCATTTTTTATTGCTGATTGTATACTTTCTGATATTTTTCATTTGCTGTATTTCTTAATGTATTAAGCTGCTGTTGGCATGTTCCCTTTCCTTGTGCAGCAATTTTAAGTATTGTTATATTAAGCTTTATAATTTCCTGGCCAGTCTGCTTAGCTGAATAGTTAGTACTTCGGCCCTTGTTCATTAGACTTGAGTTTGAATCCTGGTAATGACCTGCATGTTCATAGTGATTCAGAATCCAATGTAGACTGCAGTTGTCAATCCAATTAGCCTGCATACTTTAAAAATGGCTAAATGTACAAACAAACTAAATTTAATTTCTTATCTTTCATGCAGTCGTGCTTTAAAAAAAAAATGAATATCCAATGTCAGCAAAATATCTATATTTAAAAAAGTTACCGCAGCCGATGTCACAGGATTGAAAACTTTTATCTGCTTGATTCTTAGATGGTTTCCCAAGAAAGTACGGATTAGAAAATTACGAAATTAACATGGTTTATTTAATATTGTACAGGAAACAAGTTGGAGATAGTTTTTTACTGATGCGGCTATTTGTTTAGGGTGCATTGAGTGTTGAAGTAAAAATAAGCGAAATCACTTGCAAAAGGACTGTTGGTTTGCGAAGCAAACCAAATGGGATTACATAGCAATCCTCAGGGGTTGGCGAGCAGGGTGCGAAGCCCCATAGTCCTTGAAATAAATCAATATATTTAAAGTCATGAATTTTTACGAAAAAATTGAATTTTAAAGAGTAAAAGTGGATAATTTTTTGACATCAGGGAGGGTTGCAGTTTTTACTCTTGTATTAAAATAAATAATTGTTGCTATGACTTAATTTATCAGCAGTTAATGTATAAAATAGTAAAATTTGTCGAACAAATGTTCAGTATTTATTCTTTTCCAAGTATTGTTAAACATGGCAAACTGTCCATCAAGTTTTAAAAGAATTATTACATCGATGATATATAGTTTGAAATTTAGTCTGAATTGTGTTATTCCATTAGTTAAAACAAAATTTGTTAGTTTAGCTGGGGAATTTTTTAACAGTGCCTTCAGTTTCTATGTTAAGTTCTCTATAAGGGCTGGTAATATGGCAGCTTTGGAATAGACTAGTAAAATTTCATATTGTAATAGATATACAGAATTCTTTTTGTTTGTTAAAAGCTGCAATCATACTGATATTTTAAGTGAAGTTTGAATATATCTTCTCAGTTTAAACTCATCTATAAGTTGCTTGTAATATTTCATTCAGAAACTATATTAAATTTGTTTTTTAAAGGTCCGTGACCAACAAAATGTTGGACGTGGTCGTGGAAGGGGACGTCCTGATGGCAGTGGTCCTAACTTCGGGAATAATCCCAGAAATAGACCAGATCTTCCAGAAATCCACTATGCAGTACCTGCAAACAAATGTGGTCTAGTCATAGGAAAAGGTAATCTTCAACTTTGACCATGTAACCTGAAAATGGTTTTTGAAGTACTTGTATAAATCACACTTGTGATTTGTCAATCAGGGGATTAAAATCTAGTGTTTATTGTTTGCTTTTAGGTGGGGAAACAGTTAAAAATATCAATCAAGTATCAGGAGCTTATGTAGCACTTTCTGCTTTGCCACCTCCTAATGCTCAAGAAAAAGTTTTTGTTATTAGAGGTCAGCCTCCTCAAATTGACCATGCGAAAGAGCTTATTAATGAACGAATTGGCGGAGTTGGCACTGTGGTAAGTTTGTAATTGGATTGTGAACACAATAAAAGTATCTCTTAAATGAAATAAGTATTCAAATATAATTTTTTTAAATAGAATTGCAAGATTGATTTTTCTAATTTTTTTTTTCAGATTCAGTCACAAAATCCACAGAACCAGCAAAATTTCCCCCAATTTCAGCAGCAGCAACAATTGTAAGTGAGGCTTTGTGTTATTACACAAAATAAAATATGTATTCATGATGTTAGGATGTTGGTGGTTCATGTGACTTTTTGCTACTATTGTTTAACCTTGCTCACTTGGAATATCTCAAAGCAAAATCATCACAAAAGCTCCTATTTTCAAAGATTTGGTGATTTTTTTTAATACTGTACCCAAGGTCAACAAAAATAGAAATCTTTAATTTGCAGACTAGAATGGAAAATATTTAGATTTTTTTACAGTCAGAAGATTTTCCTAGGGTTTAAGTTTTTGTACCAAGCCACACAAATCATAAAAGAAAAACAACAAAATCTTGTTACCAGATTATCATGAGAAAACTTACCAAGAAAGTATTAATTTTTAAAATTTATATTTCATGGCGATCGTTAAAGTGTGTTTCATACATATTTTGTGTTTTAGCCGATTCATTTTGTTGAGCAACTGAACTTTCTACTTCATTAGGGTTTAAGAAGAGACTCTCCTATTCAAATTTTGTTCTACTATTTTACTATGGCAGCCACTATAGCATAAGCATTTATAAAATAGAACAAAGTGTGACCACACATAAGCAAATACTTGTGGTGGTTAATTGTTTCTGTTAACCAACTTGACTAAAGAGAAAATAAAACTTACTTTAATTATTTTTAGATTGGTATCTTAAACCTTCGTGATTTTAATTTTCTTCATTGATGTATAAGGAACAAATTTAAGGCTTTATGCTCTGACATGATGGTTTGGAAAAATTACAAGAATATTTGTTACCAAAAACTATTTGTTATAAGATCTGCAATTTTATTATTTCCCCCCTCATTTTAAAGTTATTCTAGTGATGCTTTTTCATTAACTTTGATTTTCATGTACTTATTGTAACTTTTTGTTTTAGTCAACAAGCACCTACACCAGCTCAGCCATATGCGCCTCAAGGCTGGGCAAATGCTTACCAACCTTGGCAAGGACAAGCTGCCCCTGCTGCAGATCCCAGTAAGTCTTTAGAAGTTTTTCCGATGTTGCCTAGTTTATTTTTTAAGTGTTTTCTAATACTTTATTCTCAAATTTACTTTTGCATGGTTTTAAACTTGTTAAATGTTGCACTTATCTTCCTTTAGATGCTGCTGCATGGGCTGCTTATTATCAATATTATGGCCAACAAGCACATCAAATGCAACAACCAGCTCAACCTGGTGCTGCACCAACACCTGGGATGCCATCCCAACCAGATCAAAATCAGGCTGCTTCCCAACAACCACCAACAGGTTGGTTTTGTATTGTTTTTTTTTTTTTTAAACATTTTTAATAGCAGCCTTAAAATGTTTAATATTTTTTTCATAAACTAGGGTATTTTAAACTTGTATTTCTATAAAATGTATGTAACAATGAGTCTTACTTTTATAAAAGTTACATTTTTGAGTGAAGCGAGGTATATCAATAAAGAGAGTGATACTTTTAAAATAATTTACTTATTTTGATTAGCCACTTTTGTCCAGCATTATGGGGATGAGAAGGTCCATATAAAACTTGCAGAGCCTCTAACTCCTTCACTATAATGCTCACGTTGCAGTAATGATTTAACAATCAGAACAGCAGTTGAATTGTTGGCTTTGTCTTTCATTTTTTTCCAAATTGTATAATAGTGATTTATTGATGAAAACAAATGAAAATAAGTTCTGTAGTGCTTATCTACGTGCTTCAAAATTGGCTTAACAGTTAATATTTAAGTGTATCTATTTTAAAAGACATATTTTGACAAGAATTTCATTATTCCAAATTACCATTTCAACTGCATTCATGTATGTGAATTTTTGTTTACACCCATCATATTCAGAGTTCCCACTGGCCTTAAAATCCTTGAAAAGTACTTTAATTTCATTTTTGTTTTCAAGGGCCCCCGAAAGTACTTGAATTTGGTGCAAAGTACTTGAAACTCCTTGAATTTATTTTGCAAAATTTTTAATCTGGAATTTTCTTGTATGATTTGGCTCTCAACACGCTTAGAAGGCGTGGTTTTATTCCGGTTCCAAACAATACGCTTGTTCATCAAGGCATGTGTTTATTTTCTTTGCTCAAGGCCAGTGGGATTCTGTGTCAGTTCGAACATATAGAACATAAGTATAATAATTTAGCCACTTTACTTTTTCTTAAGAATTTATTTCTTTCCCATAAAATGCTTGAATATTAACTAGAAATATGTTAAGAATTGTTAAGTATGTGAATGGTAATGAAGAGGTTACATTATAGGAGAGTACGTCAGAAAAGTTGTCTACTAAAATGGTGCTTACTGAGGGAATTTCTGCCTTTTTACAATAGTCCTTGGAAAAGTACTTGAATTTTTTTCCCACCTAAGAGGTGGGAACCATGATATTGTGTAAATAATAGTCATACTAAATGTTTCAACCTCATACCTATGCATATGGTGCAAAAGGAAGTCATAGTCTGCTAAATAACATGACCATTAATGCGAACCGCCCATGCAGAATCCAGGACAATAACTGGATTGTGTGTAGATTGTTGCATCCTTTATCATGGTGTATAAGTATTACCATGGCAACCAATCCCACTTCCAGATTTCAAATTAATCCTTTAGTGATGGCCCTGCATGCATAGCTATTCACTCTGGTGTAAAATTTGACTTTTAATAATTGAACTTAAATACTTTTAACTTGTACTACAGTTTTCTACTCACCAAATGCTCAAACTTGACAATGTGATTTGTAACTAAGTTTTAAACAGTTTATGTATTATAAAGAAAACAAAAAAAAATTAAATTAATTTTCCTTTTATAGCAACTCAAGTAGCTGCTGTACCTGCAGCTGCAGCTCCAGTTGGAGGAGCTGTGGCTCAACCAGATTATAGTGCTGCATGGGCAGAATACTATAGGTCTTTGGGTATGTTCAGAGAAGCTGAATTGATCGAGAATCAAGCAAGAACACAAATGGGTGGAGCTGTCATGACACCCCAGGTATGTAAAAATTGGGTTTTAAAATCAATATTCTATCAATGAATTTTTACTCTTGCACTAAAAAGTACTTTTTCAGTTTCCTTTTTTCTGTGCACTACTCATGCCAGAATTATCGTACTTTCAGCTATATCCAACCAACATAGTCAATCTTAAATTACATCAACTAAACACTCTCTGTCTAAACTTCTAACATGAAGGCCTAAAATTGTCTTTAGTTTCTTTTGTGCCTGACAACTTCACAATTAGAGCTGTAATGATAGTTTTTTTTGTGAAGTCCAGTTTCAATTCTACTTGTTATAAAGCCATGATTTATTAGAGCAGTCAGTGTGGGCTGAAACCTTAATACATAATTTTTTAATCCATTAAATTATACCAATTTTATTGGTTCACAACATTATATTTTTCTGTATTTCACTATTTATGAAAACAATTTTCATTCCTGTGTTAAAACTTGCTCAACTAGGAGCAAAAATCGACTATTTTAAAGTTGTGGGTGACAACAGCTGTTATTTTGGAAGCACTGATAAAAAAAGTATTTAATGTGCTTTTACATATTCAAACTCCCCATGTTAAAATTAGGTATCTCTCTAAAGAACATTTACACCCTTGCAATTTAATGTTTGTTCAGTTAATATTTAATAGCAGGTTGACATTTACACTGGAAATTTTTTCAGGCTATTACTCTAAAAATGAAAACTTGGTTTTCCGTGTTTTAGGCTTTCATATTAAAGTCACTTGGATACTATTTTATTGTTTAAATGTTCTTTAAAACTGCTAACATATAATTAGTAATTCTTACTTTACAGCAACCTGGGCAAGCATTTCCCCAGGCACAATCTACGACAACTGCACCAGGACAGGCACCTGCTCCTGGGTCTGCTCCTCAACCTACCCAACCTGCTGCACCTCCAACACAGCCTCCTCCTGCATCTGTGCCTCCAGCAGCACCACCTGTTCAACAGCCACCGTCAGGTGCCCAACCTCCAGCTCCTACTGGTGTACCAGCACCTCCTGGTCACCCTCAAGCATTTCCCCCAGGTGGACCCCAAGGACAGTGGCCAACTCCTGGACCATTTGCTCAGCCGTTTGGACAACAACAACCCAATGCATTTGTTGGGTATAATTATCCAAATTATGGACAACAATCCTTTGCAGCAGCTGCTCCCCAATAAAAAAAAGTGAGTCCATTTCAAATTTGTTAAAATTTTTATTTATTTTTTAATTAAACACTGTTGCAGATTTTACTGTTTCCCATATTTGTAATTCAAATTTTATGATTTTATAATTAATTTGGGATAGTTTACAATGTAATTTTTTAATTTACTTTACTAGTAACGAAATCTTAGAATTTAGTTTTAAAGAAAGATAATGTTTGAACAAAATTGATTAAAGTAGGTCTTGTTCTGTAACTTCCCAATAGCTTTCATTGAATTATGTATTTGTTTCAATTATGTGTAAAAGGTGGCATGATTAAACTATAGGAATGAAGACCATTACTTTGCCAAGCTAAAGCTGTCAGTCAGAATCAAGTAAGACTTCTAACTTTTAGTTTTTTTTTCGTGTCCTCACATGTTGGAGCTGCATTTACTTTCCTCTTTGCAGTTGTATCAGTTTACCTCTTGAGTTAACTGTTCATCTGAAGTAGTTCATTGTTTCTTGGAATTGAAGATCTTGTACTCACGGGTGGAAATTGTTTTATATATCCCCCTCGCATTCACAATTGAGAGTAGCAACTATAAAAATGTAGTATTTGATATCATAATTTTGTATTGTCAAAATTACCCAACCCCTCTCTTTTTGTTCAAAAATATTTTAAATGTGGAATTGACAACAAATAACATTTTCAAATACTGATTTTGCTTCATTTTTAAATTGCTTTGACAATTTGAAATTTTTATTAGAAAAGTTTACACTGAATTTGTTATTAGTATTCGCTTCATAAAATGATTTTATGTAAAAGTACGCATGTTGAAAAACCTATTACTATCTTTAAATTACTGAAGCTAGTGTTGCCATACTTTTTGGAAATGATTGTCAATCTATTTTTTCTGCACAAGTTTAAAATTTTCTACACTTTATGTAGGACCTCTTACTGCATTTCCTACCCCTTATGCCTATTTAAAATAAAGCATGCTCCATTTATTGGTATAAATTGTGGGTTTTTGTTGGTTTTGTGGAATTGCAGTTTTCATTTACTGCTCATTCAAGACCATTCGTATTCTCTAAATATAAATTAATAATCAAAAATTTTCTTACATTAAAAAAAAAAATTTAACTTATTAATCTTAAATTAACATGACATGAAAATTTCGCAAATTCTGATATTTTGAGTCTGAATTTTAAGTAAGTTGGTGTCAATCACACACCTTATGCAACAAATAATTTTTTGTGACAGAATTTGTCTCGATATGGTTTCAAACCTATGATACTTTTTCTTGACTACATGTGTTATAAATTTATAATCCACACTACATCCTCATTTGAACAGTTAACTGGTATTTGTTGATAATAAAGATACTATTCACAAATTATTGCAAGATTTTGCCCCTCCCCCCACCAAAAAAAATACGATCACCTGAATTAATGGTTTCCTATTTTAAGTTAACAGACTGGATTTGCCAGATGTTATTCCTTAAGATGCTAGTATAGGAACTAGGAAACAAAAGAAGAATGCTATGCATTTGATGTGTGGATTTGTAATGTTATATCCAGTGTTAATTTGGTATTGGCCATCAATATCACTTGCTGTGGCATGGTCTAGTTGCTTGATATTTGCTCATACGTAGATGGAAGGCTTTTGAAGAATGTCATTGAAGTGATGCAAAATTTTCCTGTTTTTCTGATCCTTTATATATTACTTCCTTTGCATTGTAGGATTATTTATTTGGTTGGTGTTTTGATAAGTTAGACAGGTTCACTGCATATATTTATTTTTAGTGGTATGTTTTACTAACTTACTTGTTTAAGTTATTTTATATAAGACACTTTTACTTAGTTCAGCGACAGATTTCAGCGTAGAACGGACGATTATTTCATTCATAACTTTCATTACCTCTGGCAAGTTTTTGGATTTGTAGTTTTCTTCCCAATCATTTTCCTGGGGTTCAATTCTCACCATTTCAATTTTGGAAGATTATGTATGTGGTCTGCTTTTTCCATTGTTTGCTATTGAATTCCAATTCTTTTCTGAGTTGTGGATTTTGCCTGATTTTCAGTAGCTATCTTTCATTTTCAAAAGAGTATTTGATAGTGTGTGGCTTTATTTGATTTCTCTAAGGTAAATTTTATTTTTTGTTGATAAAATATGTTTTATGCAATGTGCTGATAACATGCTTGAATATTTTGTTTTTGGAATCCAGATAATAAGTTTAGTATTTTGTCTTTATATTGTGACATTTTTTACTTTTTAAAAATGCCTTTAAATTATGAATCAATTTGAATTTGGTTGCGTCTCTTTGTGATTATGGTGTATGTTCTTTTCAGCCCTTAAAAATAACAAGAATTTTTAGTACCATATTTTCACTTTTCTGTATTGTTTGTATGTATTAAATAGGATAAAGATGTTACAATTTGCTATACTTTTGTCCAGGTCCTTTTTTGCTTTCATGCTGTCTTGTTCTTAAACTGAAATAAATAACAAAAGGGTTATTTAAGTTTATAGTTATTTATGATGATTTTTTTTTGAACATGTTGAATGCATTGCTTTTGTTGGTGGTTATTTTTGCCGATTAGTATTGTCTATTTCTGTGCATGAAAGGTTATTTGTCCTAATATTTATTACTTGTTGGTGATCATTCTGATGCTTTTTCTCTGGTAATTTATGAAATGAATGTTTATTTGAATGTCCGACATTCGTGCCAATGATTTTCAATGACAATTTTCTTCATTATTGTTTGTCATTTCCATGTCTATTCAAAATGAAACACAGGTTGGTTTTTCTATTCACTTCCAATTGAATGATGCTTTTAAAAATTTCAATGTGGTAGTTCATTCTTTGGCTGTATCAAATTCTGATTAGGCTTGTATTATACTACAGATGATCTATTACATTTGGTGGCACATTGGTTAAGGCATCTCAGTATTAAAGCTCCACCGGCTAGCCAATGTGCAAGGCGTTCCAGAGCTATCTGGGAGCCTATGCTATCTGAGGTAAGCGTTGGTAAGTAGGCTAGCAAGTTTAAGCAGTGGAATGAATACACAAAACAATGAGTTGTGCTTGAATATAATTTCTTCCCTTTCAGGTATTTACTTATGGAATTTACATGTATGAGATATGCAATGTTTTTGTTATATTCTTTTTGCAGAGTACCTTGCTGATATAGTTTCATTTTGTCATCTGAAAATGCTGTCCTATGACTATGAAGTTTTATCCAATATGTCTTGTGCTCAAAGTGATTATGCTAATGGAAAATAACTGGGATGCTGTATGTAGTGTATGAACATGAATTGTCTTGACCATAGTATGAAAATCAATGTATTGTTGAATGACCTCTGTTCTTTTTTCATCTGCCAGGACTTAGATCAGAAAAGGCCCCAGCTTTAAACTAAAACATTCCTATCAAACCTTTATTGCATTTTAGTTTCAACTTTTTATTTAGTTTTTAGATTTAATAGCTGCAAGTCTTGGGAGATCTTTGCCTTCTACTGATTCCTGGTTCACAATAAGTGGTATAATTTAAATTTCTTTTTTTAATTGTCCATAATTTCTCATGTATATATCCAATTATTGATCATTTTGTCCATCATGTCTTCATTTCTTTTTGAATGCCATCTTGTGTAGTTTTATTCATGTAAAATAAAATCCATTCCATGATTGTCTGAAGTTTATTTGTATGTTGTAACTGCATTCACTTAACTAACTTCTCTTATAGCTAGCTACCATACTCTTTGAGCACCAAGTTAAATTTTTTTTTTGCATTGAAGCAGCATTTTTAAGAGATACTTTTCTCTATCAAAAAAATAACTATTTGGTATTGCTGTTAATTTTTTAGAACTAATCCAGGTTTATTGATATAAAAAGATATTTTCGTGTATATTCAAGTGCCTCGGTGGTCTCACCTGTTACTAAAGCTGCCTGCGTTGTAGGCATCACAAGTTCGATTCCTCCCTGGGTGCCTTTCTCTTTTGTTAAATAATTTTCAATGTGTGTTTATGTCCATTGTCTGCCTTGTGTTTGACGCAGCTTGGCCAAAATGGTCCTTTTGCCATGAAACCATGACTACAAATTTAAAAAGTTTTATTAATTCTTATTTGCCTTTGAAGTATTAAAACATAAGTAGTTTATTTCTATTTTTAACAGTTTTATAATTTATATTTTCAGTACATAATTTGGTTCTCTTTGAATTTATAATAAAATCTTTTAGACATAATCTATCCTATGTGGAAATCAAATGTTGAAAATGTAATGCTAATTTTTATGTTTTTATAAAAAGTAAATGAAAATATCAATTATTTTTCATCTAATTTACTTTTTAATATTGATGAATTGTTTTATTTCTTTGAAATTTAGTAATTATCTAGAATAAATCGTCTGAATATATTTAAAGGTAAAGCTATAAGAATGGTTCATAATATTTGCTTTATGATTGAAATGAATTATCAAACAGTGAAGAATCATTAGTGGTGATGTTTTTCTACTGCATGGTCATTGTTTACAATTATTCGCCTATTTTTTCATATAAAATGAAATTGTGGTCATCAGAAATTGATATTTAGCAGTATAAAGATAACATTCACCCAATTCATGAAATAATGCTGTTCTAACACAATTGGAAGGAATTGAATATTCAATGATGTTATAGAGTAGGAGAAGCAGGAAAACAACATTTTCACTAGTTTTATTGTTGCTTTTTAATATTAAGATTAGTAGTTGAGATGTGTAACAAAATTCTATTTTTAATTTGACTGGCAAATGAACCTAGTTCAGTGGTACTTTAGTTTCAACGACATCAACTAGTCAAAATAAATATCGCTGAATTTTGATTACAGGCCAAAGAAAATTGATTAAACCAGAAATGCATTGCAAATAACACTTTTTTTTTGTGTGTGTGTACTACGAACACCAATATCCAAAGCTGTTCAAATGAAATTTTACTTACTGAAAAAATAATAAGTTGAAGAAAATCATACTAGGGTCTAGATATGTGTAATTCTGTGTTGATACATAGTATAAATTTGTATACCAAAATTCATTCTCAAATCAAATTTTTGTCTTAAATTATTTTTTTAATTGATTTTATGGCTTATACATCATTTTACCACCTTTTTTTGTTCATAAAATCATGCTTTTCACAATAAAATTAACTACTCTACTGCCATCAATATGGCAATGTCTGTGTGCAGAGGTTTAAAATGCACCAAAAATAGCAATTAATGTTCCTTTCTATAAAGGCATGTTTAAAACATGTAATTAATAGACTTTTGAAAATTTAATTTGAATCCATTGATTTTCATTTAAAGTGAATCTTTAAAATGTAATCGCAATATTACTGTCAGTGGTTTAATTTAAGATTGATTATTTAAAAAAAAATTTGTTGGTATTAAAATATTTACATCAACTTAGATGGATGATATCTATAAACTTTGAAGTGATTTGTGAGACCTTCGAAACTTGGTTTGGTGAATGTACAAAAACTGGATTTTAAAGTTAAATTATATATATATATATATATAATAGCAACCTTTTATGAAATAAGATTTAATGTCCTACACAATTGAACAGTAATCGATGGTATGACTATCCATATCTTTTAAAACACAATACCTAATTTTTATACTATGGGTTATTTGTAGTGAGAATTTCATATCCTCTTGAAGAACTTAGACAGCGTAAAATTATTTGGAATCTTCAAACAGACATAAGGTGTATGAAAAATTAAGCTACTTTGTTGTGTAATAAATCAAAATGGTAACCACCTTTTGAGTTTTGGAGGAGGAGAGGAAACAACAAATTCAGAATGACTGTTTTTGCATGAACATGCTTGCTTCAATTCTACAGAAAAGAAAGTATAATTGAAGAACACTGCTTGCACATTTAATTTTGCATATGAGTAATCTTCATGATCAATGAACAAATCAAGAATTGGAAATTGTTTTAATTTTTAACTAATAATTAAGTTCAGACAAATGGTTCTACAGGAAACCTTATCTGTAGTCCTAAATAATACAAGAAAAATCTTAAAAACTGATATTTTTCTACACTTTACTTTCTAGAACTTTCATATTATTTTTCTGGAGGATTTGTGTTTAAGTGCAGGTATCATTTTCTATGTTTGTCGCATTTTCAGAGTATTAACTAGATAATGGAGGTAATTTTTTTGTCCTTATGAAAAGGATGTATGCAGAAACCTTATTTTGAAATTTGCAATTATATTTTTATGTAACTGGTTAAGTAACAAAATAAACCATATTTAAACCTATCAAAAGTTGGATCTTATTCTAGAAAGAACTGAGACTTCATGTCATTTATTGCTTACAAAACTGATAAGTAAACAAATCAAAAAGGCTTTGGTTTGAGGACACCCATATTAAAAATTTTTGCTATTGTTCACACAATGGATTGGTTGGCACCAATAGAAGGCAAGCAGCTTGAAGTGGGAAGTTTGATGTGTAAAGTAAAATTATTTGAAATAGTAAAAGTTTTTGTAAGTGGATTTTTGTTAACTTTCAATTGGTGATGGGAAAATGAATAAAATATTTTTTCTATATCATATTACTAAGTTAACATGCCATAAACTTTAGATAAGAGGTTTGTGGAATATCTCAAATCCTTTAAAATTGGGAGCTACTTCCAACAGTCATCTTCAACTGAATTGAAGAATACTTTTATCATCCATTTCATGTTTAACTTGTAGTTTTACATAATTAAAAAAAAATTCATAATTTAATGTGATTTATATGCCTTCAAACATGTAGGTTTTCTTGACCCTCGGTATATTGCATCGTATCTAAGAAATGCAATATACCAAGGGGTGTTACCGAATTATTGAAATAAATGCTACCTATATGTATGTATCGATGAATATTACCCCTTTGAAAGAAAAAGAGTAGAACATTAAAATTTAAAACATTCTATGCTGTTATGTATAAAATTTGTCTGGATTGCTTTTTATTGAGAATTCAGTGATTACCAATAAGGAATGCAGAATGTATGTTGCAGAAATTTTACTTTATGGTTTGGATGGTTTCATTTTCTTTGAATTAGTGCAATCATAATTTGAAATGAAATGTTTGGGTGTTTTAATTTAATTGAACTTTTTGTTTTGGCAGAACTTGCATTGTTTTACATTAAGCTTTATATGACAGAATAGTTCCCATAGAGAATAAATTTCAATATGTGTACCATCATGGTGTTATCAATGTTTCTATTTTAATTTCAGTATTGTTTATGAATGCTGATTGCATTTATCACTGCCACTAGTACAAAATAATTTATATTATTTTTCATGTGATGATAGTTTTTTTTGCATGTCTGAAATCTATCCTTAAATGTTTTATACACAATTTATCACTAACATTTTTCTATGCCTTAAATTTTGGATACTAATCAAATGTATCATGTTTTAGTTCCTCCTATTCGATTAAATCATGCCCAATGCTGTAAGCTGCATAGGTTCCTATCCATGCATGTGAATTGTCCATGTACTCGTTATTTGATGCAACTGCTAGATACAACCCTGGTGCCATTAAAGGCCCAATCAATCCAAAGGTCATATGTCCTTGCAAATTAATATTTTATAATTGCACTTTGTACACTCTTGCTTGCTTTTCTTCATTTTGCAACACTAGGAATTAGTTTCAGTAATGCATTGAATTAATCATTTTAATGTAAAACTGTTCTAAACGTCATTTCGTCCCACAGGTCGAAAAACCTAGAAATGTCAGAATTTAATTTTGCCCAAAAAGTCGAGGAACGTTATGCATTTTCATCAAAACCTGGAAAATCGCCTCATTGAATTAATCATTTTAATGTAAAACTGTTCAAGAGGTCGTTTCATCAGGGTTCCCACGGGTCAGAGAATTTAATTTTACCCAAAATGTCTAGAATAATTATGCATTTTCTTCCAAAACCTGGAAAATCGCTTCAATGAGCTGTAAAATGATTGATCAAGGAAGGATTCACAAACACTTTGGAGAGAAGTAGCCAATAAGATTTGTACACAGTTTCGTATCATTTTATTTTACAAATTTAATTTTTCAACCGATTTTAAAAGAAACAGCTAATTTTTTTGACAGGCACAAAGCTTTGTTACGTCTACTGACTTAAATTGAAGAATTTCATGATTATGATGCATTAAATAACATTGATTTAAGTCAAATATGTTGGATTATTTGAATAAGTTATTTCAATGCAAAATTACTTGTGCTTTGTGTATTAATTTTTACAGTGTATAATTCTTAAATTGGTTTTTATTATTGGCTATTGAATGCTAAATTATTTCTTGGTTTTTCACCTTAAGAATGTCGTAAATTGCGTTAGTATGACCTGAAATTTTTAAAATTTTGTCTTGAGAAGTCACTGAATTTTATTTCAGAAATAGAGTGGGAATCCTGTTTTAGTTGAATGGCTAACTCAATGTTCCATTCCATGAACTAGTTTTTTAAACAATTGTGGCATTTTATTTGAAGTCTTCCACATGCAACTCTTTGCTACTGTTTTTCAGCCTTGTTGACTAAGGGTATCTTTTTAAGCAAAATAATCTGAAAGCTTCTATTTTTTTTAAAATATGTCAATTTCGTTTGTTTGGCAGTAGGTCATGTCAACCATGAAAGAAAAAACCATCAGAATCTGAAGTTGTAAGGAAAACCTCAAAAAAGAAGATATTCAGTTTTTAAATTACTTGGAGATATCCTCAATGTCTGTTACATACTTAATTAGCACATTCCGAGTTATAGCCAATTCATTTGGTATTTGAGCAACTAAAATTACTACAAATATTATTTCACTATGCTTTGGCTGTGACAGCCCTGTTATTGCAATAGCTACCAGATAACAAGGTTTGAAAATGTGCCAAGAATTTTTTTTTTTTGCATTGTGTTTTGGTTAGGTCGTCTGTTCTTGAATATTTTTTCAGCAGGTGAAGACAAGTTAACAGAGAATCATTCCTTTTAGTTCAAGTATGTTTTAATATTTTCTTTCAAATTTTATTTTTCAATATGATTTCAACTGTTTAAACTGGCCAATAAAGATTATTTTATTGTAATCTGAAAGCTTATGTTTTCTTTTATTGGTATTGTTTTTCTATATTTTCCTATTAAACAAATAACTGCAGACTCAACTATATCAATTGACATTTAAGATTTTTTTTTCAATATTGGTAAAAATTTTGACATTTCAATTTAATCCTTTCCATGAAAAGATGAATTAGCATTGCTTTTTCCCTGTACACTTATAATATTAGGGGAAAAAATGTTTGTTGTAGTATTGCAATTTAAACTTCTAATTGGTTTGAAATTGCAAAGGATAATGGATTTTGCTGCTACTAATTTCGAATTTTCAGGAATCCAAATTATAAACATTGAAGATAGACAAATAAAGGTAATAATAATCTTGTAACACAGTTCAAGTGCAACTTTTATAGCAGTAACAAGTTATGATTCAGTGAAATATTTTTTAGGTATTTAAATACTGTTTTATAAATATATCTGTTTTTAGCTACATTTTTTTTAATCTTTCTGTTAAGAATTCTATTTAAAATTATTTCAAGACTACTATACTGATAGCTATGAATAAAAACCACCCTTTAAAATTTACTACTAATTAACTGCTAGGAATGCGACGTCGATGTTTTATAAAAACATCGAAGTATTGGTGTCAATGTTTTATTTTTAAATGATTAAAAGTACCATCATAAAAAAACAAGTAATAAGTTTCATAATCGGTAAGTTTAACATACTTTTGGACCAAAGTGGCCAAGAGTGAAGGGTCTGAAAAGTAGGGAGCCGATGTTTATACTTCTTGATGTTTTATTTATGAATGAAGAAAGAACCATATTAAAAAAAAAACGTTCAACTAAGTATTTGTTAGTGATGTTGACATCTGTCTGTCTCATAAAGAGTTTTTTTCGTAACTGGTGGGATAGTTAGTAAAAAAAAGTCGACTTGAGGTGCAGAAAGTTAAAAAACTTCTTTTTTTCAAACTAAATAAATATTGGGGCATATAAAATAATTATAGGTCCCAATATTTTTTATTTACAGTAAATAAAATATAAGTTATGTCTCTCCCCCCCCGCATGTTGATTGAAAAGACGATGTTGAAAAGGAAATTCTTGTGTCCTTTCTTCACCCAAAAAAACCATTGCTATCATTCACAAATCCTAGGAGAGCAGATACCTTAGCACTGCCAATGAGCAACATTTTGTGCACATGACATCCAACCACTGCAACAGGTAGAACCTACCAAGTTCACGCAGATGAGATGGCCGAAGCAGCACAAGTTTTGGCAAACAAGAGAACTCACATTTACTAATTTCAAGTGCTAAAAGAAGAAAAAATGTGTTCCTTGAATGTAAAGTAAGTTGATTTTGTTTAAATAAAATAGGGTAAATGAAATTTAAATACAATAGAGTGTTGGTTAAGAGATTAATTTTTATCTTGGGTAACAAGTAAGGAATTAACAAAATTTTCACACGTCTTGATTCAGATAAAAAATTATTTTAATGTGACACCATTGGAATACCATCATGAAACTTTGTACACATCTTACTATTGAGGTTTAGTATAAAATATATTTCTTTCATCAAAATTAAAAATTCCGATTTTGTTTTTTTACAATTTTTTTTTAGTTAAAAATATATATATAAACTGATGTGGTACACCCAAGCTATATGTTAAATTAAAGCCCTTGTAAATATAAAGAGAATGGTACAAATTTGAGCTTTCTATGACAAACGGTTTTTGAGTTACATGCTTTTAAATATACCAAAACGTTCCTAAAAACTGGTGTTTTCAATTTTTCTAAAATTTATAACTCAAAAACGAAAGGTCCAAAAAAATTAAAACTTTGTATTTTTTTATCTAAGCTAATACTATATATGTAAAAAAATCATAAAGATCTGAAGACATCATGTTTTGACCTTTGGTTGATTTGATGTGGAGCGACCCCTTAATATTATCCGGAAGTCATTACAAAATGTTTAAAATCTTTAGGTTTTACAAAAACGATGTTAAAGATACTTGTTCTTGGTTAAGTGTTGAAAAAAATCCGACATAATATTAGTTGTCTAAGAATTAAATGTTTTTTTAAACTTAGAGTCCGCGAGACCCTATAATAGAAGATTCTTCACGTGCACTCAGATGTAAAATTATCTTTTTAGGCTGTATTTCACGCAAGTCACACCTTTGATTACCTGAAATATAGCCTTAAAAAGTCGCAATTTTTCTGATACTTGGAAGAGTGGGAACCCTATTATGTATGCTTGGGGCAAAAAAACTTCTATTATTATCACATAGTCAGCAAACGTTTGGATATACGCTTCCTTTTATTTTATATCTTAATCATCAGTGAAATTGTTTCTGGTAGCAAAAAATGTTGACTAGTATAAGTTGAGCATTTCATGTCTGAAAGCCTGGTCTTTGCATATTAATGCATCGTGGAAAATCTGAAACTCAATGTTGGAATACTGGCCCTAGTGGTAATGAAGGTATAAATTATTCCGCTGTACTGTACATGCAGATGATTTCGTGGCCTGTGAGAAATGTGTATCTTATGGTAGCATTCTCTTGACAGCCTTTGCAAGGGGAAATTTTGTGGAGTTGTCACAAGTGCCGGCCCAGTCGTCATTGTTCAAGTTGAAAATCATCACACCTCCATAGCCTTCGTCTTTTACCCAGCGACTCTATAAGAAAAGGTTTAAAGCAAATTGAAAAATGCAGTATTTGCGTACAATATTATTTGAACCAGTGTTCCTGGACAAATTAAATGTCTGACATAGAAATTAATGTACCCTACCTTGAAAGAGACGCTATGCTCATTGTCAAATGCTACCCAATTCTGGTCCTTGTAAGCAAAAGGAACTTTGGTGGATATGTCAAAGATTTGTGTGGCTCCACTTTTAAGGAACTGGCAGACCTGACATCGAAGTAAATCAGTTTTATAAAGAAGTATTGAAAAATCAAAGTTTTAGGTTTGGTTTACTGAAATGCTTACCTGTGGGTATGAGAGCTTTCCTTTTCCTATCCCTGGTCCAAGAGCAGGAACATCGATTTTGTTGTAATGTGAAGAAAACAAATAATAGGATCGTGCGTGAGTTGGTATTCCAAGCATTATTTTCTTCCTGGGCATTCCACGAGCTTCCCAAAATGCAGCAGCCCAAGCCTAATAAAAAGAGCGTGTTGAGGAAAAAGTATTTGCTGTTTATTAATGCTGCGACACCATGAACTGTTAAACCAGCAGTGGCGGATTTCAGGAGGGGCGATTGCCACCCCCGAAGGCCGACGTTTTTTCAAATAAATTAAAAAAATTATGGGGGGGATTTTGGCCTTGCTTTTCCTCCCTCAGTCCTCCACTATAACTTTTCTCGTCTTTGGTTAGACTGGTTATTACACAATAAACTTCATTTAAAAGATAAACTGGAAAATTATGTACAAGTTAAGATTCATTAAAGAGTACGAGGGCACAGCATTATTATGGATCCTATCTGCCATAAGGCTCGCATAAAATTGCGGTATCTTAGAGAGCGACTGCTTACTTTCGATGTTCGTCTCTTATTTAAAGCAGGTGAGCCCCACTATCGTAAACGAGCATTAGAGGCAGCCTCAAACTTTATTAAAATGTAAGAAAATCCTTCTCGAGATGTTACTAATCAAGTATGTACTTGTCACCAAGAATTAATCGATTGGAATCTGAAAAATGCTATCAATTATTGAAACTGTTGTGTGGCAGGCGAAACCTAGCTTTACATGATCACAGAGATGATGGTAACATAGGACTTTCGTTGGCATCAACGGCAAATGAAGGAAATTTCCAGGCTTTGCGGTTCAAAATGTCTTCTGGAGACGTACTTCGAAAACATTTCGAATCTTCTAAAACTCAGTTCATAAGCCAAACCATTCAAAATGACAGTTAATGTTTTGCATTTTTTTATAGAAATATAGTCTCATATCGTTGCACAAGTTCGTGAAATAGATGTCTATAGCAGTGTTTGATGGAACTACAAGTGTTTCCCACATTTCTCAATTGACATCTGTACTAAGATACGTGACTGACAAAGAAGCAATAAGAATGGAAGTTCGTGAAAATTTCTTGACGATTTTAGATATGTTTGCTGTTTTACCAAAATCAAATAGTAGCACCCACAAAAAAAAACCACTACCGTGTCAACCAGTGGAGGACTAAGCGGCCGCGTAGGGCCCCGGAATTCCAAAGGGGCCCCGAAGTCTTGAAATGTATTTTCATTAGGGTTCGAGGAAAGTTATGACAGCGTCTTTACAGTGTGCGTCTTTAAGTGCAGTGAAAAGAATTCCTAATACAAGGTGGTCAGCAAAAGCAAATGCTGTATTAGCTATAAAACTTGGTTTCACCCATAGAAAAGAGGCTTTAACTTAAATTTGTAATTCAGAAGAAAAAAATTTACCATAGTGGAGGCGACTACTTCTGAAGATAAAGGACAAACATGAAACCGCCCTATTAATAGTTATTTGGAAAACTGTTATAAGTAATAAATACTACTAGTAAATCACTGCAATCAATTGAATGCGAACTATTGAAAGGATCTTTCTTAATCATTAATTTCAAAGACGTTGAAAAAGAGGCAAATGATTTATCAGGGCTGACATTTAATGTGAAAGATGGACATACTCTCAGACAAGAAAAGAGAAAAATGTTTTTAAATGAAAATAAAGAAGTCGTACAGGAGTTTATAAAAAGAGAAAATTTCACAGTCAATTAATTTTATGTCATACTAGCAAAATACCCGACCTTACTCGGTTTGAATTCGTTTACTCTAGATTGAAGAGATACTCAAAATATATAATGACTTACGTTTTTTGTAGAGTAAAAATTTATTTTAATACCTTTCGCCATCTTTATATTTTCTACAACTTTGGACACAAATCCTACACATGCATATCCATTCATGTAATACATTTCTCATACATCGCACAATTGCTGTATGATAAAGCTCAAAAAGACGAAAGGTGATACTAAGGTTACTACTATAAAAGACGATTTATAGGAAGATTTGGAATTCCCTTTCTTAAGTTGTTTTCATGTGCAACTCAATTAATTAAAATTACGATTTACGGCGAGTGCTCTCGCACTCATAGTCAACAAAACAATATTTTTTTACCTGTGGCACTCTTGCCTCCGGTATGCGACATTGTGAAATTTTGCAATCTTCTCCTGTCATTACTACAACAAATTTTTTAATGTTGGAAAAAGTTCTAGTTTGGATTTTTAAACATTATTATTATTTCAATAACGACATTATTCTTTAAATAACGGCATAACTACACTTAAAATTTATACTGACTTACCTAACATTTTCAAGTCTAATACTTTGTGGTGCTGTTGGGTGTGATGAGAAGGAAAACACATTTATTAAAATAATAAATATTTAAAACAGGAAACAGCGAAGTAAAACAAAAGAAAAGATGTCGAAAAAAATTGTTCCAAAGATATAATTTGTGATTCAATTTTATCTCTTGATCTCGCACAGTTGCCACAACTTACAACTAAAAGTGTACAAAATTTAGAAATGTGAAATTAATTCAGAGCGAAAGAACCAGAAAAATATCACTGCTCGCACGATCGTGTTCATTCTCGTTTCATTGAAAAATATCGTCTGTCCCAAATTTTCGGAAATCGTTTTCATTGCGGAAAGAATAAAAATAAGACTCGAAATAAATGACGTATCAGAAATGAAATTCCATAAAAAAAAATAATTTTTTGAAGAATAATTACTTTTTCAGCAGTACTGGTAAAGCAATCGAATTAATCGTAATATTCAATAGACATTCCAATTTTTCCAAAACTACCAAATTATGGTTGATTTAAGTATACTTACTCAGGTGTTTTAGCATGAAACTCGTCTAAATATAACAATAAAGAAATGTTTAATATTGCATTCACTAAATTATTAGATAATGTATAAAATAAAATACAATGCAATCAAATATCTGGAATACAATTCATGTGATGCCTACACAAACACAAAATCGAGCATAGAACAGAAAGACGGACAGACAGACTTTCGCAACCAATTCCACTCACTAAATCAAGATAAGTACTCTGTATGCAAATTTCCATGAAAATATCTTAAACCGCGTGGACGTGTATAGGGCACAACATACAGACAGACAGACACCAAACGAGAAAAAGGCGGATTCGGCATCAGAAGGGTCCAAAACGGATAGAAAACTTGAAATGCGTCGAAAATATTGAATGTACAAACAAACACTCCATTCTTATTTATATAGATAATGGACGAATTTGCAAGAAATAAAGCAAGACGGAAATTCATTTACAAATGTTTTTTAATAAATTTATTTAATATGTTATGGGTATGAAATTTTTCTTTTTTGTTTTAACTTAATGATTTTTTTTGAAACTTTTTTCTTCTAACTTGAGTTTGAGGGCCCCAAAAATTTTACCGCTTGGGGCCCTCACTTGACTTGATCCGCCACTGGTGTCAACTTCGGCTGAATTAAATGCGAACTGGAGCTGCGAGTGGTCACAAAGTTGTTAAGATAGTTGAGAATTTAGGACTGGATTCTTCCAGAATGGTTAGTATTGGTACAGACACGTGTAGTGTGATGACATCTAATCGTTGTGATGCTATAAATGCAATCCACTGTGCATGTTTCAGCCACCGACTGAATTTGACTGTCGAAATCTTCGTCCGTTTCAAGCGTGCGTAATTCTGTTGGCATCATCAAACAAGTGAGTTTTTTCACGGGTTCAGCAACTTGTGGCACGACCCGAATTCAGCACCCAAAGCAAAAACTAATTTATTCATTGTGAACTCTTTAAAATTTGTTTTTACAAACCGAATGTATGTCTTTTGTTTACAAGATTTAGTGCCCTCGACTCTTGGCGAAAATCAAAACGGACGAAGAGTCACTCCTCGCATCTTGGACAGAGCTAAGCAAGAAGTATCACAGGATAGCCGAATTGGGAGAGGAAGAAATTAGCAGTACACACTTCAAGTTGAGGTGATTAACTGGAGAACCAAAGGATACGAGAAAATACCAATACCGACAAAGTACCCAAGTCTGCTTTTGAAGCAGTACAAAACTGATCCTACAGTGTACCATGAGATGGAAGTCATTTTCAAGTGGAAGTCTCTTACTCGTGAATACTTTTGCGTTAAATACAGAATATAATTTAGTTTCCTGTTTCGACTTGAAACAATAAGTTATTTTCCTTACATAGTTTTTTTTCTAATTTTCCTTGTTTTGATTTGGTCTTAAAAATGATAGGCCTTCACATAAGCTGCAAAGAACTGTGAACTTATGAATTTGTTCGTTATTTAAAGGACACATTTCGATCTACATCGCCCCTCCCACACAAGGGGCCAAAATCCGCCACTGTAAACCATATTATTTTGTTAGCTGGGTCAATAAGCATTTTTTTGCTATTAAAATGTCTCAATTGAAAATTCCAAACTACAAATGCATTCTTTTAATTTTGTTTCGAAGTTTGGTTTAAAACATTAACGTTCTTCAATTCAACCAATCATCTCAATAGGTGAAAATGTTTTTTGATCACACCAGTAGTAAATTTTACTTTCAAATTCCTTTTCAGTTAAAAAATAATCCAAAATTTTAACCACGTGGAAATTTATATATATATATATATATAAATTTCCACGTGGAATTCATGTTAAGAGGATCATTCACAACTTTTATTTGTTCTGTGAGATTAATGCAAATACGAAATTTCAGTCATCTGTTAAAAGAATTGATTCAAAAATAGCTTTTTGGTATACTTACTCCATTTAGATAGTAGTTCAGTTTCTTTTCACTGTTTCTGGAGAACAGTGGACTGTGATGAGCTGTTAACGGGTTTTCTTTAGAATACATCTGGAAGTCGTATGACATGATATTTACAAAATCAACGGCCCTGGAAAAGAAGACCATAGTTTTTTTCAAAGGCTTTGCTACGCATTTTTCTTGCTATGGTGTGGCTTCGACGAAAAGATCGTCGGCCGTGGGTCAGTCGAGTTTTGAATAAATGCAAAAACTCGTTAAAGGAAGGCTGTCATACGCAAAAGCAAGCCCTCCCCCCGCTAACTAGTTATCAGGTGTTGATGAGGTCATAAAGAACCTAGCCCCGAAGGGCTCTCAATATTCAGTATTGACATTATACAACTTGATAAATGGGCCTGCCTTGGTATTTGGGAATCCTAATAAATTGGGAGATTGAGAAAAGAACTGAATAAACATGTATTGACACGGGTTTTTTTTAGTATTGAGTTTTTATTTTTTCTACCTCTAGGTTAAGTCTAGGCCCAAGTACATTTGTTTTGTCAAACTAGTTATCACTGCTATCGCTTTCGGCACCGAATGTTAAATTTAGAACCAGGAACCACTCTAATGCCGCCAGTTATAGTAGCGATTGGCTTACTTTACAGCATGTCATCTAATTTAAATAGACTCGCCGACAGTTTTAAAATTTTCAGGTTATGAAGAAAGATTAGCGCTAGATTCTAAGAAAACTGAACTACTAAACTAAGAAAACTACTTTGAAAAATAGTTTCGTTTTTATAAAATATAGAAGGAAGTGTGGTCAAACTGGTAATTATGAATCAATGACAGTAAGATCTAATCTTCTAAGGAAAATAACTTTTTAGAACTCTTGTTTTAGTTTATTAGGACGTTTTCGTAATTGTAATGATTATTAGGCACTTAATTTAGTCATTAAATGATGCAGAACACTCGCACAATGCTTTCTTGTGATTGGGTAAATGGTGCAGAGGTATAACTTACTTTGCTATTTCAGGTACATCGTAAGATGTGTCGATAATAGCTACATGTGCAGCTACTGCGCAACTGACCAGGAAGTTTCTTTTTGCTTTTTCTATGACGAAACGGAGCTCCTGAAATAAAATTCATGATAAATCTCGTGATTATAATATATAAACTCAATAACACGGGGTATTGGTAATTTTCTATCGCCATTGGCACTATTTTTGGAATTTGGTAACCCATCGTAGGCCTGTCCAACAGTCGCCAATTTGACGATGGACTTACTGTGTTTATGAGTTGCCAATCTCGTTTCCCTGAAGGGTATGGGAATGTGTGTAAACAACTTAGCTGATATTTTTGAGGAGATACAGTTTTACATCAAAATTCTTCCTCGACGGAGAAAAAAGGGTTAAATCTGACTTTTGATAGGTTCAATGGAGTCGTGCATCATAATTTCAAAAATAATATGCCTAAAATAAAAACTAAATCTACTAATGAATAAAAATCTTATTTAGTTATTCATATCATAGCACGCCGCCTCTTTTCATCCTGAATATTTGAGGATATGTATTCAAATTAGGATGTTGAGGAACAGCCATTTTGACTTAACCCCTTTTGACCTGATACGAAAGAATTGATTAGCCAGTTCTGAAGAATTTGTTCTGGAATTTACAACGTTAAAATTATGTTGGAAACAACCTCTAACCACAGTGACATTGAGAATGAATACTCTTTCAATTAATACATTTTAGAGCACGTATGTTTCCGGAAACGTACACGATGTTTGTATGATTGTCAAACATACTGTAACTTATAGTAGCTGTCATGTTCAGAGGAACAACTTTTTGGGACCTGGGGAAAACGAATCTGATGCCACCCCAAAACAGAATTTACGTAAGGATAGATTGGATTGTACGCCATTGATTCTACGTAAGACCCAAGTTTCCTGCATAATTTCTAATGTGAAGAATTACGAAATAGCGCATGTAGAAGATGCATAGGAATTGAAAACTACAAAACCAAACGACATTATCGTTCTTTCTAATCAGAATTCCTTAGGGCAGTGGTGATGCGAGGAAGAAAGCAGTTGAGGAACTTCAGAAGATTCATGAAAAATCAAGTTCTGTACTTAATTATTGAGAGCAGTCTTCCAACATCGTTAATATTGCAACCTTTATTGTTAGTCAAGAGAGGCAAATCATACACAGACGGTGAATACATAGAAAGTTGTTTTATAAATACATCCGAAGGGCTATTCCGGGATTTTTTAAGAACAAGGCAGAAATTCTTAAAGAAATTAAAGAGTTACTACTGTTTGCTAAAACAGTAAAAGACAACAGTCAAAATATCTTCGAAAATAACCAATCCTCTAATCGAATATCTTAAAATGGTTTCAGCTTTATCAATAGCTGTTGACGAATCTTGTGAAATAAATGACACAACGCAAGCGTCACTTTTGTTCGATTTATTTCGTCGTCGGGTCCTAAAGAACTTTGGGATTATTACCATTGAAATGTCAAACACGTGGCAAGTATATTGCAAATTCTGTCATTGAATGCATGGAGAAACATTCCATTCGATAAAATTGTTTTCCTTTTAAACAGATGGGGCAAAAAGTATGACTGGTGTAAGAAAAGTTTTGTTTCTATTTTGAAGGAAAAAATTAATCACGACATACTTGTTTACCATCATTCATCAAACAGCTATTTGTGCGCAGACATTTCCAGAAGAAATTTGTAATGTTATGGAATTGGTGATCAAGATTGTCAACACAATTGTGGCTAAAGTTCTTTACCATCGCCAATTTAAATAATTTTAATTGCAATGGAGAGTGAATATGCAGATCTTCTGTTGCATAATAAGGAACGTTGGCTTTGAAGAGGAAACGTTTTAAACGTTTCGATTCCTTATTACTTGGAATTAAAGCATTTCTCCTTAAGAAGGGTGTAGACTATTATAAACTAACGGACAATCAGTGGATCCAAAAATTTTATTTCAAGGTAGAAGTTTCGTCTTATCTAAATAATCTTAATCGCAAACTACAGGGAAAAGGAAACCCAATTTTTTCGATGTTAGAAGTCATTTCATTCTAAATCAAATACCATTGTGCTCAAGATTTTGAAAGCGAAACAATAATTCATTTTCCAAGCTTGCTGAAACATCGCCAAGAAAATAACTCGGAAATCGACATTTACTACTTCAGAACAACAATCTTAAATATCAGGGAAGATTTTCTATGGAGGTTTCAGGAATTCAGAAATAGCATAACGACGTTGGCCTTTCTTAAAAAACCTCTCAGTGTTGACTTAACAGAATTGAATTTTTCTCCCTTTAATATTGACATTAGCGCTTTAGAATTGCAATTACTAGAGTTAAAAAACGAAGAACTTTGGGAGCTCCAAATTTGAACGTCTTAATGCTGACATGAAAAAATTGTTGAAAAATAAATGTGATCTTACATCACAGAAAAAGTGGTCTGCTTTGAAAGACCTGGAGAAGGAAGACATGATAATTTTCAACACCTGGAATAGTATTCCAGACTCATGATCAGTTAAAAACACTATCATTTGCTGTTCCTTCACTCTTTGGCTCTACATATTCATGCGAACAATCTTTATCAAGTATGAAACTTATCAAAAGTAATGAGAAATTGTCTTATTCATGAGAACCTGGAATCGTGCTTGTATGTGAAATTAAAAACAACGACATACAAACCTGACTGAACTAAACTTTCAAAGGAAATGCAAGGTCATTGTTCACATTAACTACGTATTTTGTCATATTTTTTATTTTAATGTAAAAAATATTTTCTTTTTCTCAATATATAAATAAGAATATATATATATCGGGTTGTGTTCGGAAAATAATTTCGTTTTCTTTTGGTGAAATTAAAGGCGATTTTCATAGTGTATAAATATTTTATTGAATTACATATATTCTCCATTTGGTCCAATACCTTTTGCCATCTTTGTGGCAGTAGCATGATTCCACGCCCATAAAACTTCTGACCTTTGCTGACAAAAAACTGATCCAAGTCATTTTTGACGTCCTCATTTGAAGTAAAGGTTTTGTAGAGACCGGAACAAGTAATAATCTAAGGGTACCAGATCTGGGAATATGGTGGGTGTAGTAGTATATCCCATTCAAGCTGTAAAAGCTTTTGGCGAGTTACCAAACTTGTATGAGGTCTCGCATTTTCTTGGTGGAACACTATACCTTTTCTATCGATCAATTCTGGCCTTTTCTGTTTGAGTGAATCATTCAATTTGTCCAGTTGATGAAAGTACACTTCAAAATTGATCGTGGTATTGTCCGGTAGAAGCTAAAAAAAACCCGATTCCCTTGAAATCCCACCAAACAGACAGCATAACCTTTTTTTTGATGAATATCGGTTTTCGAAGTGCTTTGAGCCGGGTTCATATTTTTTACTCGATGTTCTCTTGCGTTTAACATTGTTGTAGACAACCCATTTCTCGTCCCTAGTTATTATTCTCTTCAAAAATGAATCATTTTCTTGACGTTTGAGAAATAAATCACAGACGTCAATGCGACGGAGCAAAATGGAACCCATATGTCGAGTTTTGAAACTAAACCAAGGCGTTTCATGTGATCATGAACGGTCGAATTGGATAAATTTAATCTTTTAGCGATCTCACGAGTTGTTATTCGGCGGTTTGTATCTATGCCTTTATTTTGCCTTCATAACATCAAAATTGCCGGAACGTAATTTTGCAAACCAGTTTTGGCACTGGCGTTCTGTCAATACATTTTCTCCATACAAATCGAATACATTTTTTTCTTGCTTGAACTACATTTTTACCTTTTTGGATAGCAAAAAAGTAAAATATGTCGAAAATGCTGCTTTCGACTTTCCATATTTGATAGGGCACCAAACAAAAACTTGCGCAGAATCAAACAAGCTTTTTCACAAACAAGCCTCGCTATATCAGCTGTCAAAATATATAATGACAATGCGGCTTAAGTGTGAAATTGGCAGGGAAAAAATGCAATTCAGTCCTCTCAAAAAACGAAATTACTTACTAAATAGACGGTTCTCGGAAATTTGTTGGCGCTTGTTGAATCAGTTTGTTGACTTTGAAGTATGATCTTCTTGTAGAAAGAAATAATCTTCCTCACCCAAAATTTTGGACCGCTGGTACCATGAAATAAATATACCATAATATCGATATAATTTCGAATATATCTTTTTGTACTCGACACAGGAATCACTAGTCGTTATATGAGTGTTAATTCATTTTCATTCTAATATCTAGAGGTATCATGGCTTCCTGGTAGATTTTTCTGTAGTATTGGTACATTTTGTGTGTGCATTGGGACATTATAACCAAAACACCTTCTCAGGAAGCAATCTGATGGCAGTAGTGAATATCCACCATAAAGTACAGCTCCGTGGTCAACCAATCAAAAACCTGTACTCATAACGACTTGGCCAGTTGATCAGGCAAGAATTTAATGATTTTAATATGTCTAGGATAAAAAGGCGAGAACATAGGCGGTTGTCAAGCAATAATATTCAATATTAATAATTTCAATCTTACTTTTAGCAGAAGTACAAAAAAATGTCTTTCGAAAGGTTTGCCACCATTCCACGCTGGAAATTCCCAATCGAAATCCACTCCATCGAATTTGTACACGTCCAAGAAATGAAGTAAGGAAAAAATGAATCTGTAAAGCATAAACGGAAACAAAATTTTAAACGAATTTGTTGGAACGGTTCACCAGAAATATTACATAATTTTTCTTTAAGATTCTAAGGCAATAAAAATGATGCTTTGAAGTACAGACAAAAATTAATTTTAAAATATAAATAGGTAACAAATATACATTTCGGAAATTCTAATTTTTTATCCATATTTAGAGGATTTCGAACCGTCTCCGATAGCCCATAGTATTAATGTAGTGCAATTCGACTTGTTATTTAAAGCAATGAAACCTAATCTGTTTCGATTGAGTTATGTTTCTTTTAAATTTACACTAAACATAATTTTGCCAGGAACCTTGTATGGAAGGGAATGCTGCTAAAACAGAATTGTTTACGTGTATCTTAGGCCTGTTGCACAAATCTGGTTTTTCAATGTGCGGCACTGAAGCCCAACTATGCAAACATAACAGTGAAATGACGCAAGTACTCATTTCGCGCCATGTGCGATAAATATTCTATCGATGAAAACGTGCTTATTTCGCCTACTTGGTGTAAAGAAAGTTTATTTTGGAACAAAATAGACATTACTGGACACAGCCATTTATTAATTATTATTTATATTCCATTTATTTATGAAAACAAGGTACTTCAGATAGGAGAAGCGTGTAAGGCGAGCAGCGGCGCCGTGGTTAACTGCGGTACAAATTGCACACAAATTGGACGTGTGTGAACTACTTTATTGGATCTAATGTATCTCAGACCGCACTTGCGTTGCGGCAGCGGCGCCGCACGTTGATCAACCAGATGTGTGCACCGGGTCTTATACAACCCCTCATTAAATGGAAATACCAAACTAATACATCTCTTATTCATCAAAATATAAATTATTAGTTATTGCATGTTAAATGCAGTGTACCTGTGTGATACCATGACCGGTTGACACCATATGTATCCCTTTATATTGAAAATTAAATATACTTAGTATGATCTTAAAAAATATCTTATACATTGGCAAAGCAACATTTTTTTTATCGACCTTTGGAAAGAAATTTAATATTTTCAATTTTTTTTAATGCAACTTTTATCAATTTTTATTGATGATATTCAAACTTATTTTCTCCCAGTATTAATTAACCATCCGCTTTTAGGTTCATGTTACAAATACTGTGAATTTAATTTTTATGTGAAGGACTTTCAGCTTAACAAATCAAACAGTGCGTAGATTCAACGAGTTGGATTCTTCAGCTTTGTTTTCAGTCACTTGACCACTCTATGCATCAGATTCAGAGGGGAATTCGAAGAAACCGATATATATATATATATATATATATATATATATCCAAATTGAATATTAAAAAAAAAACATTAAATGAAAACAAGTGGTTAAATATGTGATGATTTTTCTTGCAATTTCAAAAACTGTAAAGACTACAGTGTTTTTCAACACAATGAAGCGATTCAATTTACAGAGCAACGCATATAAAAATTCTTATTCAGCCCAGAAGTTTATTTAAACATTATCCTGTTGGACAAGCATTTTGTGAATACACTTTTCAAAATTAAAGAACATTCAAAATAGCCCTTGTACAATAAAATTGGGAATGTTTTCTTTTTATGAACGTGCAAAAAGATTTATTGTACAATGTAACTAATAAAGAAATAATTAGCGAAACTGCCCAAAGAAATTACTAGCATTACAGGACTGTCATATTTATAACTTTATATTTATTATTATATTTTTGTGTTTCTAGATCCTCTAATTTTATAATGTTTTCGTTTAATTTTGAATAAATGGTATATTTTTGACAAACAAGTATTTGCAATTGAAGCAATGCATTAGAAAATTTTTGAGTAAAAGTTGAAAATTTAGCAAATTTAAAAGTGTTACATCAAAGTTGTTTTAAAAAATATTTTTATTTTTGACTTTTACATTCCCAGGGTGGCCGGTAGATGGTATAATTCCTGCTCCGATCCAACATACCAATGTCCGTCACTGGTCAGCATGGATGCTGAATCCGTATCGAAATACCCTCTGTGTTGCAAAAATAGATGCTGAAATTAGTTTGTTGCATGTAATTTGAAATTAAGTCTAAAAAATAGGTTGGTTGATTTTGGGTCATGGCGCAATGAATGACCAAGCTACACCAAACGCAAGACAATTACGAGAGAGTACAGAAAAGCAAATGGATAGACGTAGGTAAAAATAAAGAGAGGACAGATCGCTCAGTTACCTCTGGCTTATGATGTCCGTAGATATCTAAAGATGGGAGGCCTTAAAAGTAGTAAAGCGGTGACAGGTTGGTTGGTTGTTTTTCTTTTTTTGTGTCATCTAAAAATTTTTTTTGTGTGTATGTATGTCCATTACTTGACGTTATATATCTTGTGTTTAGCGCAGCTTAGCCAAATATAACCCTGGTGCAATAAAACCCAACCAACCGAAATGCAAAACAGATTAGCTTTTATTCTTCCCTCGGCACATAATTTATTCTAATGACTGATTGCCCTGAAGGTGGAATATATTTTAGCTCCTTCCTCTGTAGGACGGTGAGCTATATTATCTGTTCGAGAAACACAAAAGAAACATACCTTTCTCTACCGTAGGGAGTTGCAACCATCTTTGAGAATCCACCCATCGATCGTTCACCAACCGATAACAAAACCTTCATCTTGGCATTCTTTTTCTTGAGCGCTATTGTCCTGTTGAAGCGGTCGATGTCTTGGATGGTTTTTGGGATCAGGAAGTCGTACCGAACCTCGGCGTAGCCCACGATCAAGTGTGTGCACAACGTGGGATCGATGTCTTCCGGTTGCAGTCTTCTACTGTCGTTCTTTTCAGTCTTATAGTAACAGATAATGTGTTGACTACTTGCTTTTTCCTCTGTGGATTAAATACGAAATATATGAGATACACTGAATATAATTTATGCAAACCTTCTAAAAATCTTAAAGGGAACAATAGAGGGTAGCGTAACATCTGCAACTGGGATGCCTTGATTAAATTCGCTTTAGAATAAATTTTTTACCTAATTTGTTCGTCTTGTCAGTGAAATCAATTGAACCTCTCGTACCATGATAAAAATGTCTGACATTGCCTGAACATTGACAAACGCCTCTTAAGACATTGGCAGCTCAGGCGTTGCTTCGTCATCTGACCGTGGTTCAAAATTACGAAGTGTTGTCCTCGGATCTCTCCCTTAAGGGACTGATCCCGGACCGTCGTCAATAGCCCGCTGTGTTGCTCTAGTACGACGTTACGACGTTAACAAAAATTACCATTCCTTAAGACATTGGCCTTCGGGACCACCCCCTTTGAGCATCAGCGTAGTTTGGTGACAAGGAGGCGTTGCGACGATAGTGCTGGAGGAAGTGCACAATTGAAATCGAAACTCATGTCCGCTAAAATTAGCATAAAAAATAAACTGTTTTTAGCATGTTTTGATTCAATCGATGACTTACGATTTGTTTTCTACACAGGTTTCAAAGGACTCTACGCCACTGAAAGCGAAAGATCTGATGTATTTTTGTCAGCTTGTTTTAGAATTGATACTTTGACTCATCGGTTCTCAAAGAGTAGGGGGTGGCCCCCACAAGGACATAAGGGGGTATGACCTTTATGCCCTTCTAGGGGGTTTTAAGTATTAAAACCTTAATAATTTTACTCTTAAGGGGAAAACTGTCTTTCAAAAAAGCCACCAAACCCAATTAAATTATATACATTCAAAAAATTAAAATTTGAGCAACTGAACATTCTAAATTGTTTAATACAACGTACTACGCTAATACCATTGACATGCTTAGTACCTACTTAAAGGTTTTTTAACCTAAAAACTAATTAGTTAGTGTATATAGCTGTATATTAACATTTCTTTTTTTTGTCAGCAAATGAGTTTTTGCTCTAAGCCGGCATGTTTTACTTTGAGTACTTTAGAAACATACTTTTATTTCATGAGGGACAATCATCTAACCTATTACTAGAATACGGGTTGCGACCTGAAATGATTGGATTGACTTCTTTGATGCTTTGCTTTGACTACAGAATATATTTTCAATGACATAATGCGAACCGTTTCCTTGTAAAACTATTCACTTTTAAAAGGTCTATTTTGTTAACAACTATCAAACAAAACAGCTTTGGTTTAAAGAATTTGTCGATATTTTCGATTTCAGAACAAGTATTGACAATTGAATTATGCATTCAAGGCCGTATTGCTATACCCGATTCTTTTCCTAAATATGAGCAACGTAAGGAAACTAATACAAGAGATGTTATTTGCCTGAAGTTTAAATGAACTAGAAAAAACTTGATTTATAAAAACCCATTGTCAATATCTTCAACTCGAGAACTAGGCCCAATGTTCCCCTTTATCATTCTAATCCAAACACTTAATTTCATGATGTTCCCGCTTCCCTATATTTTGATTTGACAGTTATCCAAGACATGTAGGAAAAGAAAACCAATTCGTGACCTCCTGAAGGACGGTCGCAGTATTCATTACATCCGTGTAGGTTTTTGCTTCGGGCGTTCCCCGAGTGTGTAGCCCTCGTCCAGACGCTCGCTGATGAAATTTACTAGAAGTGAATGGCAGCGTCTACGTGATGAGAGTATTTATTAGGTTTATGACATCGGGTAGTTAGAAGTGAATTTCGGAGTTTGGGGGAAACGTTAGCTGATTTTAGAAGATAAAGTTCAAGGGTAGGTATTAATTAATGTCACACTGGAGCAACACAACGAGCTATTGGCGACGGTCCGGGATCAAACCAAAGTATAAAGTTCAAAGAAGACAGTATAAAAAAGTAGTGTTATTGTGTTGAATCATAATTTTTTTATTACTTTAAAGGTAAGAGCAATACATAATCACACATGGTGTCCATTTTATCCTGACTCTTTTTTATTATTATTAATCAATTATGTTTACATGATTTGTGAATCATGCAAATATTGAGCCATACTTTAAAACCTCCAATGTTGTTTTTAGCACAAAATCATATATTTGAACGTGTTACTAAAGTATTGTCTCGCCTCAATAAACTGAGTATATATGATACCTTTACTTCCGAAAAACAATTAATGAACTTCTGAATGTATATATTGAGCTATTTATTAGTGGTAATACCTTAGATGCTAACATTTACAGCGAAAAATATTTTAAAATATTCTCGTTCGGCAAAAAACGCTAATTGATTTGTTTTGATTTTTGTTTCCAATCGTCATACTGATCTTTTCGTGTTTTTATTTGTTCAAACCGCCATGTTATAACTGTCCATTACTGAATTCATCCTATTCTTGTAGAAATCAAATTTTTAGTTTGTTATTGTTGCGGATTGTTTCACTTCACGACAGATATTTATGATATATCACGACAGATATCAATGCACCGTGCAGTGTAATGAGCACAATATCATTTGAAACCGTTCTCATATTTATGACCATCTAGCGCTTGACGCAGCTTGTCCGATATTGGACCTTGCGCCATAACACAAACAACACATAACATTATAACAAAATATTAACCGCACCTCTATATTTATTGAGTTTACATCAGATACATAATATGATTTTCTTGAGTTTTTAATTCTTAAAGTTTTTTTAACGATTACAGAAGTCAGTGGATTGAATCTCATATTACAAGATCTCAACTTATGAATTTGTGTAACTTGCATGACATAAAGGAATCTAAAGCAAAAATCTAGTTAGCTTTTTACGTTTTAAAATTAATTTTCTCTAATTTTAAAATGAAGAATGATGAAGAAAGGTGTAGAATGTAAAAAGATGTTGGAAAATGTTCGTTGTATTTTGATTATTCATGATGTGCCACTCCTTACTGTCATATTTCAACTAAACATTCTTATGTGTTTAGCTAAAACAATTTTTAAAAATATGTTCCTTATACTTCGATCGATTTTTTAACTTTTTGTGGGTACGAAATCGAGACGTAGACACAACAGATTTGACCCGAGCTTCTTTTATTTAGCACAGATGCTCCTCTGGAAAAACCCGGCATTTAAAACGCCGTTTTCGAACCATACCCAAACCACAAACTGTGCCATTAGTTCATGAGAAAAATGAAAACCAAATGATGGAATAATGGCATGACATACAGTTGCAATAGTCAAATGATAGGTTTCGAAGCTGCTCAGTCACATGATTATATCCAAGGTTATTCGAACTCTGACAAAAGTAAAAAGAATTCAGATGCGATCAAATACATTTCTTACTGTTCTTGGATAAACATCTTGTAGCAGCGTGACTTGAACAAATGCCTTTAGAATTTCTTCCATCCTATGCGTGAAAACTAAACATTATAGTGATTAGTGATTAGTTTGAGGGTGAAAATGCATAATTAGGCGATTGTTACTTGGAGTCTCCTTAAATAGTGTATATAGTGTAAAAAAATAATATATATATATATATATATATATATATATATATATATATATATATATATATATATATATATATATATATATATATATATATAAGAATGGAGTGTTTGTTTGTACATTCAATATTTTCGACCCATTTCAAGTTTTCTATCCGTTTTGGACCCTTCTGATGCCAAATCCGCCATTTTCGCGTTTGGTGTCTGTCTGTCCATCTGTCTGTCTGTCTGTCTGTATGTATGTTGTGCCCTATACACGTCCACACGGTTTAATATATTTTCATGGAAATTTGCATACAGTGAGTACTTATCTTCATTTAGTGAGTGGAATTGGTTGCGAAAGTCTGTCTGTCCGTCTTTCTATTCTATGTTCGATTTTGTGTTTGTGTGTTTGTGCAGGCATCACATGAATTTTATTCCAGATATTTGATTTCAATGTGTTTTATTTTATACATTACTTATTAGTTTAGTGAATGCAATATTAAACATTTCATTATTGTTATATTTAGTTGAGTTTCATGCTAAAACACCTGAGTAAGTATACTTAAATCAACCATAATTTAGTAGTTTTAGAAAAATTGGAATGTATATTGAATATTACGATTACTTCGATTGCTTTACCAGTACTGCTGAAAAAGTAATTGTTCTTCAAAGAATTATTTTTTTATGGAATTTCAGCTATAATATTTCATTTATTTCGAGTCTTATTTTTGTTCTTTGCGCAATGAAAACGATTTCCGAATATTTGGGACAGACGATATTTTTCAACGAACGGGAATGAACAAGATTCGTGCGAGCAGTGATATTTTCTGTTTCTTTCGCTCTGAATTAATTTCACATTTCTAAATTTTGTGCACTTTTAGTTGTAAGTTGTGGCAACTGTGCGAGATCAAGAGATAAAAATGAATCACAAACTAATATCTTTAGAACAATTTTTTTCGACATCTTTTCTTTTGTTTTATTTCGCTGTTTTCTGTTTTAAATATTTATTATTTTAATAAATGTGTTTTCCTTCTCATCACACGCAACACCACCACAAAGTATTCCACATAAAAACGGCAGGTAAGTCAGAATAAATGTTCAGTAAATTTTAAGTGTAGTTATGCTATTATTGAAAGAATGATGCCGTTATTGAAAGAATGATGCCGTTATTTAAAGAATAATGCCGTTATTGAAAGAATAATGCCGTTATTGAAAGAATAATGCCGTTATTGAAAGAATAATATCGTTATTGAAAGAATAATAATGTTTAAAAAATCCGAACTAGAACTTTTCAAACATTAAAAAATTCGTTTTCATAATGACAGGAGAAAATTGCAAAATTTCACTATGTGATACATACCGTATGCAAGAGTGCCACAAGTAAAAAAATATTGTTTTGTTGACTATGAGTGCGAGAGCACTCGCCGTAAATCGTAATTCTTATAAATTGAGTTGAACGTGAAAAGAACTTAAGGTGCCTGCCTACGTTCGGAAACCTTTTTTTTAAATATTTCAAAAATTGACTTGTTATGTGCATTATACTATCAAATACATCTGAAAACTATGAATAATATATAAAATAGCTATATATGTTTTTTTAGTTTTCATTTTTTGCTAAAAATAAACAAAAAATCTCAATAAATTAACAACTAAGCAAAACAACAAAACTCAAATTCAAATTAAGATATTCTATTTTTGTAAATTGTATTGTGTTATCAAAACCCTCTTCTGGGATATCTACCCATTTTATAACTGAAACTTTGTATTAAAAATATTTATGCAATTAAACCTTTCGACATAGAAAAAAAATCTTAAAAAATGATTACAACTCTATACTTATGTAATTAAAAAGCTAAAAAATAATGCATAAACAATTAAAATAAAGGTCGGTTACCTGAATTGAACCCTTTACAATATTCTACCAAAGTTTAAAATTATTTGAAGCATAATGTTTTGAGTTATGATGTTGTGCGGAAGAGCAAAATGTAAAAAAATCTGATTTTGAGAAAAAGCATAAAATAAAAAAAAACTTCTACACTTACACATTAGTTGAAAAACCTGACATTAAATAGCTCCTGATTTGTAAAGGTCACCTTTTTGATCATTGAAAACTGATGTTTTTTTCTTCCGAATGGCTTTTAAAAGTTTCCTGCGTTTCCTTGCAACAAGGGTGGAATGATTCTTCGAATCTCGAATACGCAAGCCGTCCAAGTGTCTATAGCCTTCTACTGTAAAACACCCAGGATTTGTCAAATTAAGCCTATTGAAAACATTTAGGCAACCTTTAAAACCATCGTTAAATTGAATTATGGCATCATAGGCTCCTAACTTGACAGTTTTGAGGCTGACAAACACCTCTATTGGCACTCGTTGCCAAATTACGCCATTGAAACACTCGTTGACGTTTTGAGTTTTGCCGTGGAGATATTTCTCTAATAAATCTTACTAAAAAAACTTAATTAAACAATTACTTAACCTTTTTTTTTTAATATTCAATGTGATCGAACAAATTTTAATATTCTATACTGGTTTTTCGTCCCACTTCCATTAGCAGAACACTACTTACGGTTTGAAAATCTGTCAACTTACTAATATCAAAAGTTCAGAAACTAGAGTTCTAGTAAGTTAGTTCTAAGTAGTTCTAGTAGTTCTAACTAGTTCTAAGTAAGATAGAAACAAAATTTAAACTGATTTAGAAAGCTAAGAAACTATACTTTCAAAGTTAGGCAAAATTTAAAAAAATCGTATTTTTCTCCACAAATGCGGTTTTATAGGTAGGCAGGCAGGCACCTTAAATGGAATTCCAATTCTCCCTCAAAGTCGTCTTTTGTAACAGTAATCTTAGTGTCACCTTTCGTCATTTTGTAGCTTTGTCATACCGCAAGGGTACGATGTATGTGAAATGTATTACATGAATGGATATGCATGTGTAGGATTTATGTCCAAAGTAAGTCGTAGAAATTATAAAGATGGCGAAAGGTAGTCAAATGCATATACACACACACACGCACGCACGCACGCACACACACACACACGCACGCACGCACGCACGCACGCACACACACACACACACACACACACACACACACACACACACACACACAGGGAGAGATAGAGATAGAGGGTAGACATTCTTTCAGCCTTGTCAAACTAACGTTAGACATAGTAAATCTTAAACAAACAACCCTCATATTAAGGTAGAACTGTAGAGCCTGGATTGTTCGATTTAATGTAGACCGAAGCATCCTCGATAAACTAGAAATTAGGACAATACGGGCGTAGTAACACAGATTAGTCTACACTAAATACAGAAAAAAATTTATTGAACTAGGAGTAGTTGGCGAGCAGGAGGTGGAGCCCCCTAGTTAGGATAAATACTAGGGGTTGCTCAGATAATTAAAACTCTACTAATAGAAGTAGACATTTTATGATACTGAATGGCCATGGTTGTATCTTTATAATCTCTTTAAGGTCATTCATTTTTCTTCACCATGTTTTTTATTTGAAAGTATGTATATGTTAGAAAACGTAGTGTTTGTGTTTCATGAAAATAAACTGGTGGTGAAACTTATTAAAATACTATTGAAATATTCTTTTTTAAGTGTTACATGCAATCTAGTAATCGTTACTGAAAATTGATTTTCAAAATTTATCAAGCAACAGTTGTTTGTGTATTGAAAACTCCAAATTTTTAAATTTATATCAAATTCTAAGGATTGGAGTTTCGATTCAAATGTTCCTTACTCTTATCTTCATATTCCAGAAGTTTAGCAAACTTTTCCGTCCGTGCTTGTTCCCGTCTTTCAATTTTCTGAACTTTGGACAGGGCACCCACAGTTAACATAAGCGCCATTGCTCTGTAGAAGTACGAAGACACCATTATGTACGAATCTGCTAAAAAAAGAAATAAATATTATTTTGAGAAATGCGCTCATGAATCAATAACAGATATACCTCATTAAGAGAAATTTTTCCCTATAGATTATTGCAATGATTTTAAACTGGTGTGGTGCAACAAAATGGCAATGATGGACATTTCGAATGATGAAATGGTTTGAATTATGTAAGACTTATTTCATTTCAATAGCTTAGTTTTGAACTTTTGGACAAGTTTGTACACCCAAATAATTTTAAGCAACATTCGAATTTTAAAAGTGTTAATAATTTAATGCATTATTTTTTATAACAAAGTATAAATAAACTGTACAAAGTATTAATGAAAATATGTAACCTCTTAGGAGCAAATAGGATAAGTAAGGACTGTTATTTTTGTGTCTTTTACATCACAACAGCCATTAGGTAGAAACACTTATTCTAAGGAGTGCCCGTTTAACAGCAATATAAAAGGGTTTTATTTATTGCTTTTCGCTGTTTCCACGCAGCGGTATTTAATTTTTTTCAACTCCTTATTGTTTTTATGCCATTTTTCACTTCGTTTGTTTTTTGGTCTGTGATATGAACTTAAATAGAAACTCTATCTCATTTCATGCATTTTTTTAGTGTTGATTTTACTATAATCTGACCCCAGCGAGTTTACAGTTGAGTCACGTAGTTTTGAACGAGTTTATTTCTTAAATTAGGTGTTCTGGAACATCGACAAAGCGCTTCGACTAGTGCGGAATTTAGTTCTTAGTTTCAAGTTCATGGGTCGGTGCTGAAAGCGATAGTTTTGATAATGAGTTTGTGGAAGGGTAAAACCATCCTCGGCGAAAACCATTCATGGTTTTGAATACGGCAGCCTTCTTCTCACGAGCTTTCATCGTTTCAAAAAATCGGCTGATCGAATGTGAACTACCTTCTTATTGAAGTCACGCTATAGTAGCGTTTCAATGATTGCTTCACGCAATCATCAAATGTCATTAAAAATGCACACACCAATGCCGCTTAATTTGTAGAACTGATATCAAAGTACTACTTTTAAGGGCTCTAGATTTCTAAAATCACCCAAATCGACTTTTTAATTTTGGATTAAGAATTCATTGACATCAAATTGTGTGGATAGTAACAGGAATTTTTCAATTGATATCATTTTTGACGGAATACTTCAAAAATATAATAGATAAGTTTAGTCTACTAAAAAGCGTTTACTCCTATCGAGACTTTCTGATATTCAAATGTTCACTGCGTATCTGGTTTTGATTGATTTCACTTGAAATGATTTTTGGATAATCTTTGAAATTTGTTGCATGTATATAAATTTATCATGTTCGCAAATTTTTAAAATTGTGTTTAAAATGTTACTTAGCCTATGCCTTTTTCGCAAAATTTTAGATGATTTTGTTAAATTTTTGTAGTTGAGCTACTCGTACCAAATGGAGTTAATTTGATTGATATGTGTACAAACTTTTCTATGAATTAAAAATGTGACAGTGCATGCAAAAGTGCAAAAGACTTATCAATGTTTGCGCTAATTTATCAAAAATTTTGACCACGTCTTGAGCAATAACTTTCAAGTGACTTAATATTTTTCGATCAAACTTTATGAATAGACTTTTTAGTAGAAAATAAAAAACCTATTCAAATTTCATAACAATGGTAAAAAATACAAAAGTTTATTTTAAAAGTTCACTGTCTCCTTAACTCGTTTTCTTTCGTAAAAATATCTTGCGTTTATTTCTGTTGAAGACCAGTTAGTCATTTCGATGGAAAAGCTTATACAGCTGATAAATTTGGCTCTGGAAGAGTTGTATATTTTCCCAGAAACTAATTTCTACTTTTTCTCTATGTGCGAACAATGAAATTCATGAGTATATGGACCAACTATGTGCGTTAAGGAAAAAATTCTCATGTGATTTTTTCAAAGCGTTACCCATGACCATTTAAAACGGATTCAACCAAGTTTTCACTTAAAATACTTAAAATATGTGAGAAAAACTGAAAAATATGTTGAGAGGAAACACAATATTGCTGAGGAAAAAATGCATCAAAAATAATTTTATCTCCCAGCGAAAAAAGCATCAAGTTTTCATTCAGGTGTCAGGTTGTCAGGTATTTTATCTCGTTTTCATTTTCTATCACTTCATTTAGTTTACGTAATTTGAAATTAAAAGGGAATCATTTCAAATCCAATATTATGACATTCAATTACTTTATATAAACATGAAAAAAAAATTCTTTTAATACAACGTGCAGCACATTAGCTCATTGAAGGTGATTGATGATCCACAATCATCCTTTCAATCAAAGTCAGGTCGTTGAAGCGTGAAGGGAGTGGAAGACATATTGCTATTTCTTTCTACTTTCTAAACGAAATGATAAGTTTTTTACGGGTACCTTATTGTTTCATAATTTCGACAAAACGTATGGTTAATTTCGTAACATTCCGTAAGATGGGTTCGGAGTGAAGCATAGTTAGGGCCGTTACAGAGTGGTGTGCAAATCTACCTGTCTGAAAAAAGTCTCCAACTTCAAATAAACATGTCCAGCCATGAGTTTTTGCGATATTATTAACTTAATCGTTACTTTACACACGTACGATGCGAAATGCGAAACATTTTCACATGATTAGAGACAGTTCAAACCTTGAAATAAAAATAAGCGACTGTGTCTTCCGATTCTTTACAAATCAGTTATGCCATCAAATTATGCGTGATCTATAATTCTAACACTCAGGATATTCTGCTAGGTGTACACTTCAGAAAAAATAGAGCCAGTAGGCTTGCAAATTTAGATAAACATACCGAACATGTATTGTTCCGATCATATTAATTTTATACTTATTCGATCTTTGTGGATTCGCTTTGTGATTGTAATAAAAGAACTAATGAATCTGTATATTTTGTTCTTAATTTATGTTAAAATATTCAAAAAGAATTCTTGAATTCTAGGGATATTATATTCAAGAGAAGGATGCCCACGGGACTTGAATTCATCCCAAGTGACTTTTAGAATTGAAAATCTCAAAAATACGGTAATTGGTAATTCGTTTAATTAACGTCGTACTAGAGCAACACAACGGGCTATTGACGACGGTCCGGGATTAATCCCTTAAGGGAAAGATCCGATGACAACACCCCGTAATTTTGAGCCACGGTCAGATGACGAGGCAACACTTGAGCTGGCATCCCACTCTCCAAACTTCCACACCAACTCAACGTGAGGACTTTCGGCCCCGACAGATTTAAGGTGCACCAGCCACCTCTACACCATACGCTTACAACCATCCATGCACTGACCCATATTCGAACCAGGAACCTTCCGATCTAGAGGCTAACACCTTAACCACTGACCGGTTGGTGGTTAATCTCTAAATACTGACCGCAGTAGCCCGGTTGGAAAAGTGACGGATTAGCAACCGGAGGGTTGCGAGTTGGAATCCAGCCAAATAACGTCGTGTATAAAGGGGGCTGGTGCACGTTAAATCTGTCATGTCCTCACGTTGGCGTGGTGGGGAAGTTTGGAGAGTGGGGTTCTCTAGCTCAGGGATGACCTCGTCATCTGACCGTCGTTCAAAATTGCGGGGGGTCAAATTACGTGGTATAAAATTACTTTACGTTTGGGTTTGGTCCCGGACCGTCGGTAACATCCCGCTGTGTTGCTCCAGTGCGACATTAATTACAATGCCTACCTACCAAAGATACATGCTGACTCTAGTTACATAAGACAAAACACGAGCTTCATAAATCAGATAGGTAAAATATGCTTTAATAGTCTGAAAGCAATAGAAAAAAGTCATGAAACACAATGCTCATTTAACGTTAATTAGGGAACCAGGAGTAAGAAGACTGGCATCTGACTTTGTTTTTTGAATACGAGTTTGATGAAGGGTTTATGAAATCGAATGCTTTTGAGAAGACGAGGTTTGCACATGGGCAACTCATGCCTCAAGAATGACCGTGACTGTATTGCCGAGAAGCGTAATGAGGAAGAAATTATCACTCCTGGTGGAGTTGTCTAGACTAAATATCACATTGTAAGCAAACTGTCTAGATCTTGATGAACGAGATATCTCGTCCATCAAGTACGAAAGAATCTGAAATCGAAAAAAACTGACCAGATCTTGATCTTGACATAATCAAAATATCGACAGTATGTTAATGACGAGAAATCTCGTCATAGTAAAATTGGTGATATTTGATGAACGAGACATCTCGTAGAAGTAACTTGGAGAGTTGAAAGATTCTAAAATTAGATGTTTGCATTTACACTTCCCAAAAAGAGGACATTAAGGAACTATGTAAGTAATGATCACAGAGATAACTTGTTTTTTCTGTACAACTATTAACTTCTCTGATGTTCATATACATCCACGTCAATTTCAATACTAAGTAATGTTGCCAAATTCAATGTGTTTGTACCAAATGTTATTTTCCATTACGCAGACTTAACAGACTCAATACCCCTTTTAAATGTTTTAAAATCGGGATATTTCTTTACTTAAAATTAATAGTATTTATTAAATTGTTTTCCTTGAAATAAAATCTAATCACACAAAACAAAAATCTATGATAAAAATGCAGCAAAAATATACACAAACACAGTTAAATGAAATATAAAACAAAACACTTAATTAAAGCATATTACTTATTGAATTGAAATTATTAAAAAAATATATCAATCTCTGAGGAAGAATTATGGTTTAAAAAGTCTCTTCTCAGAAAAATTGTTACATACATTCTTTTTTTAAAGATTTAAAAATATATTCTTTTTTAAAGATTTAAAAATATATTCTTTTTTAAAGGTTAGAAGGCATGAAATGTATTTAAAATTTGGGCTCCTGCAGGAACAAAATCTGGCTACGCTCCTGATTCTAACACAACATTCTTTGGATTACTAGTGAAACACACTAAGTCAAAAAACAGTTCGAAGAAAATGGCAGTAAGGTCATATTTGGCCAATCTGCGCCAAACACAAGACAACAACGAAGGACGAAAAAAAAAAGCAAAAGTTCATGGGAGGTTAAACAGAAGGGATGGCAGATCACTTGGGTATCTCAGGGTTGTGGTGCATATACACACCTAAAGAAAACATGCCCCTGAGAAAACCGAAAGGGGAAAATTCTACGCAGTATGTAAAACGCAATAAGTATGCAAAACACAATAAACTTGTTTCTTAAGACGACTCTAACCTCCATGGCAACGACTTTGTGGTAATCGCCAACCTATCACCACAGTCCGAGGTGAGATTTTTTACCGTACATTTATCAAGAAAAGTCGAGATGAGCTAAAAAGCAGACTGTATAAAGTACAGCTGAAATAAATCTGCTTCAACACCCTTCAACCGAAAACACTCAATAAAGCTTGACAACACCAGCTAATCCAGCGTAGGCCTCTTTTCCCGACAGCCACGTGCGATCAATCGATCTTGCGCCTCAAGTAGCCGATCCCACCGCCGCTGCAAGTACCCAAAGAACACCACCAGCACTTACCTGAGCGGAAGACAAGCAGCCGTGCCGATAACCCAGGTATCAGTGTGCCCTTCGACGGTTTCGCGACAGACATCTTCAGCCTGAAAATGAAACCGCCCCTGGCCCACACAATTATGCAAGAGGCAGCTTCGACTGGTATCCGAAGCACCTCAAACTGGTCGAGGGTAGTGGCGGGAAAGGAAAAAAAAGATCCCAGAGACACCAAATTAGAGCACTTGTGTTCTTATAGTACGCAGTTCTTGGAATTTTAATTGATGCTTGCGGTTTTTCTCAGCCATGATCTTCTGGTTCCGGAGGATCTTTTCCCACTCTGGGTTTGGCCTCGGGGTATAGGGCAGGATCTCGTTGCTGCTGTTCCCCTGAACGGAGGGTAATCCCCAACTGTGTGTTCATGGATTGTCATTATCTAATATAGGTTCCTGAATTTTTTTGTAATAATGGCTGACCGGTGTCGATGGAATTCTCACATTGACATTGGTGGGTGTTCTGCATCTTTGAACCTCGTTTATACAAAAATTGGCCTTAACCCTCACATCATCAAAGCATAACTTCTAACCAGTTTTGATCCTGACCATTGGTCTTTTTTAGAATTCTTTCAACCAATCAATGTGGTAATTTAGTTATGTGTTGTGATAAAAAAGGATTATTACATTACCCGGAAATCTCGTGAAGCTCATAGGGTTAAAATTCTGGATCACCAACCTTTTTTGAGTTGATTTCTTGTTTTTATTTATTGAATATTAGTTTAATTAAATAAATTTAATTTGTTTAGTTCAATTTTGTTTTAATATTTTGATACTTGTTTTCGTGAAAGCAAATCTTAATTGCAAAAAAATGAAATTAAAATTTGTTCTGTTTTTGTAGATCGTATTTTATTTCACAATCTTACAAGGTAGAATTCAGTATCAATTCCCTCGTGAAAATATTGAGTCAAATATGTAACGCTAAATTTGAAAGTGCTCTAAACAGAATTGTTGTCTGTTAAGAATACAAGTGGATTCGGTACGTTGAAAATTTCTTTGCTTTTATATTTAACACATACATTTATTTGAACATGTATAGTAAATTAGATAATGTTTGAATTTCACATTTGACTGCCATGCAGTAGGTCCAAGGTCCGAATCTCAGTTTGAAGCGCATGGATGTTACGATTGTCCCTGTTTGAAGTAACAAAAGCTTACTGTGGGGGCTCCCTCTTAAATAGTCGTCTATTTGTCCCTTGTAACGCCGCAGGCTGAAAAAACCGAGGGTTCGGCATCAGAAATGATAAAAGATTGTTTGGATTTTAAATAAATGCTTTGTTTTTAAGTATACGATGCTGAAAAGTTGAAAATGTAGCAATTTTTTAAAATTAATCTCTATAATGAAATTTCCTACAAACTGATCACACGTTTGTAAACTTTATTTTTCAAATTCTAATGGTCGCTAAAGCACTAAGTATCGGATTTTGGTTGATTCATTTCAATTTTGCATAAAAAAAATCTAAATGTATATACATCATCTAAAATTTTGCAGAAAATGCGACTAACTTTCAACATTTGTAATGTAAAGCGTATGATAAAAGTAATAGTGTCACAAAAAAATAATTTCATGCGGTTTCACCCATATTAAAAACGTTTTCTTTTGACTTTCATAAACACTCGAAAAAATGGAATAAGAGAAACAGCTAAGCACGCGTTCTTAAGGGAGACCCGAACCCCAAATTTCGAAAACAAAAATTTCAAAAAGTGTTTTTTGCTTTATTGGATAAAACGATGCATCAGATATTCAAGAACAAATGAAAAAAATTTCAGTCGAAGGAAATTGCTACAAGCTGCTTTTTAACTTTTATTTGACCTTCCAACTGCATAATCGACTGCCAACCATTGGCTTCAGTTTCCATGAAAACCTCCATTTATGCAACATTATATCATAGTGTATCTACCGATGATTATTCCAAACATTTTAAATACCCTTAAAGTGTAGACTCCTGGTTTTTCTATCAATCGGCGAAAGCTAAATGACAAAATCCAGGTCCTCATGTAAAACATGTGGTGACGCCATTAAAGGAAACACATAGAAAAAATAGAGCTAAATTTCTTCGCATGCGTATCACTACAAAAACGGCTCGTTTACAGAAAAAAATAGCTGTAGAAAACAGGAGTGGTTTATTTTAAAATAGTACAGATCCAATAAATAATTTTTTTTCAGTTTATTAAACAAGAAATGTATAATTTTTCAGTGAATTATCACAAATCACTCAGTTGTCATCAAAGATAAAACTGGGTTTAAAAAATATATACGAGTTTACGGTAAAAACTCTTGTTTTGATAAGAGTCTTAATGTAATAGAAATTACTAAAAAAAATAGCACTTACAAAAAGTAAGTTGTTTTCGTTAACTTCTGTTGTATTTTGTACTTAAAATGCGATTATCTCAAAATCAGTTTTTTGAAATTTTGCCAAAGTTCAAAGTACTAGGCTTTGTGATATATGCACTTAGAGTTAAGCCGTTAACATTTTTTAGGTCTTGCATAACTGTGTAACAGACACAAGGTAAGCTTTTTTTATAACTAGTTCAGAAAAATTTATAAAATTTAATAAACATAAAAATTTGGAAATTTTTATAGAAATGTAACGTATTATGAGTAAAATATTTTTTTTTATGAAAACTCGTAAATAAATTTTAGAAAAGGTTTTTTGCATATGCTATAACGGTATTGTAGAAATTTATTTCATACAAAAATATTGAATATTTACATAGGAGTAGGGCTTATAACAAGTGTGTATTTCGACTTAAAAAACATATTAAAATCGTAAAATAAAATATAATTGAAAATAAAAACAATTATTTTTTATGGATTTAAAATATGTGCTAATTTATTACTAAACAATTGGTAATGTAAAATGAATAATAAGAATTTCGGGTTTTTCCTTACGGGTCTCCCTTAAACCTTTTCCGAAATTAATCTATATATATAATTCTCTTACGTGGCACGCAAAAAAGACGTTATTTGTAATCGCGTTTTGGCAACACTGTACGATGTTTGTTTATCGCGAAGTCTCGCGCATCGATTGAATTTATAGCGTTATCGGGTGAAATTTTATTGAAAAAAAAAAGGAAATTTTAATGAGCTGTTGCAGTTAGTTTATAATAGAAATCAAATAAAGCGGAGGATCTTTTCAGGGCCATTTAAAAAACGGTCCTTTTCAGGGCCAACAATTATAGTTCAACAAGACGCTTGCACTACAACTTTCGGCAACAAACTCAATGAAAAAGTGTGGGTCGTTTGAGTGCTGGGAAAATGTACACACAAACATGCTGGGTATTCAATTTCCAAAGCAACGCTCACATTTCGAGTCAAAATTTGCACAAAGTTTTCATTTGAATTCTGATTTTAGAGATACTGTATATATTTTTTCTGTAATACAGCAAATTTAGATTTGAAAAGCATTTTTTTGGTAACATATTTTGTAAACAATCCCTTCTGCTAGGACACATGTCTTCATTGAGGCGAGCGAAGCGAGCATAGGTTCGCGCAGCGAAGCAATCGTCCGGGGGTTGGCGAGCGTTAGCGAGCAGGGGGCAGGCCCCCTAGTTTTATTTATATGAGCAGTTAGATATATCCATTTGAATTTTCCTGCACGAAAATATTCCCAATTGACCTCTAACTTTTTCTCATCCATCTCTCGCTTTACATGAGTCAACTTTATTAGCTTTCCATAACGCTGAAATTTGAGTGACATTTGAGGAAATGTCCCGCTTTTTCTTTTTCTGCAACCATTCCTGTAGCTTCCTAAATTTTGAGAACTTCAATATTAAAGAACCATTTGAGTCGAAAACAATACTAACGCTCAGCTGATGTGTTAAAATTTAAAGCGATCTAGAAAATTTTCAGCAAAATTGTAGTGTAGAAATGATTTGAGAACTAATTGATAAACGAAATGTTGTGCCAGTTAGTCACAATAAAAAGGGTAACTCTGCTTTGTGCGGTTTATTTTCTGATTTCAGACGACATGATTTAAAACGATGCGGTTCACAAGTGAGAAAAAAATTCCCCGTAACGTTAAAAATTTCGCTGAACTGCTTAGAAATAACAAATACAACTATACTGCTGGCCACCGTAAATGCAACACCCTGAAGGAAGCATGCAAATAATATGAAATTTACAACATGCATTAGCGGAGGTGAGATTTGCAAATGATTAGAATTTCAGCGCAGACGCACATCACGCGCGCCTGTGGCGCCACTTCAAAGCGCTATTTAAGGCTTGGAGATTTCGACGATTTCAAGTACGGCAATTGTGTTTTTCTTGTGGTTTAAAAAAAAAAAACCGATCAATTATGCCTCGTAGAAAACAGCGATCATCTTTTGATCAAGTATCCGAGTTCGACAGAGGAAGGATAGTGGCCTACCGAGATTGTGGATTATCTTTCAGGAAAATCGGTAGTCGTGTTGGACGAAACCAAACAACTGTAATGCGGATATGTGATCGTTGGATGCAGGAGGGTACGACGGACCGACGTGTTCGATCGCATCCACTTCAGTGCACCACTTCACGTGATGACAGGCATATTGTGCGTATGGCAGTGACGGCAGTGCGTACAGCAGTGATCTCCAACAATGGCGACTACTATGGCTACTGATTTTGGCAGGAACCACACTTCACAGAAGTCTATAAATTTAATCATTTGATACTTGGGCAACATGTTATCTACAAAATAAATTTTGTTGTGATATCTCTTGTCTTTCTTGATGTTGTAATTTGGGTGGCCAGTGGTGTATTTATAAAATGTTAAATTTTATTCTGCTCTGAAAATATATGCCGACCAACCGGTATAGTGGTTAAGGTGTTAGCCTCTAGATCGGAAGGTTCCTGGTTCGAATCCGGGTTCGGGCATGGATGTTTGTAAACGTATGGTGTAGAGGCGGCTGGTGCACCTTAAATCTGTCGTGGTCGAAAGACTACACGTTGGGTTGGCGTGGAAGTTTGGAGAGTGGGGTGCCAGCTCAGGTGTTGCTTCGTCATCTGACCGTGGTTCAAAATTACGAGGTGTTGTCCTTGGGTCTTTCCCTTCAGGGACTGATCCCGGACCGTCGTCAATAGCCCGTTGTGTTGCTCTAGTACGACGTTAACTAAAAATTACCATCTATTACCTGAAAATATACTCTATAACAAAAAAAAATCGACGCACCAAGAAGGAATCATCCGATTGCTTTGAAATTTCCCATGCAAAAATGTTTTGACCAAATATGCAAATGATTAAAATTTGGTGTCCAATTAATGAAAAGTGCGATCTCCAGAGCATCCAGCAGATGTATAGTATAAGGAGTTGTTATTGAACTGTTGTTAAAAATTTCTGCTTCATTTCGATTTAGGTTACCTTTCAACGACTGAAAAAATGCGTCGCCGCAGGATTCGAGCTCATTACGAGCAACTTTCAGAGTTTGAAAGAGGTCGTATCATTGGATTAAAAGAGGCAGGTTGGGCAAATCGGAGAATCGCTCGTCATGTGAGTCGAAGCAATGCGGCGATTAGAAGATGCTGGCAAGAGTGGGTGGACAATGGCATATTTCAGTGACATGATGGTAACGGTCGACGTAGGGTCACAACAGATCGCGACGACAGAGTGATTGTCAGATCAGCTGTCACAGCGCCTGATTCATCGCTATCAACCATCAGTCGTGCGACCCACACACGAGTGTCCACCATGACCATTCACAGGCGGCTGAGAGAGCGAAGTCTACGCTCGTACCGACCGTTACGCCACCTGCCACTCACGCCTGCACACTGTCGAGCCATAATACAGTGGTGCTTGGCTCGATCAGGCTGGAATTATGCTGACTGGAGACGTATAGTCTTTAGCGACAAATCCCGCTTCCAATTGTGTCCTGACGATCATCGAAGACGGGTCTGGAAACGCCCAGGGCAGCGTGCCGATCCTGCTTTCTCTATTGCACGCCACACGGGCCCTCAACAAGGAGTTATGGTGTGGGGTGCCATTTCCCTTGATAGCCGGACCCCTTCGGTCGTCATTAGAGGTACCCTTACTGCACAGCGGTACGTTGACGACATTCTGAGACCTGTTTTACTACCGTTCCTTTCGCAGTACCCTGGGCCTATTTTTCAGTAAGACAATGCCAGACCACATACGGCACGTGTTGCTATGAACTGTCTTCAAGCTTGTCAAACACTTCCTTGGCCAGTCAGATCATCAAATCTCTCTCCCATCGAGCATGTCTGGGATATGATGGGAAGGCGACTGCATCCGGTAGGGAATGTTGATGACGTAGTCCGACAATTGGAGCAAATTTGGCAAGAAATACCACAGGAGACCATCCGGGAGCTATGCCACGCTGTTTGGCAGCTGGCATCCAGGCTAGAGGCGGGTCAACACCTTATTGAGTTCATTACTGTAACTCTGAAATAAATCATTCAATTGTTCTGAAATTTTAATCATTTTCTATTCTGTACATCATTTTCCTATCCACCAATTTTTGTCTCCATCGGACAACTCCTTCTTGGTGCATTACATTATGCATGTGTAGTTGAGGCTTTACATTTGTTGTTAAATTATACTGAATGAAACAACTAAACTTATTTTGAACCTTACAAATATATATATCCTCAATTTGGGCTCATTCTCAACTACTTGGAAATGAAAAAATAGGTTATAATAAATTGTTAAATGTTATAAAGTCTATACTGCTAGGAAAATTCCAGCAACATATACAAGTTTAATTTTGTTATCACAGTAGCAAATATAATTATTAAAATACATCACTGAGAAGAAAATGAGAAACGAAAATAATTTTTATTTAAAATCGTTTTTACAATTCAGCAGTTTTGAGGGACAGCATCTCATTTAGAAGATATCTATTTTATTTTCTGACCCATAGTTATTAAAAAAAATTACTGAACAGAATGAAATATATGTTCTCAAGTTTTTGAATCTCGCTGTATAAATAGTTCAAAAACGGATGAATCTTTATGTTTTAATGTGGGATGACGGATTTTAAGGTGAGAATTTAATCAGAAAGTAAAATATTTGAAGCACATGGAGGGGTAATTTATTTGGCTACAATGTACTCTGATAGAGAACACTGCTCACTTTGAATAATAATCTTTTAACCAATTCTGAATGTTTCTCAATTCAAAATTTCTTGCATCTCTGACTGAAGGAGGATCTTGAGGATTGTCCTCTCTGAAACAGAAAGTATGCTGTTAGACATTCATGATATACTTCATTTTCAATCATAACGCAATTTAGAAGTTAATGTATATACATCATTTTCACAAATTGCGGAGCAATTATGAAGATGAGCGAATTTGCCAAATATTTTGAATTGCCTTCCTATTTCATTGTGACTATTCTCCGGATTGTGACTATCTGGAAGGATTTATATACCTATTTTAGAATAAATGTATCAAGTCGGGCCTTTTCGTTGGCCGGGCGTGAACCTAATAACATATCGCACCCCAGCAAGAAAAGTGACACAACTCAAAATTACAGTATTCGAGAAACATCAACTTAAGGATACTATGAAACTTATATTGAAATAGTATAAGCTTCTTTTAAATTTTAGGTAAGTATTTATGGTGGTAACTTCTATTATATTCTATAGAATAGTAATATAACACGCTGGGGCACCTCATACATATTTTTCAATGACATAACATCAAAATTTTTATTTTTTGAGTTGTCTCACTTTTCTCTCCAGGGTGCTATATGTATTTATGGGACAAGGCGAAAAGATCATTCACACTCAAGATCCTGCACCTATTAATACTAGGGAAGAATGTCGACATATGGAATAAGTACTAGGTCGAGTTGCTACACTTTTTGGGAATAGAGGAGGTCTTACACGATACTAGATAGGTAACCCATGACTTCAGTGTGTTCTGTTAATAAATCAGCTTCTTAAATCGCAATATTAAGATCCATGATTTCTTTGGTTTAATACGACATATATACATTACGAATTTGTACTGCACTGCAGTTTCACTTCATGGGGTTTGGGTTAGTTAATAAACCATATAATTTAGAAATTATTTATTAAAGTAACGCATTTTTTCTTTTGCGACATTTGAAAAAGCTGGGTCATTTAAAAAAAAATATTAAGTCTTCGGCGACCTGACGAAAACGAATAATTAACACTTATTGAACAGGCTTCTATTTCCATGATCGACTTCGCAGAAAATATTCCCTTTCCTTCTATAATGGAAATTTAGTTCGAAAAATAGTACCTACATTTTTCGAGGCGCATCTTCACTTCTTAGTGCAAGCTAAAGTTAATTATCAAAGCTTGAACGTGGAAGCCAGACGGATAGGATATCAATTTCCAAAGTTGTCCAACAACATTCAACATTATACGATTCACTGTATCATGTTTGCATGTGGTAAAACTAGAAATCAATTCTTTTCCGATACGATACTTAAAACTGCTCCTTATACAAACGCGATTTTATATTTGACTTCATTTACCTGAGATCAAGATGATGTGCTCCACCTTCCACTAAAACTGACACAACGGTATCCGAAATATTCTTTAAAATCTGTAATGATACATATTAGCATTATATCTCAATTTTCTTCAATTGCTATTACATGCATTGAAATAAGTGACATAGTAAAAATGTATTTAGATTCTCTCAATAAGTATAATATTACTTATAAATGGCATTTTTGTGAGAATACGAGATGAGTAATGATGTTGATCTTCTGAGGGATCGAGGGAAATTAATATTAAAGTACTATGTTTGTAAATTGATATCGATAAGTCGGGTAGTGTTTTTTTCTTCAATGATAATAGGTATACTTATATATGATGGACAGAATAAGAAAAATTAAAACTATAAGTGATCACTGAAATTCTCAAGTTTAGATACGGAGTAGTTCTTTTACAGATTTTTAGTATCTTGCTTTTAGTTAGAAATCTGAGAGATTTATTTACTAAGAAGTTAAAGTTTGCACGAAAGTATAACATCAACATCTACAAATCTATCTGTATTTAGATCCCTGGTGACCCAGGTATCCAAGTTTAAATACCTCCCCCTAAACTACGTGCATTTAAAAACTAATACAGACCGGTTAACTGTTGAAAAGTGTTGTGATTAGGGAAATAAATTATGTCTCTATAAGATAAATAAAATTATCATAAAATGTTCCAATGGGGGACTTCCCTGCTATTTTCATTTTAATGGAAAGCAATACAGGCCTGTTATTTTTTTGAAAACTGTAAATGTGTGTATATGATGATTAGGAAAAGATAATGTTTAACATTTATACTATAAAGGAAAATTATCATAAAATGTTCCAATCAAGATTTTAGCTCACTTTAAATTGTGTCTTAAATGTTTTAACTTTATAATATGATAAATAAACACTGGTTGATTTTCTCAGTAACAAATACAAATTTTGTGGTAGTAATTTAATAAAAACACTTTTGCAACAAATATACGCTGCATTACAAGGAATGAAAATAATTATAATTTGTTATTAAAAATACAAAATTAAATTTATTTGACTGTATTCGAGGAAAATTAGATTTTTCTTCATGAAGAGAACTTTTATCTGGTAAACTGTTCATGCCATTCAAACGGTCGTTAATTCTTATTGTGTATTCGCGGCGGTATATATTGATTCAATAGCTGACACAAATTTTAAAGAACTTAAGAGCTAAAACATCACGTTCTTGCACTTTGATTGTTTCTAAACCCAATATAACAATCAATAGCCGACTAATCGGTCTAGTGGCCAGGGTGATGGCTTCGGGATTGAAAAGTTCCTGGTTCGAATTCGGTGATAAAGGCATGCAAGTTTATTCGTCTAGAATGAATATGTTGCCTCTCTATAAGCGAGCTGTACGGATATAAAAAAAGTGAATCCATCTCCATGGTAGTGCTAAATTGCTCACAAATACGCCAATGTAGTGCCATAATGATTGATATCAATTGTTAAAAAATTGGTAAATAAAGGGCTATGTGATATGTTAAGACAGGGTTTTTCAATATAATGTATCGGAGAAAAACAAATAATCCCGGACAAGAACTAATTTGATTTCCTTCCTGTTTATGACCATGTTAGCCTCAAATTTTTAATATATAAGTAATATGCTGAAGTATTGAATTCAAATAGCTTTCCAAGTTTTAGAGATAGAGGTTACCAAACGACACTGTCTCTCTATGTATTCTGTAAAAAATAAAACACTTCCTATCGAAAGTTACATAATGTTTTTATTCATTACATAACTTCAAAACATTAATTTTTCTCGTTCACAGAATTTTCAAAACACTGATGAATCTTGAAAATGTCGCACTTAAAAATAATATATTTTAATTTAATGAAATGACTATGCTCTAAAAAGGTGATTCTCATTAAAATAGCAATAAATAAGTTCTTACTGGGCTATAGAATGCAAGAAATCACGACGAGACAACTCCGAACATTGGATTATTCATTTATAAACATTCATGCAAGGAAGTCATTTGAATATTTAAATACTCAATAAGCTGCAACCAGCTGTGAGTGATGGCTCATAATATCCGTTCCTTTAGAATGTGAACCGTCGGAATTCCTTGGATCTTTTTTGGGTGTGTTAGAAAATCGGCTTATAGCATTTTTGTTGGTGGTTTGACGTAAAAAAACCACGGGTTGTCTCTCATAGCTCAAAAGAGTTACTCGCAATGAACATCGAACTAATCTAACTTCAAAGTAGTTCCAGGCTAAGCTATGTAGTCATATTGGGAAGAAATTAATTGCTGATAGATGAAAAATACATTTTAATGATTTCAACGTGATATTCCTTTATTGCTTGGGTTTATTTTGTTTTAAAAGTTTTATCTCATTTTAAGATTGAGCGGATAATTATTTAAAGTGCTTTGTTCATTGACTAATATGGTTTAATGTACCAATAATTCTTGGGTGATGTGGTGATAATATTTCTACGATGGAACGCGTTTGCTGTACGTATTATGTAAGTGATACCACTTATGGCTTGTAAATACGATTTTTGCATTCCTCCAATAAAATTTCCAAAATGAATTCCGATATGATATATAAGAGCCGATTGTGTGTGGCCGCCAATCAGATTAAACCTCAAACGTCACCAAAACGATGATTAAACTACATTTTAAGGTAAACCGAATTCGAGAACATTTGGATAGCGAAAATAAAATCTACCTTTTCTAAATGGTTTGTTTACAATGAAAATTCCTCCGTATAAGCAACTAATATTTAACGAAAACATTGAATAATCGACTTTAGGTGGTGTCACCCATATTGATGTCACACTAAAGATAAATAGCTTATGTTTTAATTCAGTAGCGAAATCTTGCTTTTTTATGTCATGAAAGTGGAAATAGATATTTTGATCCATCCATTTTGTTCCACCATTCACCACCAATGGTCAAATATCTTCACAAAGCTTAACCTTTTGATTACATCTATAGATATAATTAGCATGAGATTCTTTGCGATTCTTATAGCTTTCAAGGTACAACTGATGTTTTTAGACAACTGGCCTGTCTAAATCCTTTCTTGACACGATCATGGTTCAAATGCTGTACCGGCCGTAATCTAAAGGTTAAAACGGTGATCGAAGCAAACATAATTTGAACAATAACATCAACGTTAAATAATGTCCATAAGTATGTATCATAACATGCAAGTGTTAGTAAAAAAATAGTTTTCATGAAAATATACGTGGAAGTTAATGTATAGTCAGTCTTACTCCTCCAACTGCCCAAGGGTCTAAATTTCCATTGCTGAAGACAATGTTAGTTGCCGAAGAAATATCTAGAAATGAAAAAAAACCAGAAATATTATCGGTAATGGTAAATGAAATTCAATAAGAGATATTAAAGAAGTTTTACTATTTATAAAATTTATTTTGATGTAATTTGTATATTAGTAGCTTTTTTAGATAAAGTGTTTGTTTTTCCTTTAATTACGCTTGTAACTATTTTTGTTCAATAACAAAACTATTTAAGTCATGGGGTTTATTCCATGTCATATCGATTCTGCGCACGAAACAACTTCCTCCAACTATTTTGTTTGTAAGTAACATATAAAGAAACATGAAATTTTAGCCACCTACTTAGCATAGTTTTTTAATTTATATTAACTTAAAGTTTGAAAATCGGACAATTTTATAATTCCAGACTCGTTAAAACGCCTGTATCTTTTACCCCAATTGTTAAATCTGATACAAATAGGGCTTATTTTGTAGCTAAAATGTATCCCCTTACACAATCTTGAGAATAACCTTTTAAGTTAAAGGCCCTTCAATTTGACCATTGACCTTGAATTTTTTAAAACGTGAATATTATATGCCATACAGTTATATGTTTTAGGCACACACATAATTTGTCCCTTTTTTAGCAGGCATGGGTTCATGATGAAAATAGTTCAAATAACTACAATAATGTAAACAATATCTTTTTACGCCTTTGCCTTGACCTAATTGTCCCATCATGCTCAAATAGAAATATTTCTGAAGAGAAATGTTCGTTTTTTATGACTCATCCCATGATTCATTGAGTGATATTTTAATTTCAAGAAAATTTAATTTGATTTTGAAAAACCTTAATTTTTTTGTGTAAACAAACTTTGTAAACTCCGAAGTTAGAAAACTCCATCCCGTTCATAGGAAAATGACCGTACCAAATTTAGCTACTTTCAGTCATGAATTTTCGAAATTCTGAATTGTGACAACCGAGTAAAAGAACAAGCGCCACGATTGCTCTCTCGAAGTAGGTTGGAGCCCCAGTTGAGTCTTTCTTCTAAGAAAATATTAGGGTTTTCGACCATTATATTTGTGCAATCCAACGATAGGTAACCTCATGAACTGTATTGGCTTCATAGGATATCCCGTTGTTTTCTTCATACTATTGATAAATACAATGATGCTGGTATTCGCTAAAGAAACGTTAGAGCAGAGTAATTGCATAATACCTTTGCCCCAAAAGAGGACATCCAGTTGATCTTTCCTTGGTAGCACTTTATAGGTCTCGTAGCAATATTTCTCTCTCTTTGGGCTATCGAAAATCAAGTATGGGAACATATCTTTCTCGCCTGTTGTAGATGCTTCCAGGTTGATTTCTGTGCAAGCCTTTACACGCGTGAAACGAAATTTTATTTTAAAAGAGCAATTTACACTGGCAAACTACACACTATGAAGATATATTAAAAATAAAATTCAATTCCAATTTCCAAAAATCCAATACAAAATTTTTATAGGAATGGTTAAAAATACATTTAAGAACCAATTGTTCTAAGAAACAATTCCAAATTAGCTATACTACTTTAAAAAACGTTTTAATTATCAAATTTACAAACTTCTATGTTATAAAAATGAGTATAAACTAGGGTGAGTGCTTTTACAATAGGGTAGTAAAGTTGGCTCTTACCTTTAAATAAATGGAAGTAGTTTTTAAATTTTTATTGAACCTCTTTTGCCCTCTACCGAACGTTAAATAATGACGAAATGGGCTAAAAATGGCGAAGGGACTCTGTAACACGATTTTTAAAAGAATACGGTTTTAATTTGCTTCTGTGAAACATATTGATTATGTATTTCTAATAAATACTATATTTTAGAGAATGAAAAAAGCTTGTCTATCATTTTGTTTGAGTTAATCATGTCCTTCATACCCACAAGATCGGAATAATTATATCAGACGTTAAGAATTATATTACATGGCCTGATATTTTTGCAAACGACCAGCTTTCAACATACCCACTTGGAATCATTGCTACTGCTGCAAACTCTTGAGACACGAACCAAACGTCCTTACACCTTTTACAAGTTAATTTTGAGAGCAATACGATTGAATTGAAAATGAGTCTCTAGCAGGGAGCTTTGTTTAGCAAACCATTAAAAGAAAAATTAGTTATTACAAAACTGTGACTACGAGGCATCAATATAATACCCTATTAATGACACCACTGTATACTTCTATCTTCAATTTTATCCACACCAGAAGGTGCTTTAAAGTATTATTTGCTTGTTAAACACGAACTAACGTACCAACATTCTGGCGAAGAATCTAGTATTCGTGAGGCATTATAAGTTGCGATTAAAAATACAGAAAAAAAGTGTAGATAAAAGCTTCCACGGAGAGAAGATGAGTGTTGCAAAGGATACGTCTGTGCCGTGACACATAACACAAATAGAGCTTTTAAGATATTTATAAAGTTAAACTTACTATAGATAACGTTTCCACAAAGAAAAAAGAGGTACAAAGCAAAAATATTTAAACTTAAGTTTCTGTATCACCGTAAGCAGTAGATATACACCTAACCTTAACCTTAGAATCTCAATGGACTCTAAAATGTGTGGTCCTAGTAAGGAAAAGTGTTTAAAAAACATAATATTCCGAGAACAAAACGTAAGAACGGTTATATGAGCAAATATAAAGAAAATTTAGAAAACAACAGAAATTCATGTTTATTCAGTGCCTTTCTGTACAGAAGTTGTTCTCATGCAATTCAATTTTGTGACCGAAAATTTTGTAATTTAGTGTTTAAAACCTACGTTTAGAAATATAGCTAATATAGAATTGTTGTTCAGCTCAGTATGTTTTTAAATGTCTACTTTTCCATTCCTACCAAAATTAGGTTAAAATTATTATTTATTATTGTTTTGTGAATTTAAAGATATATCTTAATGGCGTGTACTCGATTTTGGTAGCCACTGTAAAATTACATTTTTAATTCATTTTTTGTTTTATGGTCCTTGAATCACAAATTATTTTGATATCAGGCGCCATTTTAGAAAGACGAATGCTCATATCAGTGTACTGTTTCTGGACTTTAGCTTGGTTGTAGCATAATATGAAAATCCTGCCTTGCTGAAATATGCCGTTGTAAAAGAAAGTAAAACAAAGAAAGCTAGTTTTGACACGAAGGGGTATTTTTCGGCTAAATTTGTCCAGAAATCACTAAATGGCAGTTTTTTAAAATATATTTTTGGTTTAAATCAGTCATTTATAAAATCAATTAGATTTTCATAATAACTTAAGCTGTAGCCATTCCAAGCTCGTATTAATTTTGATAACTTTTCACGGAGCGCTTATTCACTATATGCAGAACACCAGTGTTCCGTGTAGTATGATTTGGGAAATGCTGGGCGATTATTGTATTCAGATATGGTATTTATGAATATTTTCTCAAACTGAGTCACATCACGATTATGGATAACACCAGGTTTTTCAGATATATATTCCGTTCTGAAAGAATGTCCTGTCATATCAATCAGTCATTGTATATTACATTAAGTGAGATACTTCATCTTGACTTTTGGCTTATATAAAGCTCAGTGTAATAGGCTGCCATCACGTATATTGTCGATTTCTCTGTCTTTCTTTAACGTTGCTTGAAATTGAACGGGATAAGAATAAACTGTCAATTTTAAGAAACAACAGAAACTTGTATAATTTTTTAACAATTAACAATTGGGACATTATTTATTACAGGACTCGTTGAAAATTATTTTCATTTTCAGTGGTCATTTACCGCTTATCTATTGAAAATAAAAATACAAAAATCAGCATCCTGGAAATGATTAAGAGTTTGGTCGAAATGAACGCTTTTTGCACTGGAATTGAAATTTTTTTAAACTATAACTACTTAATTTTCATGGTTAATACAATTTATCTAACTTATTAAGAGGGGGAAACAAGCTCAAAAACCTAAATGAAATAAACAATAAATTAAGTAATATAGCTAAATGAGAAAATTTCAGAAAGAATAACTGACTTCTCATTCATGTTTGAATTCTCATATTACATACCAATTATTTTTAGCAGTGGAATTCAATTTCCTTTTACAATTAAATAATTACACAAACTTGGCAAGGTATCGTTAGGTAATCCATTTAAAAGCTTCTCACAACTCACTTATGGAATGGAGCCTATAGATCTAAAACTACTGGTTCTACAGTATCTTACTTGGTAGTCCCAGGCTGTACTGTCGAAACCAAGGCCACAACCAGTTGGATCAGCGCAATAGATGTACTCTGCATAGATGTCAAAGCAATTGAGTGTTTGGGATGCATTGTAAAACAAAGCACTGGCTGCATACAGGCCATCCATTGCACGCGGTGCAGCCACCATACGTTGACACATAACCTGGAAAACAAAGCTCTGGAGTAGGTACCTGAATTATTGTGAGTATCAAACCGAGAACATGCACCAAGGCAGAGCGCTTAAAACTCGAACATCAGATTGGAAGTTGCAATATAGCAAATAAAATATTATTTGGTTGGTTGGAAGGTAGTTAATTAGCGTAACAGAACAGGCTATTGGCGATCGGTTTGAGATCAATCTTGAAGGGAATGATCCAAGGATAACGCGTTGTAATTTTGAACCATGGTCAGATGCCCAGGAGCATAAAGTGCTTAAAATTGCGACTTGCGTCGCAGAACAGCCTTTGCAGTACAATTTCCCCTTAATTTTATCAAAATTTTGGCCTTTTTTTCAATTATAAGTTACGATGTTCTGCAGTGCAAAGCGGGCTCCTTGCCATACGTTTATTTCTTCTCTAGCTACGGAACAACATCCCTTCACAGCCCCAAATGACCACAAACACTTTATAAATAACGCATCTTCTATGTCAATGACAAAATATTTAACTTCAAAAGTTATCGACAGAATTGCAAATTCTGAAATTATGCCTTGGTTTTAAATAAATTTAATTAATTAATTTTGATGTGTGTGTTTTATTATAAATATGTAATACATATTTAGCCGATAATCGTGTTTTATGTCTGTTTTTGATTTGACTGCAGTTTCAAAAATTCGAACAAAATACCTGCAAAGCAATTGCGATTGCTTAGAGTTGTGTTGCAGAACACTGAATATAATTCTGCACCTGTGGTCAGATGCTGATAATAACACCTGAGCTGACATCCCACTCTCCAAACTTTCACACCATGCCAAGGTGAGGACATTTGAGGCCACGACAGATTTAACGTGCACCAACCCACGTGTACATGACGCTCTTTGGCTGGATTGAGTTTCGAACTCGCAACCCTCTGGTTGCTAATCTGTTACTCATGGAATGGGCTACGAATGTTATCTCGAGCATCAACTTAAGAGAATGGGGTAAGCATGCTCGGTGATTTCGGTGTTATCATGTGACTCCTCGATAGGTGATACACGCATACTAGAATGACTGTACTGAGATGTTACGGATATATATTTGACTCAAGTGAAAGATTCCACAAAATCACCAAGATCTATAAAACTAGTACCATTTCATTTAGGTGTTAGTTTACATTCTGAGTTCCTAAATTGAATTGAATTTTTCGTTTCTGCATGTGTTCCAGCTTAATTAGAACATCATAACTATATTAAATTAATTACTCTGCTCACTTAATTGCTACTCATTTCGACTTATCGTTTTAAAAAACCAGAATAGAATAACTATCAAGCTAGTTGTGAAACGCTAATACGGTACAAAGTCCCAAATCCCGACGTTTTGATAACCGGCGTTTTTTGTTTTTCTCGCTTTTTTACATCTTTCCGACCATTTTAAAAGAACAAGGAGTTAAACCTGGACATAATTGATGAAACAACGCAAAATAACGGACATGTTTGGAATAAATACCACACGAAAATATTAGTATTGCAAGTAAAATTTGTTGCATTGTATTAAAAAGGTTTATTCCTTTTATTTTTTAAATAATTCCTATTTACACATCTGCTATTTTACTATTACAAACGCAAAATTCGCGGACGAGGTGGGGGAAATTAAGGTTTTTTTTGACAAAAAAATGCAAATAATTCGTAATCCGATAAAGTCCAAAATCCAGAATGGCCGAGGTCTGAAGGATTCCGGATTTTGGACTTTGTATGGTAGTAGATTTTGAATCACCGTGAAATTTCCGTCAGCACGAATGAATTTAACAATACATTATACTCAACATTATTTATTACTGCAGTTTTACTAAAATTAATTCTCATACGTCTACCTAAACTTCCATTATTTAATTTTTTTTTTCTTCTAAAAATTAGCTAAAAGTAACTATTTAAAATACAGAGTAACTAGATTATTTTCCTTATAGAATTTTTCTATAGTGGTACATTCACTATTAATACATATTTTGTTTCAATTCATGTTAGTAGGAATTGATAAAAGTTAATTTCGTATTGATATATATATATACCTTCACTGGAAAAGCTGGAAAATGTCCCATAAAAGAAGCAGGATAAGGATAATCCATCATGGCGGCCATAACGAAAGCATTACGAATCCACAACAATAAGTGTTCATAATCGTCCATTGAATTTAAGGGCTTGCAGAGATGAAAAGCCCTTGATATCTCTTGTAAACCTACGAAAATATAAAACCCACACGAAATGAATGTTTGTCATTGATCCCTATTTATAAGTGAAAATGAATATGTCATTAAAGCATAAAGTATTCGATCAGATTCATTCAATTTTACACCCGCAGAACAGAATATATGAGGGGTAATGATAAAATCGAAATTTCAAACCATAGAAACAGCACGTACATGCCACACACTAATTTTAGGACTTTATGTTTACTATTTATATTGTAATTTTATGTATGTATTTTTATTTTACTAGACTAAAATTGTGAACGCATTCTAGTGGAAGTACTATTTTGAGGGAACTAAAGTCATGTTATCCTATTTTTCTTTAGTTCCATTCAATTTTCTAAGTTTTAGTCTATCTTGTGAAAAACAATTCCTTCAGGTTCTAAAAGTCTATTGTATTTGCATGCATGTAAACTTCATTATTATTATTTAAAATGTTTATACAATTTGTGCGTGTGTATTGCGTTATAGATTTCTAACTAAGAAATCAAGTTTTAGTTTTATTCTTGAACGTTGAAGTTAAGTAATGGGCACAATGCTTACAAAAATAAATATTTTTTCATTACATTGGATTGAGCATTTTAGGCCTTTGTTGATACATTTTATAATATTCGAATCAATAAAGTTTCAGAAATAAATAGAAAGCGCTTTAGTGATTATTACTATGAATGTATATGTATTTCAGTATGTTAAAATTCCGTAAGTGTTCATTTTATGTCTTAAGATTCCGAAAGCTTTCAATTCAGTCTGTCCGATAAAAATTACTTCATGGTGTTAAAATAAAAATAAGAATTAAGCTATTTCCTAAAATTAATAATACTAAGTTCGAATATTTGAAGTCATTTTCACTTGTGAATGATAGTGATTTTCAATTAATTTACCAGTAACTAATAAAGTTTATTGCTAATGCAAAATGAAAATCATCTACTGGAATTTAGTTCCCTTCTACTTTAATATTCACAGACAATCATTATAAGCCAAGATAAGGATTTCAGGGATTAAAGCAATTTGCTTATTACTTCTCACTACATAAATAAAATTTCACATACCTGTACTACCCATGCCAGCCCATCTATCCAGTTGACGGAACCCTGCTCTAACTGTACCCTCACAGTTTGGAGAACTGTCTCGAAAATCCTGTAACATTCCAGTATTGTTGATAAAGCAGGCACATTTGACTCTCTAAACATTATGCTTTTAGGACATAAAATGCCCCATTCGTAACCAGGAATCATTTTGCATTGATGAATTAAATTTGAATTGATGCATTTAAATAACCAAAGGTAAAAAAAATCTTTTTTAATGATAATCGGTTCAACAAAAATATTCATTTTACTTTTCCCTTCAGTTCAATGAATAATGGAAGACAGTAGAAATAAATAAAGGTTTCTTTTTTTAATATTGTATGGTAGTAGGTAGTTAATTAACATCGCACTGGAGGTACATCGGGCTGTTGGCGACGGTCAGGGATCATTCCCGACGGGAATGATCCTAGGGCAATACTTTGTAATTTTGAACCGTGGTCAGATGAAGAGATCAATACTTGAGCTGGCATTCTACTCTCCAAACGTCTACTCCTAATACTGTATGGAATAGGATATAAAACATATTAACTGTACTAAATTGAAGTGAAGAATATTTTGGGAATATGTCTCAAATATATATGTGTCCTCATATCAATTTAATTAGAAAGAATCACAAAAAGCATGGTTAGGAAAGATGAAAGAAAGATATTATGTTTTTTATGTATTTAAAAAGAAACCTATAGAAAAGGAAGTATTACAATTTTATTATTGTGTATGCTTATATATACTTTTCATGATTTATTTTATATTATTATTTAAGATATTGCTTTTCACTTGGGGTGTTTGTTGTTTTCGAAAATGATTGCGTTTAATTTTTTTACTCCATTTAAGGCCCGGTGCAAACATCCGGTTTTCAACGTGCGGCGCCGCTGCCGCAACGCAAGTGCGGTCTGAGATACATTAGATCCAATGGAGCAGTGCACACATGCCTATGGCGACGCTGCTGCAACGCACGTCCAACTTGCTCGCAATTTGTACCGCAATTCCCTACTGCGCCGCAGCTTATCGAACACGCTTCTCCGGTCTGAAGTACCTTGTTTTCATAAATAAATGGAATATAAATAATAATTAATAAATGGTTGTATCCAGTAACGTCTATTTTGTCTCAAAATATACTTTTTTTTACACCAAGTAAGCGAAATAAACACGTTTTCTTCGATAGAATATTTATCTCAAATGGCGGGAAATGATTACTTGCGTCATTTCACAATTTTGTGTGCATAGTTGGGCTTCGGTGCCGCACGTTGAAAAACAGGATGTGTGCACCGGGCCTTAGAGGTTAAGCTACTTAATGAAATTACAAGGATATTAAATGATAATTAAGTGCGAAACCTATACCAATGCAGTCAATTTACCTAACATTTGTGCATCCTTTCTCCAGTTAAAAAATTAACTAGAAAACCCCAAAATTTATTCTTGCTTTTTATTCTTCAAAATTTGTAAAAATATAATTACTCTTCAAGCGTCAAATGACATCTTCTTTATAATATACAATTACACGGAACATGTAGGGAAAGTTTCACCTAGCATGTTGAAATAGTTTCTTAGAAAATGTACTCCGTAAGATGAAAAAAAAATGCTGATCTTACTTTAGTAACTGCCTCAAAGAAGACATTTCCGGTCATCTTTCCAGCCACCAAATACAGAGGTGCGCTTGCGGCGATGGCTCCATGTATGATGTTAGGATATTTAAATCTCATATACGCTGCCAACATGCCTCCATAGCTGAAAAATGAGATAAGTACACGTATTTTGGAGAAGGGATTTTTTTATGCAAGTGCAATAACAAGTGTTGATACAAGTAAATATACAAAACACACTCTGTACTGAAAAATTTCGAAACATTCCGAAGTAAGTGTTTTATCGGAATAGAATTTTGCATGTATGTTGCACTACATGAAGAGCTAAAGAAATGAACACACTGTCAAAATTAGATGACCCTTTCTTATTGTTGAATTACACAAGAAAAGTCATGAATTAGTGAACTGTAAGGCTCACTCTGACAGCGATACATGCAGTTACATGATGTGGCATGGCCTCAAATGAAACTGTGGCAAATTATACCAAGCGTTCTACAGCTTATGTTCCCGTCATTGTCTTGTGGCAGATGATTAAAGCATTCTTGTGAGGCTGAGACCCGACCACCATTTCGTTTTCAGTTTACTGCTGATATACACCACATCGCTTAAACTCCTTTCCTAGTGAAAGGGTGAAGGGAGCCATCCATTACGACATCCGATCCCTATAGTAGTGGTACAAGTATTAGTTGACAGCTCAGCAATACGTTCAGAAGATCCAATGACCGGTTGATTTGCCTTCATATCACATACCCATGGGGTTATCTACCAGCTCTGTGATAGCGTCCAGCCACACATGGCTCGCTTTTCCAAGAGTGCCTCCGTGATGTTGAAACCCTTCCTTGACCAGTGATGTACCCAGATCTGTCTTCCATTCAGAATATCTGGGATATGCTGGCCGTCAATTACACCTCTCCCGGAATACAAGGGATATGATGGACTGCTTGTAGTAATTGCTGTAGAATACTTTGCATAATTTGCCACAGGATACGCATCAGGATTCCTTTTGGCTATGCCCCGACGGATATCGACCCCTGAGGACATCACAACTCACTAATTTATGACATCTGATGCAATTCTACCATAATATAGAATCATTTACATTTGATATTGTGAAAATTTTTGTATCCCACAAAGTTCATCACACGAACTAAATTTCATTCAGATCAAACTCTGGTTTCATGGTGCTCCCAAATACACAGTCCAGTCACATTAATGTGACCACCACCTACTTTCGACGTCAACGTGAAATAACCAATCACAAAAGGCAGGTGGCAGCAAATTGCAGTGGAGTGTATATAAAGGTTGTCCTAGGGCATCGGAAAGCATTTCAATCGTTGGCGTAATGCAAAACGTAGCGATTTATCCGACGTCCAAAAGGGCATGATTATTGGGTTTCGGGCCAAAGATGGAAGCATTTCGGAAACGGCTAATTTTGTGAACTGTTCGCGTGCCGCCGTGGTAAAAGTATACCGTGCATGGCGAAATGGCACTGTCCAAAATCAGCGGCGTGGCACATGTGGTGCACCACGGGCTATAGATGACAGAGGCGAACGAAGGCTACGGAGATGCGTTCGGGCGATAGACGTGCAACTGACTGCCAAGATGAACCAAGAGTGTATCCTCAACAACGGTTCAGCGAACGTTGCTGCGCATGAGCCTCCGCAGCAGATGCCTGGTTAATGCACCTATGCTGACTGCTGTTCATCGGCGACGAAGGCTGGAATTTGCACGCCAGTACCGCAACTGGACGTCCACAGAGTGGCGACAGGTGGCTTTTTCCGGAGAATCACGTTTTATACTCCATCGGACAGATGGACGTTGGCGTATACGGCGTGAAACGTCTGAAAGCAAACACCCTGCAACAATTGCCGGAAGGATCCAGACTGGATGAGGGAGCATTATGGTTTGGGGAATGTTTTCCTGGCATTCACTGGGTGCAGAAACCTAATTGACTCTCTTCCTGCACGTCTCCCAGCGGTCTGCTCTGCCAACGGTGGTTATTCTGGCTTTTGACAGGTGGTCACATTAATGTGACTGGACTGTGTATTTTGGCGCAGGGCATTTAGCATTCTTTCTGCCATAGTTTGTTATACTGTTCTTTGAAAAAATGTACCAGAAAGATGACGTGAAAGAGAACATAATATCATTTATAAGAATAAAAATCTGTACCGAAATAATCCAACTTCAATTCCACCAACATTTTATGTAAATGTTAGGTTTGGTTAATAGCTCTAGATTATTCGTTGCTAAGCCAGAGCTAATTAGATTGGGTCGTATCACTACAAATAATGTATAAGTATTAACTGTCAATCATTTGCTATCATATGGGGCTTAAGTCTTGGGTATTTCAAGACACTAATTTTTTAAATAATAAAATAAAACAAAATATAGTAAACATGCAAGGCGTTCAAATTTGATTAAAGGTAGCTCAGTTGGTTCAATATCAATACAGAGCGTTGCGAGTTCGAAACTCTAACCAAAAAATAACCTTAATGTACATAGGAGCTGATGCACATTAAATCCATCCTGGGCTCAAATGTCCTCTCGTTGACATGGTGTGGAAGTTTGGAAAGTAGGGTGCTATTACAGGCGTTGACCTCGTCATCTGACTGTGGTTCAAAATTAACGAGTTGTTCTAGAATGTTTTTCTTCGGGATTAATTCAGGACCGGTGCTAATATCCCCTTTGTATTGCTCTAGTGCGACTTAAATTCAGCTACCTGCCTACCAAAAATATGCGAATGTTATCAGAATTTTCCAAAGATGAAGGCTTGATACAATAAAATATACGGTGTCTGGAGTACCAGGAAGGCAAAATTGTTTTGCATAAGTAAATTAATAAAGTCCAACCAAAATAAAATGTAACAAATTTATTAATTCTAAATTTGCCTCGTTAACAGCAGCAATATGAGTATAGGGATATCTAAAGAATATATATTTGAATCCACATTATGATCATACAGGTTTTGTGATATGTAGAAAAATTCAAATTAAGCCGCACAACGATTCAACACCAGTCCTGTGGTGCTAAATATCAGTAAAAGACCATTAAACTTTTTGTGCATGGGATAGGAGTACGCATGTGCAAGTTGATCAATGCATGGCTCCTTCAAGGTGAATGATCTATTTGCTTTTTGTTTATAACTTCATATTTTACTCCTGTGGTCTACCTTTAAAATCTCCTACTAATTCTGGGGTTTTATTGATGTAACTCAAGCTATTTATTTTGAAAATTAAGAACTAATTTCAAAATATCTCATTAAATAAAATCACCAGTTCCACTTTATAAAAAGTTTAGTAAAACCATGCAGTAAGGAAGTTGCTCAACCCGTTTAGTATTCGCATCATTCATCTTTCTCCACTGATATGCCAATTTTTTTTTATTTTGTTTATACAGTCAAGTAAAGGTCTTTCCCGATAAAAAATATTCAAAAAAATTTCGATTGCAATGTTTTGAAGCGTAGTTGCAAGATGCTACTGATATATATTTCTTTTTTCATCCCAGAGATCTAATTTAATTTACGATTATATAAATTTGTTAAGAGAACTCGAGGTTTTTTTTTATTGTTTTGCCTAGAGACAGCGTGGTAATAGTTGATAGCTTGAATGTTTCTATTGAAATTGATAAAGTAACTTTCTTTTGTGAAGCTTATCGTCTAGTGTTTTTACGCTTTTAAGAAACAATTCGGATAAACACAACATGTTATTCATCATTTTTTTTCACAGTAGCAAATTATCTATTTCAATTGACAACGGTAGGTAGGTATTAGTAGCAACACAACTGGCTATTGGTGACGGTCAAGGATCAACCCCAAAGGGAGAGACAATACCACGTAATTTGAACCACGCTTTTAAAGGTAGAAGTTTAAGTTTAGTTGCATACCCACTGCATTTCTTATAGTATAAAGAAAAAAAATAGTAGATTTTGAGCTAAGATTTTATTGTTCAACACGTAGAACAATGTAAATGAAAAATTTGCGCTTCTAAATTGTGTAACAAGATCTTCAATTAAAGAGAAACTAGCTCTTTAAACACTATTCAAACATTTTCCAATGAATAAATATGACCCTTACAAATTACTTATCTCCAATTAATTGCGAGATGTCTGAACATATTTAATCATGCCATATAATATTTAACACAGATCTCTGCAAGAGTAATTATCGAAACATTTCTATTCTATTTCTGTTCATATCAGAATCATTTTGTTATTCATTCATTATGTTATTTCCATTCAGCTCAGGACGTAAATTGTGTTTAATGATGGGAAAATTGCTAGTGTCTTGTCTTCTATGAAAAAAATCACCGTGCAATTACGTTTTTCATAGAATACGAGAGCCTTTTCTAGAGTAATGGGGTTATTCCTATTAGGAATCTCATGTGCTTGATATCCGGAAATATTTGAATCATTGAACCCTTTTATCTGTTTTTAAGAATCTCTAGAGGTCTATCATGTTTAAACCTATTTTGTCGTGGGTGACTTTCAAGTGAAAAATTCAATGAAAATTGGGCCATTTTTTCAATTATACGGGTCAATAAAAATCTTATATTTTAATGTATAATCAAATAACTTCCAAACAATTGCATTTTTTTTTTAAATTCTGTAAAATGGTTTTCTTGTAAATATTTTCAATCACACTCTTAAGAATAAATTCAATACAGAAATCGAAAAGTTTGACTTGTTTTTTTAGCTGCATATAAACAATTAACAATTCATGTATTTAGTATCAATTTAAGAACGTCAGCAATAGTCCCATTTTCTTCTTTTCCATACCAATGAAAAAATTTCATAAAACGGAAATATTTGAAAAAGTGATTCGTGTGTTTCTGTGTCGAAATTAGATTGATCAATTTATCTATTTAGCTAAAGTTAGGCAGGAAATTAGTTGAATTTACTTCGCACTGGAGCAACACAATAGTGTCTTGGCAACTTTCCGGGACCCAACCCGAAGGGAAAGTTCCAACGGCAACAACTCGTCATTTTGAGCCAAGGTGAAATAACTACACCACGTTACACGGAGCGTTGTCGTCCTGGAAGTAACATTCGTCCATTCCATAAAATTGCCAGAACGTAGGAAGAACCTGATTGTCCAAAATGTTCATGTAGGCGTCGGCGTTCAATTGACCAGGAACAACATGTAAAGGTCCCAGGCCATACAACGAAAAACACCTCCAAACAAGTAGTCGAATTTTCTGCAAATCCGCTGGCGTCCGCATTATCGTAGGGTAGTGTACATGGTAATTTGAAATTCCTTGACCAAATTTTAAAAAATGGTAGAGCGCACCAAATTAAACATTTTTTTATCTTTAAAAGTGTGACCGTAACTGTAGTTCGAAAGTACTAGAGAGCCCTGTATGGCACCGTTTGCGCATATTGTTCTTTTTTTTAACTTGATTCGCAACGCTGATTTCGTACGTGATGGAATTATAGGAAATCCGAGATGTCTGACTTGCATCTAACGGATATGGCTGCCAATGGATTCCTTACCTCTGGCAACCATTTTTCCAAGCGTTCACCAATAGTAAATCTTTGCAATATGAAGAGCCGTTTCGGTATTCGTCTATTGGGTTCACATATCAATCTTTGAGTAGCTCTACCGTTTCCATTAGAAGCTCCATACTTTAGATGCACGATTAGCACGAATTCACTTGGCGAAGGACGAAGTTAAAATAAGAATGATTTACAATCGCACCAAACAGGTAATCTAGTGCATACGCAACAGTTGTTAAAACATTCTTCTGACGAAAAAAAAAAAATTTATGCACTCTACCAACCATTAAAGATTGACCAAGGAATTTCAAATCACCGTGTATTTGAGTTTTTAAATCGGTTCTTAATTACCGACTACAAAAAATTCAAAATGTAACTATAATTATTTAAACCTTTTATAACTATAAAATAGCTACGAAAGTTTTGAGTTTAAAAACATATATATTGATGAAATAGCACATCATAAAATGATAATTGAAAATGTTTTCCATTAATGTAAAGGGTTAATTTCTCAGTGCATCCTCCGATTTTATGAAATTCATCCTTACAGCTATCTATAAACTGAATAAATAGAAAAAATGGTATTTTAAATAAAATTTAATCACGCATTAGACATAAATTTCGAGAATTCGTATAGATGTAAACTTGAATAGAATCGTAATTTGGGGAATAAAGAATTTAAGAGTATACATATGAAATCTCTTTAGACTTACCTCCCACCAAAGGCTATGACAGGTGCGTTCTCAGCTCGGAATACTGTTTTAAAGTTTTTAATAAAGAAAGCGTAGTCTGCCAATGCTTGTTCTACACTTAATAGTCCAATTGCCTCTCCTGTGAAACTGGCGTTTCCAAATGGTAGTGATTTTCCATAGTATCTCTGAAAGGTTAAAAAATGAAAAATTTCATTCCCATTGATAATCTGTTTCTATTTATTTCATATTTGTTTTTCTTGAATCATAGAAAGTTAGGTTTAATGATTTAAGAATCTGCTGAGTTAGAAATAAGGTCACATCATTCAAAGAAAGTAATTTCTCGGTAAGAAATAAAATAGGGTTTGAATATTACTTTAATTTTCTTTCACGTTTCTAAGTATATTCGTCTAGTTTTAATTTAACACAAAGATATTTTGTAAATCAAAAGTTTGCAAAAAAAATTACGGTGCTTAGAATTTCTTTTAAGAGTTAAGAATTGAGAGGTCCGTTTAATTGCAAATTATTACATAATTGAGGGTTTAATAGCTCAATGATTATTTTAATTTACGGTATCAAAGTTTCTGATTTTAAGCACATTTTTGACAGTTTTATGTCTCATAGTTTGTGATCATTTTAAGATCTTAACATAACCCTTTGCAACTTTATAACCTCTTTCCTATACTTTCAAGCCATTTTAATACTTTTACTTAAATTTAGTAATTTATTTCTGTCCTCTTAAATACTACTTTAAAAATGCAAATCGAACATTTTTTCTTGTGCTTAGTGACCGTCACAAAAGTGTAACCGAAATCAAATCTAAGTAAAAAATATTTACCGGATTAAGCTAAATAGAATAATTACGATTAAACACTTTTAACCGCGTTTGCTACCAATTTTAACAATACTTACTGTACGATGCGCTACTAAATATTCCCGATAATTCATAAAATATTGTGACTCTTAGGCACGTACATTATAATAAAATAAAATCAAGTTCTAACTTTTGAAATTTTCTTCAACAAACCATTTAACATACTATTGAATTATTCACAATTTAATTAAAATATCAATCTCTAAATTTTAGGCTCTTTGATCATTTATTTTAAGCAATCTTAATAATATGAAACGACTCTTCATATATTTTACATTAATTTAATAATTTCTTTGAGTAGTCAGATTAATTAGAAATACACTAATAATTAAAGAAATTTTCATTATTAGCATTTTAGATTTCCTAATCAATAAATTATAAAATTGAAAATGCTAATCAGAACCAACATTGTACTTATATACCTATATACCACACCTACATATGTACCTATGTACAATAGCGATTTGATGCATTCTTGATGCTTCACCCAAACGGTCTCTTTACTTGCTTTCTGACTAATTTCAAGTTTAAAAAAAAGTAAAGAAATATAAATCCGTTTCTTTAGAATTGGGAGTTCAAAGGTTACCTGGTTTCAATCAATTAATTTTTGTCTTTTCCGTGAAACCTATTGCCACATCAAGATGAAATTTCGTAGGGGCATCTACATGTATCTTGAATATGTATGTTGTATCATCTACATGTATCTTGAATATGTATGTTGTATCATCTACATGTATCTTGTAGATGTATGTTGTATCGTCAAATCAGGGTGTTGAGATTCTTCATCGGTCAAATCCACTACTCAATATAATTTGCGCCATTTCTCTCCAAAGATTAAGGGGTGGATTTAGCCCGGTTGGAGGAGAGGCTGATTATCAAGCGGAGGGTTGCGAGATCGAATCCAACCAAAAACCGTCGTGTACAAAGGGGGCTGGTGCACGTTAAATAGGGCATGGCCTCAAATGTCCTCACGTTGGCGTGATGTGGAAGTTTGGAGAGTGGGGTGCAAGCTCAGGTGTGACCTCGTCATCTGATCGTGGTTAAAAACTACGAGGAGCTGTATTTGAACCTTTCCCTTTGGGATCGATCTCGGATCGGCACCAATAGCCCGTTGTGTTGCTCCAGTGCGACGCTAATTGACTACCAATTACCAACTTCTAGACAGTAAACTTTCTTTCAAAAAGAGCGATACATCTTGATGTTATTGGTATTCAGAAAAGGGGAAAGTAATGAATTAATACCGCTATCGGATGATTGAACTAGGAATAAGAAAGGCAGGGGAAAAGTTAAAAAATTGGAGAACATTGGTAAAGATATCCTATCTTTGCTTTACTTCCCTGTGACATAATGAAGACAACACTGGTAGGGTAAAGAGATAAGAAAAATGCTGTCTAACCAGGTGAAGATAGCATTATCCCTCGTGAATAAAATGCTCGATCACTCTCTTGTGATAGCTCCCTGTCACAAATTCCAATGTTATGTATCGATTCTGCCTGTATCAACTGACATCACTGAAGGCAAACAAATTCTTCTGTTTGAATCTGATTTCGGAATGTGATTCTGTAGAAAAGTTCAAAGTACCGGTTTATTTAGTTCTGTGACGAAAGTTCGAGTTGAGAGACAGAATTTTATGTGCTTTGAAGGAACTCAGCTTTATGTGTATATATACGTGTATATATTCAGCTATAGAGAAATTTTCCTTCGCGAAGCTTTTTGTGTTTGTAAATAGTTAAAAGTACACATGTAACGATCAGGGCGAAAATAGAGAAAGTAAATCTGCCGATGAAAAAAAGAACCAAAATATAAGTACATTAGAACTCCAAATCAATTGAGACCAGGCCCCATCTGGATAATAGAATATCTGGATAATTGAATAATTCATGAAAAAAAGTTTAATTCTTAGTAAAAAAACGAATTTTGTTTTAGTATTGTTGAGTAGTTAGCAATGTCGTCGTCATTTTCTTCGTCATCAATGAGTTCTCTCATCTTTTGAATAAGTTCATCGTCACTAAGAAGTTGGAATCCAAGGTCCAAAGAATTACACACTAGGAACATCTAGAAAGTTTCTTTTGTCATGAATGGACACTTCGTTCTCTTCGGTTTCGTAATTTAACCGACAAGAAACTTTTAAAATGCAGATTTTGCTGATTTCTTTCTTTCTCAAAGCGATCCGGATAACTGGCGTTCGGATAATTGGAGTTCTACTGTAATATTTAAGCTTTTCAGAGAGAACAACTTTTCAAATGCTGGTGGGTTTTACGCTCTATGACGATTATTTTATTACACAAGGACTAAATAGACCGAGACATATTTCTTAAAGTGGGTTCCTATTCACTCCGAACACCAATACCGAAACCGAGATCTGAACCCAGAGTCGACTGAAGCAAGATCATGAGTACTAACCACTGGGTTACTAGACAGGCTGCCGGGTAATATTTGAAATGCAGCTAAAATATTTAAAATGTAAACATTTGGTACAGCTATCTAAACTTTCGATTTTTCAGGCATTCCAACATATAAATTTAATAAAATCTTTACTTAAAACTGATTAAATCATTTTTTAATAAAAACTGAAACATTTAATCCTGTGACATGTTTAAAAAAGAAAGTTATATCCCCATACTATTTAAATAAAACGTGTTTTCTTCAGTACACACAGGTAATATGTATAAATTCTTTTGCACACTTTAGGTTTGCTTTATTCAACGGATACTATCCCAAATCAAAAATTGAAATGTTATGAAAAAATTAAAAAACAAAAACTTTTAAATTACAAAATTTTTTTAACAATCAGCCTTTGAGTTATAGACTTAATTTTCATATAATAATGTTGTTTTAATTTCATTGATTAAAATCTAATTCTAGTACTAGAAAATAAATTCTTAAATTAACTAAGTTTAATGGTTACAATTTACCAATTTTTCGATCATGAATTCCATATTGAAAACCAGTGTCTCACATGTTTTTTTTTATTTTTTATAAATGGTCAAGTCTAAGGAAAGCATCGAACACGTGCTTTATCACATATATTGCAAAAGCTTAACTCAAATTCGTATCACACTACGTTTAAATAAGTGTCAAGCTCACAATATTTTCGTTCAATGTGAAATCTACGTTCGGTCGAAGACTGATTTTTGCAGATACAATAAAATGTGTGGAAAAGTAAAACAGCTACCAATTTAGAAGAATCAATCTTCTCAGACTCCATTACATTAGCAGTATAATTTTTTTATTCCATCTATACCCCTGCACTCCGAACTCGATTCGGTTAGTTGAATTTGTGGTTTTAAACGTAATTTCATGGGCTATTTTCGTTGTGGTATGCTAGCTTCTTTTTCACCTTTTAAGTGAAGCTGTTCATTACTCAAAGCAAGTTTTCTGTTCCTATGACGACCACGGTTCACCAAAAGCCGGGCATAGGCAAAACGGAATCAGATGGCCTTCAGTGCTCAATCAACGGAAGTCTTTGAGGTAAGGATGATATGTTACAGTTTTTATTAGTTTGATACTTTAGAATTCTTTTTGCTTTTCAATGACTTTAGTAAATTTTGAAAGATGATTCAGCAAAAACTGTTTATAGTTGTTTTCACATACATTTTTGTTATTCAATTCATCAAATTATGATTAAACGGAAGGAAAACGTATATCCGTCTGATACCTTGAATACAATGGTTCTTTTTTAATGAATTTATTTAATTTTGGTTTTATTTAAAAGATTGTCTTACTTTATTTTTTTTTCTGAAAAAAATGTGCTTTTTTCCTGGATGTTATAATTTTTAAAACTATGTCAGAAAGCGAATATTCCTTTTGCGTTTAGTTAGAATTATGAATAAAATACTGTAATTAGTTTTAACTTATATTTGCACTCTTATTGCTTGCTTTAGAGTCTTTAGAATATGTTATTCTAGTTAAAGTTGTGCATGTATACTATCTACCAATAAGTATTTGGACACTCATGCAAATGACGATATCTGCGGTCCTCGTATACGTCACGCCCTCCGCCGTTAAATATCGTGTAGGAAACAATATTGGCATTAGTCGCATGCAAGATGCCACGAAGTGCAGAGTAATCTGATTTAGAAAGGTGTAATCGTCGTTGTACCGTCATGTAAGAATTCGACGGACAGCTGGTTTAAAATTAAACTATTTATTTAGATAAATTAAATATTTACATTTAAATTTACAAGATTAATTAAGGGCACAGCCATCGACCATCGATGTCCTGCCTGGAGCCAAAGTAACAATGGCAAACAGAGACGTCTGTCTCTCGTCGAATCTAGAATCAGTCTCCTGCTAAAATCCACGTTCTCTTGGTTCCGCAGAACCGCACAGCTGCGAACGAGAGGTGAACGAGGGGTGAATTCCGAGCCCTCGAGAGATGTTTATGTCCTCTCAAGACACCCCCACACAGATGCAAAAACCGTTTGTAACCGACTTGGGTTCCCCACAGCAAATCTTCATCCCAGACATGGGATTAGGGAACCGACGGAAACTCCAGCTGTGTCGATGGATCAAACGGGACGCCGGGCCGCCGATGAGAAAATACTCTCTTTCGGTATTTTGTCAAAACCCGCACGTGCAAAGTCTGAAGTTGTTTTTGCATTGCGAAACATTCCAGCGTCCACGTGTTAGAGAAAAGGGTCGGCTAGTACCATATGGTACATCGTGTATCACAGAAATGGCCGATCCATAAGGGACATATCTAGCGAGCTGAATTACCCAAAATCGACAGTGGTCTATATGATTCAGAAGTGGAAGGTGAGCGGTGATTGTCGAAATGTGCCCCTAGTCGGCAGACTCACGAAACTGTGATATAGAGACCGACGGGTACTGTCCAGAGAAATTCAGAAGAATCACACTCAATCGATGGCCCACACACTCCAGGAGTTTCAACAGGCTTCTGGGAGTGTTGTTTCGATTAATACCATCCATAAGGAAGCACATCTGCTTGGTTTTTATGGTCGTGCTGCCGCCCATAAGCCTTTGATCAAAGTCCAACCGCGCTGCTCGGTTAATGTGGTGCAAAACGCGTTGAAAGTGGACCGTAGATTAGTGAAAAAGTGTTCTCTGGAGCGACCAATCAACGTTCACCCTCTACCGTTCAGATGGCAGGGCTTGGGCATGGCGTCTGTCTGGAGAACGCCTCCTGCCAGAATGCATTTTGCCACAGTAAAATTCGGCGGAGGTGGAAAAATGGTCAGGGGGTATTTCTTTTGGTATGGACTGGGACCCTTTGTCCAAATTCATGGTAACCTCAGCGTCGAGGCCTACTGCACTATTTTGGATGACAGTGTGCTTTCTACGTTGTGGCAGTTTTACGGGTTGGCCCCATGTTACTTCCAGGACGACAACGCCAGCTGTCATGCTGCGAGTCCACCTTGGATTGGTATGGTGACAATAGAGTTAACCGAATGGACTGGCCTGCCCAGAGCCCAGACCTAAACCCCATCGAGAACCTCTGGGACGAGTTGGATCGCCAAATTAAGGGGTGCAACAACCGTCCAAAACTTCTTCAAACTCAACTTCTTTAACAGCGCTTTTGAACAGTTGTTTGTAGAGCTAAAATTAAATTTAAACGACTTTTTCGATTTTTAACTGTGTCTATCACATTGCGATTAAAAAAAAAGTGGGTGCTGCTATTCAAAATTTTTTATGCCGATTGGTTGAAAATTGCTATCACTAGGGGTTCGTATATAGTGGGAGTTACTTTATGACTACTCAGTATTTCCCACTTTTTTTTTGTTTAACTGAGTCCTAATAAAGTCAGTGATTTCTTTGCTTGGAAAAATTGTTTGAGTGTCAAAAAGTTTTTCAGTTTGAATAAGTTTATAACTTAAAGAGATGAAGGGATGCTTGGTATAAATTCCTATTTTACTGAATTTTATTCAGCTGGTAAGTAGCTGAAGATGAATAGAATTTACAAATAAAATGGGCAGTCAAGAAAACTGGTGGTTATAAACCGAGTCCGGGATGGAAATAGAATATTGTTTTCGCTTCCAACAATTTGATGACAAAATGAAAAGCATGTTTTAAATTATTTTGTATAGCTATACAATTAAATTTGAACCAATATATATATATATATATATATATATATATATATATATATATATATATATATATATATATATAGGACCAGCTAATTTTAACAAACCACTTTTCTCAAAACATTCAACTGATGCAACTCAGCCATCAGTGAACTCATTCATTTTATAACTCAATATACATATCGTGAGTAAGGTATAAACTACAGTTTTAACTAAGTTAGAGCCTATTTCTATACTTATCAAAAACATGTAAGAAGCATTGTGAATTTTACAAATTTGGTTATGAATGTTCTTGTTTCTTTTCAGGCATAAATCTGTTCTGGAATGAATAGATCAATGATAGGCTACAACCCGGACTATTACACATTTGATGATGAAATCGTATCCAAAGGAAAACTGCCTGTACCATCACTCGAGAAAGCGATTGAAACGGGATTAGTGGTCGCCTTGTGTATCTCAACAACAACCAGTAATCTCATCACCATAACTGCTGTTTTAAGCGTTCCAAGAAGGACCCAGGTTCTGGATTTCTACATCCTCTCTTTATCAACAACTAATCTTCTCGTTTCCATCGTAGTGATCCCTTTCTCTTTGGCTGCGAAATCGAACATATTGGGTGACCACAGCTATTTACTTTGCAGTATTAGTGGATATCTGCATGTGAGTCTATCAGCGGTGTACATGTACACTTTCATGTGGGTGTCTGTTGATAGATATTTAGCAGTCAGGAAGCCACTCCGATACGACATAATCCAGACTCGAACTCGATGCAAATGTTGGATTCTTTTTTCTTGGGTGATGGCCACATGTCTGTGTTGTCCTCCACTCTTGGGGGATTCCAAAGACCATTTCTACGACGAAAGCTTCATGTGCTTATTGGACGTCAACAGTATGCTTCCGTACAGCATAACTTTAAGTTGCTTAGTTCTTCCAAGTGTTTTAACTCTATGCTACACGTACAGCTACATCTTCACTACTCCGTCAGAGGTGAAGGGTGACGAAACTCGCTATAACTCGGACCACGTTGCAACGTTTTTGGTAACTGCGGCATTTGTGTTACTCTGGGCTCCTTGGGGAACACTTCGCGTCATCGAACAGATTATTGATAAGTTTCTAGCTGGTTCGACGACAAGGTTCTGGCTCCTCTTCCTGGGACAGCTGCACACGTCGTGGATTCCCATTATGCTCTTGAGCACTTGTCGCCGTTGCCAATTGGGATTAAGAAGGATGTTCAGGTTTTGCATGAAAGCGGAAACAAGTGTTCCAGTATAAAGCACATAATACAGAGTTACTTGAGTGTTCAATTATTATTTTAGACAATTTCTTATGCGATTTACTTATGGGTTCAGTGATTGTCTTTTATATACTCCCTTTTGTTGTTACACTAAAAGTGTTGGTGGTCTGTAAGTAACTGCTGTCAATGCTGTCAAAAAAAAGTTCTTTGAAATTTTATCTATATATTATATAAATCAGAGTTGACGTCTGTTTTTCTGTGTGTCTGTTCTCTGCACACAAATGTTCATCGTGTGACCAATCCATACCAAATTTGGAAAACTTATACTACTTTGGAACCCAGCGGTTGCGATAAGTTAACTCTTAACCTCTGTTCTATTTGTCCTAGGTGTGCAGAAGGGGCCCAAAACAATTCGAAATCTCCATCGAAATAACATTGAGTATAAAATGATTGTTGATCGCAGCTCAGATAGTTTTTGCAGTATTGATCGAAAATCAAGTTTTCCAATAATATTATTTCACCAGTATTACTCGAAAAACAATTTTTTCCAACGCAAATTAAATTTTAATATTTATGTTCGAATTCAGGGATAGGCAATTATCCATGGCCTACTTAAAGTTCTGGATGTGAAAGTAAGTAAACAAACCAAAAATTGCATAAATATCGCTAAACTTTAAAAAAGATAACCAAACCAAAAGTTAAAGTTTATGCTTTTGCACGTTTATGCGTTGCATAAATTATCAAAATTAAATATCGCTATACTTTCCGGAAGATATCCAAAACCAGAAACAAACAAAAAATTGCAAAAAATATCAACAAAAACCAAGAATGGCGGGATGTTCACCATGTGGGGTTTTGTCTGCTAAGATTACCATTTTCAATTCAGGGCTGATCTTATCCATGGCCGATTTGAATCTCTTGATCTGAGAGTAAGTAAACAAACCAAAAATTGCATAAATATCACTAAACTTTAAAAAATATATTCAAACCAAACGTTAACGTATATACTTTGTAAGTTTATACGTTGTCGGCTGGCAACTTTCGACTAGAACCAGGCCTCATTAAATGCAAGCCTGCTTGAAATCATCACACATTTGGAAGGGCATTCACAGACTTGGACTATCGACAAACATGCGTGTTCATGGCACCGGTGATCCCTCTGCCCAGCAATTTGCAGATAAACTACTTCAACTGAGAAATTTTCCACAAAAAAAAACCCCAGCATATTCCAACCAAATAACGACAAACTATTGCTTTTTTAAAAGCATATTCCAACTGGATAACGGCAATCTATTGCTTTTTGAAAAGGTGTTGTTGTTTGTGCTCCCGCCACCGGATAACGGCAAAGACTGGATAACGGCAATCTATGATTTTTTAAAAAGCATAATCATCTTTTTGCGATATCTTTTTTCTGATGTTTCTGTGTTTGGGTGTCTTTTGTATAGTATAGCAATATTTAATTTCGATAATTTATGCAACGTATAAACTTACAAAAGCACAAACTTTAACTTTTGGTTTGGATATCTTTTTAAAGTTTAGCGATATTTATGCCATTTTTGGTTTGTTTACTTACTCTTACATCCAGAGCTTCAAATAGGCCATGGATAAGATCAGCCCTGAATTGAAAGTGGTTATCTTTGCAGACAAAACTCCACATGTGTGTGGTGAACAGTTGAACATCCCGCCATTCTTCAATTTTGTTGATCTTTTATGCAATTTTTTGTTTGTTTCTGTCAACAGAAATCGCTAAACTTTAATAAAAAGATATCCAAAACAAAAGTTAAAGTTTGTACGTTGTATAAATTATCAAAATTAAATATCTCTATACTTTCCAAAAGACATCCAAACACAAACAAAAAATGCATAAAAGATCAACAAATCCAAGAATGGCGGGATGTTCACCATGTGGGGTTTTGTCTGCTAAGATTACCACTTTCTATTAATCAGTGCTGATCTTATTCATGGCCGATTTGAAGCTCTGGATGTGAGAATAAGTAAACAAACCAAAAATTGCACAATACCACGTGCCGCTAAATGGAATTTTCAAGAAAAAATGTGTGTGCTTTAAACTAAATTAGTCACGAATGCTGTAATAATTTAATTTATCAAGCTCTTATATTGATGATGAAATTCGAAGACATTGCCTACCAGGTGCAAGAATGCCGCAAGTAAAAGATAATCATTGGAAAACTAAGTGCAAGTCTATACGCGCCGAAAATTCGTCATTTTTACTGTAAATGAACTTTAAGGGGATATTTGTAATCGTTTTAAAAGTCAAATTGAACTTCTGTAGCAATAACCTCAGAAAAAAAAACATTTGTATTTTGGCTCACAGCACAAGGTGCGATGAATATGAAATGGATTACATGGATGGATTTACTTTGTATGCATATTTGCTCAGAAGTAAATTAGAGAATACGAAAAAGTTAAAACGGTGGTAAAAAACTATTTTATGTACACTTAAATAATGCTTGCATTCATTTATGAATGTTGTAATTTGCCTGTTCGCTGTTCGATCAACGTTTAATTAATCTAACCTGAGCAACGCCGGGAAATTATGCAAATAAGCTATACAATTATTTGCCTGAAATTGTGGAACATATTGATTTTCTTCAGTATTGATTTTCTTTCATAAAATTTGTACTAAATTCTTTAAATAAACATGTTTATTACTCAATGAGGTAGATTTTGAACTCAAGCAGGAGATGAAATTTTCGTGTTCGTTTGTTGGCAATTACTAGGACAGTAAGCACTGAAGGTGGCTCAAAGTATCATTGAAATGAATGACATGTAACTGACTTACAGACATTAAAATATGGTAGTATTATGACTGAATACTTTTATTTTTTATACTCACATGTTCTGCAAATACAACTAGAGCGCCAAACTGTTTAGCTGCTTTGAATACGAATCCAGAATTTTGCCAAAACCCTACGATATCGCCTTCATTGCCAGCGTAGAAGAAAATAGGACCGTCTTTTTGAACCCACCAGGTATCTACAGATAGAAAAAAAAACTGTAGTTATGATAATTAAACACAAGTGCGTATAACAATCTATTATTCACAAGCTTTTATATTTTTATAAGGCTGGTTGGTTTGGTGTTTTATGGCGTGAGGATATGCTGTGCCACGCAAGACATACAATATCAAGTATTAGACATACACAATGAAAGTTTGACTAACACAGAAGAGAGAAATACACTCATGGCACCTGACAGAAAAGGATCCTGCACCACCTACAACTCGCAAATTGCTAGCGCATTGGGAAGATCCACTGAGCCTCTATTTTCTATAAGAATCATGCAAAGAACAAAAAGACAGCCATTTCCTTCAACAAAGAATATGGGTAAATGCAAATATAGCAAAACTTTATGCCAGCTATTTTGAGATATAAACGAAGCATGACAGAATGATATTTCTATGAAAATATATTATTAATTAAATACAAGTTATACTGGACAATCCTTTGATAGCATTATTCTTCACCGCGTGGAGGCAGTGATTTAATTTCAAAGGAACGAATGGATCAATACGTGAATCTTCTATATTTCCCAAACGAGATTATTTTTATGCTTTTATTTATTCTGAAAATTTGAACACCTAAACACAAACGCAGTGAAAAAATTTTGGTAGAAATTGAAATAAAATTACATTTGAATTACAAACAATTACAATTCAAATAAAATGATTATATTGCAAATAAGAACATTCAACCAAGCAAATATATCATGTTTGAAACTAATTAATGTAAACAAAATAATTTATATTGCAAACGGGAAGATTTAAAACAAAAGGAATGAATACTTATATCATGGCTTCTAGAAATGAAGAGGCATTTCTAAATGATATTACATTTTTTATCTAACTTAATTTTTATAAAAATTAGTACAAAAGTTCAATTACAAGAAAGAATATTACGATTAATCTGAAATCTACATAATACAAGTAACAGGACACTCGAAGTAGAGGATGAAATTGATGTAAAACATCCATGCTACATCATGTTTTTTGATTATTTCAGTCTCAATGTTTTCCATTCTTGTGGCAGCACGCTTTAACTAAGTCTTGGAGGGAATAACATTCTCTCTCTTCACCATTTTTCTTTCCAATGGTGTACTTTGTGGAATTTAGATATGAGATTTGGGATGGCGTGGTGCTGACATCCGGACAGTTATAAAGCAATTAAAGACGACTTTTAAATGCTGTGTACTCCGGGTCATTGTCTTGATTGAATTTAAAGGTACTTGGCATAGCTTATTTTTGAGCAGATGTCTCCTTCTTTTCAGTGCATTCAAGAACTTCAACTTGTCCACGTTATTTTAAATAAACACCATGCTATCCAGTGCAGTTGCAGACATACTCGTATACCATCAAATCATTAAACTTTCACCTTCATCCCCATTGTTGGCAGTGTGGTTTATTCAAATTAATAAGTTTTTCTTAAACTCAGAATCTATTAAATTTTTATTTTAAATTTAAATGTATACAATTTCATATATATTTTGAATTAATTTTGCTATTTTTAAAAGGAAGAATGATCGTTTCTCAAATTTCTACTAACGTTTCTTATTTTCTGTCATGCTTGCAAAAACGCAACTATTTAAAATTCTTTAATAGGAAGTGAAACGTCTGACAGCCTACCTGCAAGCTTCCTGATCGGACAAGAACTTCAAAGTGTTCCAGCACTTAAGTGAAGTCTTTCTGTAGCACAATATTAATTTATTTTCGCAAAATAAAAAATATGTATTTTTAATTAGTTTATAAGAAATTATAATGGGGTTTTAACACACAAGAATAAATTATAAAACACTTGTACAAAAAAAAATAGCAAATTTCTCATTTTTCTGCTTATCTGTTATAAAGGAAGATCTCTAATCACTTATGAGAAATTATCACTGTTGAAAATAACACGTGAAAAACATTTAAAAGGTCACGAAAATATAAAAATTAATCAATTGATACTTAAACGAATTATATACATGGAGACGAAAATCACATTTATTTGAAATGTTATCTATAATCATCGAAATCAATTTTAAGTATTTAGAATCAAAATCAAGAATTATTAAATAAAACTTCATCGGTGATAATAATAACATATAGTTACGTATCCAGCTCCAACGTTTCAATAATAGTTTAAGATTAGTTTGTATCTCAAACTTATAAATGAGAAATGGTGATAAATGGGAAAGGGATTGAATATTCACTATCAAGTAAAATATAATTCAATTTTAGACTATAGATAGTTTATGAGATAGTTGTTTTTCTTATTATTATATAGTTATACACTATTCATCTTTATTAAATAGTAAATTTTTGTGGTTTCCATTCAGACTTTCTAAAAAAAAATCGCTTGCTTGAAAAAAAGTGATTTTAAAAGTACAATTCTTTTTATCTATTTAAATAGACTGTCGTTCAAAATTTTTTCTTATTGAGGAGGATAAGGAAGTAATAGATTAAAATTATTTCTGAAACCTTAAAACTAATTTTTTTCATGGCCTTCAACATTGCTTCAATAAAATCGGTTATGTACTTACCATTATATAGATAGCGTTGTGGGTATGTTCCGTTTCTATAGGAAGCAAAATTAAAATGATCCAGTCTTTGTGCAAAATAACCTTCTACGTAGTCATTATTTTCTCCACTTGATCCTGCTATGAAGCAGGCAAACACCACAATTGCGTACACAATATACATGTTTCAACCTCACGAATTCTTTGACACTTAATAGCTAGTTCGCCTTCCTTTCAAAACCTCAGTTTAAGTCTTTGTCGATAACAGACAGGAATACAAGAGCTGATAAGATACGTTCCGAGAGTACGTGAACTCTCGAACGACCTATCATTAACAAAACAATCAAATATATGTTTAGAAGTGTTCTGGTCATTCCAACTGTTTCATTCGTTTAACTTTTTGCTTTACTTAAGATTAAGTACATGAGATCAGAGTTCAATTATCTTAATACCAAGAATTTTATATTGTAAATTTAGCTATATATATATATATATATATATATATCGCGCGTTATTTATCTCAAGATCGTAGTAATAAAATAGTAGGTTTCGTTAAGGTACAGTCACGGAAAAAAACTAACCACTTCTCTTCATTCGAACAATTTTGACAGCAGAGAAAATTAAAAAATGGCGTTTGACAGGCCCTAACGTTTTCTATAAATTCAAATTTATAGAATTTGCATAAGGGGCCTTCATATTAAATTGAGCCCCAACTTCATAATTTCTAATAAGAACTCCCTATTTAGACATACAATTTCACATCTATATCGAAATTTGACTTCATATGCCAAATTTCAGGACATTAGGTATTATCATTTTGAAGTTATGAGGGCACACAGATTGGAGCTCCTGACGTTATATTAATTTCTTAGACTTTTGTGAATGTCTTCCTAAATAATATTTCTATAGTGATGATATTTTGTACCATGTTACTGTTAAACAACCCAAACAAATCCACCTAATTTTTATTTTTTGAGCTATATTAAATTTTCCTCATTATGGCAATATTTGGGGACAAACCTCGGATAATAATTCTCGGATCGTTTGCGCTTGCACAGAAAATATAATACAGGCGACCCTCTTATTATAACACGGTACTCTTATAACACGGATTCCCTACAACACGGTATTAAAATTGCGACGACCCTCGTATAACACGATAATAGTTTCTGTATAACACAGTTTAATTTTTACCTATTGTTGGTCAATTGGACGGTTAAATAGAGACCCGTTAGATTTTTTTCACCTGTATGTCCTGGTTGTCTATCCTGTCTGTTTTGTCTCTCCGTTCAGTCTGTCTGTTTAGTCTGTCTGTTCTGTATATCTGTTCAGTCTGTCTGTCCTGTCTGTCTGTCTATTCTGTCTGTTCAGTATGTCCTGTTTGTCTGTCCAATCTGTCATGTTTGTTCAATCTGTCCTGTATGTTCAGTAAGTCTGTCTGTCTGGTCTGTCTAGTTCTATCCGTTCTGTTCTATTTTGTCCGTTCAGTCTGTCCTCTCTGTCTGTTCTGTCTGTCTGTTCTGTCTGACTGTCCTGTATGTCTTCAGTCTGCCTGTCCTATCCTTTATGTTCTATTCTTTTTGTCTGTATGTTCGGTCTGTCTGTCTTGGTCTGTCTTGTTATATTCGTTCTGTATGTCTGTATGTTCTGTCTGTGTTGTCTGTCTGATCTGTCTATATGTATGGTCTGTCTGTTCATCTGTCTGTCTTGTCTGTTCATCTGTCTGTCTTGTCTGTTTTTTCTGTCTATATGTCTGGTCTGTCTGTATTTTGTGTGTGCCCTATACACGTACACACGGTTTAATACATAGGTAAAATGTTTTTAAAACTTATACGAATTTATTTATATTATTTAATGATCCCTTATGTTACTTTATTTAAAATACAAATAAATATGTTAACTTTTTTTATGTTTTTACTACTCCATATAACACGGTTTTATTACTCCATATAACACGGTTTTACTTTCCTTATTACACGGAACGCAATCTCTATTTTTATATAATTCCTAAGATTCGCTTAACACAATTTCTATACAACACGGACTACACTATAGCACGGTTTCCATATAACACGGTTTCCAAATAAACAAAATTGTATGCCCCCCCCCATGTTTCGTATTCGTATAGCACGGTTTCCTGATAACACGGTATCATTTGACCGTGTTATAAGAGGGTCACCTGTAATGTAATTCTCAAATCGCGCCTGCACTTGCGTAAGAAGAAAAAAATTACTCTCGGATCGTTGAAAAAAAAACGTTTGAAATAGTGTTCAAATTTGAAATTTGGGTAGCTATAACTACAATTAATCTCGATCAACGAATAGCGACCTTCTATGTCAAGATGATCCCTGAAATTGACACGAATTTTAGGATTAAGTTTTTCGGGACATAAAGATAGGAAAGTCATGAAATCTGATATTTTGATTAATTTAGCAATGCAGAATCTGTTTATGGCATTAAAAAATGGTGTTTCCATTAGAAATATCGTTGTTTGCCCAATACTTTATATGAAGACGTCCCCTAATGCAATTCTTTTCGGATTTGTAGAGGACATTACTTCCTATTGCATGGTACCTTTGAATTTCCTCTCTGAATAAAGCAGGTGGTTCGTTTTTTTTCTTCTCGTTACTGTACATGCTTTGGGATAGCAGTCTATTATTTACGACTGTTTATGAGAAATAAATGTTTTATGTGTGACTAAAATGTTTTATAAACAGCAGTATAAAAAATTTAAAAGTTTCGATATTTTTTAATCAAGTTATTCAGATATTTAAGTTGCGTGAACATACGAAGTATCAAAACAAAACAATTCCCCCGTCCGTAACAAAAATATTTGAGAGAATGCTAAAAAGTTAACTAGTTCACTGAGCCCATCAAAATTTGTACGTATTTGTATCTTTGCTCATTCATTTTCTGCAAGAATGCCCAACCCCTCAGCTATCCTAAATCAATCTAATTTTTCTTTTTTATCCCCACACAACAACTTAAACATCTACAAAAATTAAATTACAATTTAATTTCACAAACCTATCATGTAAAGATAACTTAAATTTTTTTTTTCCAGTCTGATAGATTTTTTTTTAAAGCCCTTTGTGTGGTCCGTTGAGCCGGAGGCGTAGTGGTGCTATATCGATTTCGTCATTCGTAAAATTAATTCGAACCAGGTTACCTATGCTTTATATTTGTTTATCTAATTTCTCGGCTTGGTTATTTCCTATCTAGTTAAGAGTTTCTTCCATTCGATACTGTATTGCCCTTAATTTCAAAATGCTTGATGTCAAAATCGAATCTAGCCTTCAATGAATCTAAGTTCCTTTTTAATAACGTTGAATTGCTTCAATACGACGTTAATAAAAAAAAAATTAAAATGCCACGATTCATGTATCAAAATGGCTGTTTTGGTATCACCAGCTGCACTCTGAAAATTATCTAAATTTACCCACATTTTATCTTCCACAATTTAGTGGATATTTGGATGACTGGTTGACCTTTAAAGAAATCTTTCTTTCGGCCACTGATTATAACAAAACCCTCTCAAAACTGCAGAAGTTCTAATAATTAGCTGATTGTAAAATCAGAAGCAACCACATTGATTAAAAGTTTCCCCGTGTTAGGTGAGTATTATAAACTGACGGGGGATACTTTAAAAAATAGATATGATGACAAAAAAAATGTTGGCATACAATCAGTTAAACAAGTTGTTATGATAGGTGCTCCAAATATCATCTACCCTAACTATTTCTCTATATCTCAACCTCCTGGGTTGGGAAATCAAATAAAAACTAAATTAATATCACTAGGAACTATTCTTTGGCTTCCAGAGAAGCTGATAAAAGGGCGCGCGTTCCGAGCACGCTCTCTCTCTCCCTCTCTCTTTTGGCCTTTCCCCTTTGACCCTGCATGATGTAATATGCGCGCTTGGACATAACAAGTTTAAGTTAACTTAGTAAAACTTCAAAAAGCCTCCCAAGAGAATTTTCAAGAGTGGGTCCCTTGTTCCCCTGTACCTATTACCACCCACCAGGCGAAATTAGGAGCTACTATTAAAAACGAGTTGCTAGTAGAGGATACATACCTACCTTTAGTATTTAATGTACTTTCAAGTCATATAAACGAAATCATGATTTGGAAACACTTATCTGGATATTCCCTGAACTTATTGGAGACAAAAAATACGTTGATCACAGCCTCAAATATTTCAGATTCAATAGTGTTGTTGATATAACTGATAGGAAACTTGCCGGTGGCGCTACGTGTGGCAAAACCCTAGACCGTCAAGGTAACTACATAAACTCATAGATGTCGCGTATAGTATCTTGCAAACACGACTAGGCGATATTAAGTGCAGGGGCAATATTTGGAGCACCTACCCTATACATATATGAGTCTATTTATGTTATAAGTCTATTTATTATAAATCCTTGATACTTACAATGAATCGTCGAGGAATCTCGAAACTTTAGGGTTTGAGATTAATTAACTTGTCTATTTAATTTTTGTTTATGTTATTCGAAATAAATTGGATGACAATATGCGAACCCTTTGGAAATGAACTCAACATTTTCCGAAATTCTCAGTACTGATATTCTTGAAAAAACAAGCAAGGAGCATTCAAAATGTAAAGGAAGCAGGTAGCGAGATAGATACAAGGTCTAACCTTGTTCCTAAAGGGCATGTGTCAAACGCTACTTAAAAAAAAAACCTCAATTGTTAAGCCAGGCAATGCTTGTTTAATTCGTCAGAGGGTACATCTTATTCATAAGTGTCTGGATTCTCAAAAACTCTCATTGGATCCACGATGGAAATTAATTAAAGCATAATAAACTTTCTATAAATTGCTTTCGCAATAATCATTTGGCAGCAAAGTGTTTACTCAGTGTTAAATGTAAGCACACGCACAATGCAATAAGAAGCGTTGTACACTTTTTCATCGAAATGAAAAAGAGCCACAAAAGTTGTGCAGTCAAATGAACTCCAAACGAATGAAATTGATCCGATTTACTAAAAAAATCAATCTCCGTTAAAACTCTACTCAGCACATCAATCATTCGCCTAAAATTTAAAAAAATAATGATTGGGCCAATTGCCGCGTTCTTATAGTCAGTGGAAGTCAAATTTCTGAGGCCCTTTGTAAGAGATTAAACAAAATGACAAGGAAAACAAGTCATAAAATTATAGTCATTAATAATTTAACTGCTGAGACGTCTTTGAATGAAATCACATCAACTGCTAAACCTCATTTAACAATAAAAATCGTTTATGAATACCTCAGTCGTAGAAAACATAACAATGAATCTGCTTAACTTTTCTCTAAATCAAATATTATAGTTGCAAATACTACATTTGGATGGACTAAATTTGGCTGATCATCATGTGTCTATGTAACGAAACCTATAGATGAACTCATGAACTGAGCTATGTCTATTTTTATTAACAGTGTGTGTAGTATTGGCAAAGAACAGAAGGACGCTGAATACCTAAATTGAACATGGACATTTATTTACAATACAATATAAAGTTTCAAAATACACACCGCATCGTTCGGTTCAAAGCACTCCTCCGAATTGTAAAACAATTATATTCTTATTCGTGTTCTTTTCCAGAAATCGCACCCAATATTTCATATTCTTAATCGCATCAGAACCCATGCACTGTCATCCATCGATGTTCATCCACTAGAACAAGTAGTAACTAGAACACAAGAACAACTGTTCTTGTAACTTATCTGTGTTTGTAACACTTTGTCGGGTGTATCTACTTCGTTACTAAGGTGGGGAAAGACAGGGAATCGTGACACTGATGTCAGGTGAAAAAAAAATCGGTAAGAAGGAAATGCCCTCTGCAATTAATTCCAAATTGAATGGCTACTTTCGGATGCAATCTACTCATGAGAAGAAAAATAATATGTGATCAATTAATTTCCATGCTGCAATAGACTCAAAACTTAACTCAACTCTGCAAAGATTTTGTCATTTGGAAGCATACCATAGTTATCATTTAAAGATCCCTGTAACGATGTTTTGTTGAAAACAAGTTAGTAGTCGAGACTCAACGCGAAGATACGTCGCAGACTTGCCGTTCAAATATAAACCCACTCTAGATGATTCAAAATCTCAAGTGTTGAAGAAGTTCCGGTACTTAGAATCGAGTTTCAGAAAAAAATTTGCAATTCAGATTTCAGAAAAGTCAGTTTATGCAAGAATACACCTCACTGAATCTTTTGGAGTTGATTCCCGTGAATAAAATGCTTCTAGATTCTTTTTACCTCATCATATGGAGTCTTGAGGGGAGACATTACATCGTAAAAGTCGCGTGTTGTCTTCGACGCTTTTTCTAAATATTCGTATGACCATTCCTTAAAAGACTTCCTTGAAATCGGACCTAAGCTGCTTCCAGAACTTTTAAAAATTCTGGTGAAATTCCGAACTTATCGTGTAACATTCTCTGGTGAAATTGAGAAGATATTTAGACATATTTTAATTAATCCTAGGCATGCAGATTATCATAGAATTCTTTGGAAATTCAAGGAAATACAACCTCAAGACTCCATATGATGAGGTAATAAGAAGCTAGAAGCATTTTATTCACGGGAATCAACTCCAAATGATTCAGTATACTGAAATCTGAATTGTAAATTTTTTCTGAATCTCGATTCTAAGTACTGGAACTTCTTCAACACTTGAGATTTTGAATCATCTAGAGTGGGTTTTAGATTTGAACGGCAAGTCTGCGACGTATCTTCCCGTTGAATCTTGACTACTAACTTGTTTTCAACAAAACAACGTTACAGGGATCTTTATGCAGGCTGCTTACTGTCACATACAGGACATCCTGCGCTATTTATTTGGCAATAAGAACCTTACAGAGGTTGTCTGGGAACAATAAAATTGAACATCCTCGTGTATTCAAAGTAATAATGCAAAACTTCTATATAGATGATCTTTTCTGCTGCTCCCGGTCCATAGAAGATGCTAATAATCTGATCAAGCCATGAAGGGTAGAGGCTTTTCCTTGAGAAATAGTAGTTTCCCATCATCCCAGATACAAGCATTGCCAGAAGATAAGAGATACAGTAAAGTAGGCATCATAATCACAGAAGACAAGATGATAAAGCTGTTGGGTTTGGTTTGGAACTCAACTAATGACACCCTTCCACTGAAAACCAACAAGCCATCTGAAGTCACATCTAAACGCGACCTGCTCTTTGTCTTAGTGAAAACGTTCGATACTTTGGGGTTATTGTCCTCATAGAATGATATCGTACCCAATCATATTCTAACCTTGTGGGAAAAAATTTGGGTTGCAAATGGGATTCTTGAAAGAAATCAAACTCCCTCGATGATATATCAAAATAATTCACTAAAAATTCCTCTGAAAGTCAATTCCAAATCCATGGGTTTTCTGATGCCTCTCAGAAGGCTTGTGCGTGTATCATATATATCTTGAAGTTCAATCTTGCTGGCAACGAAGTCAATCTTCTTTCTGCAAAAACAAAAGCTGCACCATTATATCTGTGACACAACCCAGATTCGAACTCTCGTCTGCTTTATTACTGTCACAGTTAATTATGACAGTGATAGAGTCTTTGCCTCTTAAAAATCAAAGAAATCTATACATGGACTGACTCGAAAATTGCAAGGAGATGCATAAATTATCTACCTATTAAAGTCAATTCATTCGTCACTAACCGGGTACACAAGATTAACGCTCTGATTCTAAAGGTGAAGTGGCATCGTGTAAGTGGGAAATCGAATCTTACGCGAAATCTGCTGATTGAGCGTCAAGAGGAATTCTCCCAGAAAAGTTATCACACCACACTCTCTGGTGCAGTAATCCACCTTGGTTATCTGATGAATCCTCATTTCCAGTTTTTGTTCCGTGTGTAAATCAAGAAGATACTTTTGAACTTACTCATGTGTAGAAATCTCAAAAAGGTCAGAGTTTCTTCTCGAATTATCATTATTTTTAAAGCTATTCAGTCATTTCATTGTGCCTTAGATTTATCCACATTTACAGATAAACTAAGGAAAAATAGTTGGTTTGGGAGAGTTTTATGACGCAAGGGTATTATTTGACCATGCTACACCAAATACAAGACATACATCAAGTAATAGAATGAAACTTTTATTGACACAGAAGAGATAAATACACCATGGAGGAATGCACCACTAAGGAAAGAGTTACTGGTCCTTTGACAGCCAACGAAATTGATTTATCAGTGCATCAAATTGTTAAAATCCTTCAAACTAGTGAGTTTCCAAGTGAAATTAAGCTAATTCAAAACAAATACCTCTGATCTTCCTCCAGTAAACTTCTAACTCTTAGTGTGTTCCTGTGGATAATTCAAATATTCTTCGAGTAAGAGGTAGTTTCTTGTGACAACAAAGCCTGACCCAAGATCAAAAACATCCGATTTTACTCTCCAAAGATCACGTGATTACAAGCTTAACAATTGAGTATTTTTACAGAAAGCATTTCCATGCAAGACCACAATTGAAGCCTTCTCTGTCAAAAATTCTGGTTTACGAACGGACGTCAAAGGTTAGACAAGTTCTCAACAGACGTCTGTTGCTCAAAAACACTAAAAGCTGCAACATGCCAACAAGTAATGGCAGATTTATCTCAGCACGTGTAAATCCAACATGTTCTTTCCAAAAAATTGGGATTGACTTTTGTGGACCAATTCTTACAAAAACTTATCTACCTAGAAGTAGAGTTAATATCAAATTCTATATCTGTGTAACTGTCTGTAAATGCACAAAGACATAATTGAACCCTGTCTCGGGTCTTTCAACACGGGTTCTTTTGACATGATGCCTCAGAAGATCTGTGAGTCGATGGGAACTTCCGTACGACGTGTTCTCGAATAACAGAAAATTAACTTAACATAATTAACAGACTTTAACTTTGTAGAACTCGCTAACGAACTTAAAAACATGTTCAGTTTTTAAAACTGAAGAAGTTCAGCAATTTGCTTCTCAATCTTTTTTTCGCATTTCATTCGTCCCTATTATCTAAACTTAGAAGGTATATGGAAATCTGCTGTTAAGTCTACAAAACGTTGTTAGTTAGAGCCTGTAAGTCTACAGTTTTGAACTTCGATGAACTGACAACTTTTCTCTACTAAATAGACGCTATATTGAACTCTAGTTCTCTGTAGTCGGATCCATTGAACTTAACAACAGCAACTGCGGGGCATATCTTGTTAGGGTCTCAACTGCTAGACATTCCAAAGTCATTGATTAATATTTCCTTTACGCTGAGCCAAAAGTGGAAATTCATTCGAAACATGATATCTCAATTTTGGGACGTAGGTCTCGTGACTATCTGAATCAACTCTAACAGAGAACTAAATCATAGAGTACTCCTTGTCGTGCTATAAGGTTGGAGATCTTGTGTGTATAAAATCAATATTTAATCAATATGAAAGATAAATAAGAAACAGTAAACTTATAAAATGTACTGTCATTTTCATCGCATTTTAAATCTACTGAATAAAACTCATATAGGAACCATGTAGCTATTTACTGGCCACTGTCTTTCTTCAGCGTGCTTTGGCAAAAGTAAAAAATTTAACAAAATAAAAATTTTTAACTTCATAAGAACTGAATAAATGAATTTTTAGAAGATACACATCTTTACAATTTCAAACAACTTTTACTTTACAATACAAAGTTGTAAAAATTTATAGTTTTAAAAATCATAAATACAAAATTATTTTTATTGTTTGAGGGACAATTACTTGAAAGTTTATCATATATTTAATACTTTTTAAAAAATAGTCTTTATTTTGTTTAAAAAATTGTAGGAAATATAAATGCTTCACTTAATTGAGGAGCATGTTTTATGTATGCATAAATTTTCACAAATGTAGTTTAATTCTTCCAAACCCTTTTTAGAGAGAAGAAATCGAAGTATCTTTCAGTGGTCCCTAGACGGTCAATAATACTGTCAATAGAGCTGTCAACGATGCTCATTGAAGCAACCAATTGATCGTTGTAGGAAGTAATTGACGCGATTGTCCATCGATGGACGGACATTGATAGAAAATATGATTGAAGGACATTGACGGGCGTCATTGACGGAGCCGACTGATATTGTAAAATACGCAATTGTCAATCGTTCAGGCAGTTTCGCTCAAGACAGCAAATATGACGGATGCATGGAGTTCCACGAAAAGCGATTCTGTCAGAGAACGGAAAGTTAAGTAAAATGTATACTTAAATAGGAAAATAATGCCGAATTTGCAGTAGTAAGGTATTAAAACCTTCATGGTTCAGTAGAAGATTTTTATAGTCCTTTGGTTCAGTATTTTGCAGAAAGTTTTTGTAAATGCTCGTGTGTAAAGCGGCTGCTCATTTATACAATCTTTGAACCATCGTCTTTTCCTCGTCTTTCTTTCTTCCGATTGCAGGTAGCCAAAGTAAAGGCAAGAAAGCCCAAATCTGAAATTGAAACCATTTTGAAACTCAAAAACAATACACCACGCCTCTTCGAAAACGCTGAGTTTGACGGGTTGATTGAAGCTATATTGAAACGCCTATCAATCGAAGCCGTCAACCACTTTGACAATAATATTGACCGTCTAGGGACCATTTTACAGATAGAAAACAAAAGAGTGAAGGACTTAATTTTGCTGAGGAATGTATTTTTATCACCACCACGCGAATTTATCGAGTAAAAGACCGATAAGAACATTGAAATTTTCACAAACATTGTTAAAAAAAATCTTATTTAGTATGACATATCTCAAGATTAAAACGGAGGAAGAAAGATAAAACTGCTTTAAAAGTTGAAGAAAGAACATTTTAAGATTAATTTAAATACGAAGCAAAAAAATCAGGGAGTCAAACAGATAATTTTAGAAATTGAACTTTTTCAGCTGTGGGGCTTGATTGGAATAAGTAGGAACGCAGTATCGTTCCGTTTTCTAATTTTTTGCTTTTCCAGTTGGATATACTATTGCATGCTTCATTAACAAAAATAAAAATACCTGTTTTTGTTTTTCACATCAGTAAAATGGCAATTTGTTTTTCTCCTTTCCATTAGAAAGTCATAGTTTCAAGGAGAATTCTTTAGATTTTATTTAATACATAAATTCTAAAAGTTTCAAAATTTGACCTTTATTTCAATTAGTTTAATTCCACTCATGGATGGATACGAAACAATTTCGTTTAGTAAAAAATAACAATTTAAAAGATGTACTTAAATTGATGTTATCATTTCATAACATTTTTATCGTGTAAGATCCGAGCGGATATAATGCATCCGTTAACTCCCCCCCCCCGCCCCCCAAGAAAAAAAGAAAAAAACGTCAAGACAAAGAACTATTTTACACAATTTTATAAAGTTCGGTTGATTATTTTTAATATTTTAAGCCCTTTTTTTTGTGTGTGTGGTGTGTGTGTGTGTGTGTGTGTGTGTGGTACAATTTGCAATAGATAACACACTTGAACATCAAGTTTTTTTAAACATTTTCTTAGAGATGTATTAATTGAAAATGTGTGAAATCTTTCTTTAGTAGAACGGGAAACGTCCAAAGGCTGTATTTATTCATTCCAAAGTTAGAACATCTATTTTTATCATACTAGTAAGTATCAGAAAACACAAAAACAAATGAAAAATACACGTAAATCGCTCACCTGTGAAATGTAAAGTTTCCACCTGAAATAAATTAGGTTGTTTGGTGTTTTTACAGTGCGAGGGAAATATTTTGCCATGCTAAGCCAGACACAAGACACACAATATCAAGTAATACACACGCACACAATGAAAGTTTTTACTGACGCAGAAGAAAGAATTATACCCAGGGAGGAAATGCAAATGACAGGAATCGAACCGAAATAAATCCTCAGCACGACAGAGCTATGTTAGTTTTCACTTTCAGGGCCACCGTAGCCCGGTTGAATAGGTAGGTATTTTAATTATCGTCGTACTGGAGCAACACAACGGGCTATGGCGACCCAGCCCGGTTGAAAGAGCAACGGACTAGCAACCAGAGGGTTGCGAGTTTGAATCAAACCATAAATCATCGTGTACAAAGAAGGCTGATGCACGTTAAATCTGTCATGGCATCAAATATCCTCACGTTGGCGTGGTGTGGGAGTTTGGGGAATGGGAAGCAGCTCAGGTGTTGCCTTGTCAACTGACCGTGGTTCAAAATTACGTGGTGTTGTAGTTGGATCTTTCCCTTCAAGGTTGATCCCGGACCGTTGCCCACAGCCGTTGTGTTCCTCCAGTGTGATGCTAATTTAAAAAAAAAAAACGGTCGGAGCTGTGTCTTGACACGTCTACTAGGTTTTAGGCGCAGAATACGCCAGTGAGGCCATATGGTGAATTGAGAGTGAAAGAAATTAGTACTAGACTGTTTTAATTTCACACGTCAAATGTTCATCGCGCCGCACATATATCATAATTGGTATACTCTGTTGATGTTGAAGGTTGTGGTTCATTACCGACATCCATGGGTTGAATTCCATTATTCAATTATAAAACGTTTATATTGTGACGTCTCGCCGATTAGATCTCTTCGCAATTCGAATTTGTCCGCATTTGACAATAAGGGTTGTCCGTGATAGCTGCTATCCAATAGACTACGATTTCCTATTTGGTTTGCGAATCAAACCAACACCACGGACAACGCCGTGATAGCTGTTATCCAATAGGCTACGAATTCCCTTACGAATCACTGGGGTTAGCGAGCAGTGGTCACACCTGACCCCACGAAAAGAACTCTCACGGGAACCCCGTGCTGGTCACGCAGTGGCTAGTGCTATAATGTAAATGTAATAGTGAATTTGCTGTATTAAATTATTTCGAAATGTAAATCACCATTGACTTTTATAAACAACTCACCATGGTATAACTATTTTTTAGTACAAAGGATGTGTTTAATGTCACAAAATCCATCAGCTTGCGAAGGCCTAGCAGAAAAATAAACTATGTCAATATAAAATTCCTATGTAAAGGCGAATTCTTTGAAATTGCGGAGGGGGGGGGGAGCAAATCATCATATCGCATTCCTCTCGGACCGGCCCTGAGCATAGGTGCAACACAGCTTGTACAGAACAAAATTGTTAGAGTAGTTATTCAAAGTGGCGTCCGCGGATGGCATTGCATAGGGAAAACGTAGAAACGACTGGCAGACACGTTCAAAGATTCGGGTGTTTCCTGGATTTCTACTGCAGCGGTCACAATCCTCGCTATCAGATATTCCGGTGTCTCCACTGCTGTCTCAGAAACGAGTGATTTCAGGTGACCCCAGAAGAAGTCCAAGTGGTTACGGTCTGGTGATCGTGTAGTCCAAACAACGGCGCCTCCGCCTCCGATCCATCTTACGGGATACGTTGCATCGAGGTGGGTAAGCACGGCGTGGGAAAAATGGGGAGGGGCACTATCGTACATGAACCACATTTACCGCGCACGTAGGCACATGAACGATACAGCAAACCTGGGAGGGTGTTCTGTAGGAAATCGAGGTATGTTGTGCCATTTAAACGTTCCGGGCAGCAAGTACGGGCCCAACAGATCATCACCGAGGATTCCGGACCATATGTTGATACTGAACAGATGTTAATACCGAATCGATGTTGATACTTTCGCGGGACAATACTATCGAAGATTATCTTTCGACCAAACATAGGAACTGTGCATTGTGCGTCCATTGCCTCCAGCTTCACCATACACCATTTGAATATCAGCCATTTCACCGTTCGTATAGTCAACTATTCCGAATGCAACGATAACCTCCTGCTCGGAGTTATTTCGTTGCGTTTATTGGATAGGGTTTAACGTCCCCGTAACAAAACCGTTGACCTCCGAAACATCTGCCGGAGCAGCCCAGATGATCTTCGACAGCCGTTCAGAAAATTTTACATCAGATAAATACCTTGTACGATTGATTTTCTTTAAATAAATAATTTTTTAATTAAATATTTATAATTTCGCAAGAGAATGTGACGTCACGCCGTTTGTATCTCTTCGCAATTCGAACTTGGCCGCATTTGACAATGACTTGGCCATCACGGCGCTGCTCGTGGTGTTGGTTTGTCTTTCCCATTTGGTTTGCTAAGCAAATCAACACTACGGATAACGGCGTGATGGATGTTATCCAATAGGCCAGTGTTTCCCAAACTTTTGGCATATGTGCACCCCTTCTATAATTTTCGTAACGCTGAGTACACCTCGTCGAAAAAATGGATGTATTTTAATAACAATCAAAATGTATTTTTTTTCTTTTTGTGTGACATACACAAAATAATAAGAAAAGAGAAATAAAATTATTCATAATAAAATATAAATAAAAGTTATATTATAAATAACGTTTATTTGGATAAATGAGAAGGATGAAATTGTTTGTGCTGAGGTAACAGATCGTCATAATTTGGTACCCTGGTTGTTAATTTTAATCTGAGATGTGGTTCCATGTCCAATAGTCTGTTCTTTTTTTTTCGACTTAATGTCTATAAATGCTGAAAAAGCAACTTCACATAAATATGAAGTTGGAAAAGGCAAGATGCATTTTGGAATTTTTTCTGTTAAAACCGGATACACAAGTTGCATTTGTAACCAGAATGATGTTAAAGTACTCTCATTATGTTTATTTTTCAAGAATCCGTCTGATGCCAATTCCAACAATCGCTCTTCTTCCGCATGCGACAAATCTTGTGTCATGGATGTTGTGTTAATGTTAAACGGATATCTTATCTATTCAATATTTTTGGTTAAATCAGGAAAATAGTTAGCAACCCCACTTGCAAACTCTCTAAATGCTGCGTTATGCATTTCAGAGTATCAGCATCAATTTTAGTAGTCGAACTAGTTATAAACTCATGAAGAGAGGGAAACGAGTCTATTTCTCCATTACCAACTCTCTTTTGCCATAACTTTAGCTTTGCAATGGCAGCGTTCACTTTATCTTGTATGTGAAACAATGAAATTTCTTTGCCTTGTAACGGTAAGTTGAGGCAATTTAAAACAGAGAATATATCTGCTAAGTATACTAGTTTACAAAGCCATTTCCAGTCATGTAAACAATTTCTCAACTCAAATCTATCATTAAGAAAACATTGAAGTTCATGTCAAAGCTGTGCCTGTCAGGCCGGTTGCGCCCGACGGAGGGTTAACGAAGTTGTTTCTGTAACGAAGTGTATTTCCGCCGTGTCACTCCGGACCATCTCACGCTTCACAAGACTGTCTTGACTTGACTCGTGAGGACGTAGAATTAGGCGCAGCCAACCATAGTGCAGGGCATATCCCCACCAAACCAAACTCCAGTGCAAAGCGTACCCCCACCAAACTCTTCCCGTACCCCTGGGGGTACGCATACCACACTTTGGGAAACACTGCAATAGGCAATCACCGGGGGTTAGTCGTAGCAATCACCAAGGGTTAGCGAGCAGTGGTCACACCTGACTCCACGAAAAGAACTGTCACGGGCAACGTCGGCCTAGCCACGCAGTGGCTTGTTATTTATAATGCTCAGAGACGAAACAAAAATATTATCTCAAACATTGTGCTCGCACAAAAGAGGTCGGTGCTAGACTCTACGGTTTTTACACTGAAAACTTTCCTAGTTTTCATGATATCGTAATTTTATTAACATTCCCAGTTGTTGAAATAGAATTCAGGAAAAAATAAAAAAAAAGTTTTATTTTTTTATTTCTTTCTATTTTTTTAACCCTAACTCTTTTTTATTTTCAGACCAGTTCCAGCTGCTTAAGGTAAACAGATAACAGTCTATCTTTTCCATCCAGGACAAGGTCAAGCAGACTACTTCTCTGTATAGCAGACGATATGCAGGCACTGAACTGAACTGAACTAAATCTAATTTCGGAATTATTTCTTGTTTACAAAGTTTCGATTATCAGATCAGTGTTTGTAGCACAGTAACATTGAATGCCTAAGTGGGTAATTTCGTCAAAAGACGCACATCGCTTTCAAGCATGGATTACCTTCCTGAACTGCACATGGAATATTTAAATAATATATTTCAGTATTCATTTGCAAATATTCAAGCAGAAAGTTTCATCCCTTCTGTCGTAAGAGCAATTTTGTGTCGTATATACAAACACCCGTAGAACGAAACTATTGACGCATTGTGAAACATTCCCAAAATATGCACGTAGATTTCTAAGCGTAAACAATATTTTTCAACGAAACAATGAAAGGTTTTATTTTCTATTGGTTTTGTGTTTTGTATTTGACAGACTGTTTCTTAACAGAGGCAGAAAAATAATCCAATGATTATTTCTCAAATTCGCCTACATATTTATTTTATTTTTAAATTGTCAATTCTGACGTTGAATTTTGATTGTTTTCAAGCCTGCTATTCAAGTGTTTTAATTATGATAAAATAATTCTAGTTGAAATTTTTGAATAAATAATTAAATCATATCAGAAATGAGGAAGATTTTTATTGACATTTTTGTATTTCCATTGATGAAACCTTTTTCTTGAGCAGCAAGAAAGTTGATGCCTTGCTTTGCTATAATTCATTAGAAAATTTAGTTCCTAAATTTTACTTTAGAAACTCATTTCATAATTGATTTATCAACACAGTTTATTTAGTTGAAGATGTATAATGCATTTGATTTAGTTTCTACTTTGTAAGTACACCTATGTTTTTGAGTAATTGACCACAACCTTCAATCAATAACACTGATGCAAAGAATTTTGTTGGCATTGAAGTTTCGAATTTAAAAAGCAAATCTAATTTTGCTTACAATATTTTAAGGAACCATTTTATTTTTGTATGTTCTATCTTGTAATTTAAAACTATTTTTCCTCTTGCAGACAACAGTCACAGTTATTCTTGCATCTGTATTTATTGGTGTGTTAGCTGCATACAGATTTCGAAGAAAATTAAAAACAAAAGGTATGTTTTGTTTATTAATAAATTGAAAAATGTATTTTTCTAGGTAGCATTAGCAGGAAGAAACTTAACACTTTGAGCATCCCAATGTTACCTAGTAGCTTAGCTTTTATCCCACAACACAATAAATGCTTAAATCACCAAATCTGGTTGAGAGATATTAGAAAAGATTATTTTAATTTGGTGAAATCAAAATTGGTTTGAAGCCGTGCAAAGAATATTACAGGTTGCAATAGGTATTACATATGCATGTAATGCCTATGCACAATACAGGCATCACATATGCACGTAAACCCCTCAGGAGGTTACCTTACATAAGAAGAATTTTGTTTAATTCTTAAATCTTTCTTTTAACTATCAGTGAAGCAATCAAATCACAAAGCTGTAAAGGCATGAAATAACACTGAAAAAGTTATAGATTTAAATTAAAGTTAAGGGAATGCTGCAGGATTGAAAGTCATCAAATTATTTCTCTGAATGCTGATTGTTGTGAAAAATATTGTCCGAGCAATAATTTCAAATTTGGTGTCTTGAATACTACAAACTTCAGGATTGAATTTTAAGTCGCGTGGATGAAAAGGGGAAATTTAATTGAAAGTCTTTAGGCAACATTGTGACTAGCCACATAAATAGGTTCTGCAATTAAAAAAATATTCAAGAGGTTCAAAGGAATTTTTGATGGTTAGAGGGGCATTTCACAGTATTTGAGACATAGGTGTGTCCGTAACAAAACTTAATAAAATTAAAAATTAATTACATATATTGAGAGAGAACATTCTAAAGGACATAAATATCACATTCTTTTCTCTTTTTGCTTCATATTATGCATAGAATTGCATTCAGAATATCAAAAATGAAGTTTTTAATGTTACGGACTCTACAGTAAATTTAAATTTTTTAATGACTTGAACAGATTTTTAAACCAAAACTCAAACTGGGGACAAATAATGTTCTGGCACATCTCCATTATGGCTAATAATTTTAATTCATAAATGTATTCTGTAAAAATTAACAGCTTGTGAAAATGATGGTTGTAGAGTCCGTAACAAAATTAGAATGAAAAGTTTTGTTAAAATTTTTAATTATGATTTTATATTTACCAAAATCGATATATTCTGATTCCAACAATAGTGTTACAATATTGTTAACTGATTTCCACTATTATTCAATTCTGTTATTTTTTATGAATTTCTAAAATTTTGTTTCGGACTCTACAAAATGTTACGGACTCTACATTTGGCAGGAATGATGTTTTTTGTCTACAGGGTTTCTATTTTACTATTTGTCTGCACACAAAATAAAACAACCAAAACTTTAACTTTAAAGGTAAAATGAAACTTTCACTTCAAATTTAACTTTTAGAAGTTAGTTTCAATTTTCCAGTAGTTGCATATCTTTATTTCTTTTAAACCTTGTTTGAATTTGATTGAAGACATACCAATTAGCTATTTTCAATTGGTTACCAGTGATGGTAAGGTAAGAAAGGAAGCTGTTGAAACAGATTTAGTTGAAGGGATACAAGTTCTTAAAGAACAGCTGCACTCATTTGCCCGGCATGTATACAATGTATAATGGCAGCAAGAAAACATGCAATATCTAAAAGAGAAAATGACAGAACGTCAGATTATCATTCAAGAGGATTTTGCAGAAAATAATAGCTTGAAACAGCAAAATTAAATCATGAAAGCTCACTGGTCACCAGAGCAAGTGACTATATTTACAGCTGTTGTATATTATAAGGTTGGGGAAGAACTGCAGCATATTTCCTATGCAATTGTCTCAGATGTCCTAACCCATTGCACAAAAAGGAAGTTTTCATCTTTAACAGAATTATTTTGGGTGACCTAAAGAACAAACTGAAAATACAGTTTACACATGATCATTACTGGTCAGATGGTTTTGGTAGCCATTTTAAAATTAAGTATAACCTTGTGAGCAATTTAAAAAACCACATGGAAGACCACGGCTCCACTGCTAGCTGGAGTTTTTTTTTCTACATTGCATGGAAAAGGACCAGTAGATGGTATATGGGAGAAGTAAAAAGAGGTGCCATATAAAGACTGATTTCTAAGCCATTGCTAAAAGAGAGGCTAAATCAATAAACATTCTTTTGGTACCTAAAACTGAGGTGGTAGCAACTGTTGATGAGTTTAAACTTGAAAATAAATGGAGCTCAGTGACATGGAATCCCTGGCACCAGAAGAATGCACAGTTTTTATGTTGATGATGGCAAAGTATTTGCAGAAGTTAACTCCAAATATATTGAGAAAAGATGTGGGGGATACTCATAGGAATGAGAATTTTCAATCATTAATCCAAAGCATTTCCAAACCTGACATAGAAGTAGGCACTTGGTTATCTGTACCTAACAGTACTAATGACCGGTGGCCAGGGCAAATAGTGAAAATGTTACCAGAAGAAAAATTGCTTGTTAAGTTAGAACTTAAACCCATATCAACAAACAAATTTAAAGCTATGCCAAAAGCAGAGATTGAAGAAATTAACTGCGACACATATCTGTCAATTCTACCCATTGACCCACCACCAATTGGTTCTTCGGCATGTTGTTTTGCATGTAATGAGGAAATAGCCAAAACAATTAATCAATCATAGACACTATTGAAGAGTAAAACAATTTTGTTGTAATAGTCTGAACACAGTTCTCGGTATTTTCATTAATATTCACAAGAGACAAATGTGTAGAGTCCGTAACAGGCTTGTAAACAAGGAGTTATGTAATAAATAATTCATTAAAAATTATTTTAGTCCTTTCCAATTTTTATTTTGTGGTGCAGATATTTAATAAATGAACTAAAATGTAAACAGAAAATTTTAATAGATAGAAATAACAGCTAGTTTCAGAGGGAATGCCATTTCCATTTAAGTAAAAAATCCATGTCCCTTTAATGTAGAGTCCGTAACATGCAATATAAATCTCTATATTTAATAAAAATTTGAATTAAAAAAATATTTTTCAATGCTAATGTTTTAATTGCATTCTAAAATATAAAATTACTTGAAGTTCAGCTTAAACATTTTCACTGTGAGAGAATATAAGGATAAAATATGTTTCTGAAGTGTAGAGTCCGTAACAACTTAATACTGTGAAATGCCCCTAGAATGAGTGCTTATTACTGAAAAGTTCAAGATAACACGACTTCTTGACTGGTAAATGAACCATTATAATTTTAAAACTTGAAAATTTCTCTCCTGAAAAATTTGAAAAGTGTCTTTTGTTACTCAAAACCCTTCAATTCTTGAAATATTCAGTGAAGGAGAGAACTGTTGGAACAAAAAACAATTTGTTTTATTTGTTTTTACATTGTAGGTATGCAAATGAAGTGGGGCTAATTTATTATTATTGATATACCTGTGAATTGCACTTGTGTTAAAAAAAAATACCATTCAACACAAAAAGTATTCACTTGCCAAGGTTCCGAATGACATTGGAAAATTGCAAATTGAGCTTCCACTTCATATTTGTAAGCTCAATTAGTTATTTTTAAGGGGATGTAAAATATTTTGAGGCTAAGAAGAATGAATAGTTTTGAATTGTGACATGCACTTGTGTGACATTATGTCCTTTTTATTTTCTCTAATATCCAATCTAATCCCGCTAATTTGTATAGCTTGGCTTTTAGCTTAACAGTTAATGTTTTTGCTACATAAAGTTAGACCTTCACTAAATTTTTATTAGGAAGTAGTTGGAATAAAACTGGACCTGTACATGCTAAACATAATCTGGAGTTAGTTCTTATAGGATCCAGAATATTGTGTACTTTCCATTAACCTGAACCAAATTGCTTGGAATAAAAATGTATGCTGTTTGTGACTATATATAATGGTTTCTAAAACATTCTGTCAAGTTTTAATTAAAAATATTAACCTTTCCACCTTCTATAGTGTAGGACATTTTGATCAAGTTAATATGGAAGGTACTACAAGAATTATTTTATATTCTTCAAAAGTTAACTTATGTATGCTTTGGCATTTAAAGGTATTATCAGTACTTTTCCATAATTTCTTATTTTTTTGGATAGTTGAAACAGTAAGAGCAAAAATGATGGGAACCAGACCCCGGTTTCGAAAAAGAGACAAAGTTATGTTTTATGGCCGCAAAATGCTGAGAAAGGCAAGTATATTTTACTTTTGAGTTGGAAATGTTGGTAATAAAAGGTTATATCCAATAAGATGCTGTAGGAAAAAAATACATTGCATATACAAGCTGATTAAAATTAAAAGTACTCTTTGTGATCACTTAAGATCAATTACTTATACCAATAGTTCATATTAAAATACAGTATTTAATAATTTTAAAAATACTTCTAAAGTGTTATTCCTAAAAACTGATGTTTAGATTATGGCAACATTGTGACTTCTTCATTTTCTTAGGTACAAATGCTGTCAAGCCAACCTGGCAGTAGGCCTCGAATCAAGAAGCGTCAATTGGTTTTGAAGTTAGCTAGAAAGTATGTGATTATTTTTTAAGCATTTGTACTTTTGTTTTGTTTGCTTGTAAGTTTTTAATGTTTTCATTGGCTTAGTTAAATAATATGAATGGCCAATTTGTTAGAAACTCCCTTCATTCTAATTTCTACATGTCTATAAGTAACACATAGTGATACAACAGCAACATGTAGCCTATAAAAAGAATGCACAGTATGAAGAAAGCTGATTATCATTTTAGTTTGCCTGAACATTGGCAAGACAAAAGATTCAAATGTCTTTGAGTGAGGCATAAGTTCAGGGGCAAGAAGAGATAGTTCTAGTATTTCTGAAACTGCTGACATCATCGCCTTTTCTCCTTCAACAGTATCTTAAATGTTCACGGAATGGAAGTTGGGCCAACAAACTTTAAGCAGCAAGCTTCTCTGACAGAAAGGACTTGAGGATCCAGGAGGTAAAAGTGACTGGTACAAATCGTATGTGGCAACAGAAGGGCCATAATACAATTGCAACTCAGTGCAATGCAGGTGTACTAATCAGAATATCTGAATGTACAATGTAATGGACTTTGTTCCTTGTACTGGTTACAGGAAAGAGCACTTGTTAAGGGACCAGAAGCATTGCAATTGGACACTTAATGAGTGGAAACAGGTAATCTGGCCTGAAGAGTCTCAGTTCCTTCTGTATCATGCTGATGACAGGATCAGAACATAGGGGAGACTGGGGACACTTGATCCCTAAGGAGACTTGATCCCTAGTGTTAAAAACAACAATAATAAAGAGTTAAGTCTTGTAAACTTGTAACACTGGTACAGTTATTCTTAGTCAACAAAATTTCTTTCAGCCATGTTTGTTTTTATTATAAGAAAAGATTGTTTGATTTCCTGAATTTGAACTTTTTTTTTTGTAAGTGGTTTAGGTTTTTTATTTTTAACTAATTATAATTATAGTAGTTACATATAATGATATTTCATACTGCCTTTTCTTACCTTTTAAATCAGGCCTCGAAATAGATTTTTTAATACAGGTGCACCTAAGCTTTTAAATTAGGTGCACTGTGTGCAAATAGTGGGAAAAAATTAGGTGCACAATTATATTTTCATGTGCACCTGTGCACCCGGGTATTTCGAACTCTGTTTTAAATAATACTATTTATGTGTAACACAGTTGTTTTTCTTTTTTTTTACAACAATATTTTTATGGTGCATGTGCATTGGGGACACATGATCCCCATCATATGGGGAGAGATGATCCCGGGATCAAGTATCCCCAATGTCACACACACATATTTTTTTATTTGTTTACTTTTTGTTGGTGAAGTCATGCCATGATTTAAAAACGTAAAGATGATGTTAAGCCCAGTAAAGTATCAATGTGGAAGGTATGCAGGCAGCATTAAAGGTTGTATTAAATAGTGGCAGTATAAAGGGGCAAGAACATTTGCATTAATGTAATGACATTAAAACGTTCTGTTAAAGAAGATGTTTTATGCAAATATTTGAAAACATCAAGTAAATTACATCATGGACTTACTCCTATGCATTTAAGGAAGTGAGCATTCCAGTATGCTGTAAAAAAAGGAAAAGAAAGATCCCTGAATCATGGGAAAAAGAAGGATGTGCGGGGTATGAATGGTACAGAGTGTTATGAATCGTAATAACTCATTGTCTCTTTGAACACCAGAGGCAACCAGCCTTAAATGTGCCATTAGTTTCAACAAACACAACATTAATATGTTTTTGAAAATCTGGAACTGATATACTAAAGAAAAGCTAGACCCACAAAAAATATGCAACATTCATGAAAGTGGTTTTACCACTGTGCATAAGCCACCAAAAGTAGTTGCTACCAACGGGAAAATATCGCACCCCAACAAGAAAAGTGACACAACTAAAAATTTCAGAACTACCAACTTAAAGGATACTATAAAACTTATATTGAAATAGTAAAAGCTTCTTTTAAATTTTAAGCAAGTATTTATGGTGAGCAATATAACATGCTGGGACAACTCATACATTATTTTTCAATGACATAGCATCAAAATTTTAATTTTTGAATTGTGATACTTTTCTTGCCGGGGTGCGATATGTTAACGATTCATCGGAAAGTGATAGCAATTACAATGTTCACAATTCAACAGAAGCAGAATAACTTTATGAATTTTCTGATGAAAATAAAGACACCCAAGATGTATCTTTTAATGAAAATGATTTTGTAATTTTGAAATTTCCAGGGGAAGAAAATTAAATCACGTTGTTAGAAAAATCGAGAAAAAAAAAAGGATCAAGCGCCAATTAGTTTATCTATCCTGAAAAAGATGACTAAAACATTGTTGATAAAGAGGATTGTGTTAAAAAGTTGCCATAACCTATGTTGGGTGAAGCACTCAGAACAGCAACAGTTTTGACATTGTTTGATTTTTCACGTTTTGAAAATATTCACTATTTTTTTTAATACAAATATCCTAGGCTTTTGTATTTGTCATAAATGTAGTACTTTTTCAAATGTTTCATTTGACATGAAAATGCAAATTCTATTTTTGTTTGCTTTGAATTGTTTAAATGTGTTTGTGTGAAGGATCAAGTCTCCCCTTGTGGGGGATGAAGTGTCCCCATAATTGGGATGCTGCATTTTTTTTCTCCCATTGTTGAAAAAAATTTATATAAAATTTAAAAATTCATTTATGAAAATGAAATAAATTTTATATCAAAGAATACAGTTGTGCAATTTATAGTGATTCAAAACATTTAAAAAATAATAATATTTTATTAAGATAAAAATTTAAAACTGCAAAAAGGGATCAAGTCTCCCCAGTCTCCCCTACTGTAAGCATCATGAATCCATGGACTTGCTCATGGTTGCTCTATGACCACCTTTCAAAGTGAGCAACGTTGAATAATGATCTGGGGAAAGTTCTCTTGGGGCATACTTGATCCCCTAATATCCACTCTCTTCATGCCACTGTTGCAAACCAAGCATTGCAAAATAAAACAGGATGGAAATACACTGGCAAAATTATTTGACTACATCTAATCACAGCTGAAATTTAGATGGGCAAATCCTACGAAGTTTTGGAACTGCCACACAGAAATATTGGGCCCTGCTTGTAATAGCAGCCTTTGTTCAAATTGGATAGCAGTGTTTCTCAGCCTTAAATGGGTCTACCTCTACATTGTTGCAGACTTGGTACAGTCATTTATGGCTACATTGTTCCCTGCCACAGGAGCCCATTCATTTTCAACAGGACAATGCATCCTATCTCCAACTGATTGGTGAACTGGACTGAGCTCCTCTTGCTTTATTGGCCAGCTCAGTCATTTGACACCGATTCCATCGAGAATTTTTGGGATGAGGTGAAAGATCCATTTAAGGCTGAGAAACACTGCTATCTAATTTGAACAAAGGGCTTCTGTTACAAGCATGGCCCAATATTTCTGTGTGGCAGTTCCAAGGCCTTGTAGAATTTTAATTTCAGCTGTGATTAGATCTAGATGCCCGAATCATTAGTAGTGTCAAATAATTTTGCCATAGTGTATTTCCGTTTTTTTTTTTCCGCAATGTTTGGTTCCATATTTTACACAAATTGTTTATTATTTAACCATTTGGTTACGGCAGACGCCTGAAACGACCAAGATATCCCTGTCTTTTTGTTGTGTGAGTCTCTGATTCTTTAGTACCTCAACTCCTGACCAGATGGCCTCAAAACCATTTTGGTTTCCTTCCCCTTTTTCTAAGCAACAAAGAGACCTCGTAAATAACCACTTCACCCATAACAGGGAGATAAAGGGTCCATACTGGGTACCGCTCTATTACTTATGAAAGAAATATACTCTGTAAAATGTGTTTAATTAACTATCAAAATATGTTCACACAAACTTTTTTTTAAATCATTGAAATTTTTAAAAGTTTAAAAGACAGATTTCACACATAAATAATGTTTTTTTTCTCAACAATGAAAGAGTAAATGTCCCATAGTGCTGCGTTGTAAACGTTAGGCACAATAAAAGAAAATCCGGGGAAAAACAGACCTTATGTATGCAAATTTATACAACCTCCAGAAATCATAAAAAGTCAATTGCCCAAAATAGATAATGCAGGTATCCCAAATAATTAACATAATTTGAAAAATGTAATTTACAATGAACTAGTGAAATTTTTTAAAGGGCAGTAAGCATAGAAATGTAATTAAATTTATTTTTAACTTCAACTACTCTTAAGAGTTGGAAATCTAAAAAATATGTATGCGCTTATATTATTTCTTTTTAAAACATGCAAATAAAAGTGGAAGTTTTCTAATTTTGTTAAAAATTATGTTTGTACTCTTAAAATCCGTAAGCATTTTACAGAACATGAGCATTTTCATTTTAGTATTTGTGAGCTTTAGTAGGTATACTTATACCAAACGAACATGTGCAACTTAAATCGAAAGTTCAATATAAAATGCATAAATTTGTAGTCAGAAAAACTCCTTAATTACTTTTTTTTTTTGCTATAAAATTTTATTTTATTTTCTCATTCGACTCATTTGGGAAGAAATAATTGAAAAGGGATATTTCTTTTCATATCATTTTCTTATTTATGATGCATTACGTTGGGTGTCTTCCTGTATTTTGTATATAAAACGCTGTTTGGACCGTTTCCATAACCAAGTGACAAAATGATATTTGGACATTCCGTATGTAGAGGGTTAATAAGACATTCAAATTTTTTCATATTTTGTTTTTTGATTAGAATTTAAATTTGAGTACATAGTATTTTCTGTCACTAATTATGAATTTTTTTCTTTCTAACTATCAGAATTTTACCTCTGCGAGGAGAACAACCACTTACTTTAAAAGTAATGGAACCATCTCAAGCATTTTTGGAAGAAGCTATATCTGAACAGTCGGAACAGCGTCTCCCACCGGATGTGATGTATATGCTGAAGAGTATTAGGTCTGTTAAAAAAATATTGCTTGAAGTTGTCTATATCAATACTCTTCCTTGTAGTTTTAAGTAAAAGAAAGCATGAAAAAATATACATTATTTTTACAGGGTATTTGGCTCTTTTGAAAAGCCATTGTTCCTTGAGCTTTGCAAGCATATTGAAACTTTGCATGTCCCCAACGGAAGCCTCTTGTTTTCAATTGGTGAGCCAGATGACAGCATCTATGTAGTACAAAGTGGAAGATTAGTGGTCTATGTGACTGAAAATGTAAGTATTTTTTTCAGGGGAATCAAACATTTTTTTTGTATTAGTTACATTCTGCATTGCCATTTTATGTTTCATAAGAACATAAAAACTAGTTTGGAGCCTGAACAATTTAAAAATGTTAATCTAATTACTTGGGATGCTTGATTCAAGTGAATAAAATTCAGTGTACAGCACAATTTAATGTTTAGCTAGTGAATTGTACTCCATAGACAATCTAGTGGAAAATAAAAATACAAATTTTTTTTTGTTATAATTTAAGAGACGTTTCATTCTTCTCTTCACATCCAATGGTATTAAAATAACGTGGCATCTTTGATCTCCTCATTAAAGTTTAATCAACACTATTAGTTCAATGTATGAATTTTTTTTTTCTTCTAATCTATCAGATTCAATATGATTTATGTCTGCTGTGTCTTAACTGGTATCAGATACCACAGAAAATTTCATACCATATTCCTATCTTAACTTCTGTATCATTTGTTCCCCCATCATGTAAATAGTTAAAAATGGGAGTAAATTTTAATTGTTGCTGGTGTCTATTTTAGTAATAATTACATCTTTAAGTTGAATGAACTCTAGAATTACCTTATACTATTAAGAAATCATTGCTTTGCTTTCAAAACCTTGAAATCAAAATTTTCAAGAGCAATGAATAACTAGTTACCAAACTGTTGACCAGTTATGAGACACAAGGCTTAAAATTTCACCCATACAAGTTTTATGAGTGATTTAGACTAATGAACTTTTGAAACAAGTTTAGTAAGCATATTTGTAACCAAATGATGTTAAAACCAAAACATTAGACTTGCAAGGTTTTATGGTAAAACAACAAAATATGACTCACAATTCCTTGTCTTTCCCCAAGTCAGTAATGAGGGGGTTGCAAACACAGATAGGTTACAAGAACATTTGTTCTAGCTGCTACTGTTCTAGAGGATGAACATCGATGGATGACAGTGCATGGGTTCTGATGCGATTAAGAATATGAAATATTGGGTGCTATTATTGAAAAAGAATAAGAATAGAATTGTTGTACAATTTGGAAGAGTTAGACACGTTTGTGCACCGGACAGTTCAGCGTGTATTTTGAAACTTTATATTGTACTAGCCACTGTGTGGCTTGCTCGACGTTGCACGTGCCCGTGGTGTAAGGTATTATTCTGGTGTAAAATTTTCCACAGATCTCAAATCCGTTGAAGATATATTTAATTTCAAAATTATTTATTTAAAAAAAATCATTTTTAGGTATCAATCTCATGTAAAATTTTCCCGCAGATTTCAAATCCGTTGAAATTTTTACTCCATCTTTAACAGTCTTTGAGATAGAAAAAAGAACTAAGAGACTCCAGTTAAAAGATTTATCATCTGGCTGGAAGATCATTCCTCCAAGCAAAATCTGTTCCTCAATTCCTCCAAGCAAAATCAAAGCAGAAACGAAAAAATAATTTTCTCCGAGTTCCCCATGATGAAAAACTTGAAATGGTTCCAAAGGCTGATAGCAAGGTCACGTGGGTAGAAAAAGTCTAGATTCGGGTGTTTCTTCTTCTGGAAGAAATGCGTTGAAGAACCCACAGAGAATAAAACTATTAAATTCTTTTAAAAATGTTCTAGATTGAATTTTAAAATTCGAAGCGACCCAAAAATTGCAAAAAATGTGGACTACCTGTGTGCCAAATCTCATTGCTGTAAGTGCCATAGAATCGTCAGAATTTTGCTGCAAGAAACAGACAGACAAACAAACACTTCCTTTTATAATAGTAGAGATTGTAAATAAAAGTCCTTGTCCAATTTAGGTGTGCACTGTCCCTCTGTCTTGGCCACTACTACACACACTGTCAATCAATGTAGACTCTGACAATGATTTAAATATTTTGCATGTAATGATTTTTTCAAGTAACAGCAAGTTCTCATTTCAATCTGAATTGTCCAACCTGTAATAGATATAGACTTAAAATTTAGTCTAATTTTGTCAGGAGTATATATTTGTTTGTATGAAAATCCTTTACCAATTCGTCTCTTATGTAGAAATGTTTCTGAATTGTACTGAAACAAACAATAAAGTATATTTGCAAATAAAATATACAATTTCTTATATTTATATTTGAATAAAGGATGGCAGTGAATTGGTGCTAAAAGAAGTATCAGCAGGAGAAAATATTACTAGTTTGCTAAGTGTCATGGATGCCTTAACTGTAAGTAGATACTGATTCCATGATTTTTTATTTAAATACTTAGTAACACAACTTTTATGCTTGTATAATTTAAATTTGTATCTATTTTCTAGGGCTGCATTGCACCATACAAGTCTGTTTCTGCTCGTGCGTTGGAAGATTGTACAGTGTTGAGGTAGTGTTGCTTGATAAGTTCTAAATTATATTTTAATCTGCAGATTTTATGATTTGGCATATATAATGTGCGTGCAGGCTGCTGTAAATTCATAGAAGCTTTTGAAGAGGGATTAGGATTGCATAATGGACCACATGTGTATTTGCCTATAGATTCTACTATTCCACCACTTTGTTTGAAAGCACAGAATGTACCACTTGCAGTGCGTACTGAGATTGAGACTGCTCTCAACAACTGCTTGCTGAAAATGTGATCGAGCATATCATGACTGGACTACTTGTAGTTTTCTCTTATTCTGATGATGCATTACTTGTAGCTAATATGCTTCAAGAAAATTACATGAATTTCTCAAATGAATATATGATGTTAGATTGCACACTAAAAAAATAATTTACCTATCTTAGAGAACTGTTATTCCTATTAGAGCTATTCATATAAAAGGTTATATATTAAAAATGTGCAAGCAAACAAGATTTAAGTTGAATTTATTTTCTTTAACTTATGAGGTAGAGTATTTTTCTACAAATAATTTTAAATAATAAGATTATACTCTGCTTGTATTTTTCACTACACTAGTACCTTAGTTGAATTTCAGACAATTAAATATTTTAACTCCATGAAAAATATAATGTATATGGGTTTTTATTTTGCTATAATTTTGCTGCATTTTTTTTTTAGCTAATAAGTGACTGCAGTTAACAATAAGGAAGTCTTAAAAACTAGATAGCTTTCAAATATTAACTTCAAATGAGTACTGTGGAAATAAAATTTGGAAAAGTTCTTAAAGGAAAATGATATTTACAAATAATTCTATTGGTTAAGCTATAATATTCAAATTTTTGAATATGTATATGTATTTTCTTTTAGAACTAAATGAAAAGTTATATTTTTACTCTGACAATATCATTATTTGTGAACTATTTAAATTTTAAAATAAATTTTACTTTTTGCCTTTTTTCTAACTTTCCGTTTTTTTAATAGAATTATGTGAATAATGCTTGGATGATTTGTTTTTATTATTATCACAAGGTTCAAAATTCTTTCAGATTGAGAGTCGAAGCATTTCGTTCTCTGCTGGAAAAGAATCCTGAATCTCTTGTTCGTGTTGCACAAATTATTATGGTCCGTCTTCAAAGAGTAACTTTCACTGCTCTTCACAATTACCTTGGCTTGACAAATCAATTAATTAAATCTGTAAGTTCTTAATGAAAATTAAAATTTATGTATATACTAGAAGAATTACCTTGCATATTACTTGGATTAAATTGGCTAACTATCTTCCATTTTCGTCAAAAAATTGCAATTCCTATTCATCACATGTAACAACTACCATACTCTGTAAAGGTACACAAATGTTAAATACACAATTTCACAAATGTAAATAAATGTCAGTTTTAAAATTTAAAATTTTTGTAGAATTTAAATTTTTAGTGAGAAAGAAAAGTTTTCTAGAGTGCCAATATTACCCAGAATACATATAATAATTCAGAGTATATGTATAAATGCCTTGTATGTCATTTAAAACAAGAGGGTTTCCCAAAATTATTATACAATTATTAAAAATGTTTTTTTAAAACCTAATTAAACAATTACTTACCTTGATAACAGTTGAACGAAAAACATCAAATTGAAAATCCAGAAGTACTTTTCAAAACAGATTTAAAAAAGCTTCAAACAAAAAGTAACAAAAGGATTTGTTTTTTTACACTACAAAATAGATTCTTGGAATATAACATGGATAAAAATTTTAAAAAGCAAACAATTAAAAAATACCAAGATTACCATATTATGTACCAGTTCTATTTTAAGTGCTCTTGTTCTGTATATTTTATTTACAATGTTTTATTCTCTTTATCATCTTCCAAGTATTCAGAATTTTTTTATATTTCATAAAGAAAAAAAAAGATTCACAAAATAAACAAAGTTAGGATTTAAATTCCGTAAAAAATAGTTGGAAAAATAATTGATTTTGACCAGCACTGGTAAAACAATCCTAGAAATTGCAATGCTCAATATACCTTCCAGCTACTCCAAGCTATCAAATTATGGTTGATTTAAGTATTGTTACTCAGATGTTTTAACATGAAACTTAAGCAAAAAAAAAACCAACACTATTTACTAAATTAAAATATGGTGTATCAAATATTGAACATTGCATTTAACATGTTGAATCCATTTTATGTGATACTTGTTCAAACACAGACAATATTGAAAATAGAACGGGAAGACAGACAGACTCACTTGCCCAACCAAGTTCATTCACTAAATGAATGTAAGTACTCACAGTATGCAAAGTTTCATGAAAATATATTCAGCCGTTTGGACGTAGCATGGGGACACATACAGACAGGCACTAAATTTGCAAGAGATGAATTTTTCATCAGAAGGGGCCAAAATGGATAGAAAACTTGCTTTAAATGCTTCTTTTAATGCAAAGTTTTTTTCATAAGCATAAGTAGATATATTTGTATTTTATATATGTAAAAAATCAAATTGAAAATTGTTACATTGATATTGTTTTTCATGTGCTGATATATTGTGCTTTATATTTATGTACAAAGTTTTCCTGTGATATATTTATCTACTTTGTTTAACTGGATGAATTTTCTTTAGTCTTCCACAGTGACCAGAAAAAACACAGTATCATCATCACCAAAAGCTAGTCCTTCTAGGTCAACATCAAGACGCCCTAGTCAAGTGGTCAAACCATCTGGTATTGATGTACCAAGCTCTGACTCTTATTCCAATCCTTCTGGTAATATTTAATTTTAAAAACCACTCTTTTACTACATTTGAATTTTTTATATGCAGTCATGGCAATGTGGGTAAGACTAAATAAAGTTGATTTATTATGACACTAGAACAACATGAAGAATAAAAAATAGTTGACCCTGGAGTGAGGTATTCTAATGGATTAAAGTCAAAGCAGGGCCAGAAGTATGTATGAAACAGCAATCATGGCACTTGAAAAGTGTACAGTTGATTGTGCACTTTTGCAATTTCATGATATATGTTTTGAGGTATCACGTGTATTTATAGAAAAACAAATTATGTAAGTATAATATAGCATATAAATGTATTTTGAAAATTTTGTGAAAAAACAATGTATGTTTATGCAAAATATATACATAAAAACATGTATATGAAATACACTTTGTACAATAAGCTAAAATTTTGCCTTTTTTATGTCTAAATAATGGAATTTTTTGTCGTATATTTTATTCAAATATAAGATATATTCTTTTGTAAAAATTAAACTTTCTTGAAAAAAATTGTTTTTCATTTAGCATTTTTCTAGAGCACACTCTTTTGAAACATTAATTACATTAATTTTAAAACATCATACCAAAATCTAATTGACTACAGAAAGCATTACTATTCTTTATAACTTCCAGATTTCTTAATTTGACTCTGATAAGTGTCCATGTGAAATATATATTACATAATTTTATAGACTGGATTTCATTCATCATTTTTTAACTTTATCTTTAAGACTAGTCAGAATTATCCTAAAAATGTCTAAATAAAAATTGTAATTAGTTAACAAATGAGACTAAGGATTATCTATTTTTTATTTTGTATTTACTTTCTGATTTAAAGTACAAATTTTAAACTAGTGCTGTTTTATAAGAACTTGTGAAAAAAAAATTAGAGTTTTGCAAAATTCTTTAGTACAAAACAGTTATTGACCTTACGTAGCATTTTCAACCTTCCAATGCTTATCTGTTCATAATGCATATTTTCCCAGTAATTTATTTTTTAGTAACAAACATAATTTTCAGAATAAGATTTTTCACTTTTAAATTTCAGATGTCGATGGCTCTACAGTGCAGTTTGATCAAAATGTAAGTTACATTTCACATGTTCTATTGTATTTTCATATCCATTGCATTTATTTCATGTGCTTAAATTCAATTTTTGCCTATAGGTGTCTGGCAGTGAAACTGAGACTCAAGATCCTAGAAAAACACGTAAAAGAAAAGCCAGTTTTTATTTCCCCCCAGAACAAGGACCTATGCATATTGAAGAAGATCTTCATTCACTAGCAGTTCAAGGATTTGTGCATCAATTAGGATTAGAAGTAGTTACATTGTTTTCTTCCTGGTTGAATTTTTTTTTCTTGACATTTTTAACTTTTTAGGTATAGTGTATTAGATAACATAATTTTAAAGTTTGCTTTTCTAAGAAGATTTTTGTATTCCAATTGTTAAAAAACTCGTCTATGTTTTCTAATATTTTGTGAAATGGATTAGTACTTGTGCACTTTAAAAAATTGTAGACCAGTTACAAACCTTTTGTATTTGGCCTCAATATATTTTTCCAATCTCTTTTTAATATTGAGTTTAATTACACAATGCTATAGTATTAATTGTACATTGATGTAGTATTTGTATCTTGTAAATTACAAGTATTTCTATTTTATGCTTTTATGCATTGTGAACTCATACAATTTTCTGGTTACACTGCTGGTCATGAAAAATGCACCATCATGAAAGACAAGAAATATCAAAGCCATATTTGTTATACCAAAACATAAAGCACAAGGGTTAAATGATTGAAATTTCAGCTGTTTGACTTTTGGAACATGGAGAAATCAGTATTTTATATAGCTGCCATATGGGCATGTAAAACTGCTGCCACATGTATTGGGATTGAAAGAAAGAGGCTTTGGATGCGTGTTTGGGGTATGCCAGTCCATGTTGTTTAAAACACATTGTCAAAGTTCGTCTGATGTAGCTGAAGGTGTTCTGTAGTGTGCCAGTAGTTAGACGATCACTGACCAGACATGTTTGATACATGACAAAATATAAGGGACGAGAAGAGGCTCCAAATAGTCACGTGTCATTGTTTGGTGTTGTGACAAGGCTGTTGCAATCATACACGTCGGTCAGTTCGTCCCTCTTGTTCTATTTCATATTCACATCACCGACTTGATTTTGTCCAACACAAGCACTGATTTCTTGGATGGCTTTCAGTCTGTATAGGCCACAATTATTCCTTTATTAAACTCAGACAAAAGTTAAGGGAAGAAAACAGGCTTCAAATAGCCATGTGTCTCCTTGTTTGGTGGTGTGACAAGGCTGCTCCAATCATACATGGTCAGTGATTTTGTCAAACACAAGCACCGATTTCTTGGAAGGATTAGCCACATTACTTCCTTTGTTAAACTCAGAAACATGCTCATATGATCATGCAAATTTCAAGGCCTTTTGGATAATTACTTCTTTGTGGTACATTGTTGATGGCCAGCAGTAGTGTACTTTGTTTTCATATTAATTTGTTCAACTTCTCGAATATGATTTTCATTTTGCTTTTTAATGCATTTTACAGGATGGCAGCTACATTGAAGATCTTGTTGAAGTGAAAGAACTACCAGCTAATACATATATTATTCGAGAAGAAACTCTTGAAGATGTTGCTTTACTCTTTGTAATCTCTGGTTCTTTAAGTGTTTCACAAAAAACAGCTGATAAGAAAGAACAGGTTAGTTGGCCATTATGGTGCAGTAGGTAGTTCATTGTTGTAATTCAAATCAAATTGCTATTATGGTTGAAATACTGCCGACCCCAGCATTTTTTATTTAACCTCACTGCAACACACAAAGTGAATAAGCTTATTGTTTAGGAATTTTAACTGTAGAACATGTTTGCTTTCTGTGACATAAAATTCGATATCGTTCCATTTTTCACTTTTATTTCAGAACTTTTTGTTCATAGTACATAGTGGAGAAATAATGGGTGCACTTGCTGTTCTGAGTGGTGAACCTTCTCTATTCACCATCCGTACTAGACATTTTACCCAAGTTGGAATTCTTACAAAGAAAAACACTTATGAGTAAATATTATATTTTTATAAATAATGCTTTTTTAAATCTTTTTGACTTTTAATAATTCATTTTATTATCTGTTTTCAGCATATTGCGACAAAAACCACTTGCTGTTCTGCATTTAGCTCAAAGTGTTATTAAACGCCTTTCATCATTTGTGAGACAGATCGATTTTGCTTTGGACTGGATTAACGTTGAGTCTGGTCGAGCTATATATAGGTACTTGGAATTTTAAAAACATAATAATCCCCCTAGATGTTTAATACGTATTCATTCTGTTAGTTGTTACTCACAGATTAAAATGCCTTGTCACAAAATCCGATTTTTTTTTCCTTTTTAAGGCAAGATGATATGTCTGATAGCACTTACATACTTTTAAGTGGACGGCTTAGATCAGTTTTGAAACGTCCTGATGGTAAAAAAGAGCTTATTGGAGAATATGGTAGAGGAGATCTTGTTGGTATCGTAAGTTTTATATAATTTCTATTCTTTTTATACCGTGTTCTGAATACCAAGACACTTAAGTGTCATAAAAGTTTAAAAATATTATACAACTAGCCACTGTGTAGCTAGCCCGGCGTTGCCCGTGATGTAAGGTATTAAACTGCTGTAAAATTTTCCTCAGATTTCAAATTCGGTGAAGAAATATTCAATTTAAAAATTATTTATTTAAAGAAACTCATATTTTTAGGTATCAATCTAAAGTAAAACTTTCCGCACATTTCAAATCCGTTGAAATTTTTAATCTACCTTTAGCCATTCTGATTTTACGAAAAAAACTTAGCAATCCCTGTCAGTATGATTTTTATTTCTTGCTGTCATTCACGGAAATGGGACAAGAAATGTAAAAATCAAAGCGGAAACAAAAAAAAATAATTCTATAGTAGGTGTTGGTTCCCCCGCACAATGAAAAAAACTTGGCATGTATCCAAAGGCTGATTGCAAGGTCACGTGGGTAGAAAAGGTCAAGATTATGGTGTTTCTTCTTTTGCGGAAGAACGCGTTTGAAGAACCAGGTAGAGAATAAAACTATTAAATTAATTAAAAAAATTTCTAGATTGAATTTTAAAATTTGCCGCGACCCCAAAATTGCAAATAATTTGGACTACCTGTGTGCCAAATCTCATTGCTGTAAGTGCCATAGATCGTCAGGATTTTGTGGCCGCGAAACAAACAGACAAACAAACACTTTCTTTTATATTAGAGATTTAGGTGCATTACTTCTAAATTCCTTTCTACCAATATTCAGGGATCCCATTGTTTTGGCTATAGTATGTTTTCAAATTAGTATGTTATATTTGAAAAAATTACATTTCTTGTATTTTTTTAATGTTTAATTTTTTTTTTTCAATTATTTGATCTATTATCAAATTAATAACTTTTTAAAATAGGTTGAAGTGTTAACATCCACTAGAAGATCAACCACAGTAATGGCAGTGAGGTAAATCTTCATTAAGAAATTGGTGTGTGACATCCTTTATGTTATTTTTTAAAACATACAACTGTTGATAATTTTTTTCAGAAACTCAGAACTTGCTAAACTTCCTGAAGGCTTATTGAATGCTATAAAGATAAAATTTCCTGAGGTATAGGATACTTTCATTATGGAGTTGCTTTTATTACAATTTCTATCATTTTTATATCAAAACAATTTTATTTTAAGTATTGCCTTTCAAAGACCAGATATTTAGTGTTGAAATAAATTTGTGTTTGAAGTACAATCAATAAGTTAATTTTTATTTCATCAGGTTGTCACAAGACTTATACATTTACTTGGGCACCGCATCCTTGGAAGCTTACAGAAAAGGCTTCCTTATGCTAGTAAGAAATGAAATTATTTGTTTTGTAAAGATAGTAAAAAAATACATCATTATTTTAATATAAATTAGACCAATGTTTGTAAAAACTACACATTTATGTTATAAAAACATTTGCATAGTGTACCAAATAATATAAAAAAGTTATTTATTTCTATCTTTGAGTGACTTTTTATGCAACAATTACACTCAATTTTTGTTTGCTGAACAAAATTATAAATTTTTTTTTCATCACAAATTCATCCCTTTTATCCTCACAAGTTTGATGATTTGTTAGTTTTTATTTTTCTTTTCAATATGTGAGAATCAATAAATGCAACTTAATGAAATGTTTGTTATGAAAAGGTAATGTCTATTAGGGATATTAGGACTTAATGATTTGCTCTTTATAGGTGAAAAGGCTTTAACCATGGATTCTAGACCAAGTGGGTCAAATTTTGCTACCATTGCAATTCTTGCTACAATGGATGATGTACCATTGACAGCATTTACTTTAGAGCTGAACCATGCTCTAACTGCCATTGGTAAGAACAAATATTTTTGATTATTGAATATACAATGAATAAATGTGAATAAATATTTAAAATACAAGTTCAAATAATATCTAATACCACTGACACATAAAATTTAAACGTTTTCTTCATTCTTTAATAAACTGTAATGATCATAAAGAATCCTGTCTGAAATATCTGAACCTTAAACAGCTTTGTATTGCTGTGTATAAGGTACTCTTAATACTTTTGTACTGTACTTTAAAAAGCAGCTATTTCATTTAATAGTTTTATGTTAGCAAATAAATTCAAGTGTTTTTACTTGTGTGAACTTGGTTATTTTTGTAAAAACCAAATAACATAAAAAAAATTAAGCAACCAGTAACAACAATTATACAAACATTTATAATTCAGTTGAGGAAAATTCATCCTTGGCACTGAAGATGACTAAACCTTTCATGGTGAAGTATGACAGAAAATCATGTTTTGTGAAGGGTTTATTTTATTTAGCGTATGATAGATGCTTATGGGTATAATAGTCGTACTGTTTTTGAAAATATGCACTTAAGTATATTTAAAAAATTAATGTGATGGCTTGCAAAAAAGTTTAATTATGTTATTTTGCTGAGATAACATGATATGTAAATATTTGACCAATTTTTTAACCTGGAAGTTTAAATGTTTAGCAGTTGTTTCTTACATAAGTGAGACATATAACAATGTTGTACTGGATTTTATTAAAAAATATTTTATGAGCCCTTATTTTATCTGTTCTATTATTCATTGACTAATGAAACTATTTTAAATTGTTAATTACAATTCCTATAATTGTTTCCATTATTATATCTGATATAGTGGAACCAAGATTTTATGTTCTCACTTAATATAATTTATCTGCTATATGTGATTTATTTTAGAACTCTTGTGTGCATTTTTTATATCACCACTGATAGTAAGTTTACCTGAAAAGAGTTAAATTAATCTAATGCATAGTGTAGATTGATGTTGTTAGATAGTTATGCTAATTTAGCTTTCTTTGTTATTACTTTTTCTAAAATTTTGTTTTCAAAAACTGAATTTTGTGTGAAATACTGAACAGATATCAACGACTTTTGCTTACAATTTTCTCTTTTGGATTTCTACATTTTTTTACAAGTTGTTCCTTAAAAAGTGAAGAATCAGGGTTCTACTATTGCTAAATTTTAAATTATTAATAACTAAAATTTTAAATTTAAACATTATTGTGTTTTATTTCTCCATTTGTTGCATGACTTACATAAATTTTACTCATCTTATTCTTAGGACCAACATTACGACTTACCTCTGAAATTGTTAAAAAGTCACTGGGGCCAACTTCTCTTTTGAGGTTAGTTTTCTCTTTGATTTTCCGAGTGATACATGAAGATTTATTAATATTTTAAGGGAAAGTACAAAATATGTAAGCCAAATTTTTTATTTTAGTGCTAATGAATACAGATTATGTAGTTGGCTAGGACAGCAAGAAGATCAACATAAAGTAGTTTTGTATCAATGTGATTCATATTTCTCTCCTTGGACGCAAAGATGCATACGACAGGCAGACTGTATAATAATTGTATCCCTGGCTGATAACGAACCAACTGTCGGAGAGGTATTTGCCTTTATATGTAACTAAGAAAATATATGAAATTTTTTTATTTTTTATAAATTCTCTTGGAATTGAGAAATGCTAATGGACAGAATTAGAATGTTTTTAATCTTCATTTTAACTCGCATTTTATTTATTTATCAATATGTTGTATGTTTATTTTTGAAGTATGGTAACAACCATTTAAAAAACTTAAATAAATTCTATAGTTTATGTGCATATGTGAGCCCTTGTTACTTTTTGATTAACAGCCTAACTTGACTATCAGTTTCTATAATTTATATGTAGATATGTACAATTATTACTTTTTGATTAACAGACTAACTTGACTATCAGTTTCTATAATTTATATGTAGATATATACAATTATTACTTTTTGATTAACAGACTAACTTGACTATCAGTTTCTATAATTTATACGTAGATATGTACAATTATTACTTTTTGATTAACAGACAGAAAAAGAATTGGAACACTTTGCAGTGAGGACTCAAAAGGTATTAGTTCTCTTGCATAAGGATGACCGAATCAAGCCACGGAATACTGTCGAGTGGCTGAACATGAGATCATGGTGCTCATCACACTATCACATTCGCTGTCCCAAACGAATGTTTACAAAGAAATCCCCCATGCGGCTAGTAAGTTATTTTGCATTCTCAAAAGCGGAGTGCTTCAGTGCTGTTTGAAATATTTTAAAATCCTATTCCTGTGTCTCGATGCATCTTTAACTAAAACATGAAATGTTTGTACTTTTTCCAAATTTGCATGGAATCTTATTCAGCTTGTATCAGATATTCAGGTTATTAAATTGGGAACTGGGTTTTGATACTGTAATGTATTTAAATAGGGTACATTTTTTTAATTTGCAAGTTTATTCTTATTTTCCTTTGCATTTAAATGTAAAAGTCTCAATTGCCATAATTTTCATTGTGGCATGACCGGATACGACTATCTTTAACAGCACCTACATAGGATTGGTGTATCTAAATCCCCGATCTGTTCGCTTTGAATGGTGATGATTTGTTGTGATGGTCTTGTGAACAGACAACACTTTGTGAAGTGCTCTAATTTACAGGACATTGACATCAGAGATACTTATCCCCAAGGACTTTCTTTGCTATATTGGACAGCAAGACAGCGTACGGTTGAAAGGCCTTGAGCTGGGCTTAGGATTAAAAAAATAATAATAATAAATAAATAAATAATTTTCATTGTCTAATGTATCTCAAATAATTAAATTTCACTAATTCTAACTAAACTAAGTGAGTTAAAATTCCATTACATGTGTTTTGTATAAAAGGTTCCAAAGTTCGTTAATATCTTTTATATAATTATTTCTTACAAATACCGGTATTTCTTTTATTTAGACAGACGTGTATAACAAATTGTTTGTAAATCCTCCAAATATACATTCTGATTTTGCTCGTCTTGCTCGCTTCCTTACTGGTACATCGTTTGGACTTGTCCTTGGTGGAGGTGGTGCCAGGTATGTGTTATTTACATGAAAAAGTATAAATTAATAAATTTTATCCATTTATCTAGCTGAAAGTGAGGAGTGCTGGGCATGCATGAAATAAATGTTAGCTTTGATTATTCACCTGTTTCAGTTTTGTTGTACACCCGTCAAATAAACGACTCGCCCGATTGCAATTGAACAGTTTACATCGCGGAACAAAACAGAAGGTAGCAATCAATAGGGATTAATGTTCTCTACAAATGTCAATGTTTAAAATTTGTCTAAGTGGCCATCTTCATATTAAATTGGGTGCTTGCTCCGATAATTTCAATACAAACGCCCATCTTTTATCACAAATTTGGATTCTACACACAATTTCAGGCAGAAATAAAAAAGAGTTCATCAATTTTATCGGATTTTTCACCGATTTGTAAGAGTTTGACAATTAGATCTACTAATGTTAAATTGGTGTTTCACGTTTTTTATTATAATTGCCAAAAACATTAATTTTTCTTGGAAATTGTTTTTTCATCTTTTGCTAGTCAAAAACCCAAACACAATCTAAATATTTTAATTATCAAACTAAATTTACTATTTTTTATCAATTATGAAATTAATATTCATAAAAATTATGAATAGAAACATGGGCAAATTTTGACACCATGTGATTCAACTGTTACTGAAACATCGAAATTCCAAATTCCAGCTCATTATGTGCATAATTAGTAGCACAGTGAGACTGCAAAATTCGATGATTATTATCGTTTTGGGGGATTATTCACAAAGTGAAAACAGAAATTTTTTCTGCCAACAGATCCTGGGAGTAGTGGTCCGAGGCCGATGGTTGTTGATGAACTCCGTCGTGAAAGTTTAGTAAAAAAAACTCAAAAGACACAGAGTCAAAATTCTGTATTTGGAGTATATTTTACTAAATTTAATCGATCGTCACGTAAGTTACATGTAGTATAAAGTAGCAATTACATTTGGATAGACATTCAAAATTGTAACTTTCCTCCCACCGCTGTATCAAATCTTTTCCTTGATCTCCTCTGTTCTAAAGATGGATTTTATCTTTTAGTTGTCTTGGTAACTATAACTATTTATTGCTCTGACTTTTTAAATTGGCTTTTGCCGCACTTCCTCGGCTTGAAATCTTGTGGACGTTTCTTTTAATTGAAAAAGCTTTGTTCTTAGGTTGCCAGCTTGGCGTTTTCTATGTAGGGTTGCCAACTTGGCGTTTCACTTCTTGTAAAATGCGAGATGGCGAACCTTACATGTCCCTCCGGGGAAGCACATCCATCACTTAAGTCATAAGTGATGATGCTGCTGCCAATCGCCATCTAGAATCATAACTAAAAGTCATAATTAATTAGCTGGTCTTCATTACGATATCCAGTCCTTCGAGAGAAGCGTGAGAGCTCAAAAAAAAATATCTACACTAACATTCATGAACTCCCACATAAAATACATAATACAAGACACAAGAACGTTATCAAAATTATCTAAATCAGATTACAGTTTTGAGAAGAAAAAAAAATATATACATATTTATATGAACTGAATAAAAACTAGGGTTCATCAATTTTGATGCGCGATAAGGCATCTGCATTGCCATGCTTACTACCCTTTCTGTACAATATATTCATGTTATATCTTTGCAATGCCAAAGCCCAACGTGCAAGTTTTGCACCCTGTGGCATTCCCTGGGTCAAATAAGTAAGGGGGTTATGATCGGAGACAATTTGGACTTGTGCTCCAAATATCCAAGTGTCAAATTTTTTCAACGCACTTAGAACAGCATACGCCTCCCGTTCGATAGTAGCCCAACGAGTTTGGCATGGGGTGAGTTTTCTACTGTAAAAGGCGATAGGACGTTCTTTTCCGTCTTCGTCTTGCTGAGCTAGACACGCTCCAATCGCTGTTGCAGAAGCATCGGTGTACAACTGGTATGGCTGATCTAACACTGGAGTATATAAGAATGGAATTTCCGTCAGCCTTTGCTTCAATTGTTGGAAGCTTGCTTCCTCTTCATCACTCCAAGGTATTTTGTTGGGCACCCTTTTCTTTGTTAAGTTTGTCAAGGGTAAAACCAAGGACGAGAAATCCTGAATGTACTCCCGATAGTAGCTTGCCAGACCAATTATGCCTCTTAACTCTTTCTTAGTAGTTGGACGTGCTAAGTTCTGCATGGCTTCGATTTTCTGGGGATCTGGTGCATGTCTTCCGGAACCTACAATGTGTCCCAGGAACCTCACTTGTTTTTTACCGAACTCGCACTTTTTAAGATTGACTGTTAATCCAACGGTCTGTAGAGTTCTCAGCACGTCTCTGATGTGACGCAAGTGATTCTCCCACGAGCTGGAAAAAATGGCCAGATCGTCGATATACGCACGGCAGTACTTTCTGTGTGTCTTAAGTACTTTGTCTATGGACTTTTGGAACGTACTTCCAGCATTTTTAAGTCCAAATGGTAAAACGTTCCATTGAAAATGACCAGAATGTGTCACAAATGCCGAATATGGTTTAGCTTCTTCTTCTAAAGGGATTTGCCAATAACCCTTTGTCAAATCTAGAACGCTGATGAAAGGAGCACTACCAATTTCAAATAGTAACTCGGTGGCCTGTTGCATTTGATAAGCATCCGGGACAGTAAAACTGTTCAAAACTCGAAAGTCGACGCAAAGTCTTATACTTCCGTCCTTTTTGGCCACACAGACGACTGGGTGTGCCCACTCACTGTCACTCTCTTCAATCAGTCCTTGTTCAAGTAACTCTTGGATTTGGCGATCCACCTCGGTTTGTAAGGCGATGGGAACCCGATAAGGATGCATTTTCTTTGGCACACAATCTTTAGTTAGTTTGATTGAATGTCCATCAACTCTGGCTCGGCCAGGTCGTGCACTGAAAATTTCTCGAAACCCTTCCAAGGTCTGAACTAATTGGTGTCGCTGTTCTTCGCACAACGCCTCTGTAGTCTGGAACACATGACCCTTAATATCGTCTGCAGATTGACTCTTATTTCGAGTAGGGGCATAAAAGATTTCCCCAAAGTCCTGATCTTGTTCGAAAATCAACCCCACCTGTTCAACTCGGGCTATATAAGGTCGTAGTTTGTTGAAATGCAGCTCTTTTCGGCTTTTATCCTCCATCTCGACCAACGCAGAATGAGGTCGAGTTAACTGGATAATAGTTGCAGGTCCTGACCAGTTCTTCAGAAGTTTGTGACTAGAAGATGGAATAAGGATCAGTACCTTATCACCAACCTTGAAAGTCTTTTCTCTCGCTCTCAGATTATATTTAGATGTGTAATAGCCTTGTGCCTTTTCGGCATTCCCTGCGGCAATCTCGTGTGCCGTTTTCATCCTTTGACGAAGGTCTTCTAAGTATTTTTCAACAGAAGGAGATGCTCCTGTTGGAATTTCGGTTTCTCCTAACCAACTCTCCTTAATTAATTTTAATGGACCTGGAGGTAACCTTCCATATACCAACTGAAATGGCGATACTCCCGTGGTACTGTGAGGTACTTCTCTGTATGCGAATAGTAAGAAAGGGAGATGAATATCCCATTGTCGACCATTTTCTTGTATGTTCTTACTGAGCATATCCTTCAGGGTTTTGTTCCATCTCTCCACGGCTCCCATGCTTTCTGGATGCCCCGGAGTTGAAAATCTTGGTGACACCCCGATGACTTGCATGAAGCCCTTGGTGAGCTGTGCTGTGAAATTTGTCCCTTGATCGGTACAGATAGTTTTAGGAAACCCCGTCTGGGAGAAAATCTTCATCAGGACGTCGCAAGTTGTTTTCGCAGTAATGTTCTTGACTGGTATAGCTTCCGCCCATCTCGTGCACAAATCCACAGCACAAACGATAAACTTGTGCCCTCTTGAGGATGGTGGCTCTAGGGGACCAATACAATCTACACTCCACACTTCAAAAGGATTTTCAGGTCTCACAATAGGTTGGATAGGAATTCTGTCATTGTAAGTGGTACCTCTACGTAGCTGGCAGACCTTGCAGCTTTCACAAAAATGCTTGACATCAATCTTGATATTCGGCCAGTAAAAGGAATACTTTATCCGTTGTTTGGTTTTCTGTTCTCCTAAATGACCGGCCAATGGAATTTCGTGTGCCATTTTTAGGACATAGGGCCTTTTAAATTTAGGCAAAACTACCTGCTGAATTTTCTCTCCTCCTACGATTTCTGAGTGTACCAATAACCCATCTTGCACTTCGAATGCATTTCTTCTATTTCTTGCTAATTCCCAAATATCCTTTAAACTTTCATCTTCCAATTGAAATTGCACGAACTCGTTCCGTTTCTCATTAACCCCAGGGTGATTTGCGGTGTCACTACGGGCCAAGGTAAGTTCGTTTAAGGACGAAACTGAATAAATTTCTCCAACTCGAGAAACCCCTTCTTGGCTAATAATATTGCCATAAAGTTCCACCTTCGAGTTTAAAGCGTTATACGTTGAAACGCTTACGAGCATGTCGCTTACTAATTTTTCAGACACTGCACATGTCACTGGGATTTCTCCGTGTCGTCCGTCATTGATTTTCACATGGATTATCTTGAGAGGTGCCATTTCTGTCTCACCAAATGCGGATACAATTTTAATTTTTCCTTCCCCTTCATTTTGAGAATCCTCAATCAGATCAGCCCGGATGACTGAAATCTGCGCTCCAGAGTCAATAATACCGTCGAAGATATTATTACCGCTTTTTAAACTCACTATCTTGAGTTCATCAATACCTCTTTGGTATTCTACAGGCTTTGTGACTGGAACGGTCACTTTTGCCGTCAACATCGATGGAGGCTCCACCATGTCTTCCCTTGCACATGATGTTGTAGCGTCTTGGGCTCCAATATTGCTCACAACTGCTGAAGTTTGTCTTCTTCCTAGCTTAGGACATGCGTTTCTAAGATGCTGAAATGATCCGCAAGAATAACACTGAATCTTCTTCTTCCTTCCCGCTTCATTTTTCGGACTCGTATTACGTTGATGAGTACTCCTCTCGTGAAACTGTCCATATCTAGCAGGAAAATCGGAGTTCCTTTCTTGAAAACGTCTTCTTTCTTGAAAATGTGAATTTCTTTCCTTATTTACAATATTTTCAGGTGAATGGAATTTCTTCTTGAACCCTCGAACACTTTCGTATTTGTCAAGGAGTTCCGCTAGAGTAGTAGGAGATTTTATTGTGCTCCACTCACATCGACAAAATGCTCTCGCATTTCCGGAGGTACCTTACGTTTGAATTGGTCCGTAATTACCAGATGCTTTAACGTTTCGAAATCCGCAACCTCAAGACCTTGAATCCATTCTTCAAAATAATTTGTCAATTCAAAGGCAAAATCCTTCCACGATTTATCTTCAGTCCGCTTGAGCTGGACAAATTTCAATCGGAAGGTTTCTGGGCTTAGTTTAAACCTTTTTAGCAATAACCCTTTCACGTGGCTGTAGTCATATGCGACAGCCGCTTCTTCTCTAGCAATTAACTGAGTAATGTCATAGGGTAATAAACCCAAAAGCTGTGACACCCAGTCCTCCCTTTTTATGTGAGCATGTTCTGCCTGCCTCTCGAAAAGAACCAGATATAGACTGATGTCTCCTTCTTTAGGATCGAACTTCTGCATCACTCTTTGTAAATCGTAGATGTGCTTAGAGTTGCTCGAATTCCCTTCATTTGATGTTTCTGTATTGTGACGGCCTTCCATTTCGAGCCTTAGCTTTTCTAACTCGAAAACAGAACGTTTCTCGAGTTCCATCACAAAACGTCTTTCTTCATACTCAGCAGCGAGGCGCTTTTCCTCACTTTCAGCCAAGAAACGCCTTTCCTCGGCATTTTTCCGATCTGTTATGATACTGTTTAAAAGATTTTCGGTAAACTCCTGTTCATATTCTTCGCTGTTCAATATTGAGTTCTTTAAATCGATGATTTTGTGTTGCGGCAACACATCTAACCCCAATTCATCTGCCAACACCTTCAAATCCTCCTTCCTTGCTTTCGCGAGATACGCCATCCCAAACAAATTTAACTCAGGAATTAAATTTACGCCACAGAATGCAGAAATAAAAAAAAAATAAAAAGGTTGGAAACCTCACTCTAAATAGTCTAAAATTATGATTTATATTAACTTTACGCCTTAGCGACAAGCATTCCCAGAAATCCCCGTTTTCCAAAACGAAATAGTTATTCTCTAACCCAATAACACAAAAAGTATCTAGTTCTGATGAACTGCTTCACAATTAACCATTAATCTAATTAACACATGGTGTGCTAAATAAAATTTGCACTGTGGTGCACATAACACGTAAGTGTTCTAAACAAAATGAATAGCATTAGCTTTCAACAAAGTCTACTTTCGCTCCGTAATTGTGTGGGAGTTGCATGAATTAAAAAAATAAAAACTCAGGATGAGCTCTCACCTTCATTTCCAGGGTTCGAAGATCCTGTCGACTGCGCCAGTAGTGGTCCGAGGCCGATGGTTGTTGATGAACTCCGTCGTGAAAGTTTAGTAAAAAAAACTCAAAAGACACAGAGTCAAAATTCTGTATTTGGAGTATATTTTACTAAATTTAATCGATCGTCACGTAAGTTACATGTAGTATAAAGTAGCAATTACATTTGGATAGACATTCAAAATTGTAACTTTCCTCCCACCGCTGTATCAAATCTTTTCCTTGATCTCCTCTGTTCTAAAGATGGATTTTATCTTTTAGTTGTCTTGGTAACTATAACTATTTATTGCTCTGACTTTTTAAATTGGCTTTTGCCGCACTTCCTCGGCTTGAAATCTTGTGGACGTTTCTTTTAATTGAAAAAGCTTTGTTCTTAGGTTGCCAGCTTGGCGTTTTCTATGTAGGGTTGCCAACTTGGCGTTTCACTTCTTGTAAAATGCGAGATGGCGAACCTTACACTGGGATTCAATCAGAATGGATTCTGACTTTGTTACCATCTTAATGGGCTACCTACCATTGACTGTGACTTTATTAATATTTATAATGTGATTGAATTCCAAACATTTATACTCTCCCTGAATGGTTTTTATGGATTTTCTCGGTCAATTTTACACCGTTTTACATGATTTTTTTATCAGATCTGCCTCAAATTGTGTGTAGAATCCAAATTTGTGATAAAAGATGGGGGTTTGTATTGAAATAATCAGAGCAAGCACCCAATTTAATATGAAGACGGCCCCTTAAACAAATTTTAAGCATTGATATTTGTAGAAAACATTAATCCCTCTATCGATTGCTACCTTCCGTTTTATGCTGTGATGCAAATTGTGCAATTGCAATCGGGTGAGTCTTTTTTTTTTGTGACTGGTTTACATGATTTATTTGTGTCTTTCAACAACCATATACTTATTTCACATGTTTATACTTGCATCTTCCTACAAAATTACCCTCAGGGGAACTGCCTTAAAGTGTGTTCTGACTTCATGGACCCAAAGTATTCTAGTGACCTTTTCTTTTCAAATGGGGTTTAATGTATTTAGTAAACACAATCAGACTCCGTAGATACAAAAGCAATCTGTTTTGCTTTCATCCCACTACTCTTCCCAAATCTCTCCTTTTAACCTTTTGAGAACTTTTTTCACTTGGCATTTTATTGTATTTGGCACAGCCTGGTCAAATATTACTATAAAGCCCTGAATCCCAAAAAAAATCATGTATCTATATTTTATCCTCTTACGTAACACAAAAAAAATGAGTTATTTGTTATCGTGTTCATTACGATTGTTTTTTTCCATAAAGCCTTGTGCCTCAATTGAATTTGTAGCGTTATCAGATGAAATTTTACTGTAAAAAAAAAAAGGAATTTTAGTCGGAGCTGTTGCAGCTTATAATAGAAATCAAATAAGGCGAAGGCTCGTTTCATGTATATTGCATGAAATATTACTTGATAACAATAGTTACTTTTTTACATATTTCAATAGTATAATTAAAAAATACTAATGTATCTTTAGAGGTGCTGCTCATGTTGGAACAATAAAAGCTCTCAGAGAAGCTGGTATACCTATTGATATGGTTGGAGGTGTGAGCATTGGTGCTTTCATGGGAGCTTTATGGTGTCAAGAAAGTGATATCACTACAATGACTCAAAAGGCCAGAGAATGGTCACAGGTAATTTTATTCCTATATTGTTGAGACTTAATTTTTTTTTATACGGGATCGCATGATCTGAATACGAACTATATCTTTCAGAGGTTCTCATCTTTAAAAATTCTTTAATTCTTTTTAAAGATTTTTATTTGAAATATGTTTATGCTCCACTTTAAATATCAGCCTTATTGATGATGGTTCAAACCGAGCTGTAGAAATCAAATTATGATCTGCATCAAAGGGGAACTGCAAAAGATAATACTTTTATAGTCACTGCTATTATAAAAAATGATAGACCAGGCAAATTTACAAGTTATTTGAAATTTAAATGTTTCTTTGGTACTGAATGGCTTTCTTGTATACATGGGCAAATATTTTTTTCTCATGGTGAAATTAAGTCTACTACCATTGATAACCTTAGAAAATCTTTGATATTATAAATGTTACTGTTTTCTTAATATGTGCTGACCAATCAGGCTGGTGGTCATGGTGTTGGCTTCTAGATCAAAAGGTTCCTGGTTTGTGTCAGGGATAAGACATGGAAGTTTGTCAATCTGAAGTGATTGTGTGGCCTGTCTAAATGGGTTGTACCATGAATGTATGTTATGTATATGAGTTGTAACATACATTCATGAGCTATAAAAATATAAATCATTGATTTATATTTTTATATCATTCAGAAGTTTAATGTAATGCTCTGAAAGGATAATTTGATTACTAAAATATATTTAATATTCTTAACAGAAAATGAATTCATATTGGAGACAAATTTTGGATCTTACCTACCCAGCAACAGCAATGTTCACAGGTATTTATTCACATATTTGTATAAGTTTTTATCTACATGCAATGTAAAACATTATTTTCAAAGTAACAAGTGTTTTACTCATAATGCCCATTTGAATGTTTCAAAAATCACACACAGGAAAAATAAAATTTATGTATTGCAAGTATTAGTGCTTTGGATTTTTTTAGCTGATATTTATTTACATTTCAGGAGCTGGCTTTAATAGAACAATTCACGAAGTGTATGGAGAAAGACAAATTGAAGACCTCTGGTTGCCATACTTCACTATTACAACTGATATAACTGACAGCTCCATGCGTGTTCATACTCATGGTATTTTTAAGTTTGAGCAATTTGCTTTTTAACAGCTTTCTGCATTGCTATTAACTTTTCCTTTAATGTATTTGAGGTTTTAAGGGAAAAGTAGTAATTAAAAATGCTTTAAAAAGAACTGCATATTAAGGAAATCATAATTAGGGATACACTATACTAGTTTTCCCAAACGTTTTGTCTTTTTGACAAAACAAATGTATAATCTAGATTATAATGCTGCAGAATTCAAAATTATGCTAACTTCAACATTTAAACAATAATAGCATTCAATTTTAATTAGATTGTTTCAATATTGCTTCTGGACATATTTGTTCTTGAAAAAATATTTAAAATATGTTCTGTTTAAAATATTTAGATTTTGATTTTTGTTTAAGAAATGAAACTTTGGTTTTGAATGTATTTAGCTCCACTCTCAAACTTAAATTTAAAAATAGTATTACAGGAGTTTCGAAGTGACACTGTAGGAGTCAACTATCTGTAAAAACTGTCCAATGGAAAGTACAGTAATATTAGTAAGAATGTCTCAAAGGGTTATAGTTCATTAAATTATGGCATGAAATATGAAAAGCTGTGCAGAATTCATGTGACGACGTATGACTCAGAAATGGACATGACCACAACAACATGAAATAGGATGTCTTAACATGAGATTTGTAATACCTTTTCAGCAAAATTACTACACATTATAAGGAAAATAATTCATCTTATGACACTAACAAATGCAAAATTTAAATATATTTAAAAATTATTTTAAATGATGCTCTGTGTCTTGAGCTGATGACTCAAAATGTGATAAATTTTTCAAATCGTTTTAAAATCTTTTAAATTTTCTCTTTATTTAGATTTATTATATATACTGTAATGTATACCTAAAATTTTTTTTCTTGCAATTTATAGTAATTATTTTTGATATTTTAAATTGTTTTTGTTTTAATCATAAATTATTAAAAAAAAATTTAAATAAAAGAAAGTAGCAATTTTAGTGTAAAACTTTTGATACATCAGATTTATATAAGTACTGTCAATTTATAAATTCAATGACTTAATAAGTTAGCTGCTTCTTTTAAATGAAAAGGCACCTGACTTTAATTTCCATTTCCTGCTGCCTTTCAAGTACAGTAAGTCCTTTGGAAATTCTCGAAATTTCTTAGAAAATTCAGTTGAAGAGAAATGGCATAAATATTTACAAGTATTAATAAAAATCAAACAATATTTGTACATATATCTAAAAAAAACCTGAATTTTCTTGATTCATGGTTCAAATGCTTTGTTGATATTTTGTTACCAGAGTATGGATAATAGCCGAGTTTCCCAATATCCCTTATTCAAATTGCCTAGTGCATGATAAATCTTCATTTATTTTGCTGTGAGTCATGCCACATCCTTTTGTACTGTGTAAACTGAGATTAAATTAAACTTCTGTTTGTAATTGGAAGCTTTACAATTTATGTTGATTGTAGAAGTAAATATGGGGAAGATGTGTCACTATGTATTTATATGAGATAAATTCTGTAGGATTTTAAATCTAATATTATGTTTAATGAATATTAATTCTTATTGTCAGGTGTTTTAATTGTAAATTTGTTTAAATTGGGCATTGAATGAAAAAATATTCGTCCCTAACTTAAAATCTACTACAAAAAGGTACTGCAGAGGAAGTATAGTTTAAGTAATCTCAGCACTTGTGTGTCATTTGTGTTGTGTCGTCATCTTTTCTTAGCTTCCCAACTTGCAATCAACAACACAATTGCACTGCTCACTCATTTTCATTGTGTTAGTTACTTTCTGCTCTCTCTTGCAGTTTTTATGCGTTCTCAGAAAAAAATTCTCACAAAATTATACTTGTAGTAATTATGAATTTATCTCTGTTGTGTTAATGTTTTCTATATGTGTAAGCAGTTTATCTGGACTTACTGTATTTGTATGTACATGTAAAGGGAACAAAAAGGCAGGCTTAAAATTATAGATCACTGGCTGAAGTTAATGTTTTTTTAGTAATACAGTTTACAAATATTTTGACACCCTTTTTTTTTTGCGTAAGTTATATCTTGATGTACTGAAGGAGTTAAAAATAACTTTTATACCAAAAAACACACTAATGTTTTAGGTAATATATAGTTTGTTTTATATCCATAAATGTAAACAAAAACCATTTCGTAATGTAGTTTTTTAACTGTGTTAATTTTAAATAACATATTTTACAAATATAGTTTTACTAACTAGTATACTGCTTGTATAGTTATATTGAAAAATTAATTAAAAATTAGGCTATGTATTTCAATGTTATATTGCTTTTAGAACTTACATCCTGAATTGATAGAAAAGAAGAATAGAATAAGTTTTCATCCAATCAATAAATGTAAAACAAAAAAAAGTCTTGTATATTAACAGTTAATTTTATGCAAGTCATAGTATCTACATTTTAGAAATTTGCTAGTAGGATATATTTGTGAATGATTATACAGAAAATACTATGAGATATTACTTGAAATAATTAGTTTTTTTTTGTTATTTTCAAAATAGTTTGTTTATAGTTTTGGCTAGTTAGCATGTATTTACTTATAGTCTGAAATCCAATCAATTATGCATCTTGTTCAGTAATGCATGTAATTTTTAATTTTATGACAGAGTTGTACAAAATTTCAACTTACTGTGCATGTTTATTAAAGATTGTGAACTACTGTTCAAAATATTGATCCTATTACAGTCAAACCTTACTAAGACGAACTTGTTTAATAAAAATTACTGATAGCATAAACTAAATTCCAATTCCCATCAAAATGTATATTCAAATATTTGCTCATTTGCTTAAGCATTCAGGTTATACCAATCTCCTATTAAGAACAAATTTTTGAAACTAAGGGCAAATGGATTCTTTACAATTGTATCAAACATCTTCAACAGGTTTTCTCCATGCTATGAATTCATTATCATTTCTTCTATTGTTACGTTAGGCGAAGATTGCAATCATCTTCCCATTTTTTCAGAATGTAATGAATGTCATCTGACAGTTGGAAATACTGACAATACAGAGTTTAGCTCAGCCTATCTCTATAGCAACTGTACAGGAGCATCATAAGGACTGCAGAAGCCCTTTTATCAGACAGACAGTAAACATTTATGTGATGAATACCATCTCTTTAACATTTGGATTTCTAGCTCTTAACAAGTTGTAACATTTTCTGCTTTTGGTTTAAAACTTTTGCAATGTATAGAAACATAAAAAACAATCTTTAACATTGCACCAAAACAACAAATGAAATAAATGGAAGATGGTTTAAAGAAGAGTCGAGTATAACTAGTAGCAACTAATAGCTTTGAAATTCATAGAAGTGTTCTGTCTGGGATTTTAAGAAGGTGAAATAAAATTGAAGCAGTTTGTGGATTGAGTGACCAAAAAGAAAGAAATGAGAACCTCAAAGAAGGATAACACAAACACAACACTGATTAAATGTGCAAGAGAAGTTTGGAGTTGATACTTTAAATTAATAGTTGCTTTTGCTAGAAAAGGCTAGTTTTTCTGTTACATTGGGCATTGAAGACTGTAGTGCATCATCTGGATGCTTCAAGGATTCATGGACTGGCACAGAATCATTTGTCAGTAAGTCTAGAACTAGTGTTAGTACTGATGCAACATGTGAATTCTTTGAGAATAAAAACTCTAGGGCTTTAAAGGAACTCTAACTGCAACATTTACAATGCTGATGACACAGGATTCTCGTAAAGCATTTGCAGATCATACCCTACACTATAAAAGATAGAAAGGCTCTGGTGGAGAGACTAATGGTAGCCGGAAACATGAATGGAACATATAAATTATCTGCTTGTAATTGGCAAATCGAAAACATTAATATTTTAGAAGTGTCCTATTTCGTTGATTCAAGTATAAAGGGTTGGATGAAATCTGAAATTTTCAGTGGTTTAAAAGGTCTTAGACAAAAAATATCCCGAAAAAAGAAAATATGCTTGATCATTGATAACTGCTCTTCTCTCTGTGAAGTATCTGCACAGCCAAAAATTCACTTTTTTACATCTAAATACCACTTTTAAGTGGTAACCAAGGAATCATAAAATGTTTTAAGGTCCATTACAGAAAAGATCTTGCTATAAGCCAGATTATTTTGATAAAGAAATTCAATTTTTTAAAAATCTATTGAAAGCATTGAAAATTATATGTGCATTTAGAGCTGTTAAGGTGTCCCTAGATGGTCAATAATATTTTCAATGGTGCTCATTGAAGCAACTAATTGATAGTATAAGAGGTGATTGACATGATTGTCCATTGGTAGAAATTTTGATTGAAGGACGTTGAGGGAGTTGATTGATCATGTAAAATATGCAATTGTCAATCGTTCGGGCAGTTTTGCTGAACACAGCAAACATGATGGATGCATTGAGCCCCATGAAAGCGATTCTGTCGGGGAACTGGAGTTTGTGACGCTTTTAATTACTTTTTATCGTAATTATCTTGAGTTGTGGAAAATTAAGTTATATGAATATGAAAATATGGCTGAATTAGCTGTAGTAAGGTATCAAAACCTTCTTGGTACATTCTTAGAAAATTTTTGTAGCCCTCAGGTTCAGTATCTCACAGAAAGTTTAGCAAATGTTCGTGAGTAAAGCAGCTTCTCAGTTTATACTACTCTTTCAACCAGCAGATTTTCTTTTTTCTTTTCTTTCTTCCGATTGTAGACAACCAAAGTCAAGGCAGGAAGGCCCAAATCTGAGTTTGAAACTCAAATGTGAAACATGTCATGCCCCTTTGAAAAACACTTATAGATAGACAAGTTTGACAGGTTAATTGAAGCTATATTGAAACCGTCAATCACTTTTACATCCATATTCTCCATCTAGGAATCGTTTTAATCGAGCAATAATTCAAAAATTTTCCGTCATGGTGTCTTTGTTACATTTCTGATTTGAGAGAGTAACAAGTGGAATACCTAAAAGAATCAAATAAAATTCATGGAATTCTAGAAAATGCTCGAAAATCGGGAGTTTTTCCCTTCCCATTATATATCTTGATGATTATTGGGAGGGAAAATTTTACATCAGAAACATAAAGTGACTTTGAAGTTATAGAAGATTTATTGGTGGAAGAGAGAAGTAATAAATGAAGATTCAGGTGTAGACAAAGAAATAAGCATGTTTTCTTTAAAAGAAGCCCCCGCTGACCTAGATATTGTTCACCATTTTGTTTGATAGTGAAAATTCTGCTTCTCAATTAAACAAGATTGATTTCATTTCAGCATTGACCTTCTTAAAGAAGGTCATGGAAAAAATATCGATAACGTACTGTTTTAATACAAATATTGCATAATCAGGAAATACCTGCAATCAAGAATTATCCGTAGTCTGGAATAATCTATGTAATCAAATATTATCTGTATAGTCAAAAATCATCAGTATAATTTTTGATAAAGAATATCATTTATCTGTGAACTAAGAACTGAACAGTAGGTAATGTAAATAAATTAATATTTTATTTTATTCCTGAAATGTCCTATTCTGAATTTGAATAACATAAACTACGGGTAGTATGAATTTTTTTACGGTCCCTTGAAATTCGTCTTAATGAAGGTTTGACCATATTAGCTACAACATAAAATTATCCTTCCTTATTTAATTATAATTTTATTCTAAATTGTGTATTTATTATACAGTTATAATTTTATTCAAATTCTGTTCCAATCTAAATATCTGGAAAATATTGTTTTCACATTACAAACTAACTTTAATTCTTTGTTCATCTGATTGAAAAAATGCATATTTTGAGTCATCATATTTAATTTATATTTTTATTCTGTTTTTTCTTTGGGAATATGAAATGCAACAATATACTTAATTTTTGAAATTTTCCGTACAAAACTATTAATTCTTCAATATTAATTTCGTGGAAACTTTTAACTTAGTAAAATATACGGTTACTAGATGAAAAAACCATGATTGAAATTTAGGGATGTCTACATTTTCACATTTCATGTTTGCATTGAATGAACCATTAATTTTCAAGTTATGCTAGAAAATCTAAACTCTATTAGAGGAGTTTGAGTATACCAGTCATCAGTTTGTTAGATTTTAGAAAGTTTTTCTCATCAAAACCCTGTTAAATCTTAAAATGAATTATTAAATATGAATTGTGCTCTTGATTTCCTTGGAAAATGTAGGGAATATGAACCTTGTGTAATTTACTAAATCGAATGAAACTTTATTTTTCGATTCCAGAGTGAGTTTAAATTACATAAAGCCTTTTCTAAGTTTCAAAAGTCTTGAAGCAGATACAACAAAAAAAGAATATTTGAGTTTCTTGTTTATTTTATTCACTTTTTGTCTTGAAAAATATGTAAGGCATTGAAAAAAAAATTAATACACTATAGTCGCATTGAATCTAAAACCCTTGGATTATGTTGCAGAAACAAATATTTTTCATATAGATAAATTATGTATTTAACTGATCTTAGCAAACTGATTAACTGATCTTCTCCCTGTCATTTGAATATAATTTTATACCTCTATTAATTAATTACCTATTTGAATTGTTTCTTTTATTCCCTGTAGTATAAGTAAAGATAACTAAAAGTGTGTTTTGTCCTTAATATTACTATTAACTGCACTTAATAATTAACTATTGCTATTTGTTTTTTTATACTCTTGAATGCTTTTTGCATTATCATTGAACAAAATTCAAAATTTATCTTTATAACAGCATACTTTGCATCATTAAAAATGTTGATTGTTTTCCATTTGAATGATATTTTTTTGAAATAAAGGTGTCAGTAATGTAAATTCAGCAGAACTTTGATTATCTGAGGAAATGTGAGCTGTAACCCCTTGTATAACTAGAAATTGGGATAATATGGATATAGTACTGCCATAAAAACAGCCTGTATGAAATACAGAAAAAAAATTACTGTTGTGCATGACACTACTACAGTTAATAAAAGATTCATAAAGCAAGGATTAAGAATGATCTAAAACAGTTAGTGTAGTAGTGGTGTTTATTGTGATAGTTTTGCAATAAAGATGGACATAAGTTACTTACCTTTTAAGCTCTAAAAAACTCTTGAATGACCTTCGGTTTTGCAACTCTTTTTGCCTTTTCAGACAAATGTAGAGGAAGGCGTTATACCTTGGGTCATACTTTATTTATTTGTACCTCGAACACAAACTGTTTAATAAATTTTGTTAATCTATGCATATGTCCCAAGGTTCAACATATTGGACCTTGGGATGCATGTTACCTTTAGATTGTTTAAAGTAGGCTACAAAATAAATCAATTTCCCGCATACTAAATTCTGGATTTATTAAAAATTGCAGTTTCAACATTTATATCAGTAAATAATGATTCTGATGCCTCTTTTTCATAATACAATGTTTGAAATCAAGAGTAAAGCCATTAAATAAACTAAACTTAAGATTTAAAAAATTCCAAACTGAGATTAACAGCTTACAAAAATTATTGAATATCTTAATTATTGAAATTGACTGCAAACTTCAACAAATTTGTCTGTCGCTCTGAACGTCCTGCAGACAATGGGAATGGTAGTTTGCAGATTATGTCAAAAATTCATAGATTGTTTAATTTTTTAAAAGAACTTATTTTTGCTTGTTTTAACAAGATACTTAACCTCATAAACAAAGTTTTATTTTTTCACAATTTGCACATCATAATTAACTGTTTCCTATTTTTCACAATTTGCACCTCGTAATTAACTGTTTTCTTTTGTCACGAAAACATTGCAAAATCTTGAGTTCTAGAAGCCATGAAATAGAGTTATGAAATAAATCATTAATTTAATTTTTATCAGTTTAATACATTTCAAAGAATTAGTTATAACTACATTCTAGGCTGCTATATTTGTATCCAACTACTTGTATCAAAGGATAAAATAAATTTTGTACCTTGGGTTGTCCCAAGATACAACATTAATTTTGTCCCGAGGTACATCTAGTTGCCTTTACAAATAAAACTGTCAAGAAAGTAGTATCATCAATGAGTAGAACATATTTTTATTTTAACTTTATCAACCCTTTAAAAAATATAAGTATAATCATTGAAAATACAAGAATCAAAAAGAAAAATCCAAGATATTTACTTCTCAGAGGACGTATTTCAATTTGTTGTACAGCAAATACCTGTGGAGTGCCAATCTTTGTAAGAAGGTTCTCTAGTGGCAAATGGTAAACTACAATGTGTTATTTTGCTACGTACTCAAAAAGAGACAGAACAATATAAACTGTTACAACTTCCAAAGGTACAACTGTCCCATGGTATGACACCTTTCCCTACACACTTGTACTTAGAGTTAATAAACAAACAAAACAACTTGTACCAAATTAAGACTTGGATAGCATAAAAACTTAGTTAATCATGGTTCTACTGTATTTGAATTGGAAAGCAGAAAAGTAATCGTGGAGTTTACTTTAAAAATATAATTTTACTTGCAATATGATTAACCAGTTTTGAAAGTTGATTTAGTTGTAGGTTCAGCTTCAAAGAAATTGTCTTCCAATTATTTTGTTCTTGGGAGAGATTACATTATTTCCTCAGTGATACCATCACATAAAGTGTTTGTTAATTTGCATTGTGATTAAAAGATCTACTTTACAAATAGCAATTTTTGCTATCCATGAAGTAGTTAAAGTTTGAAAATGTAGGTTATGGTATTATAGAAGAGTATAATGCTTGCAATCTATTTTTCCAATTTGAATAGTTTAGTTAATGTTAAGAGAAATCTTCAGATGTATAAAATTATTTTCTTCTGAAGAAATTTTAATAAGGATTGCTGATATTTAATTTATGGTATTTAATATTGCATATTGTAACCTTTTAATTCCAATCATAGCTTTAATTTTACTCAAATCATAACTGTTGTTTATTGCAATAAGTACACTTAACTAATTTTATGGATCCCACAAAAATTAGATGAACTTTAAGAATATATAATACCTTTAAGTATAACACTTCTAAAATGCATTTCAACTTAAGGAAATACTGATTTCTCACCTGCTCTTCAAAACATTTGCAATCTAATTTAATTCTTATTCTTTTGAAATTTATAATGCAATGCAAATTGCAAGTTAAATTTTAACATCTTACTTGATGGAAAATACAAATATTTAATAATTTCCTTGTTATAAATTTATCTAAGCTTTTGGTTCTAATTCTGTGCACCAGACACACAAGTGAAAAACAAATATGCTTTATATTTATCATCATTTCCCTACTTTCTTTCCCATCCTTGGTCCCACTTTCTCCAATGTTTTGCATACAAGGGGTATCATTTCTTAAGAATAGATCCTACAGTTGTGACTAGAGATACTCTTGTTGAACTTTAGAATCGTAGCAATCTGTTAGCTGTTTCATAAAGAAGTGAAGCACATTTTATGCTTCAAACACTGCCATCGATATGCAGCAAGCATTTCGATCGTGATCCCAGGTACATCAGCTTATTTTTATAGTTAATACAATGAAGGCAAGTGCATTTTGCTTGTAACTTTTTGCAAGTAATGGACCAGTGTATTTGTTTGCTTTTGTACAAATTGCACTTTTTAATATACATAAAGCTCTGGAGTTATTGAGTTATGAGTGGCAACTGATGCAGTTAGCATGGAAAGAGTGAGGAAAGTTCAAAATTTAATATAAGAATTTTTATCTGGTTTTATAGGAATTTCATCGTTTTTGCTAAATATATTTTGCTTTTACGTGTTGCTATATTTAGTTTAAATAAATTATCTGAATATTATTAAGCTGACTACTTGTGGTATTTTTGGTGAAAAAAACTTGTATGCTATCATTATCATTGCTCAAGTGGTAGCAACCAACGATTAGTTAATGTACATCATATATTTTTTTCGATGAATACTTGTATTCTAAAAGAGAATCAGTTTAGATCTTGATTTTTTTAAATATGTTATTACAGTTTAGTGTTGTTTTTTTTTAATTAAAAAAAATTTAATGGATGGCTTATCTGCGCAATAGACATCTGCAGTGAATTCAGCATCCATGTATACCGAAAAGCCAGGGATCCTCTTATAAAAAAATAAAATTTGGTGACTAAAAGTAATAAAAATTGATAAAATCTGAAGCAAAAGTGGCAAATTTTTAAATACGTAAGACATCACACTGTAAAACTATTTTAACACTCATACTTCATCCTTTCAGACTCAAATGGTTTCTTGCTATGATTTGTTAACGTTGTTTATGTGCAATGGTATAACATAGCTTCAGCACACTCATTCCCCTGCCCCATACTTTTCAAATGAGGCTAGCATACAGTTGAGAAAATGTGCGCCGTTGCTCTTTATACATTCTCCACCATTCTCATTTTCTCACCTTTGTAAACGACTGCTTCAAACTCTAAGACAGCATTTGAATCTATACAGAATTGCAGAGATTGGATGAAAAATAGCACTGTTAGGTCTCCTTTTCAATTTAGGGCCAAAAATAATAATTTTGTACTATCTTTGTGGAAACGATGGTGAATAGAGTTGACTTATTCAGATTTCTAATGCTGAGCATTAGATTTTTTGCATTCGATTCCATCTCGGTGAATCCAGCTATCAATGTTACACTGCTATAGGCATCAATAATTAATTCCCAAAGTCAATTACCTTGAGGTACACTAGTGATATTTTCTTTTCCAATAGAGTTTACTGTCTGGGAAAAATGGGGGTTGAATTCTGGGATATTCAAGTGATCTTTTTCTGCTTTCCTCTCACTCTGCTCTGTTACCCAATCCCTCTTTTTTCCTCTTTCTCAACATCTTTACTTGACGTCTTGTGTTTGGCTCAGCTTGATCAAATATGGCCCTTGCACCAAAACAACCAACCAAAAATCAATTAGCATAGACCTTGACTTATTAAACACAGAAGCTCAAAGAACAAAATGTTTTTCATTAAAAATAAATTATAAAATTATCCTCTACATCTTGACTGGTAACAAGCTACATATGTGTTAAACTATTTGACAAGCATTTTTGATTTTATCCTGTGAGCTGACTTTTTACTGCTTTTCATAATTTTTAAGCTACCAAAGTGAAGTGTTTAATGTAAGTAACCTTCAGCCAGTGATTTTTTTTGCGGTTTTGTGTGGTTTACAGGGTCATTGTGGCGCTATGTTAGATCAAGTATGTCCTTGTCTGGTTATATGCCGCCTATGTGCGACCCACTGGATGGGCACTTACTTCTTGATGGGGGCTACGTCAATAACTTGCCAGGTTAGTTTTGTTCCTGTAAGTGCTTCTATTTTAACATTTTGTTTCCTATTGCCTTGTATGTACTAACAGGCTCTCTGTGGCGTTACGTTCGGGCCAGTATGACTGTCACTGGGCTGTTGCCGCCTCTTTGTGATCCTATTGACGGCAATCTTCTTGTTGATGGCTGCTATCTGAATAATGTACCAGGTATTTATTCGTTTAATAGACACAGTGTGTCGTCACTAAGTGACCATGCTAAAATTAAGTATGATGAGTGGTAAGGCCTTTTGCTGTATAGTTTTACAAAATTAATGAATAATTATTAGATGATAATCCTGAATTTCTTTGTTAACAAATTTGGTTAAAAGAAATGAAAAATTTTCATTTTACAAAAAAATGTATCAAGCAAACTTAAACAAGAAAGTAGGATGTTTTTAATTCAATATCAGTATTTAAGGGCATTTTAAAAAGTGTAAAACAAATTTTATGTTTTGAGAAATCTTAATATTATCAATCTAATATTTAAAATGCGTTACATAATAATAATTGCAAAATATATCTGCGTTTTAGTTTACCTTTTAAAAAATTTTAAAATTAAGATTGTATATACAGCATGGTTCTAACTATGAATTTTGTGTTTTTTAACCAATATTTAATGTTTCTTGTTTATTTAGGCATTTAAAAATTGTTTAAAACTTATATTCATAATTTAAATAATTTTGTTATGACATAGACAGTGATTGCTTATTGCATCAACACTTTATATTGTGTTGAAGCAACATAGTAAAAATAAAATTGTGTGTTGGTACATGTAAACGTTTTGTATTTAATTTCTGATCCATTATGCTTTTGAACATATTTAATTTTTTTTTATGTTTAAATATGTAAAAAAAAATCACTTTTATATTGTTTGATATATTGAAAGTTAACTTTTAATTTCATTTTCTTGAACCCACTCTCTTTATATTTTTATTATTAAATTCAATATTTTCTGTTCTTGTATTTTGAAGTATAAATTTAGTTAAATTATTTAAAATAATATTTGCATTAAATTCTTAAATTAAATGTTTTCTTAGTATACATAAATATTAGCCTTTATAGATAAATTCTTTAAACAATTTATTTAGTCTATTAAAATAGGTTTTATTTCTGCTAAATTCAACATGAGTATTGCTGAATGCATGCTGAATAATTTAAGCTAATTATTGGTTTAAAATTGCATCATTCAAAAGTGGTATTCTGTAAGAAGAAATACAATTATTTTTACTAATTTATACAACTTTTGTAATGGATAATTTTTATACATATAAATAAATGTATAATGAATTAAAGTTATTACTAAAGATTAAGTTAAGCTGTTTGTTACATTATTCTATCAAATAGTTTTGTTGGTTATGAATTTTTCTACATTTTCCCTTTATTACTAAGTGCAATTTATATGGATAATCTCATTCATTGATCAAGGTTTGGAAGGTAGGGAATTTGCATTACAAAACTTTGAGATAATACCCTAGTTTTCTATTCACACTTATATTTTAATAACAAAAGATAGGAAATATCTTGCGTTTTCTCTATTTTGAAATTATCTTTTATTTCTGTTTTATAGCTGATGTTATGCGGGAAATGGGGGCTGAAACCATTATTGCTATTGATGTTGGAAGTCAAGATGATATTGATCTGACAAATTATGGAGATACCTTAAATGGTTGGTGGTTGCTTTGGAAAAAGTGGAATCCTTGGTCATCTCCTGTAAAGGTTCAAGAAAATATATTTTCACTTAGAATTTGTTTAATAATCCATTTCTGAAGTGGCTCTATAATTATATTTCTCTTGATTGTATGTATTTTATTCTTCAGGTTCCTAGTCTTCAAGAAATCCAATCACGGTTAGCTTATGTGAGCTGTGTAAAGCAGTTGGATCAATTAAAACGAAGTGACTATTGTACATACATCAGGCCACCAATTGACAAATATAAAACTCTTGCCTTTGGAAGTTTTGATGAAATAATGGTATGCTTTATTTAAAGATTAAAAGTATTTTATTTGTCCAACTGAAAGCAAATCAGAATCTATTTGATTGTGGCAAGCAAGGTCAGGTGGTACCCAGTGTGGAAAATTTTTTGTTGCCCCATTGAAATTATTAAAAGAAAAAATAAAGCACAGTTACAAGAGTCTTCTATGGCATCAACTATCTTGAAATTTGCATATACAGGTTTTACAGCTTCGTAGTGAGCACTCCATCTTGTATCTGAAAGTCTCTTGACTGTACCTTCAACATTAATTACAAGGATCATACAACTATGTGTGGAAACTAAGAAAAAGCAATACAGACCTTCTAAGGTCCAAAAAAAGATTACACGTTGTGAAACAGTTGCAAAAGAATGCACTCAAAAACGATTAAGAGAGTGATTTGAACAAGGGAACAAATAATGCTTTAGGATTAAGTTTACGAGTCCTCGCCTGTACTCCGTAGTTAACTCCAGCCATTGTAGAGGCATCATCATACTCCTGACTTCGACACAATGTGATATCCAGCCCATCCTGCCTTTATGATGTCTTATGTTAAGGGTTTTCTTTCCAGTTAGCTGAAAATAGACTAGAAATGACTCCTTTGAATCTACTTTCCCCCTCGATATAAACGTATTGATCTATTTCACACATATGATCAATGTGTGAGATATCTGGTGTACTGTCAAAGATAGTTCTGTAATATTTTGCTATCCAACAAAATCTTTTTCTTAACACTCTTGCTTAGAAGTGTGATAAACTCATTTTGTGTGGTAGGGGACATATAGCTTGTAAGTATTTTATCTGTGACTGACCAAGTGTTCTCTTAGTACCGGATCATACTGTGATACAAGCTCAACTACCTGCAGAAAATTTCCTGTTTTCTGATACCATATGCTCTCTGTGGCCTTGGAATGGTTAATTTTGTTAGGCATAAAATAATTTTACATCTAAGAGACTTCAAAATATCCCTCCATTTCCTTTTTCCTGTTGATGCAACAGTCTGCCTAATTAGGTATCACTATCAGAACAATTCCGTTGGAATACACGTGATTAGGTGGTCACAACTCCACGCAGTTGTTGGTAGTATTTTCTATTCGCTTACTCTAGATGAAGACTTCTATTTTTTTTTAGTAACATTATACGACATGATTTTCATACCACGTTTTAAGTACCTATCATGCCTTCGTCTATTTGGAAATACTTTTCTAAAATATTGTGTCAAACGAATCTTAGAAAATAGAAATGTTTTGATATATTTTAAAAATCCGTCATTCAGTCCAGTTATTTTAAAAACAGGTTATTTAGGCTTGGCTTTAAACCTGGGCAGTTATAATGTGACTTATAAAAAGCGGTTAACTCATAACCTGTTTCTTTCTGAGAGTTGACATCCCTAGTACAAACTGAAGAGACTCCTGTTATCCATACTCTCTCCACTACACACGGTCGAATTCAGACAAGTTTTGTTCAGTTTGTTGACTGAACTAAATAGTTTTAATACATATTATGTTGACCTATTGAAGTTAATTGTCAGATGACGTTTTTAAGCTCGTATTAAATGTAATATATTCTTTAAAGTGCCGTGAGAGTCACTCCCGTTTTTTTAATTTAAAAAACAAAATTTTGCCATTTTTTTCACCTTGGTATGGGATGACATTCGGGGCAGCCTGCTCCCATCGTCACTGGATTGAGGTATGATTGTAGATATTTTGTTGAATCCTGTTTAATATTATTTCTTGAGGTATTCAAAGTTATGTCCAGGCAATACTTGTGGCCCAAATTCCTATTTATGTAATATTCTGCAAACGTTATACACAAACTTTAAAAATATTTAGTCCCTTATTTTATAATACCATAAACCAAAATTTCTTACATTCTTATTCCAATGAGCCTGAACAAAATCTCTGAATTCTATGCATGATATTGTCTGTTCATATTTTACTATGTATTTTACTATGTATATTTTACTATGTTTTTATTACGTAAACAAATTAATTATACTTGCATGAAATCATTGTAAATGTTGTAGTCAGTTTCAAATAATTTGAAATCAATTTTTGGGTTCCATTTATAGCCCAATGTCAGTTCATTTAATTCAAAGGCGATTCAGTATATTTTAACATCAAAACCTTTCACATTCGCTCACATTTTTTTGTGAGCTGATTTCTATCTCCCATATTCATCATTGCCTTCTGCCTCATCGACTGCAAAATTTCATTAGAGCAACAAGCTCTTCTGAGTGACAGTATAGTTTATACTTTTATAGTTTATACTTTTATAGTTTCATAGCTCAAGTAAAGCATATTTAAACGAATTGTCAAAATTAGTAACAGTTGATTTTATATGCTTTATATTCATTTTTTTGCCTTTTGACACTAGACAAAAATTACAATTTTCATGCTGTGTATTAGTGAAATATATATAGCTATTACTATGTATATATGCACATTGTCAAGCCTGTTTGAAATAAGTATAGCTTTAAACATTCTCAGACATGTAAATTTTAAATGCCTGCCCTTGTGCACAGTTGTTGATTTATTTAAATTATAGCTTTCTTATGATTTGTTAAATCAGCCTTTTAATATTTTTTATGGAGCTGTCTAAATGGAAAAGTAATTACCTTTGTTCTGCCACCCAGTAGGCCCTCTCTTCAAATTCTAGTTGTTAAGCTTATGGATGTTTTTTATTGTTTATTAAGAGTAGTGGAAGTTTGCCCACCCTTAAAAAATAGCATTTGTTTGCCCCTTATAGTGCCAAAGGGTTCAGTAGAGGGGCATTAGAAAAATATTGTGGTATATATTTATTATAAATTTGGTAATTTTTAATACGATCTTAACAGATTTTTTTCACAATACTCTGAGTATTTTAAGGTTTCTAAATTAATGTAGTTATGATATTCACAAAATTATAATTGTTTATACAGCTACAGAAAAATGTAAACCGTTATTTTTCCGTGCACTTTATCTGTCGACAATGATGGTTTACGCTGATAAAAAAAGACAGATAATGAAATAAAAAGAAATTTTATTTTTCTATTATACTTTTTTTTCAGTTACACTGATTATAGGGAATATATTTCTATTTTACATAAAGTTTATTTCAATATTGCATATTCCATTATTTGTTATCCATTTTTTGTGATATCTTTTTAAATTATCTATTTTTGTGAGTTATTTAAATATTTATTTTGCAGGATGTTGGATATAATCATGGAAAAACTTTGTTTCCAACTATGAAAATGGGTCACAAATCATTACACAATTTGCTTCATAATGAAATAAATAAAGATGATCACCAGGTAATAAATTAAATCATATGGTGTTTAAATTTTTCCTCTTTGTTACTGTGCAGAATGGGTAAAGTATGCCTGGAAGTTTTTATCTTGGTAAGGTCCAAGCTAAAGCTTCTGCTTTCGGAGTGCCTCAGGTCCTCAGAAAATAGAAGCAGCTATTTCTTCCGTTTGCTAATGACTCTCAGTCATGTATAAATGCAATGTGGTAAATTCCTTCTGATCTTGACTGGTACCTGGGGAAATTCCGGAACTCTGTTTTACAAAGGGGAAAGACTCGAGTGGCTTTATTTTGATTGCAAAGTGGGCACTTTAGGAGGTTCCTGAATAGTCAAAAATCATTTTAAGTTTGTCCCAAGTGCAAGAGTGAACATGCCTGTAGTAATCACATTCTTTTCTTTATTGGAATGAGCCTTTTAGACATTCCATAATCCTGATGACATAATAATTTAGTTGACTTTTAGCTAGACCAAGAAGAATAAGTAACAACAAGAAATAAACAAATCAAATTGTACTCCCAAGATGATTTTTTCTTGCTTTTTGCTGTTGTCTGTGTCAAAAGTATTCTATTTTTTGCAGAAGAGAACACTGAGAAATGCTTCATTTACTGATCTTGCAGAGATGGTCTGCAAAATTAAGAAACCTCAATATAAAGTTTATGAAGGTAACTAATATTTTGTTCTTGAATTTAATTTAAACTAATTAGTTTTATGAATGATGTTTACTTTTATTTATACTTTATTTAAATTTTTTTTTTCTTTAATTTTTTTGTATACTTGGTAATAGAAAAAATTGCTGTTTAACCTTTTCAAGTGAAGTGACATCACCTTGAAACAATGCTAAAATTTTTTATTCAATTTCCAAATATTAACAATGTTAAACATTAAGGGTTATAATTTAATCTACTATGTTTGGAATAAGTTTCCTCTCTAACATTATTTAATTTTTAAGTCATGGCATTTAAATAAACAAAATGCTAGTTTCAGAATTTTGCTGTATTAATCTTGCTTTTTTTTAAATATTTTTACAAGTCTCTCTTTGTTATTAAAAGCTTAAAATGTGTAAAAAAAAGCTTATGATTATGTGAAAAAATAGAATTAATTTGCTTATTTCAAAGCTTTTTTGGCAAGCATTTTTGATACAAAGTTCAAAAGTAAAGTAAATTTATCACCATTTATACAGTGTATATATTTTTGTTTAAGAAAGCTTAGAAACTGAAATTCTATAAATTTATAATACATAACTTCTAATGTGTATGTCAGCTAACGTTTTTTTGAATATTTAAATTTTTTTTGTAGAATCTGATGAAGAGGATGACATGTATAATAGAGATGTTGGTGGTTATACATCTGAACCTGAACCCAGCCTTCTTGGTGATACAGATAAAGTATGTAGTTATGACATGTTAAAGATGATTTAATTCTATTTTATAAGAAAAGATGACATTAAATGGGATGAATATGAAGTAAACTCATTCAAACACTATATTTTAAAGATATCTTTAAAATTTATTATGTAATTTTACATAAAAATGAATTATTTCAATTGGTGTTTTATAGAAATTACTTTTACTGTTGTATCCAGTAATAAAGTATAAATTTGCTCTTATATAAAAAACGTTTTGTATTAGTATATTTTTGGTATTAATGAGCAATTTTTGTGGTAAAAATTTGAAATGACTATTTATAAAATTCATTCTACATTTTGGGTATGATTTTAATGCAGTGGTAAGCATTTTATATTTATTTAAAAGCTTGATTTACCACCGAACAACGTAATCAAGAGCTTCTCAAAAAACCAGTACCTTCTAGATGTTTGAACTTTATAATGATCAGCCATTCCTGGGGTATAATATATTTTTATTTTCCATGACAGTAAAATACATCTAGGATTTTTAATTATGTCATTTAACTGTTAGCTGTGTAAGATGGCTTATATTTATTTAAAAGCTTGATTTACCTCCGAACAACGTAGTCAAGAGCTTCTCAAAAACCCAGTACCTTCTAGATGTTTGAACTTTATAATGATCAGCCATTCCTGGGGTATAATATATTTTTATTTTCCATGACAGTAATATACATCTAGGATTTTTAATTATGTCATTTGACTGTTAGCTGTGTAAGATGTCGCTAACTTTTTTCACTATTGCATAGCAAGTTTTAACTAGAAATAAAATAAACTATTACCTTAAATAAAACAAATTAATCTCAAATAAGAGCTTTTACAAGTATAAAAAGAACAACAGAGAAAAAAGTTCTTTGTTCTTATGTATGCAAATACTAATGTTATGTGTGATTAATATATCATCAGCTTAAGTGTGAAACCACTTAAGTCGAAATAATTTGATTTCGGATTGTTCTGTAAACATATACAGCAAAATCATCTGTAGTCAATTTTTAGTTTTTTCAACTATATAGTATAATAAATACACTATGAAACAACTGAAATAAAACAAATTTCACTTGCTTGGCTTCACACTTTTGCCCATGATATTGTGTAATTGTATATTAACTTTTAAAATTATATGCTTTAAGGCATTTGCAAATATTTTATACTTGTTCATAACTGTATGTAGCTAGTTTTTACTCTTAACTACTCATTTTTGTCTTATTTTGACATTGTTTTATTAAAAGTGCTGTCTAAACATAACGAGACATTTATAATATTGACGATTAATTTTCAATTGGTAAGACTTTAAAAATGCTCACATAGTAATTTTGTGTTTATTATAGGAAGAAGATACTGAAGATTACTCTTCGTCCCAGCGTGATAATGTTGGTTCCTTATCAGATGTTGAATATTCAACAGAAAGAGAATTATGAGCTTGTCTTTCTTATGGCTGTTTTTAAAAAAAATGAATGGTCTTATATGGGATGTAAATATGCCATGTATGATGTGAATTATTTATTTGATGTGTATATAAAGATCATTGTGTATTTATTTTTGCCAAAACTGAATACAAGCTTACCGAATGGAAATGAACTTGCACAAGTTGTTCAATGCCATACCAAATCCAAAGATTCCTTTATGGAACTTGAACTGTGATTTTTATTAAAAAAATTCATTCCCTTTATAATTACTTGCTGTATATAATAAAGATTTTTGACGAATGTTTAATTTTTTGTGCTCGAATTAATAATTTATTGAACTAATATGTCACTCCTTCATGTTCTTATACAGAACAGAACCCAATATTTCATGTTCTTGAATGTTGATCGTATCAGAACACAGGCACTGTCATTCATCGATGTTCGTCCACTGGAACAGTAGCAACCAGAACAAAAAAATAACAGTTCTTATAACCTATCTGTGTTAATTAACGTGGTGAAAGACAGGAGATCGTGACCATTGTTAAAAGCGCGTTTCATTTTAAGAAATTGTAAACATTTTACCCTTTGTCACGAGATTTCTGAGTCATAAGCATTGTTTTTAGTTCATAATACACATAACGACTAAATACACTAATACAGAAAACACAGAATTTTTCTAAGAATCCTTGGAAAAATTCTCTTGAGTCATGGTCAAAACATGGATAAGCAGGGTGGCGACAGAACCGGGAATTCAGGGATTTCTCAGGGAAGAATCATTTTCTGGAAAAATCAGGGAAAACTCGGGGAAGTTTCGTTTAACTCAGGGAAAAAGTTGGAATTTCGTTTTGCAAATGGCCCTCTTTTGGTACTTTTCCGTTAGCCATCTATGGGCGCTACTTTGAACCAAAATCAAAATGTCGCCAATTTTGTTTTCATTCGGAAAATGAGAAGTGTATTTTTTACGTAAACATCCAGAAAAAAGAGTTGTATGCATTGTATACTGTTTTATTAAACCTGTAACGGCCGGAAATCCTGTAACCGAAGTCTACAGCTGTGCCACGTTCCCTAATGTCAATAATAGGAACGTAGTGCCTTGCGGCTTTAAAAAATACTAACGGCCGGAAAAACTTGCAAAACTTAAACATCCGGTTTCAATTTAATCAACATTTAAAAAAATCATTTTTTTCTAATTGGCGATTTTGATTTTGGTCCAAAATTGCGCCCGGCCAACGGGAAAGTACTAATTTAGATTATGCATATGTTTTTTAATACATATGTGTTAGAAGTTATTAATTTTTTCGAAAATTTTCGAACTCTGAGGTTTTTTTTGTTGTTGAAAAGTTTGCGTTGAACGTTACTGTTCTTTTCGTGATGGATTCGTCTTTGTCAAATGCGGCCAAAATCGTTTGCGAAAAGATCCAATCAGCGTAACGTCACAATCTCCTATGAAAATATAAATATTTAATCGAAAAATTATTTATTAAAAGGAAAATTAAACGTATAAGGTTTTAATTTTCCTCTAATTTGAAATTTTCTTTTTATTTCAATCAATCGCTGAGATAGAAAAAAAGCACTGAAGAAAACGCCAGTCATAACTTTAGTTATTTCTTTTGCTTCACCCGAATCCGTTAATCTTCAAAATGAATGAATCTCGAATCAAACGAAGGAAATTCGTATTGGAAAAAATATAAAAGTTACAATTAAAAAATTATTTATTTGAATAAAATCATATTTTTAGGTATCGATCTAATGTGAAATTTTCCGCAGATTTCAAAACCGTTGAAATTTTTATTCTATCTTTAACGATCGCTGAGATAGAAAAAAGCAACGAAGAACGCCAGTTTGAACCAGAACGTACGAACTCGAATCCGTTGCTCAGGAAATCAAAATGAATTAATCTGATCTTTTTAACCACTAAAGTAGAATTCTTCACGGCGGCCAAATTCGTATTGGAAAAAATATAAAAGTTACAATTAAAAAATTATTTATTTGAATAAAATCATATTTTTAGGTATCGATCTAATGTGAAATTTTCCGCAGATTTGAAATCCGTAAAATTTTTTCTTTTATCTTTAACGATCTAGGAGATAGAAAAAAGAACTTCATATCTCCAGTTAAAACTTTATTTGTTTTGTTTTTCCGCTAAAATCGTTGCTGAGAAAATCTAACGGAAACGGAAAAAATAAATTTAGAATGTCATGTCTTTATACCGTATGCCATTCTAAGGAAAATAATAATAATTAAATTCCAATTAATTAATTTTTAAATGTTTTAGATTAAATTTTAAAATTTGGGCGCGATTGAAAAATTGCAAAAAATTCGGACCACATGTGTGCTAAATTTCACTATTTATTGTAAGTGCCATCGATTCGTTAGGACACTGCGTACAGGACAGACAGACAAACACTTCCTTTTATAATAGTAGAGATGTACCGAGTGCTGGCTCCATTGACGGATTCAGGGGCTGATGACTGCTTTTACAAACACATCAAAATAGTTAAAAATGTAAAATTAAATATTCTATCTATAACTTTATATTATTTAGTCTATTATGGAATACAGTAAAAATATTTTTTACTGATCTTATTTTTATTCATCTATTAGTCTAGTTTTTTAGTTCATCATGTGTCAAGTTTATCATAATTACCAAAGAATTGTTCTGCGAACAAATGGAGAAACTCAGGGAATTTCATGAAAAATACTCTGGAAATCAGGGAAAACTCAGGGAACTTTTTACTTCAATTTTTGTAGCCACCCTGATAAGAAGACAGTTTGCGGGCAAATGAAGCAATCAGCGTTAATATAAGCATAAAAAATGGCGAAATAAGTATTCACTAATGAATATATCACTGACTACATTTTAGATCTAAACAATATAAGTGCATAAGTTATCCATACAGAAATTGACTTAGTATGTTTTTCACTTGTAAATAGAATAAAACATCATTGTGCTCACCTTGGAACTTTTTTCATTAAATGTTTCGCTGCCTTCCTTACTCGCATACCATTTCAGATGATATATTGTCTGACTACGCAAGGGATGGACCATTGCCCCTAAGTAGGTATTCACATAGATGTGCCCTTGCGTTGAGGATTTATGGGACCAACAGAGTCATTCGTGGTGCTAAAATCCGACCTCTCGTTCGAAAACTGAATTTTTTCTTCTTCTGAAAGTACAAACTTGTTGTTGCACATCCCCCTGGTGTAGGAAAGCCTACACCAGGTCCAGAAGACCCCGTCGTGCCAGATCCCCATATACTTGCAAAAAGTCCTGATCAACCAACAGCTGCTTATACGAAGCACCAAGACAGAGAAGGTGATCACGACTGGCAGGTAGGGAACAGGAACAAGGATGGAAAATTCTCTCCCCGTTCTGAAAATTTATACATTTAAGATGGCCACTTCGAAATCTGGCCATGGCCAGACTTTTCCCACTTAAAAGATTTATTCACAAGAAAATACTGGGTATATCAAAACAACCTTTACGAACTTCAACGGGTGAAAGGGAACACCAAATTAAATACATTGATGCATATCTTCATTCTACATCTGGATGGCAGTTGGGCAGTTTCTGCTGCAAACCATGTGTCAACGTATTCTAAGTTAACGCTATATCAAATCCAAGGGTGCTTACAGACATAACGCCTCCTATAACTAAAGGCCCGATCACGGATTACCAGCGAGCTTTATGACGTACGGAATGTAGGCTGAAGCGCATTTTACAATGGTTTCCCGTATTGATAATTTATCGTTTTGGGCGATATACTTTCCTACGTCTTAACGTTATTGCAAAGGCAAAAGACTTATGAAAGTCTGGCGAATTGGCGCGGTTCCGAAGAAGTCTTTTCACATTTTTCGTTGTAGGATGTGTTTTTCGCGTTTCATGTTTAGTTTGCTGAACATTAATTATCAGTTACTACGCTGCTGGCCACCGTAAATGCAACACCCTGAAGGAAGCATGTAAATAATATGAAATTTACAACATGCATTAGCGGAGGTGAGATATGCAAATGATTAGAATTTCAGCGCAGACGCACATCACGCGCTTCTGTGGCGACACTTCAAAGCGCTATTTAAGGCTTGACGATTTCAAGTACTGCAATTGTGTTTTTCTTGTGGTTTTTTCAAAAAAAAAAAAAAACCGATCAATTATGCCTTGTAGAAAACAGCGATCATCTTTTGATCAAGTATCCGAGTTCGACAGAGGAAGGATAGTGGCCTACCGAGATTGTGGATTATCTTTCAGGGAAATCGGTAGTCGTGTTGGAAGAAACCAAACAACTGTAATGCGGATATGTGATCGTTGGATGCAGGAGGGTACGACGGACCGACGTGTTCGATCGCATCCACTTCAGTGCACCACTTCACGTGATGACAGGCATATTGTGCGTATGGCAGTGACGGATCGCTTAGCCACATCACGAACCATAGCACAGCACATTCAGTCTGTAACGCATCATCCAATGTCTGCGCGTACCATTCGACACCGTTTACAGCAGAGTGGTCTGTCCGCAAGACGTCCATTGCTTCGTCTACCCTTGACGCAGAACCACAGACGTCTCCGCCGCAAATGGTGCGATGAAAGAAGGATGTGGACGGCAGAATGGAATGAAATTGTATTTACTGACGAGTCACGCTTCTGTCTGCAACACCACGATGGTAGGATTCGAGTCTGGAGACACCGTGGAGAGAGGATGCTGAACAGCTGCGTTATGCACCGCCACACTGGTCCTGCACCGGGTATTATGGTATGGGGCGGTATTGGATATCACTCTCGCACTCGTCTAGTACGCATTGCCGGTACTTTAAACAGCCAGCGCTACATCTCCGAGGTGTTGGAGCCAGTTGTCCTTCCTTACCTTCAGGGCTTGCACACAGCCATATTTCAACAGGATAATGCGCGACCACACATGGCACACATTGTCCAAGAGTTCTTCGTCAATCGCCAGATTGAATTGCTTCCCTGGTCAGCTCGCTCTCCGGATCTTTCGCCGATAGAAAACATGTGGTCCATGTTTGCTCAACGATTGACCCAGATTACATCCCCAGCTGCCACACCAAATCAACTTTGACAACGTGTGGAAGCTGCTTGGTCTGCTGTACCCCTAGAACACATCCAAAGTCTCTTTGAATCAATGCCGAGGCGTGTGGCAGCGGTGATCTCCAACAATGGCGGCTACTCTGGCTACTGATTTTGGCAGGAACCACACTTCACATAAGTCTATAAATTTAATCATTTGATACTTGGTCAACATGTTATCTACAAAATAAATTGTGTTGTGATATCTCTTGTCTGTCTTGGTGTTACAATTTGGGTGGCCAGCAGTGTACATTAATCAGTTACTGTTATGAATTTCATAACGCATTAGCAATGCCCTATAAGTGTGTTGTCCCATTTTGTAAAGGAAATAATTGCTCTTAAGATAAAAAAGTTTTTACAAGTTTCAATCAGACGCAAGTTTACGAAAGAAATGGCTGACAGCGATTCCTAGAGATTTTATTGTGAACGACAATTCTCGGGAAAGTAATTGAATTCATATTGCTGCAAAAAACTTATTCTTAATTTCATAAAGATTAGAACAAATGAACATTAATAAGTATATATCGGACAAATTAATTATTATTTAATAATTGACATTAAATATGGAAATTATGGGACAGTAAAGTTAAGTAATCATGTGCTCAATTACTGTATTTAATAATAACCATGTACACAATTAATACAAACATACCTGTACAAAATACACACAAAATTTTTTAAAAATACAAATAAAAATAATTTAATAGTCTGAGGAATTTGTATGCTATTCATCGTTGAAACTTTATTAAATAGCATGCTATTATGTAATTTAATTAAAATATTCTTTATTTTTTATAATTTTATGTGTTTATATTTTTAGGTATGTGAATGGCATTTTAATACCCTGTGATGTTACAAGATTTACTGAATTTTTTGACTCTATGAATCTGACCATGTCACAAAACACATTATTTGGGCATCGACCAATTTATTATTACAAAATTTTTTTAAAGTAAAAAATTGATGTTTACTGGAGGCAAAACGTAAATCAAAAGCAGGATCAAAACGTAAATCAAAAGCAGAATCAAAACGTAAAAACAGAAAACTTCAAACACTTTCAAAGTGAGAATATTAGTATTGATATTCCTTATCTCTTTATTTCCTGATAAATATAATCCATATGTTTTTTTTTTTTTTTTGAGAAAATTCTTTTCCTAAATCATTTAACATTTGGGGTGCAATTATATAAAATACAATAAATTCCATGTCTGGGGATTTAAGAACAGACAGTAATTCTATATATCATCATCTATATATATAATTCTCTTACGTGGCACGCAAAAAAGACGTTATTTGTAGTTGCGTTTTGGCAACTCTGTACGATTGTTTGTTTATCGCGAAGTCTCGCGCATCGATTGAATTTATAGCGTTATCGGATGAAATTTTATTTAAAAAAAAGGAAATTTTAATGAGCTGTTGCAGTTAGTTTATAATAGAAATCAAAGAAAGCGGAGGATCTTTTCAGGGCCATATAAAAAACGGTACTTTTCAGGGCCAACAATTATAGTTCAACAAGACGCTTGCACTACAACTTTCGGCAACAAACTCAATGAAAAAGTGTGGGTCGTTTGAGTGCTGGGAAAATGTACACACAAACAACATGCTGGGTATTCAATTTCCAAAGCAACGCTCACATTTCGAGTCAAAATTTGCACAAAGTTTTCATTTGAATTCTGATTTTAGAGATACTGTATATATTTTTTCTGTAAAACAGCAAATTTAGATTTGAAAAACATTTTTTTGATAACATATTTTGTAAACAATCCCTTATGCTAGGACACATGTCTTCATTGAGGCGAGCGAAGCGAGCATAGGTTCGCGCAGCGAACCAATGAGGATTGCGAAGCAATCCTCCGGGGGTTGGCGAGCGTTAGCGAGCAGGGGGCAGGCCCCCTAGTAAGAAATTAATGTTTTTAAAAATTAAGTAAATTTGTGTGTTTCTATTAAGTAAAATAAAATATATTTAAGATTTCTAAATTGATTTATTTCAAAGTTCAGTAAATTTTAAGTAATGTGTTAAGATTCCTTTTTTTTTTACCTAGAATTGTCGTACTCATTGGGTATGTATCATTTTGTTATATGGTAGAATGCAGTGTCATGTAATTGAAAGTCAAGCATAAATTGCCATATGATGCTTAGTGCATATGTAATAGTGGGAGTCGTATATTTATTCAGCTCTTGTTTAAAGAACAATAAATTAAAAATAAAATTGCATTTAACAAAACCTTTATCCTGATACAATTAGTTCGTTTATTAGAAAATTCTTTTGTAGATAATCTAATCTACGTAATGGATTGTATGCAAATTATGCTAGTTATAAAGAACTAAAAATGAAATGATAAATTATAAGTTGTTTTTAATTAATTAAGTCAGATTATTGTACTTAAAAACTATGTGAATTTGTCAAGATAAGACCAAAAAATATAAGAAATTAAACTTATTTTCTGTTCAAAGCATTTTTGTTATTCATTTCCATGTGTTATATAAATATGTATTACACTTTTCATGTGTTTAAACTCATAACTGATGAATTTATATTAATTAAATATAAATAATAAGGAAATGCTATTTGATTTGTATCATTTAATGTGAATCCTCATGTATTCATATCTTGTTTAAAGTATAGTAAAAATATTATAACTATATAAGTGAAGAAATACCTATTTCATAATTTTCTCTTGAAATCTTTTTAAATAAAATTTGAGTGTGTGTCATTCATTTTGAAAAAAAAGCCTCAGAATTAATTCTTATGCTGATCATACCATAACAATGGATTATTTTTAGAATTTTGTGAAGGAAACTGGGATAAATGCACTAATTTGTAAGTTTTCGAATAAAACATTTCATTAATTTCATTTCAGCAGTTACATTTTATGAGCTGTGAAGCTATAGTTGTCGAATCATCTCTAGACATCCTTTACAAAATTTTCATACTTAAAAAAAATGGGCGATTTTTAAATTAAGTAAATTCTGAATGTGTTGTTGATTTAAACACGGAACTATATCCGTCGACATTAAGAAAATAAACGTATGTGTAATATCAGAATCGCGGAGATCGTCAGCCTACATCCATGACGTCACAGAATCGTGGATTGGCCTTTTGTTATAGGAGGAGTTGTAGTATACCCGATGTGAATACGATTTAGTTTTGTGTTCTCTATTGTCCCCTCGGGGGTTGTACAGGAAGTTTTGAAACACAGTATACATACATGTTTAAACATTGAGTATTTGGAATACATATTTAAAATTATTAATTGAAAATCCCCTTGCCTGACTCTGGGGCTAGGATTTCAGATGGAGGATCTGGTCGTCGGATAACAGTTACAAAAGACAGACCAGTTATAGAACATTTTTTGTGCTGCTAATGATTCAATCAGAATTTTCACTTTATTAACTGTTGCAAAAACAATAGTAGTTAAAAGTGTACTTTACTTATTTCCTTAAATGTTGCGTACGTTGTGGCAATCAACTTCGAAAAAGTGTATGATTGACAGAAAAATCCTAGACCCACAGAGGAAAATTCACAAAGAAATGAGAGAAACAGTATTTGCATGGAAAATGTGTTATATTTATTGGTTTAAGCATGATTTATTTAAGTTGTAATCTATCTGGATAAAAATGGAGTTCTTGTACATTGAATATTTTCAAAACATTTCAAGATATTTATCCGTTTCGGGCCTTTCTAATGCAGAATCAGTGCCCTGCACATCTGTTGTCTGTCTGCATATTCATCATTACGTGTGTGTTCATAATACGTCCAAACGGCTGGGTGTACTTCAATGAAACTTTGCATACTGTGAGTACTCCAATTCATTTAGTGACTGAACTTGGTTACGTTAGTCTGTCTGTCTTCCCGTTTAACATTTTTTTGTGTCTGTGTGTGCGAGTATCAAACAAGTTATCCAACATATTTTAATACAGTGTACTGTGGATTTTATAAATGCTCTTACAATTTAATAAATACGTTTATTAACTAAAACGGAAGTTAGTTAGCAAATAATAACCCGAGTAACTGAGGGTAATTCTGTTAGTTTATAACAATGGCTATGGGACAGCATCGTTGATGTCTTGTATAGAACCCACTTGCTATCCCAATTATGATGAACGTTACTTTCGATGAGGTTTTTTTTTCCAACCAGGCTTTGTCATTGGTCTTTTTCGTTCTACCACAGTATGCCTGCTAGTGTCCTACTGTTCCATTTCAGAGTACTATGCCCACGCCATCTTTGTGCTTTAAGGTTTTTTTTTGTTTGTGTTTTTTGTTTGTGCTTTAAGGGATTTTCATAAGCAAATACAGCACGATCTTACGTTGTATTTGCTTATGAAAATAACTTTCAATACTTGTTTTTATCTATTCATCATAGTAACTGTTAACTTCAATTGAGACATCTATATATATAATTCTCTTACGTGGCACGCAAAAAAGACGTTATTTGTAATCGCGTTTTGGCAACACTGTACGATTGTTTGTTTATCGCGAAGTCTCGCGCATCGATTGAATTTATAGCGTTATCGGATGAAATTTTACTGAAAAAAAAAAAGGAAATTTTAATGAGCTGTTGCAGTTAGTTTATAATAGAAATCAAAGAAAGCGGAGGATCTTTTCAGGGCCATTTAAAAAACGGTCCTTTTCAGGGCCAACAATTATAGTTCAACAAGACGCTTGCACTACAACTTTCGGCAACAAACTCAATGAAAAAGTGTGGGTCGTTTGAGTGCTGGAAAAATGTACACAAACAACATGCTGGGTATTCAATTTCCAAAGCAACGCTTACATTTCGAGTCAAAATGTGCACAAATTTTTCATTTGAATTCTGATTTTAGAGATACTGTATTTTTTCTGTAATACAGCAAATTTAGATTTGAAAAACATTTTTTTGGTAACATATTTTGTAAACAATCCCTTCTGCTAGGACACATGTCTTGATTGAGGCGAGCGAAGCGAGCATAGGTTCGCGCAGCGAACCAATGAGGATTGCGAAGCAATCCTCCGGGGGTTGGCGAGCGATAGCGAGCAGGGGGAAGGCCCCCTAGTGATTTATATTTTTGTTAAAAACTATGTAACGTTTTCAAAATGCATTAATTCTTAAATTAGCAATAATAATTAACTTTGAAATGAATCTTGGTCAAACATTTTTTGCATGGTTGTGAATAAATGCAAATTCCAACGGTTTATCCTTGACGACATTATATAGCTTGTTATGACTTTTGTATCTAGGTTATTATTGTTGTTGCAACATAGGATCATCGTCGTGTTATTTAGCGCCTCGTTCTCATCTAAATGAAGCTTTGGAAGCTTGGAGTCTAAACATTGGCTTCCATCATCCAGCTAACCTTCGAACATCACTTTTAAAATTATTCGAAAAGAAAGATGGCTCATAAATTAGTTTTCCTCTCAAACTTCCACTCACATTTAACTATAACAGTCTTAATTTTTGAGCATCTTATTGCTCACTCTTGCTCCTCAATAACCGCTACTCTCCCTGAGTCCAACACTGCCCACAGAAATTCCTTCCGAGGCATCAACTTAAATTTCTACATGAGACTCACAAAATAATATCCATTTAAAAATTGTATTTAAGCAAACTTTTAAGAAAAAAAAAACAATTTATAAAGAGCAATGAGTCATTTTTTGCCATCTAAAAGTTCGTATGTTATCACTGAGCGTTAATGCACAGTCATGTCATTTTTAGTGTTAGAGAGATGATAAATAACTTTAATAGCACTTCAATGTACGTTTCCTACATAATCCCTTTTTTAACGCTCCTAGTGGTTATTTTGATGAAGTATCTCGTTAATAGCAAAATTGATCATATCTTGATGGACTAGATATTCCTGAGGAGGCAACTGACCAAATCTTGATGGATGAGATATCACATCTTGAGACAACTGACTAGAACAAGCTCTTTGGCTCGTTGCACACATCCAGGTTTTCAACGTGCGGCACCGCTGCGGTAACGCAAGTGCGGTCTGAGATACATTAGATCAAATAGAGTAATGCACACATGACGAAGCTGAAGATTTGGCCTGAAAGAATTTCCCGGCACCTAGCGGACTACTTGGGAGTTTATCTTGCTAAATCCGGGAATAACGATCTTCATAGAACGTTTCTGCTGCCGGACGCGAAACGTTCGAAAAGGTGGAAACCCCTTTCTCGCCTTATAAATTCGATATCAAGCCTGACACATGGTATGTTGAAACCTTACCGTATTTTCCCGATACTTCTTTGCCGAGGGTGAGTCTATTAAGTTCTTCGGGTTTTGCAATAGGTCCCCATCTTTTTTCTCCTGGACTTTCATCTTTTGCTTCAATTCATTATTTGTGATAATTGATTTTTCTGTGTATTTTCGGGCCTCTGTTATCTAACTGTTGGTTTGGATATATTTCATACTTTAATTCTTATAATAAATTATCTTTTAAATTTTAACTGTGTTCAGTCATTTTATTGTTCACTAGCCACTGCATGGCCAGCACGGCTTTGCCCATGACAGTTCTTTTCGTGGGGTCAGGAGTGACCAATGCTCCCTAACCCCAGGTGATTGCTACGAATTCCCATTTGATTTACGAAGCAAACCAAATGGAATTCGTAGCCTATTGGATAACAGCCATCATGGCGTTGCCCGTGGTGTTGGTTTGTTACGCAAATTCGTAGCCCATTGGAATAAATTTCCTAAGCAAACCAACACCACGGACAACGCAGAGATGGCTTCGTCATTGTCAAATTCGGCCAAATTTTAATTGCGAAAAGATCCAATCGGCATGACGTCACAATCTACTGCGAAAATATAAATATTTAACTAAATAATTACTTATTAAAAGAAAATCCAATGTAAATTATCTATGTGGTGTAAAATTTTCCGCTGATTTCAAATTCGTTGAAATTTTTAATCTATTTTTAACGATCCGGATTTTACAAAAAAAGAACTAAATAATGCCAGTCAAAATGTTTTTTATTTATTTTGCTGAGCACAGGAAATGAAATCTATGATTTCTCGAATCTCGAATGAAACGAGGGTCATTCATTCTTCAAAGCGGCCATTCGTATTGGAAAAAATATAAAAGTTTCAATTTAAAAATTATTTATTTAAGGAAAATCATATTTTTAGGTATCGATCTAATGTAAAATTTTCCGCAGATTTCAAATCCGTTGATATTTTTACTTTATCCTTAACGGTCTAGGATATAGAAAAAAAGAACAAGTCCAGTTAAAACTTTTTATTTGTTTTGTTCTTTGGCTAAAAACGTTCCTCTTCAAAATCAAACGGAAGCACGGAAAAAATAAATTTTGAAACTGTCATATCTTTATGCTATTACCATTCAAAAGAATACAATAATAGTTAAATTCCTTTAAATTAATTTTTAAATGTTCTAGATTGAATTTTAAAATTCGGGCGCGATTGAAAAATCACAAAAACTTTGGACTAGCAGTGTACATGCCATAGATTCGTCAGAACAGTCCATGCAGACAAACAAACACTCGCTTTTATATTAGTAGAGACGATAGGAAGGCATGTCATTATTTAAGCTATAGATTTTCCACTATACGAGCCAAACATGTTTTCAGCACAACAGCTGTAAGGTCGCCGCACACGCTTCTCCGGTCTCAAGTATCTCGTTTTCATTTAAGCGGTACACACATCCGTCGTTTTGACGTAGAATATCGTCCAAATACCGGTTGACCTTCTTGCCTTTCGAAATCGGGGAACCGAGATTAATTTGTGAGTGTCCCATAGAAAGGTAAGGGCGAAAAATTTAATAACTTGAAAAGAATAAACGATATTGCGTTTAAAAAAAGCATTAAACAAAGAATGTTATAATTATATTCTCATTGATCTTGCACTGACGTCATCGGCTGATGCAATCACAGCGCAATGTTGAGTCACGAAAATGCGCACTGCCGTTCACATTAATTTAGTGTAGCTCCGACTAGGGATGCGACATCAACAGCAAAACATCGATGTTCCAAATTAAACCATCGATGTTTTTAAACATCAGTGTTTTAAACTCCCCCCCCCCCATTTCTTAAAACTGGCTTAGCAACAAATTAATTTTTTATTTACTGCAGGTTAAAAATATTGGGGCCTATAATTATTATATGTTCTCAATATTATTTTTATTTACAGTTTATAAAAAAAGAAGTTTGCTAACTTTCTCCACCTTAAGCCGACTTCTTTTTTCACTAATTATCCAGCTTGTCAGGGAAAAAAACTCTTACTGATGGGATAGATGTCGCCATCACTGATAAATACTTATTTGAAAGGTTCTTTTTCTTAATTTTTACTATGGTACTTTTTTCATTCAAAAATTAAACATCAACGACTTAAAAACATCGATGTTAAACAAACATCGGCTGCAATACATCGATGTTTTTTTATAAAACATCGATGTTTTGAAAACATCGCCATTGATGTCGCATCCCTAGCTCCGACCTCCTTCATGTGAGCACGTTTGAGGTGTCATTTGTTCAATCTCCTTGCGCTTTATAAATAATAAGAGGAATGAAATATAAATATTTAATACTTATTTAGTTACACGACTTCGAAGTATGGAAAATTTCAAACATTGCAAACTGTCCAATTATATGCATAATAAACACCAGAATAATTATAGAAAACTTCAACAGGAAGAAAAATCGAAATGGCGAATCCAAGAAGATCCGGACATCCCCTGCTGAGTGTCAATGGGTTCGGAGGGTGTTCTTGAAAGTATAGGCGTTGCACTTAATTTGCACAAAAGTCTGATACGTGTGCGCCAAGTACCTCCACCTCTCAGTTCGACGCAAATAATATATTTGATGACTTAAACGTTTTATAATCAAATGACGGGGTTCAACGCATAGATGTCGGTAATGAGCCACAACTTTCAACATCAACAGCGAGTGCACCAATTGCGATATAGTATGTGTGGAGCGATGAACATTTTATGTGTGAAATTTCTAACAGTATTACTAATTTCTTTCTCTCATTCACCATATGGCCTCACTGAGGGATTCTACGCCTTAAACCTAGCGTACCATCCAGGTATTTTGAGACAAAATGTTGTCAGTAATCTTCCGTGAGCTCGTCAAATGATCAAACACTCATTCGGTAGCAATTAAAGAACTTATCTGGGTGTTCACGTAAATCCGCAAAAGATGTGTAAAATCTATCTCTTGGAAGTCCTGAGATCAATAAATGGATGTATTCAGTAACGTCTATTTTGGTTCAAAATATATTTTTTGTACACCAAGTAAGCGAAATAAACACGTTTTCTTCGATAGATATCCATCGCAAATGGCGCTAAATGAGTACTTGCGTCATATCACGGTTGTGTGTGCATAATGGGCTTCGTTGGCGCAACGGTTTCGCACTTTGAAAAATCGGACGTGTGCACCGGGCCTTAATCATACAAAAATCGGCAACATTTTGATGACGAGACATCGTCATTAGCAATATTGTTCAGATCTTGATGGACTAAGTATCTCATCGTAACCACTTGGAAGGTTAAAAGGGTTTTCCCAATGTGTTAAGCAACCGGCGAGTTATAGGCGGTGTAGATTCCATTCCTGTATCTTAACAAGGGTACATTTCTCTTATTTGGGTCTGTAAAACATTCCTTGTGTGTGCATGTCCATTATATGACGTTGCATGTCTTGTGTTTGGCTCAGCCTGACCATAAATCCCTTGCGCCATAAATCCCTACCAACCAGCCCTATTTAAAAAAAAAAAGGGACAGTTTTTTACTAAACCGATGTTTGTATTCCCTTTTTCTTAATCCAAATTGTATATTACTAAACATATATTACTAATTTGATTAATGGCACCTTTGTGATTAATGGTACACTTAGTTTAATAAGTAAATATTCAAATTCTATCCCACTGTCTCTTGAATATACATAAATAAACCCAAGAAATATCGATGAGCATAAACTTATCATCAGGGCATTCATTCCAAGAAAACAACCGCACGTGAAATATGCAGCACTTTACACCCATTTTTCACTTTTAGTTTTCCGAAGAGCAAATTTATCAACAACCCCGTCCCTCTTTTAATGAACGTTTTTTCTGTCATCAGACAAAAAGTATCACTGGCACTGCAAGAAAACTTATTCGAGGCTAGTCAAATAGATGAGTAAATATTCGTCTTGGACAGAATCCTCTCTCCAGCGCTACCACAGTAAATTACTTTTGAAATTAATTCGTAGGGAATGTAATTAATCTTTTTGCAAAGGGAAACTTCTACAGCAAAAACAACGGGGGGAGTTGTTCGCATGGAAAAAAAAATGGCTGTTTTTTCCTCTCTCCCATCTCCTCTCCCATGAAAAACAGCAAATGAACACGTCAAAAAAATTAATTATTGTTTTCCGTATAGCAATTCCCAACATACCCGGGGACTAAAGAATGAGTATGAGCTTTTCATCGCGTCTTTTTCCTCCTCCTACAAGGCAGGTGGAAGAAAAAAAAAGTCCTCGTCGGGGTAGAGAAAGACAAAAAACTACCCGAATAAATTATAAAAAGCTGGATGTAAAGGCGGTACAAATGAGCCGTACCCGGAAATTCATTAACATGAAGCTCACTCATTATGGTTGTGGGTTCGAATTCTCCCCTGAGGTGAACAAGAAGACAGGAGGAACAAAACTGAGGGGAGTAGTGTTTTTTAACTCTTGTTTTTTCTGCAGGCACTTTCTTTTTGATAATAATTTTCTTATTAGTCTTGGTTTCTTTCTTTTGACGACGAAGTCACATCTCTGTGGGTTTGTATAATTCTTGTATGCCCCGAGTTAGCTGGAGAGTAAATGTTATAACTAGATCCGTGTGTGGGGGATTTTTAATTTATAAGCAATGAGTAATGAGATGTAATGTTTTAGATGTGGTTCTAACTGATCTTGTCTTTGGAAGCTTGCAATTTTCAGCGTTTTTTCGGGCAATGGAAGCTAGATAAAAGTTATATTGTATGAGAACACCAGGAGTGCATCACAATATTTTTATGTCAGCATTTTTAAGACGTTTATTCCGTTCACTTTACCAACAGTTTGAAATTTTTAAATAAGACTCGTAAATAGAAATACTTTGGAATATTTGGTCTACATCGAGATTGATCTATCAAGTGTTGGTTGGGTTAGAGCGAATTTAAGACTCGTTGAGTAAAAATTGCTCTTAAAAGCAAGAAATACATTTATAATTGTAAATAAAGCAAAACTACTGCATGAATGTTCGTAAAATTTAAAAATTCCTCTACACATTAAAAAAAACCAGTTTGTAAAATATTAGGTAGTTAGGAAAGGTACATGAATTGAGGTGTTTTTAAACTTTTATAGTCAAAAATGTATTGAAATATTCAATGTTTGTTTTGTTCAACATCTGTTTGATAGTGATTTTGATATGTTCGATTTGAAATGAAAACTTGACCTCATACTTGAAATTGTATTGTTGATTAATTTTTGTGGTTGCAATCCAAATTCTTGCAGAAGGGCAAATAGGTGATCATAAAGCTTACGGGTGGGGTATTACGATTTGTAATTTGTCTCCCTAACATGTTCCATACAAGTACTATATGATTCAGGTTTGGTGATCCTTTGGGTCATATCTCATGAAGAATTGTTTCATTCTTCAGCAATCTCCCAATGAATCGCTCAGTGTTGTCTGCCATTATCCATACATTCAGAAATTGTAATCATATTGAACATCACATTGAACATAACATTGAAATATATGGAATCCATAAAATGCAATGACAAATGAACAACAATGGGTGTCGAATTTGACACTATTCCTGATTCCAGTTACTTATGAGTAGAGGAAGCTAAATTTGGCCATTTATTATACTTATCCATACTATTAAACTGCTTTCTCCCTAACTGTCTCGTTCAAGATATTTGTCAACAAATATGTGTCTCTACATAAAATATTTCCAAGAAACATTCAGTTAGAGATTAAATTGTGACTCGTCAATAAAAAGTCTGACTACACTGATATTTGCTTCAACATCGATGTTCATTGGCCCAAATCAATCTCGCTTCCAAATGAGCGAGTGAGAGAGTGTCTACACTACACTCCCATGAAGCAGACGAAGCAGTTTGGCGATATTCTGCGTCTTCCTGACGAATCAGATAGATATGAAAGCTGCCTCGATGTTAGTGACTTTGTTCTTGTACTTTAACACAGTGAAACGGTCGTCTAAATCTGAGTCTTTGGAGGTCCAAGTGGAGGTCTTTGAGAGACAGTTTGATCCCTTTGATAATGATTCCCAAGTCGGTGTAGCACGTTACGATGACATTAAGTTGTCAAGTCATTAGCTTGTCTCCCAATTCTCATTGACTTTTCCCCAACCCTGAAAAGCATTTATAGTTTGTATGGTTATTCTTATCTCTCGTCTACAGTGCAATGAGCTTTATTTTAACTCTCCTGGTGGATGTCTCAACGAGGTAAAAATGATCAGATCTTGATGGACGAGATATCTCATCGAAACTAACTGGAAAGTTAAAGTTATACCGACTTTGTTTGTGCAAATTAGCTTTGCTTAGTTGAGATCAGCATGAAATGTTACACAACTCACGATTTTATGTTTTAATTGCAAACACCAAATTTGTTATGACGATTTTTTTATTTGCTTATTTCGTTTTGATTTTGTATCTGTGGACATGCTATGATTGCTTTAAACACTCGAAAGATATGTTTGTACAGTTTGAACCACGGATAAATGCCTGTTATTTTAGGAAATACTGTACTAACTTTTCTCAAATTGCTACAGCAACTCCACTTGCTTTATATACTACACTCTCTAGACTCAAATTACGATTTAAAATCGTGATTTTTCGGATGAAAAAAGTTGGGTTCAATCTTCCACAGTCCAGTCGCCGTAGGCTATGAAAGTAAAGAGAAAAAATATTCGCTTACCCCAAATGTGCTTCGAATAGGAAACTGTAATTTACCATTTTCTATTCGATTGAAATTTGTACAGTATTTCAAATTAACCTTGGTTGACTCGTGCAAGATTTAGGCGTAGTTATTTTACTTTTATTTACATGCCGAAGTGAAATAGATCGATCTCCTTCTTGGTGGGTCAGAGTTCCTCAGTCACAATTTTCATTGCGTAAAGTGTTTCAACTAAATGAGTTCAATAACAAAATAAGGATGATTGGATACTATAAACATCCTCCTTTAAGCTAAAGAGATGTTTGTAAGTTATGTATGGTTTAGTAACATGATAAAATTGATAGATGTATCTGGAATTTTATTTGCAATCAAATGAAATTAATTTTCCTTATATGGCCTCAATCTAAAAAAGCTCTTATCAAGAGAGTAATGTAGACAATTCTATAGCTATTATGAATCCTTTTATTGCTTTAACATCTATTTAGAATCTATTCTAATTCTAATTAGAATATTTCGTGACTTAGTTTTGATGATTAATAAAGTGAGCATGATACTAAGATTTCGAGGACACTGAAGACAAGACTTGTTTTTTTTTTTAATCTGAAGAAGTCCCCTTATAGTTAACAGGGTTTTCCCACTGCTTCGAGCAACCGGCGAGTTGTAGGCGGTGTAGATTCCATTCCTGTATCTTAACACGACAGGGGTACATTTCTCTTATTTGAGTCTAAAACTTTTCATTAATATCTAAATTTTGTAAACAGCGAACTGACAGTAATCCAATAGATAGACAAGATAAAGTTTGTGCTGCTTACAACAGACTTACTATTGTTGAACAATTTACTACTTATTGAAGATTTTATATTTATTTTAGTGATATGGAACAGGGAAGTAGGTTTTCAAGTTTCATTTTAAATTCAATTTTATCATTTTATTGTCAGCACAATTTTTTCACAATTTCATTTGAAATTGATTTGTTACATCTTAGTATCATTAAGCATATTAGGGAAATTTAAAGATATATATTGAAGTACACAAAGCATTGACTAATTTACATTTAGGAGGCATTTAATTTTTTATTGTGAATTGTTTATTGGTATCTTGCTGCTGCTTATTGGTTTAGTCTTTATTTCATAATGATATATTTACATTTATTCTTATAGTTTGTATTAATATTGTCAGGTAGAATTAATCAGAAATTCGAAAGAAGAAAGTTTATAGTTTTTTTGAAGGAAAAAAAAGAGAAACACACACACACACACACACACACACACACAGCAGGGAGCAGAATAAAAAAGTAACTATCAACATTATACGAGAGGCATTTTCTGTCACAATAAATGCTAATAGATGGAGGTAGGATTTTTTTTTGTTAATCTTTTACGTATTCCGGGGACGTGACGTCATTTGGCTTGTGTTTAGAATGCAACCTTCTGCACGCCATCAATAAAAATACCAAAGAATGAATTTTGAATTGATGTATGGTTATTGATTGATCAACACTATTAATTAAGCGCCAAAACAACGATAAAGGATTTTTAAGATAACCCCCGATATATATCTTCACTTTAAATCACTATAAAATCTTCACTTTGCGTCTGGATAATAGTAGGGATGCGACATCGATAACAAAACATCGATGTTTTGAAACATCACTGTTGAAAATTAAAACATCGATGTTGATAAAACATCGCCCAAAAACCATCAATGTTGTTAAACATCAGTATATTTAAACTACCCCCCCCCCTTCTTAAAAATGGTTTAGTAGCTTCAAATGTTAAGAATAAAAAATATGTTCGCTGAGGGGGGAGAAGAGATTTAATTTGTTATTTTGTGTTTATTTATTTATAACTAAGATTTTTTTAAACTGTCAAAATGAAGTCAAAAATATTAATAAGAACAAATAACAAATCTTTTATTTTCAAATTGAATAATATCAAAGAAAATAATATTTACAACAATTTTTAACCCATTGCACCCCGGCAAGAATAGTGACACAAGTCAAAAAATAAAAAATTTTGATGTTATGTTATTGAAAAATATGTATGAGGTGCCCCAGCATGTTGTGTTACTATTCTATAGAATATAACAGAAGTTACCACCATAAATACTTACCTAAAATTTAAAATAAGTTTATACTACTTCAACATAAGTTTTATAGCATCCTTTAAGTTGATGTTTCTCAAATTCTGTATTTTTGAGTTGCGTCACTTTTCTAGCCGGGTCGCGAAATGTTCTACTAACTCTAAGTATAATTAGGTAGGTACATAGCAATAATTATTGTTAGTTATTATTAATTATTTATCAACTCATGAGAGAGAAACATAACAAATTTATTTTTATTTACTGTAAATAAAAATATATTGGGGCATATTATTATTACACGCCCTAATATTTGTTACTTACAGTTTGTAAAAATCGAAGTTTGTTAACTTTCTCCACCTTAATCCGACTTCTTTTTTCACTAACCCATCAGTTAGGGATAAAACTCTTTCTGATGGGACGGATGTCGCCATCACTGACAAATATTTAGTTGCGCCGTTCATTTTCTTAATTTTATCTATGTTACTTTTTTAATTCAAAAATAAAACATCGACAACGTAAAAACATCGATGTTAAACAAACATCGACTCCAATAAATCGATGGTAAAAACATCGACATCGATGTCGCATTCCGAGTTCATAGTTGTAGCCAAGAGGGGAAGTTGGGGATTCAACCCCCCTTCCCCCATTTAGTTCGTCGAACAAGATAGTCAATTTTTCTAATGACGAGATATCGGAGCATTAAGCTTTATGGCTATATAAACTAGATTATATTAAATAAAAATTATGTTTACGCTCATACTATCTATAGCTGCACGACAATAAGTGAAATTTTTATTCACTTGATTTTTATGTTTAACAGAATACATTTTTTGAAGAAACTACTAGGAAAATGTTTGATTTACCACATCAAAAACTGATTAATTTCGTTCAAATGTAATACAATAGTTCATGAAGTCTAGTGACTATTTTTCTATTCTTTTTAATTTAATGATAATCAACAAATCTAAAAATATGGGCATTCTTACCAATGACGCTTTTTATTTCAAGAATGTTAATTTATTAAGTTGTTGCTGATTTACTATGTTTTGTTTCACAAATTTGAAAAACAATTTGTTCGAATTAACGGTCAGATTACGGGGGTGGGTGGGAATTAGCAGGGTTTTAGTGTAATTCAAGACTGTCCTTAAATTAATTTGCTGTCATACCAAACAAAATGTATTTGTCATGTATTGTTTGAAATGACTTGATATGAAATGAAAGTGACTAACATTTGTTAGACGCAAAATATTTAATAATTTTATCAAAGTACCATGAAAAAATGTATTAATATATCATGTGATTTTTATGACATAAAAATACAAAAATTTCCCTGAGAGGCCTCTAGATCCGTCCCCTTTTTATTAATGTACAGTCCATACTTATTGGGACTGATCCTCCCAGATTCATCAACCCTTGTCACGCTTATGCCTCTGAATACTACAAGGGTCCGCGCAAACTAATTCTCGATACTTACTCGTCAATAAGATCTTTGGTGGTTCATTTCCTTTCCGACATACATTTATTTATTACTCATTAAAGTCTATACTAGTTTCACTTTATAATCAGTGTTTCTTAACAGCTTACATATTATTAGATGTCTAAATTCCTTAAGGGGTTCTTTAAAGCAGTTTGATTGATTACAGTACAATCGGACAAGCCATTAAGCTCTGCAATCATTCAGCTTTATTAAACATTAGAAAAGCAGTATGAGTTTCCTTGGTTATTTCTTTCCTTGTGACAGCTCAAGAAATCTTGATTCATTTTGTTACAAACAGGAGTACCGCAGCACATCTTCTGTACTTTTGCTTTAGAAAATATTTGAGTATTAAAAATAACATTGCGAAAGCATCATTGCAGTTTAACGGTAAGACAAATTTGTGCAATTATTTTAGAATTTAAATAATACTTTCTGGAGATGACTTTTTTTGCTTTCAACATTTCAATTGAAATGTTACTGAGGAAAGAAAAGGTTATTTTTCTTGTTGACATTACAACAGTGATATCTCTATTTAAGTTTCTACCAACAGTGATAAATGATTTCATGTCTTAATCTCATAATTAATATTGTAGTTGCATGAAGTTATTCACAAGTATATAGTTAATACACTTTAAAAAAAATTATGAGCACTCATAGGTGGCAGTGTCAGAATCGATAGAATTTTTACCGATGTGCTCTAAGCAAATAAAATTTTAATCTAAAAAATTCAGAAATAACCGAAACGTTTGCGAAAAAAATTGACATTTTAATTTCTAATTTAAATGTATTGTAAGTTTTAAAATTCATCATAAAGCCATAGTATAAATATCATATAAATAAAAAAAAATTGTGATTTTTAAACATCAACAATCAATTAATAAGTATATACATGAATTATATTAATACAATAAATTATTAATAATTAATCTAATTAATTTATTCTTACCTCTTTTACTGGAGTAGAGTCCATTCTTTTCGGGAGGACAAACCCTCATTCGACAACCTTAGTTATGCTTATGGTCTGGTTTGTTTGTTTACACTGAAAATCACTCTCATAGAATACTAAACATCGTTTGATATTTTATGATTGTTACCAGATGCTTCTTTAAAGCTCTACTCACAGAATGTTATAAAAGACAGGGTTCACTGAAGGCATGACTTATAGCGCCCTCGGTGGGGGGTCAGTTGTCCTTAATTGTGGGCGAAGTTTGACATGCTTCATTCAGAGCGATAGTCATTTTCTGATCAACAGACTTTTTAAAGCTTCAGGCAGCTGAAGATTCTTTGCAGCACATTTTAGTAATATTTTTAAACTGTTCTATCCATAAACAGAAAAGGTTCATCCCCGAAAGTCACCGATAATAGCTAGTTGCGTTACCCCAGTGTGACGTTAATTAAAAAATATACCATGGATAAAAAGCGGTTGTTCAAGTTTACCGCTTATATTAAATGGTAAATTGCTTTTGTTTATCATAAAATATATTCATAACTTAGAAACTAGTAATGTGAATGCCATTTTTAAAATCGTTTTACAATCAAGTTAAATTAATTACACTTCTATTTTCAATCCCAATTGAAGGAAGAAAAAATGAAATCGTTCTATTTAGTGTTACAGTTGTGCTCTATTTATTGTATTGAATTTTATGTATTTGTTGATTTTATTATTTACATTCTGTGTTTGTGTGATTAAAATTGACCTACTTCTGAATTATTACCGGTTTTATGTCAACATTTATAAAGATTAGTGTGCAAAATTGGAATGCTTTTGTGTGATACTGATCTTTTTTCAAATTGTATAATTTGTTTAAAAATGAATGATGAATCTGATCTCAGACTAAATACCTGATTATGTGAATAAAAATATTTTATAATGTACATTTTCGTTCAAACGATTTTTAGACTATATCAACAGAGATCAACAATTTTCCAAATAAAAAATTTAAAATGTTTTGGAATATTTTTGTAAAGAAGCATTCACATAAAAGAATAAACTAAAATTAAAGAAAAAAGTTCATACAATAGTAAGATTTCATAATTCATAAATTAAGGTTCTTTTTAAGTTAAGAAGACATTACAAAATTCCCTTTTTAAAGCATTTATGCTAAAATATTTAATGAATATCAAGCTTTTAATCGGAAATAGAAATGGCGTTTCAATTAGAAAAAAAATAACCTGAGATAGTTGTCATGGAAATATAGTTCGGTTGTTATAGAAACCTAGTTTGGTTGTTATGGTAACGAGGCCTAGATCCGACTCCATAGTAGTGTCAAGTGACCCCCACGGAGGGCGCCAGCGTCTATGCTATTAAGTTATTTCCAAGTCCATTACTTCCTAAGGCAGTGAACCCTCTGTCTTTTACTTTTCTGTGGCTCTGCGATACTATTATTTAAAATACTGAATAAAATGTATAAAATTTAATATAAAAATAGCTATATAAATATAAAATAATAGAAAAATAGCGTTTGTGTGCTACCAAAGTCTGATTTCGTCTTTGAAACTGGAATTTCGTTTGTTTTAAAATTGTTTATGGGGTTTGCACAATTTCGCGCTTGGCAATATTAATGGTGGTGGATTGACCTCTAGGGGTTCTAGTTTGGAATATATCTAGAAATGAGAAGCACTTTTTGTCATGCTAAATATAGGTGGCGGTAGTGTCTGCGGTGATACGCATTTCCTGTACATATTCTGAAAGTAATGACTGTAGTCTTGTGTTTTAATAAGATTTCAGCACTTTGTTTGTAAAAATTCCAAGGAATAGGTTCCGAATTGATATATATGTGCGATAGTTGTGGATAAACACCAAATAAATTAAACGCCAAACGTTGCCAAAACGGTGATAAACTTCAGTTTAAGATAACACTGATATTTATAATGCAAAAGCGTTTGGACAGCAGAAGTAAAATCTTAGTAGTCCGTCTGGTTTGTTTATTTACGCTGAAAATTCCTCTCTTCACATTTGTTTTGCTACATTTCCTTTCATTCTATTTTCCTACATTCATGTTTCCTTCCCTTTAACATTTTTTCCCCTGTAAAAGAAGGGGACAATTGTCTCCCACCTAGATGTACTTTGATCGTTTTAATACATTGGTCACGAAATTTGAGAATAATCAAGGCGGTCGATCTAAAATTTACATTCTTTTAGGAGGCTCAACATGACTTGAAGGTAGTACTTTTCCATAAAACAATTTAACTTATTGGTGAACTTTGTGGCCTGCTATCTTAATTACCTTGATATTTTGAAAGCTGATTTTGAGAAGTTGTAAGCAAAAATATGATGTTTGTCCATGTTCATCACCTAATCAGTCTATTTATATCTTCCAAATGATGGTTTTTGCAAAAAATGGGATACATTTCTGAAAAGATTTATTGATTGTATGTACTCGTATCACGTAATGCGTCATGAGGCCTGCGTAATTCAGAAAAAAGCAGCTTGGATTAAAAAAATCACATAAAAAGTCCGATTCGTTGAAGTTATCAAGAGTAATGTTTCTGATCATGCGAGGCAAGATATCTGAGTAATGGCCACTCGAAAAGTTTTGCTCAAATATTATTTTTCCTTGTGAGCTTCTACATAATTTATTTTTTTTTAATTTCCGAGCAAAACCTAATTTGAATAATTTTTGTATTCGTTATGGCGTTTGTTACATTTTTATATTAGTTTTGGGAATCAAGGAAGTTAGATACAGTGCCTATTTCCTGTTAAAATTCTGAAAAATTTTAGATAATGCAATAGGTCATTTTGTAAAATAGTCGGAGAAATAAGTGACAAAACACTTTTGTAGTTTTTAGGAACATAGTTTATAAAATAAGCCTTTGTTACCTGTGGCCATGCAAAGAAAATGTTAGGTTGTATCGAGGGCGCATCGTAGTTTTGACTTGAACACTTTGCCCTAATTGTGGAATGAATGAATGAATGAAGCAGACGAAGTTTGAACGATTGTTTATTGTGAATATTCAGCAATTGATTTACAGTTTGCAGTTTGATATTACTTGTAATTGAGAGATGTTATTATACATTAATCGTAGCGTAATTCGGTTGCTGTAGAATGATACCACTTATGTGGGTTCAAGTCACTGGACTAACGCTCGTCTAGCACCTCATTCTGAACGCCATCATGATTTCATACAAAATAAATGCACAATTATTTCAATGGGAACAGAAATTATTAAAAAAAATATCGTTCTTTCATGTTTTGAATATTAAATATCTTGGGATATTTTTTCTCTTATCTCTGCAAACTGAGTACCGAACCTTAAGATTTTCTTCACAAGTAACTGTCACATTGTGCCAGAAACATATTTTGTTGACTTGTGGGGTATAGTTTGTCCTAATGATTTGAAAGCCGGTGGTTTCACAATGATTGCTTGGGGTGTCTTTAGTTCAGTTGGTAGAGTCACTGATTCGAAACCGGAGGGCTCTCAACTGGAAATCAAAATTCGATATTACCAAAGACCGCTATGTAGGTGGGGGTTAGTGTACGTTAAGACTGTCGTAGCGTCAAATCTACTATTGTTAGTGTGAAAGTGTTCACCTCGACGTCTGAACTGTTGTGTACGAGGTGTCATACTATCTCTCCATTTGGGATTGATCCCGGACTTTCGTAAATAACTTAATGTATTTCTCCAGTGCAACATAAATTTTTTCAACCACCTACCAACCTATTTCGATGATTGCTTACCTGATGTTAAGTGGCGTTGATTTCGTTGATGTTTTCTCTTTTGGATGTGAATAGTATCTTTGTATTTTGGACATCAAAGTGGAAATCAGAGCTTTACGAAAAGGTAAGCAACTATTAAAACCATATTTAGGAATCTGATAAACAAAAGAGTACATAATTGATGCTTGATGCTTGTTTTGTCCAAAATAGTTATTTATGAATATACAAGACAAGAATTTCGGTACTTTAATATTATAAACTTTTTCAAAATTATTTTTTAGAATTAGAATACAATTAAATAATTGAATTATAAATATTTTAAATAGTGTTCAGTTCCACTATTGGGTCAGACCAAAGATTTTGGAACCCTTTTTGACATATTTAGATTAAATTTTACAGTTATTTATATGGATCACACACACACACACACACACACACACACACACACACACACACACACACACACACACAGTGGAAAATATACTACGGGTTACAAAAATATTCGACTCACGCTGATAATTAATTTTTTTGAATTCTTTAAAGGTGTATTTAAAATTACGATTTAAATCTAACCACATTAAAGCTTGTCTTTCTATTTTAGTATTTTACCTCAAAACAATCAAATAATTGTAAGTTTAAAAATATTTAAAGAGTAAAAACCAAGTAAATGTGGCACAAAAAGTATTCTGTCACCTACCGTGACTGGTTCCAATTTTATATGTAAACATTTTCGAATATTATGTGATACATGTATGTTTCTAAAATTTGTTTTGCTTTTATTTTTTATACTAAACACTACTTTAAGTATAAGAAACGTTTTTTAAATCAGGTATTGGGTCAAACCAAAAACAAATTTGTTCTATTTTGCTTAAAAATGTACCTTCAATGTATTTCAGCATTTTATGACACCTTTATTAAATGTTTTTCAGATTTACTTATTAGATAATGATAGGATACAAGTATTCAAACTGATATATTTATGATGCTGGTTAAGCAGGATTTGAAAACACATCTTACTAGACCACAGCTAATTTTTCTCTTTAGAATGTCTTTGGTTTTCTAACATAGTCTTTAAAATGTCATTATTTGTATCCTAAAATAATATTTTCAGACAGTTTGGAAATGCGTTTATGAGACAAATTACTTTAAAAAAATGATAACTTCTTTAATAACCTTAATTATGATTTTCTTTGCTTTGTGACCCGTGTTTGAAAAAGAAGGAATTTAAAAATTGAAGATGCACAGAAGACATCCTCTCAATTTGACAATTAAGGTACTCGAAATAAGTAAAATCGCTTTGGTAAATTGGTGAGGTAAACGAATAAAACTTTTTGCCCTTATACGTGCCCTGTAGGAAAAAAAAAGATAGAAACAATGACACAAAAATATACAATTGACTAGTTTATTGTGCCCATGTGTATTATAAAAATGACGATGATTACAATGAGATCCTATCAGCCACTTGGCCTTCTTGAGAAGAAAGAAAAGCACTATTCGATTTTTTTTATTTGTGACTCGTTTGTTTTGTTTTTCAACCCAAATATAACTGATACTTTGTGACTTGGAAGTGTTTACTAAAGTCAAGTATCTTAAGGGAATTAAATATATAAGTTTTATTATTTTTTATTTTAGAACTAAGTTTTTTGAAAATAGACGTGTTTTACGCAAATACAAAACACTTTTGTGATTGGAAATTCCGTAGCTTTTCCTTTTAAAACAGAAATAGTATAACTATTATTTTGAGCATTTAAGTAAGCATTGTTGATGCAAATAGTATGCATCTACAGCGCATACTAAAATGTAACAGGAAAAGCTTTAAAGTCTATTATTAGATGGCATATTTTACCATACAGTGTTTTGCTTTTGCAAATCCTTATTGAGGATTATGTGGAGTATAATTCTCTCAGAACAGTTTATTTTTAAATTTTGGATTATTCATGTTGCTCGAAACATTTATGCGCTCTAACCGTCATCTATTAATGCCATTAGAACATGACTTCCTATAAAAATATTTAGTCTAGACAACATGACTGATTTCTGCCATACTACACGCATGTTTACAACTCAGTATTTACCATTTTTTTCTGAAGTAAGATTATAGCTCTATTACATTCAATCTTACTTCTTGGTTTTCAGTGGGTAAATATTCCGACGCATGGGGTTTAAAGAGCTTAACTATTTCATTGGGAGCATTCTTTCTTCCAAGATGGCAACAAGGCTGACACGGCTGTTAGAGGAAATTAAAAATTGTCCACAAACAACGTATGCAGTCACTGGTCACAACTCAATTATGAAGCTCTCCTTTGTGATGCTGTACACAAATCAAAATAAATACAACTTGTCTTCCTCCGACGAAGAAATGTCCTTGATTCCACGTTGCTTTTTACAGATTAAAACTTACTTCTGTGAACATTGGGTCCCTACGCTGGAATATTGGGAGGCATGACGATCGTGTCTCGCGTTGATGACATTAGTTGCAGTGGTAGATGGCTAACTTCCAGAACGCGAGTGACAGAATGCTATCCTCTTCGGATTTTCAATCATTATCATTGGACTCCGTCGTGGTTTCCGTGGTAAATTTTACATGCAATCTTCCGTTAATGAGTGTTAACCTCTCTCTCTCTCAAAATGGGGTTTTATTTAAAAAATGTATTGCTTGCCTATATAAACGTAAAGCTTAGTAAGAGGGAAAAAAACCAAGACTCTGAACGTAAAAATTGAAACATGTGTTAAAGAGAATCACTTCGATCTCATTAATTAAACTAAGTAAAATGATTTATATTATAGACATATTTTGTTATTCGTGTTTATTAACCCTCTAAGTATCACGAGATTTCTGAGTAGAGTAGAAATCTAGGAGTGTAATTCTAAAAAGGTGAATGGCACCAATTGTTTTCACAAAAAGTGTACAATAGAAAGGGAAAAGCTATCGTGCATTGACTTTTGTCGCAATAAGTCAATTACACGCGAACTCATCCACTTTATTCTTGTTGCTAACCCTTCTGGTCTAGAAATGCTAGACCAGGTCCATAAGATATGATCTAGCATCATCTGAGCAGGAGATATGCTAAATGTTCTTGGTCTTAGTGGTCCAAAGTGTCACCAATATATTCAGGGACATGAGAGGGAGTTTGCCCCCACAACAAGACGGGAAAAAATTGTCTCTGCGCTCTGAAAAACATACTTTTGGTGTACTTATTCCCGAAGCCCTTTGAAATGATCTGGGAATCCAAACTAAGGTGAAGATCCCACTGGCTTATTTGGATATCAATGATGACAAGGGGGAATTCGAGGTCTTTTAGATTTCACCAAGGACTAGACCTCTGAGCTCTATATCCTCCCGCGCGCGAGGGAGAACATCCACTTTCAACTATTATCCAATAAACGGTAAACTTATTCGCACAACTTCTAAAATCCCAAATGCGATATGAACGATTGAAATGAAGGTTGAAAATGACATCGGAACCATACGTCTCAAAGCAGTGAAATCTCGAAGTTGTACCGATATTAAAACCAAGCCTTTTACACGTGAACCATACATAATTTAATAAACTTCATGCTACTTAGTTTATAGATTAAATAAGCAATTTCCTATTTCACGTAAAACCATTTTCACGTTTGACTACTCCAACCAGGAAAATAAATCAAGACCCTCTGACCAATCCTCCAGAGCTAAAAGATCAAATTAATTAAACCAAGTCATCCCAGCTACAACTCAAACCGATTAATCGATATTCTCTTTGTTCTGTTTATACTTTTACGAATTGGACAACGCGTAGCATTTCCATTAACTCGGGACTTGAGAGAGAGAGAGAGTGTTAATCGGTGGGCTGCTTAATTGATCCGGAAACTCCTAGCGGGAAGTCACGGCTGCCGTCCCGAGACATCCGGTTCACAGGCCAATCGTCGTTGCCACTTGACCCTTGGATCAGTAAGGGGCGGCGGAGGGCGGCGCCCCTCCTCCCTCCACGTCGTCGAGCCAGGACGCAGGGCTCGGCGGGAACTCTGGGAAGGCCAGGCCGCGGCCGCTCAGGTCCGTGGGCTGGGGCACCCCCAGCAGCCGGGGCGGCGGTAGTCCCGCCAGGTGCCCGTTCTGCGGGTGGTGGTAGCCGTCGCCGTAGTAGGAGGGAGGGTAGGGGCTGTGACTGCCGGCCAGGTAGGGCGGCGTGCCGGGGCCGGGGTACGCGTGGCCCCCGGAGCCCAGGTAGCTGATGCCGTTGGGGGGCGGCGGGGAGGGGCGCATGGAAGAGTCCGTCTCGCCCATTTGCGAGTTGCCCATCGGCGTGCCGAACGTGTCTCGGAGGTCGTCGTCTGGAAAGAAAACGACGAGGTCATTTTAATGATTTGCAATCTTAACTGTACTGAACACAATTCACTATAGTGAAATAATCCTAACTAAAACGGTACATAAATGAGTAAAATCTCAATAACAAATTACTGTACCCCCGTTCTGTCAAAAGACACCTGATTTTTAAAATAAATTTTAGGTACCTAAAATGCAATACAAGAAACACACAATATATGTATAATAATAACAATAACATGAAGCGCATAAAATAACAAAAAAATAACCAGACAGCCGGGGTGCATTAACCAGAAACCAAAACTGGAAACTACCCATGAAAGCGCGCTGAAGCTGCAGACATAGCATGGTAAGCAATATAATTTCAAGAACACAAGAATTTCCAAAAAAATTATCAACAAAAGTCTTAAAAAAGGATAAAAAGTGAAGGAATGTTGGTGGATCAAGGCGTCATCATGGAGGAGCCTGACCCAAACAAAATAAAATGGTGTTTTCTACATATGAGCAGCATTAGGCTGAACAAATTGCTCATACACCCCCCCAAACACCACCAAAAAGCAAGTAAAACAAAAACAAAACAAAATACCAGAACAGAGCAGGAAACAAAACGAAATAAAACCCGAAGCCGCAGCCGGGAGATCAACAACAACGAGCCTAAAAATTACCACCAAATGCCATCAATTACGCAATCTAACTAATCTAACTATATGCTAACACCATACTTCCAATGCAACAAGTCCATAAAAAGCAGAAAAATAAAAGTAAAAATATAAATAATATTAAAATCCCCAACCCTTATTGAAAAAGATATTCATAAATAGTAAAATACAGTTGAAAAGCAACTCCCGCGGCTCTGAGGAAATTACGAAAAATAATTATTCATGGGTTGGGTAGCTGTTGATATTAATAAATAATAAATATAATATTATTTATATTTTTATTTTTCTGCTTTTTATGGGCTTGTTGCATTGGAAGTATGGTGTTAGCATATAGTGAGATTAGTTAGATTGCGTAATTGATGGCATTTTGTGGTAATTTTTAGGCTCGTTGTTGTTGACCTCCCAGCTGCGGCTTCGGGTTTTATTTCGTTTTGTTTCCTGCTCTGTTTTGATATTTTGTTTTGGTTTTGTTTTATTTGCTTTTTTGTGGTGTTTGGGGGAGTGTATGAGCAATTTGTTCAGCCTAATGCTGCTAATATGTAGAAAACACCATTTTATGTTGTTTGTGTCAGGCTCCTTCCTGATAACGCCCTGATCCACCAACATTTCTTCATTAAAAATTTTTTTTGGAAATTCTCGTGTTTTTGAAATTATATATATATATATATATATATATACAATGCAGGAAATGGGGAAATAAAACTATCCACTTTGTTGAAAAAATACTGCATTTGTTCGTATATAAGTTTGATATATTCTCTGTTAGTTTGTTCTTTTTTTTTTTTTTGATTCGTTCTTGAATTGGGGTATCTGTTGAACTTTGAAGTCTCGTGCTCTTTCTGATGTACTAACGTTTTTAAAAATATAGTGTGTGACCAGGTGTTTCCATATGCTCATCATATGGAGAGAGATTTATTTTGCATTGGAATAATACATATATACAATGCACAGGAATTAAGGAAATAGAAGTTATTCAGTTTCCTTAATACCTGTGCATTGTGAAAAACAAAAACATATCGCCTAAGTTCATGTATAAGTTTGATACGTTCTATATTATTTTTGTTATTGATTCGTTCCAAAATTTTGGGGTATCTGATGAATTTTTGAAGTCTTTCGTCCTGTGATGGGCTTCTAAAGTTTTCAAAAATATATTGTGTGGTAAGGAGTTTCGAAATGCTTGTGCAGTATAGGCAGAGGTTTGTTTTGTTGTGGAATCAAGCTCGATGCGTTTCAAGCGACGTGATAAATTGATCAGCGTAACAGTCTGTGAAACAATTCTTTGGATTAACTTTTGAGGTGAGGTTGTAAGTATTTCTGCCATGTTTACCGTATATAAATGATTTTTAAAAGATCTTTAAAAACTACTAAAACAATTTTTTGTTCATTTCAGAAGGTCTATACTCCCGTCATCATAAGCACGAAAATAAACGCGCAAGAAGAAAACTAAAGTTTAAAGAAACTTTCTTTCATGTAGCCAACATAAGAACCCCGAAGAAGTTTTCAAATAATCTATTCAAGGTCAAGGTGAAAGAGGAAGAAGGGTTTGTTAATTAGTGTGCTCGATAAAGGGAGAATTAATAAGACATTTCTATGTTTATTTTAAAATAGATCGAAGACTGGATTATTTAGGTGTACTTAAAATCAAAATGGAAAATTTGGATGCAAAAGAGCCGTAAATTCAGTTTTGAAAGTGGTTCATCTTTTTGTCCAGGATGTTGCTATTGGTTAGGGGAATTAATTTATAACCAAAAGCCTTCGTGAGAATATTAAATATGTTTTACAACCACAAAAAGTATAATTTAATGTATACTTTTCAAATTATTATTTAATCTTATCTTTTTCTAAATAAATAAAATTATGCTCTTTTGGCATCTTTACTCCTCAAATATAGTTTAAAAAGTTAAATGCAGATAGGTAGGTAGATATTTGAATTTACATTGCACTGGAATAACACAAAGGGCTATTGGCGACTTTAAAAGAAAAAGCGAGTAAGATTCCGAGTATTGCTTCATGGTATGAGGAGGAAAATGTAATGCTCATTCATTATTTGAGTGTGCTCCATCTCTTCAGTACTTATAATAATCCCCTGAATTATATTTTTATGTAATTCAGTTTTAATTTATAGTTTTATGCATTTTTTTGTTCATTCGTAACCTAAATCACATAAAACTCACTTGCATGGTTGAAATGTGTTTTAATGAGGGCATTTGGAAACAAAATATAATATACCACTACACACTAGTTATCCAAATATATACCACTTTATACTGGTGTATATAGATAACTAGTGCGTAATAGTAAAGTGTTAACTTTATTAATAATTAAACACTGGGGTATTTTTAAGTTAAACTAAAATTGACTTTGAGGTGAGATGAAAGTTTTTGACTTACTGAAGCCATTTGGGGTAACAATGCAAACCATTTATCTCAGTCTTTACATTAGGATTCGAAAACAATCTTAATTAGAGTCTTAAGTGAAAATCAAATACAACGTATGAAAGCAACATATTTATGAAATCCTTTTTCACAAATAAATTTTCTATGTTTTTCTACATTATTTTATTTTTATAAATATTCAAACAGTGTTTGGGCATCCATTACAATTTAATTAAAAGTTTTGAAAGTACTACTGAATGCTCAGTACAACATTTTTAAATTAATTCTTATCGCAATTAACCTTATTTTTATCATCACACAATTTGAAAGATGATCGTTTTGATTTTTGCTGTCTTTTTTGAATGAATTAAATTTTTGGAAAGCTCTATTTTAGTTTTTGATCATTTAGTACACATATATTAACAGTGGATTTTGCGTGGAAAGATTGGAAATTCAATTGTGGAACGAAAGTATAACAAATTGAATTTAAAATACTTTGTAAAAATGTGATGT